>CM019045.1:681916-1363833 GCA_009664405.1 Drosophila bifasciata
CATATGTGGATGTAAATAATTGTAAAGTTATGACCATATTCAGCCAAATCGATAAAGTCGGACCATCTCTCCACCTGTCTGTTGCTATAAAAACTAGCCGCAAAATTTTGATAAACATTTTGATCAATATCTACCGGAAAAGGATAACTGATTATATAGTATCATATACATACATACGTTGCTGTGACACATCCGAGTAGTTGTGCTTTTCAATAAATACATACATACATATGTACAAAGATATATTTGTAAAATGATTAAAATATAATTAATTATGTTTACCTTTTTTAGATGAGGACTTCTTAACAATGATTACACGATATCGATTTCTACACCGGCATTTAGCCATAGGAGCTCTCTATTTTTTATTGACGATTACGGTCCTGGGACTCATCTACGTCCTGTCAATCTTCAACAGCACTGAATTGCCATTTATGGTTACATCACCATCATTACCGGCGAAGAGCTCTAAATATCAGCAAAAATCTATGATAAATGTCGATGATAACAAAGACAATAAGCGTGGGTCTAGCAACGTCCAGACAACACCACTCCCGCTTAACAGTCGCGAAACAAGTGACGATGATCAGCAACATATATATATCGACGATGTTTATAAGCCGGACAAGCCGGTATATTTTTCTACTCTTACATCAAAATTCCCAGCAAATGATGGACAGGGGGGGCATCATAAGCCGCACCAATTGAGCTTAGAATTTGGCTCCGGAACACCAACACGTAATAGTAATAATAAATATAATGAGTTCGACGGATCCAGAGACACGTACGTTGATAATGAAGAAGCAAGTGGCAGCGGTACCGAGGATACGAATACAAATGCTTCTTTTGATATAGAGACAAGAAAGTTCATAAAACGCATCAACTTACGATTATTGAAAAAATCTGCCTCAAATATGAAATATGACGCCAATGACCGTCTACGTCTGTTAAAGCAGAGATCACACAATGGCAGGATGCGTAACATGCGGGTAGATTTTAATAAAAAGCAAATTTTCAATTTTCCAACCAATCAAATGGATCTTGGGAGCACCAAGCGCTCAGTGATGGAAGATGACGGAAAACAGGAACGTCGCATCATTACCAACGAGAAGGAGAGTGCATCCCGATCCCGAAAACTATTATTGTGCGAAAAGCAAACTGAATCTGGAGTTGGAGTGGAAAACGAGCTATGCCGTATGCTATTTAAAGAGTCCTGAATCATTGTATATGCTTGGGCGTGTGCTATATGTATGTGCCCATTCGATTGTGAGACACCGATATTGTAGCTTAGTTTAAAATCAGGAATAAAATACTTAGTCAAGGCAAATAAAACTATCTAAGGGTTGAGATATTAGCAATGAAATGACTATTAAATTTTAAAAATAAACTTTCAGGGCTTGTACCCAGACAATTGATTACTATTATAAACCGGAAGTGAAACTAAAATCTTATATATGTATGGTATATAACCCAGGGAGACGCAGATATACGTAGTTCCAGCAGATTGATGAAGGGAATGTACTCAACGATCATCAAAATTCACCTCATCCTACTTCGGAGAACCAACACAGAAGAAGAAGAATGAGGCGAAAAGAACAGACCGGGAACTGAGGCAAGATATCTTCAAAAACAGTTTGGGGGGCTGCTTCTCGAGCTCTACTGAGCGCACTACATCTGAGAGCAGCGAAGACACGAATTTTATTGCGGTGATATTGCCAATGATGATGTTGTACCATCAGAAGATGGTAATCCTTCTGTATTGTGGTGTAATATTCATACCAGCACGACTCGTAAACGTAAATGGGTTTGAACATGGCGTTGAACGGCATCCAGATTAGATCGGTTTAAAATAAACCGATAGAATTCAAAGAGGTAGCTACTACTACTCGTATACAGAATTAATAAAGGACTTTGATTCTGTTGATATTTCCGAGCCATGTCTGTATGTCTGTCCGTCCGTTCGTCCGTCGTCCGCCCTTACAAAAGACCAAGTTTAGTGATCCACAATTTGTAAAACGGAAGATGTAGATAACAGTTTTAGCTAAAAATATAAAATGTAAAAACTGATTAAAAACCTGACTACGGGTATAAAAGTTGTGTCGCGGTAACTGCGACTCAACGTTCCCTCGTGCTTATATTTTGCTCAGCTCCCGAACAGGAAGATAGCTTGGATCTGAGAGTTTAGTTTTCCAGAAAGTATTTCTGCTGGAAGAATAAACTTCTATGGAGTTTCTTCAAATACTGGGGAACAGTCTAGTCAACCAAACGCTCCCAACTCATGATCACCTACTATTATCACCACACATGGTCATCCGATTCTATGATATGTTCTCAGGAAACTATACCATGTTTTACCAGGTTCGATGTGGGATGCGCTAAATGAATAAGCATACTAGAATTGATTCGTCGGACATTTCTTCCCATATCTTTGACAGCAAGTCAATATCTACATATGTACATATGTTTGTACATACTCTAATGTCTTTAAAATACTATCAATAAAAATGAGATGTTCGATATGCATACATATGTACATATGTAGCTATTGTAGCGATCTTCACATCCGTCGGCTCTTTTCAGCCTTTGATGAACACATTTTTTGTAAAAAATCCCAGTTTCTTTGGGTTTATCTTGCATATTACAGCTAAGATCGGAATGGACGAAAAATGTATAGATTATAATTATTATTATGGGAATTAAATAGATAACTAAACTAACACTATGTATTTGTTGTGTATGGTGGTTGCCGAGCCAACTAGCTGATCTGATTTGTATATAGAATTCAAAATTTTTAGGTACACACATATGTATGTATGTATGTATATAAACGTCCGCTCAATATGTCTGTGGTATGAGTATGCATGGAAATGCAAAGGTACGAGTACTAGTATATATGTACATACATATGTATGTAGTATACGAAATTCTTTGAAATTATAGTGAGAGAGACCACCAGAGATCCGGCGGCTGTAATGTCGCTAAAACTCACATTCCCCAAATGGGTCAGAAAATGTAAATTGGCCTGCATTGGTTTGTAGGGGTTGCCGTTGCCTCCTGCCGAGCGCTAGCACCGTGCAGCTTCGATTGCTGCACGCAGAGGCAGAGTAGCAAGCAGTTGATGCTTCAAATTTTGTTGTGTTGGGTATGCCATCAAAATCGAGCTCAGACTGAGACTGTGACTGTGCCCCTATGCGCTGTACTCGCTGTACATATATTTTAATGTGACAGATGCTAGAACCCTCTTCTTAAATCATTATTAAATTAAATTGTATGTAAAAATGACAACGCGGCAGACTCGCTCAAAATCTGAGCTTCGTTTAAATTAGGTGCCATGCTCGTAACCATCCATCCATCCATCCATCTCCAGCTCAGATAGTCAGTTGGATGCAAGCAAGTGATCTGCTAGGGTGTCGTGTCGTGGGTGCGCAAAACGTGAACGGACCTACGAATAAAGACCGAAACATACATCCATACATATATATATATATATAATCAGAAAGGCATTGTAGTCCTTCTCCCACTACACTATCTCATCTATAATTCGGATATTTAGTCAAGTGTTCGCAGATTTAAACAAATATTTCTTAGGAGGAATTTCTTCCTGATCGCTAACGAAATGTATAACAGTTGCGAAAGCGATGGTGATGGGGGAGGAGACAAACGAAAGCACGAGAGCATCGAGATGTGTAAAGACCTCGCCGCATCTTCAGAGTCGAACACTCCAGCAAATGAAGCTACGTCCAATCAGCAGCAGGTAAGTCAATAAATACTGCTACCGGATCAAAAGAGACTTTTGAAATGTAGTCATGGACTAAGTTCAAAAGTCCATCTCTTTATCTTGAATTAATCCACTCACAAAACATTTCTACGTATATATATCCTTTACATCTTGTTTACCTTTTATATCCGGGGATGATTATTATTCCCGTAATCGAAGAGTAAAAGGGAATATTGTATGTGTTGTAAAAGTGGATGTGTGTAACGCAGAGAAGGAAACGTTTCCGGCCCTATAAAGTAGATATTTATACCCGTACTCGAAGAGTAAAAGGGTATATTGTATTTGTGCTAAAAGTGGATGTGTGTAACATAGAGAAGGAGTAATTTCCGACCATATAAAGTATATATATTCTTGATCAGCATCAATAGCCGAGTCGATATAGCCCTGTCTGTCCGTCCGTCTGTCCGTCTGTCCGTCTGTCCGTCTGTCCGTCTGTCCGTCTTGTTCGTCGCCCATTGCTCGAAGGCTAAAAAGAGATAGAGCAACCAAATTTTTTTCCAGACTGATGTATGCTCTCACCCTAGAAAAAGTTTAAAAATTCCGCCCCGCCCACTTCCGCCCCCACAAAGGGCGCACATCTGTGGCGTCCACAATTTTGAAGATAGCAGAAAACTAAAAATGCAGAATCATAGAGACAGCCCATATCTATCAGGGGCCCAAATCTGAATCGGATCGGATCATTAATATAGCCACAATAGACAAAAACATACGCAAAAACTTCGCTCCATCCCTTTCGCACTCACACAAAATCGAGTCGATTTGGATTTTTGTATTTTGTGTAGCCTGGATCTCAGAGACTATAAGAGCTAGAGCAACCAAACTTTTGGCCAAGACTCCTGTGATACCAAACCTGAACAAGTGTATTTCAAAATTTCGCCCCGCCCCCTTCCGCCCCCACAAAAAGACGAAAATCCACAATTTTGAAGATAGAAAAAAATAAAAATGCAGTTTTGTAGATAATGACCATATCTACCAGATTCCCGAATTTGGTTCAGATCGGATCATTATTGTAGCCACAATGATCAAATGAATTTTCAGCTACGAGCTGTCCCCTTCCAGTTGCGCCGTAAGTCATTTATTGGGGTTGATTGTTGCTTCAGCTTCTCTCACACACACACTCACGCTCAAACATGCTGCCTCGTGCAGTGTACGTGTGTTGTTGTGAGAACTGATGTAGATGATGTAGATGTAGATGTCGATGACAGATGTAGCAAAAATGTAAAATGTAAAAACTGATAAAACATTTTAAAATTCCACATAAATCACATGTGTACTGACTGAGTACGGGTATAAAAGTAGAGTCGCGTTCGAAGCGACTCCGTACGTTCTTTCTCGTTTTGATTAGCATCAATAGCCGAGTGGATATAGCCAAGTCTGTCTGTCCGTCCGTCTTGTTAGTCGCCTAATACTCAGAGAATATAAAAGCTAGAGCAACCTAATATTTTTTACAGATATTTTTGCAGTATCCTAGAGAGAGACCATATCTACCAGATTGCCGAATCTAGTTCAGATCGGATCATTATTATGGTTGAGCTGTAGTATTTTATCACAATGAGGAAATGAATTGTCAGTTGCTAGCCCCCTTCCCTTTAGTGCTAACGTGGAGAGTAAGTTAACACGGCGTGTTGTTGTAGGAAATGATGTAGCAAAAAATATAATATGTAAAAACCGATAATATATTTAAAAATTCTGATTCTGGGCTTCTGCTTTATATGGAATTTGTAAATATTTTATCAGTTTTTACATTCTATATTTTACATAGACTGACTGTCACGGTTACTGCGACTCAATGTTCCTTCTCGTTTTTCGGTAAAGAATGAATGGATGAGTTAATCAAAATGAAATTTCACTTTTAAAGTATACATACATATATATGTATGTACATATGTGTATGTATATGGCTATTATACATACCTCTTTAAATGTTTTTGTCTTCAATATTTAAGCTGGTTAAACTTAATCAACTGCCGGAGCGAGGATCATGGTCTTCGAAGCTCGACTTTATTCTCTCAGTGGTTGGACTGGCCATCGGCTTGGGAAACGTTTGGCGATTTCCTTATTTGTGCTATAAAAATGGAGGCGGAGCTTTCATATTGCCCTACTTCTTGGCGTTGTTTCTAGCTGGTATCCCGATGTTCTTTATGGAGCTGGCTCTTGGACAAATGTTGACTATTGGTGGTCTGGGAGTGTTCAAAATCGCCCCTATATTCAAAGGTAAGAGGAGTTTAATACTACTATATAATGCACAAAATGTAGCTTTCCGTACAAGAGTACATTATCATTGTTAATACATAGCAAATATTATTTATGATTGTTATTATATTTATTTATGATCTATGATTATATTTATTGTTGTTTATTGAAGGCATTGGATATGCTGCCGCCGTTATGTCTTGTTGGATGAATGTTTACTACATTGTTATTCTGGCTTGGGCCGTTTTTTACTTTTTTATGTCAATGAGAGCGGGTGGGTACAAAAAGAAAACCCCATATATTTCAATATATACTAATATGTATATATAATCTAAACCATATAGATGTACCTTGGAGGACATGCAACAATTGGTGGAACACCGTTAATTGTGTCAATCAATATGAGAGGAACAATTTGCATTGTTGGGATAAAGTCATCAATGGCACCGCAAAGAAAATTTGCTCCGTGGCAGCAACAAATATCTCATCGACGGAACTCACAGATCCCGTCAAAGAGTTTTGGGAGTATGTAACGAATTTCGCTCAAATTTTATTCCTGAAAGATCTGATAATCCCCTACCACCTCCACCTGAATATTAAGCTGAACGTTAAAAAAAGGACTAACATTCAGCTCTCTTTTGTTCCATGCACCGTTTCAGACGTCGTGCACTGCAAATATCGCATGGCATGGAAGAGCTTGGAAATATTCGTTGGGAATTAGCCGGAACCTTATTACTTGTTTGGATCCTCTGCTATTTTTGCATTTGGAAGGGAGTCAAATGGACGGGAAAAGTGGTCTACTTTACAGCCCTGTTCCCATATGTCTTGCTCACAGTTTTGTTAGTTCGTGGAATAACTTTACCAGGGGCTCTTGAAGGCATTAAATTCTATATTATTCCAAACTTTTCAAAACTGTCTCAATCAGAGGTGTGTATACCATACCATACATTCAAATTTCCAATATAGTGTGTATATGGTTAATACCATGGCATTTGCTACGAGCCGATTTTAATATAAAATTTCCTACAAGGTGTGGATTGATGCAGTGACCCAAATATTCTTTTCCTATGGGCTTGGCCTTGGTACACTTGTGGCCTTAGGAAGTTACAATAAATTTACGAACAATGTTTATAAGTAAGTGAAAACATGTACATATGTGTGTACTATATATAATATGTTGTAAAGTAAATCGCTGCCCGTCACATAATATTAATCCTTGCATCACTTCATTTTAGGGACGCACTTATTGTCTGCACAGTCAATTCCAGCACGAGTATGTTCGCCGGATTCGTAATATTCTCAGTAATTGGATTTATGGCGCATGAACAGCAGCGACCTGTGGCGGAGGTGGCAGCATCAGGTTTGTCATACGTTATTGATACGACGGCATGGACATTTCATTTTATCGTACATTTTCAAACAGGTCCTGGCTTAGCTTTCTTAGTATACCCGTCGGCAGTATTGCAGCTGCCGGGCTCGCCAATGTGGTCTTGCCTCTTCTTCTTCATGCTGCTGCTTATCGGTTTGGATTCTCAGTTTTGTACAATGGAGGGTTTCATTACAGCAATTATCGACGAGTGGCCACAGCTTCTGCGAAAACGCAAAGAAATTTTTATTGCCATTGTATGCGCACTGAGCTATTTAGTGGGCCTAACCTGTATAACACAAGTAAGTTTTTGGATCAGGCTGTAGTTACAGCCTGTATTTTGTATTGTAGCTGTATTTTAAAAAAATTGTCGTTATGTTTTATTAGGGAGGCATGTATATTTTCCAAATATTAGATTCGTATGCAGTTAGCGGGTTTTGCCTACTGTGGCTTATATTCTTTGAGTGTGTCTCAATATCCTGGTGCTATGGCGTTGATCGATTTTATGATGGCATTAAGGATATGATTGGATACTATCCCACAGTTTGGTGGAAGTTCTGCTGGTGTGTCACGACCCCGGCTATATGTCTGGTAAATATTACATCCATTGTATAAATTAGTCCTCGAATATTAGTCTAACACCTACATATGTATGTACATATATTTCTGCATGTTCGCGATTGGTTTTGATACACACGTCGTGCGTCGTGCGTCATGCGTCAGTGCCCCTCGGACGGTTGGGCTGCATATCTGCCTGGGATTCCCGCGAAACAGGCTTCAGCTTGCTGTCGCATGGGCCACCTACAATCATTGCATTTTAACGTCATAAAGAACGCCTTATGGTAATTAATTAAATTTTGCTTTCTTTCCGATAGGGCGTCTTTTTCTTTAACATAGTCCAATGGACTCCCATAAAGTACCTGGACTACAACTATCCCTGGTGGGCTCATGCATTTGGTTGGTTCACTGCGTTGTCCTCTATGCTGTACATACCGATATACATGTTCTGGTTGTGGAAACGAACACCTGGCGACTTGTGCGAGGTAAGCAAACAAACAAATAAAATACATATTGTTTCGAGCATCATCACAATATTTTTTTGACAGAAAATCCGCGCGATAGTACGAATAGACGAGGACATACCACGGTTACGCGAGAAAATGCAGAGAGAGGCTATTGCGAAGGAGATTGAATTTAATTCATTATAGACATAGTTAAGTTACCTTCTAAAGTATTAAGGCATTCTTCGTTGACCACATCAACGGTTCGAATTCCACTTGGATTTTTGATACTATTATAATCGTTGTTTTTGCTGCGGACCAACTCTCCTTATCCGGGGCTAGAGTTACACTGTACACTGTATACTGTACACTGTATAGTGTAATTACACACTAAATTATTCCCACGATGTGTGGTGGGTGTAATATGTTAAATTAGTTTAGAGAGTACATACTCGTCGTATGTATAACATTAAGCCGATCGGAGTTCTAGAATGACTTTTAGTGTGTTTCGTGTGGTACTTACTCATAAGTAGAAAGCTGGATACGAATTCCAAGAAGATTCAAATACGGAATATTCTTGCTCTGAAGCACTCACGTACAATGCATTACGATGTATCAAATATCAAAACTAAGTTTATCGACAGATCACCGTGTCACAGTATGTGTTTTCATAAGGAATGAATTGTCTGTTTTTTGTCTGTCTGACAAGGTGAAGTTATCAGCTCTGTTAGTAGTAATTATCCCCAAACCAATCACATATGAACGCCAAATAATTCAGACCCTAACAGTAAGGGCTTTATGTTTTTGGTTGGGATGTGCCTCACACTCGCTTTACAGTACAGATGCAGACTTTATTAATATGGTTAATTTAATTTAAAATTACTCATACAAGTTAGAGTAAATTTAGCAATAAAGCAATGTCAATGGGATTTTGAATGGGATTTATGTATAATATGTCGATACCCACAAAAACATACATACATATGAAAGTGCCTTGGAAGTCCTTTAAATATTGTCGTGTAATTTACCTTAAAAATAGCTATAAGTTGCTTGTCGTGTCAAATAAATATATCATAAATATATGTCATATCAAATTAAATGAACGCATTATCCATTGTTAAATATGAGATATGATCAGATTGAGACAAGACTGGAGGTGACGTTCGCGCTGGCTTTGGACAAAGTAAGGAAAAAATACCATTCGATTAGGACTCAACCAAAATTAAGAATTTATAAAATTCACGTACGAGTACGGAAAAGGGAACAGGAGAGGGGG
The DNA here is from genome assembly GCA_009664405.1 of Drosophila bifasciata. Classification (NCBI taxonomy): domain Eukaryota; kingdom Metazoa; phylum Arthropoda; class Insecta; order Diptera; family Drosophilidae; genus Drosophila; species Drosophila bifasciata. The sequence goes on from CM019045.1 coordinate 691,531, forward strand.
ATACGGGAGGCGAAATGGAAAGGTCAGCATAGGTAGAAGAAGAGGACCTATTGTCTGGTCGTTGTTGGCTGTGTATCGCAAAAGTGCGAGGATGCCCACCCTACCATGAATTTTCAGGGCCACCGATATCTAAGGAATCCCTCTAACAAGGTCGACGGTATATAACTGACGAACACACAATCACTTCGCGTGTGTCTGGGGTGGTATGTACGTACATATGTACATACATAGGGCACACTACAGCACACATTTTAACGGCCACGCGGAGAAAAGACAGACTCCCTGAACACAAAAGTGCAGCAGCCCACGTTTGTGGGTCTTTTTCTTGCCTTATATTTTGCATAAAAGTAATTAGCAATAAATATATGTAAGTGCAATACGGAGTTAAAACAACAGGACCACTTTTTGTGAAAACGTCTGTTTCGTCAAAAAGCTCCATGAAAGCTTCACGATCGGAACCCATACTTGTAAGGGCCTATCTTTAGGCGGTTATTAAATAGAACCGTTGAATTAAGTAACGAAAACCCGTTGAATTTCAACAATAAAAAACCTTAGGAAATGACGACAAGCGTAGAATATAACACGCTTCGCACAATTATGCAAAAAAATAAAAAAGTTGAACGAAAGTTGATGTTGGGAAAAGGGTGAATAATGCCTACCAACATATCGAAATCGCTCACAGTCGCCAATTTTACTTAATGGCTAAAATCTAAATCTATATATGTACATATATACATATGTATGTACATATGTACAACATACAAATCTCGTGTCACGGTGTTTGTGTTTGAACTCCTCCCAAACGGCTCGTCTGATTTGTCTGAAATCTTTGTAGTACATGTATCTAAAATCAATCCTTCTAGCCCTCTATTTTCCGTTAAGTACCGTATAAGTGAAGTCATAACGATAGCCGAACAGTGGGTTGGGTCCTAACAGGACCTGCATCGCGAAAGAGAGCACCATGCGGATACGTTCACGGTGAAGGCCCATGTGGCGTTCCACAAAGAATCATTATCGGGTGATGGAGCTGGTCCTCTGCTTGTATTTGACAGTATTTGGCTGCTTAGCCAAACCTATGATATAGTAACTGAAATGTATTGAAGTGTAGATCACAAATGTATATCTGTTTTTGCTGGACGCCTCTCAGGTTAAAAAAAATATGTGCACTCAATTTGTATAATTCCAAATTTTTATTAAATTTTTTCAGTTTTAAAAATAAAAATCAGAAATAGATTTTTTTTTTTTTGTGATCCCTGGTATAATAAAACAGTAGAGCCTTGCCCTAAATGTAAATAAAGTACATTCATAGGTTCTATGTACATACATACTATGTATGTATGTATATTAACAAGCCATCAAAGCATGTGTGTAGTTAAGTACAGCAAACACATATCTACACTTGGTATACACCATTAAGTAGAAATATTTTGCAATAGAAAAAGAAGACGAAATGTCAACATTTACAGACAAGAAAGCCCCATGAATGAAAAGTGCTCATGGCTATTTGAATGAAAAATTCTATAGAAACTTGAACCAGCGAGGGCTGATCTAAATGTACCGATGCCATTCATGTACATTCCATATGTACATATGTATGTATTATATTTTATTTTAATTCCATGGGCATTTTCTTAACAACCACAAGGAATTGTACTTTCTTTTTAAACACATGCCCTGCCTTGAAAGATAAATAAATAACATATATGTAGGTTCTAACACCTACATATGTAGGTATGTATTAAACACGATTTGGATGCTACATATGTATACATGCATACACACATATGTATGTACAGTGCCGCACTTAAGTGTTGGCACAGTTGGAAATTTTAACTTTAAAGGCTATTTCTAGGCTTCTGGAGAATTTTCAAGAACCATTTTGTTTTTATATGCTTAAATTAAACATTTCTAAATTAAAAACGCATAGTTTATTTTTTATTTCGTATCATACACTTAAAACTATTTATAATTTAGAAGAAAATGAACCTTTTTCGTGACACAAAAGTCTTGGCACACTTGCACTACTTATTTTATTTACTTTTAACTTAAGCCCGATCTTATCATAATTTCGTATGAAATTTTATAATGGCACTCCCCTAAAAAACACATTCGTCTGATATTTCATCAAAAATTGCAGTTTTAGTTAGTTATTCTGCATTTTACCCAAACGTTTCTTGAGTTATTTGAGAGGCGCAAAAGAAACTAGTGTAGCTCAGCGAAAAATTGTCCTTCACTTGCACAATGAAGGCAAATCTTATAGCGATATAGACAACATTATGAAATCGAGACGATTTTCCATCAGAAGCATTGTGCAGAGGTTTAAAGGAGCATCAATCTTGGAGAACGCACCCAGAGCAGGACGAACAAAGGCTTTAACTGACAGAGAACGCCAGCAGGAGATCCCCAAAATAAAGGTGGACCCCAAAATTTCCTCTTCCAAGATTGCCGCTGAGGTCAGGGCTGAGCTTGGGACGGAAATCTACCCCATGACTGTAAGGAGGGCCGTGTTTCACCGTGGGCGCAGTTTTTTTTTTTTTTCTAATTCAGTTTTCGATTTTCACCACACTTGTTGACGGCCATCGGATCGAAATATATTGAATTTTGTTTTTTCCGAAGAGATCACTTGATCCCAGAATTCAATTGGCTTGCTCAAATTCCCTCTAGCATAGGCAAAACGCTTTTTGTATTGACCTCCGAGATCAACGGCTTTCGTCTAGCAGCACGACAATGGTAGTTGGCTTCGTGCAGGGCCCCTCCTTACAGTCATGGGGTGGATGTCCGTCCCAAGCTCAGCCCTGACCTCAGCGGCAATCTTGGAAGAGGGAAATTTTGGGGTCCACCTTTATTTTGGGGATCTCCTGCTGGCGTTCTCTGTCAGTTAAAGCCTTTGTTCGTCCTGCTCTGGGTGCGTTCTCCAAGATTGATGCTCCTTTAAACCTCTGCACAATGCTTCTGATGGAAAATCGTCTCGATTTCATAATGTTGTCTATATCGCTATAAGATTTGCCTTCATTGTGCAAGTGAAGGACAATTTTTCGCTGAGCTACACTAGTTTCTTTGCGCCTCTCAAATAACTCAAGAAACGTTTGGGTAAAATGCAGAATAACTAACTAAAACTGCAATTTTTTTGATGAAATATCAGACGAATGTGTTTTAGGGGAGTGCCATTATAAAATTTCATACGAAATTATGATAAGATCGGGCTTAAGTTAAAAGTAAATAAAATAAGTAGTGCAAGTGTGCCAAGACTTTTGTGTCACGAAAAAGGTTCATTTTCTTCTAAATTATAAATAGTTTTAAGTGTATGATACGAAATAAAAAATAAACTATGCGTTTTAATTTAGAAATGTTTAATTTAAGCATATAAAAAACAAAATGGTTCTTGAAAATTCTCCAGAAGCCTAGAAATAGCCTTTAAAGTTAAAATTTCCAACTGTGCCAACACTTAAGTGCGGCACTGTACATATATTAGATATGAAGCCTATGAATTCGAAAGTAGATTTTTTGCATCTATTTATGTACTACTCCATTTTTATCAGTCAGTCATTAGAATTATAAGTGAGTGTCATTTACTCTAGCATCAGCTTTAGTAATAAGTAAGTACTTATACGCTCACAAAAAGATGTAGGTTGGGGGGGTATTCACTAAATGGAAAGCATACATATACACATGTATGTACATGTATGTATGCATGCATATATACATACATGGATGTACCATACAAAACGTGCTCGTGTGCGAGTTGGAATCTCCAATCGCTTTTAAGAGTGTTGGTTCATGAGGGCGTGTGAGTGGCAAGAGTCTGTTTATACTGTTGTTGAGTAAGCATTTGCTATCGGGTATTTTAGTCGACTAAGTGTTGACGCCCGAACCAGCCGTATCCGTACCATCCGAACAGGTTCCGCCGCCGCCGCGACGTGCATTTGTTGATAAATGTGAAAGAGACAAAAATATGTACAAATTTTCGATAAACACTGTGATCATTCATTTATTTACTTATACTATAACGGAACAGTATTTGTGTTGTTTTCTTGAATACATACATACATATGTATCTACAAACATTACATACATATGTACATACCTCAGAAATATTAACTCTTGAAACTGGAAGAAAACAGATGCTCTAGCAACAATTTAGTACAGATGACGTGTGGAATGTGCGTTGTCGTAAATATACATACATACATACATATAGTTTGAATACATACTGTATATGTGAATTTACTACATACTTAGAACTGATCAAATTTATGTCATTTTAAAATGAGGCTCACTGTGTATATTGCGAGAGGGTAGACGAAACACATCGGCGATATTACAATTACCATTACCAACAGTATAACAGTATCAATATCATACATAGAAACTTAATGGCCATGTGGAGGAAACATGATAATAGAGAGTAAACCAAATCTTCTGGCCAATTACCAAAAAGCAACGAAAAAGTGTAATCTGTATAAATGCGTTACCGTTGCAAGGGGTACAGAAAATGGCTTGCCCTGTCGTCACATGAGACAAATACACTTGTATCGCCGCGATAAGTCGACCTGTTCTAGATGGCTTCTTTGCTCCTGTTATATTTGTCATACCAAAAATATAATCGGTGTCAAGCGGCCGGCAAATACTTTAATATCGGCGTCGAACGCAAATCTGATTCGATCCAAGCTTGCTATAGTGCATACGTTTCCCACTACATTTATAAAGTATGCGTTGTACAATTTAACGCAGGTATGGCTAGTCATTCTATTCCTGTTGCCATTCCTAATCCTTCAAGCCAATGGTCAAGCTATTTTTGGCCCAATGTCAAATTCAAATGTTAACGTTAACGACAAACCCCTTACACTGCAAGAGTTCAGGCAACAAGAGAGCGTGGATATTGGCTATAACCACACGAGTATACAATTACAAAGTTCAAACGGTGGAGCCCATATCCGGCTATCAACAAAATCCAATCAACAACTACAATCAATTGAAACTCAAACCAAAAGTAATTACAACATTAAAGGAATCGAAAATAATATCTCTACGCAACAAAATAGTATACAAAGTAGTGGAGGAAGCGGAGAGTCGTCGTTTAATGCAAGTTCAAATAAATATAGTCTGATTATTCTAAGCCACCCCGAGACCCATGAAAATATATCAGTAATCGAAGTAATGGAGAATAAGTTGAAGAATAACAGTATTCCAGTTGAGAATATCCGTAAAAGATACATACGAATTGCCGGCCAGGAAGCTGAGAGTAAAAACCCAAAAAAAAGTAACAACAACAAGTCGCCGAACAGGAACCGGATTGATGAATCAAAACTAAAGCGACTGGTAATGAATGGTCTTGGATTGAAGAAGCTACCAGACATGAGAAAGGTAGGAATATTTGTAATTTGTGTATCAGTTGTATGCATTGCTCGATGATCGATCGATTAATCGTGCGTGTAAACGCATGTATTCAAAAATCTATTTAGTCAAGTTTTTGTATTTACAGGTGAACATAAGCCAAGTAGAATACTCAAGAAAATACGTTGAATACTTAGACCGCCTTAGAACAAACCATGGAAGAGGGGTCAACTATTTAAGGGACGAGTCTGGAGCGTCGTCCCCCCTGACGGATTTACACATATTAAGCATTGTAACTAATAGTTTTAACGACATAACTCAGAAACGATGGCGTCATAAGCGATCTGTTAAAAATCTAGGTGGATTAAGACAAGCAAAAGAGAGGAAAATCGAATGAGAATATCCATTTTGACCCAAGGGATAAGACCAATATTCTATTGCACTTTCCACTGACAAACGTTAATGATGCCAACTTTCACCATGATCAAATTGACGAGGCTAATGTAAGGCTAATGCTACTCTATAGTTCAGCTCTTGCGACCAATACTCGACAATGGCAGGCAACGGAAACTGGCAAAAGAAAATTCAATCGGAATTTCGGTAATAACAATTCGATGAAGAACAAGAACAACAGGAATTGTAATGCCGGCGATGAGGATGGCGAAGGCGATGTCCTTGACATTAACGCAGAGCAGCGTAACGCATCGAAGAGACGAGGGCGGGTCCATACCCGAAAATTAAATCTAAAAGTATATCAGCTTCTTTCTTCAAATAGGCGAAGGTTACTTGCATCCCGTAAAATTGAATTCGAAAACATGCAGTACGAAGAAACCCGCACCCAATGGCTGGAATTTGATGTGACCAAAGCAGTTCGCGGTTGGTTAAACAAAAGTCATGAAAATTTGGGTATAGAGATTCAATGCGATAGATGTAGGAGTGTAGGAGCGCGCATATTAAGTGATGTCAGTCCGTCCACACCACTAGCGTCTGCATCTGCCAAGTCAGCAGCTACTGACAGCGACCGATTTCATCTTATGCCAGTCCTAAATATCATCGGTCACGGGGACATTAAAAGCCATCGTGAAGGTGACGTCGGAGTCGGAGTGCAACACTTAGTGCTGACTAATAATAGAAGCAACAATTATTTTCATCATCGTTCGGACCAAGATATGGGCTGGCGTAGGGAAAAGTGGAATAATAGTTGCTACAAAGTGCACCAACGATGCTGTAGACATCAGTTAGATGTGATCTTCAAGGAAATTAAGGGCTTCGAGTTCATATTACAACCAAAAATGTTTGATGCGGGCTATTGCCATGGACGCTGTCCACCACGTCACAATCCTGCGCATCATCATGCACTTTTGCAAAGTCTTATATGGCAACAAGATAGCAGTCGAGCGCCTCGCCCATGCTGTGCCCCCTCAAAGCTCGAGGTCCTAGAAATATTGCATGTGGACGAAGAGCACACCGATAAGCTAAAGATTTCAACATGGAGTGACATGCAAGTTCTGGAATGTGCCTGTTCATAAATCAATTCAACTTTATGGATACGAGACGTAAATGGTCTATTTTTGTTTTGGTAACTTATACGTTTTTCCACCAATAATTTCGGCAGCATTCAAATATATTAAAAACAAACATTTTATGGTAAAAGATTCAAAAAAATGTTCAACTATATTAGTAAAATGTTCGAAAATGTTGTTTTTTTTTATTTTAGACAATTCAGTGACTCGAATGCCTTAGAAAAACCAACGCGAGCTACAACGCCTACTTGATAGCCAACTGTAGAGTTTGCATAAAAGTATGTAGAGAGTTACGCCGATTGTGATAGCTTCGGCTGCGGCGTGAAGGCCAAAAATAATCGGCTGCGGCGTGAAGGCCAAAAATAATCGGCACTGGCACTGCGCCGGTGAAGATAGAATCTTTACTAACTATGTATTTTCCTTAAAATATTATTTTTCTTTCAAAACGAATAGTTAGGCGGTCCCGCTTAGGAAAATACAAAACGCTGTTTTTAAAACGGCAACATATCCTTACCGAAATGAAAAGCAAACGGATTTTTATAAAACAAATCGAATGTTAATTGCAACAGGAAAAAACCCGATGTCTTAATGATGCATTGACATGAATTTGAAACCATTTCCAGTGAATTTGATTTTGTACCTTTTTTATACATTTTTTTGTAACATAAACTTGAAATTCAAAATTAGATCTGAAAAAATTGTTCAATTTTTGAGTTTTCATGTAAACAGCTGAGATCTAGGCGTTAATCTGGATGAACGCGCAAAGTAGTCGCGGTGGAGTGTGAGAGAGAGCGAGTGGAAACAATGCCTCTCCAAATAGTTTTCTTCAGTGTGGCTATAATAACGACCCGATCTGACCCAGATGGGGGCGGGTCAAAATTTGGAGTAAGATATCAATGAGATCTAGGCGCTCGACAAGACGGACAGACAGACTTTGCTTTATCGACTCGGCTACTGATGCTAATCAATAATATATACACTTGATGGGGTCGGAAACGATTTCTTTTCTGCGTTACACACATCCACTTTTACCACCAATCTAAATGCCACTTAACTCTTTGGATACGGGTATAAGAAATGATAAAATACACACACATTTTAAGCTAAGACTGTATTTAACGGAAAATACATATGTATAGTGTTAGGAGCATCAGTCGGACAATTTTAACTCAATATTAGCTATTTCTAAGTTTAAATCTTATTTGAAACAAAACCAATGAATTTTTAAAAAAATTATACATAACAAAAAAATTTAAAGAAACTCTTAAACATTAAACTGCAAGGAAAATTTGAAAAATTTGTGTAATTTTATTTACTAGCTAGGAACAGAATAAAGGGCTGTCCGCTTGAAAAACAAACAACAATTTTTTGCTGGTTACATTTTTGACTCATGCCTTTGTTGAATTCGCCAGATTTTCATGGTTCCAACATTGAATTCTCGACATTGTTTATTTTATTGCGAATCATTTTATAATCAAATATAAGTGACACGGCCCTACCAGTTACTTAAAAAAATCGAAGCCTTGCGGAATTTGGACTTGTGTAGATAGAAGTTGAGCATTTTCTTCTTGAAAGAGATCTTTGGATTCATTTTCATCAGACAAATCTGACGCGATACTATTTTTTGAGCCAAAATTGGACAACAGATTTGATTTTTCATCTGTATTAAAGCTAAATGTTCCGTCATCATATCTTCTCTGATTTAGTCGATCGTATTCGTGCATGGACGATACCCTCCGACTTTTATTATTAATTTTTCTGCAACACTAAGATCAGTTGTTGGCTGAGCGTGCCGTACTTCTTTTTCGACTTTTAAAAGGATGATTTGATTGCACCCATCCGTGGGAACCGGATCAGGCTTATCACTAAAAGCCGCTGGAATATTTATTTGAGATTTGGTTCGGTAGGTAAAAGGGAACGAATGTTCATCGCGGTAGTCTCCTGTGTTTTCATCGTGTAAAACTTTCAGACCTACGTTTTGATAAATAAAGGAGTGCAGGTTTCTACCGTTAAAGGTATATATAACGTCGTTCATAAGCCAGTTCTGGTGGTTGGTTTTAGATATATTTTCTTTAGTTTGAGTTTGAGTTCCCAGCTTAGGACTTTCGATTTTATCTTTTGGCGAAACTTCCGGTTTAGTCTTATTGAAGTACTTAATATGTATTTCAGGTTTTATAAAATGATTGTTGACAATATTTTCCTGCTCTGACAAAGATAACCCAAGCCAAGCATCTGGACTGTAAGCCGATTGCGCCTGAATTATTTCGTGGGAAATCTTTTCTGCCAAAGGATTTAGTTTTGAAAAATATGACTGGATTCCTTGTACCATAGCCATATTTGAGATCTAAAAAAACAGCAAGACGTTTTTATTATTAAATGCTTTTAAGATTTGTCTGGAATGTGTACAAACACATGTCTTTATTTCAATAAATATTTAAATATGTATGTACATACATATGTATATATGGTGTACATTTCTTCACAAACGTACATATATGTATTCGTTGCAAGTCCTTCATGGTAAAAACCTTTATTTGCATCCCCTTTATCAGTTTTTGATGTACATAAATATATGGCTTCAGTGCAACTCCCCCTATACCATGAAACCACAGTGAAATCCAGAGACAAAAATAACACTGCACTTTAAACGTTCTTTTCCGATCAATTATAATGAAAACATGCATCTTTATTAACCGGGTACATTTTATTCATGAATTCTGCATTTCGAGTCGCAACCATTTATAGTCAATTTTTTGAAGGAATGCAATTATAGGTATTTATTTACCATGAATAGCTTCCACGAATGCTTTTGTGAATCAATTTGGCGAGAAATAATATGTATGTACACATGATGGAAAACGAGAATCTGCCTCAAATAGAAACATTCATACCTACATATGCCGGCACTGCACTCTAATCACATATGTAAAAAAAAAGCAGGTAGAAAGACAAATATGTTCAAAACATCTATAGAAGCTAGTGATGGGTGTAAAGGGTCCCATGCTATATCGATAGTGTGTATCGTTCTTGTGTACCACTATCTTGTCTTGTAAATATAGTAAACTATTTCGCATCGATTTGGAACAAGGGAATCAATACAGGAGAAGCGTTCCTTCTATTAAATATTCCTTATTTTAACTCATAATTAATTATAAATAATGTAAGCATATATCTGGTATCGTACCTGTTTAAGCCTAGTTCCCAGATAAGATAAATGTTTTGTCGATAAAAGTCGAAAAAGTCAAAGAATGCCATAAAAATAATTATTCCCGTACTCGAAGAGTAAAAGGGTATATTGTATTTGTGGTAAAAGTGGATGTGTGTAACACGCAGAAATAATCATTTCCGACCCATAAAGTATATATATTCTTGATCAGCATCAAAGATGTAGAGAGATGCAGGAAAAAATGAAAAATTTACAAATATTTTAAAATTTCACATAAATCACATGTGTGCTGACTGCGTACGGGTATAAAAGTAGTGTCGCGTTAACAGCGAACAGAAACAGAGGTTTCTGAACAAACCATGTCCCTTCCTTAAGACACCGCTCGAAATGGAATGACCGCTCCAAAGACTGTACCAACTGCAGAACCGAATTCGTTAAAAAATACAATGCCAACATCGGATTCTGAAACTACCACGTCCCTTTCTCGATCCGCAACATGAATTAGAATGAATGATTACACCATAGAAGGAGCTCCAAGGTCTGTTCCAACTGTTGTACCGATCTCTAGGGAATCTACCAGTCCAACCACGGCCCTTTCTAAAGACACCATCCGAATGGGATTGACCGGTTACGCCACAGAAGGTCATCAGTGGCACGATTTCCCGAAATTCCCGATAAGTGGGCCGTGCCGCTTGCACCCATCTCTTTAAAAGTCTAAAGCTGTAATGCACCAAAAAAGTTTTATTTATTCATGCCCTTGACGATTATTCCCATTTCTAATTTTAATGGTCCGGCGTTATCGTTTTGCTGTTTGACCTATGGAGTCTTTTAAAGTTGCGGCTTATTTAAATTATGATAATCAATGCTCTCTTCCTCTCCCCTTATCTATCTCTTTTCCTCAAGTGATTCAGATAAACATTGTCCCGGATGCTCGAAAATGTTGGACTTCTGCCGTTCACTGGAAAAACGAAAAACTCTTTTTTTAACAGCGCTGACAGCCATATGAAATGTGTTCTTTCTGGTGGTGCTGGAACAAAAAAATTAGACAAGGGGAAAGCATTTAAAAATATTACGAATAACGGTTGTAAAAAGAAGTCAGCTCATATTCCGAAAAATTTATTATATAACCATTTAGGAATACATTGCTATGTATATATTTTTATTTTCATATATATTTCTCATATAAAGTTAAGGTTCTCGGCATTTATGTCTTGGTTTTTTTACTAATCTGTAAAAAGAGTAAGCCGATTAAAGTCGATTTATGAAATGTACTTTTAAGATATTATATTTTTTCTCGAACACAATACGGATAATAATTAATAATATATATATATTTTCTTTAAGGAGCAACTTACTTAATCTTATACATTATATTTAAATATTTATGTATATATTTTTATATATAGATATAATATAAGTATGTTAAATATATTTTTCTGTTTGTTCTGTTTAAATTATTGATTTATATATGTACCTTTCCTTTCATTTGTAAAATATTCGTTGTAAATATACTAACCGCCCTCTATTAGAAATTTAATGTAAAACTTTATATACTCAGTAAAAAAATAATTTTTTCGCAGTTTGGTACGTACATAACAAATAAATGTATGTATAACCGTTCCAAAAAAACTTAAAAATTAATTTTAGTTTGGGCCTTAATCACAAAGAAATAATACGAAATAACACTATTCAAGTTTGCGTATAATTTAATATAAAACATGGAAGACTATCTTGAAAATTTTGAAAAACTAAGGTCCGGTTTTTCGGCTTCGGATTACGGTACCGGTTAGTTGTCGTTAGGATAAGGTGGACGACCAGATATCGATAACGAAAACGAAAAACAGGGTCCTGTCTAGCGCACAAATCTGCTATTGAGCGTCAAATGTGCTGTACAGCGTAAAACACAGGATTGCTTTGATTATAACATCAACTGATTGCTTACTTTCGTTCGTGATGTAGAAAGATACAAATCGTGGGAAAAACTTTTCCTAGGGGAAAGTCACATAATAGTCGATCTCGTAGAGAGCGAAAAAAATATATTAAATAACTTTGGTAAAGCCGAAGAATTTCTAATTGGCTGCCGGCTGCCTGTCGTATAAGACCTTGAGTAAACGAATTTTCATTATCGGACACCTAAACGTACCGATTAATGTTAACCCGATTTCGAGAAACATGGACCAAAGTATCAACTTTAAGAAAACAAAAAAATTAAATTTGTCTTAATTCGGTGGCAGTGGGTAATTTTAATTCGTTTAATTCCTTTTCTTCTAACATAACATAAGCAGGAGCTTGCCTTTGATTACCTAGCATTCTTTTCCACTTTCTCTACAACACTCACTTTCTCTAATTGATTTATAATAATAATAATTATCAATAGCACCCAAAAATCGAAAGACATCACTTTTCCAGAGAGACTATTTTGTCGAAATTGTTAACATAATTGAAAAATTCGAATAGCAGCTTTATTTCAAGATTAGCTTTGTATCAAAGTAACTCTGCGCAGACTGTAAGTCATTCTGTTGTTATTAAAAACAATGAAGGAAAATTTGATTACCAACATAAATATCAAATCTATTTTCCAATTTAAAGCAGTAACAAATACATATTTAAAATAATCTAATTTAAGCTGTTGATGAACAAAAGACAAAGTATATACATATTTTTCAAAGTTTACTTTGGATTTCGCCCAGTCATTGGTGTAGGTTAAAAAATTAAAAAACGATCGAACTATGTATTCCCCACTATCGTAATTTGATTCTATAGATAATTAATTCTGAAATACTGATCCTTCCTACTTATGGGAACGTACTGTACTTATGTCTTATATTAGTAATATATATTACGAAGAACATTATTTTAGGACTATGTAAAATCATAGAAAATGTATTTATGCATATGGTTTTATATATCTGTATATAGTATTCATAAATTTTTGTATGTTTTATGTAATAAATTAAATTTTACTATTTAAATGTGATGTATTTTTAATAATGCTAAATGTATGTTTTGCGCGTTCAATAAACTTTATTTAGTCTCACTCGTTTGTATCTTTGACCTTTAAAATTGTTTTTAAAATCAAATATAATAACTAAGAGAAAAACAGCCTCTATTAAGATAATGTGGACTAGATATACATATGTATTGCTACAATCTTGGGTAATGTAATCTTAAATTGTTCATACTTCATGTGTGTATTACCAAAGTATAGTTTTCAAACAGAACAGAAGTCAGAAAATGTGGCTAATAACTCGTCTAATATACTGCGCAATAGACACTGTATTATCAATATTAAATATGATTGACTATAAATATATAAGTCTTTTTATTCACATTAATCGTAAGCTTTATATAGGTAGTTGTCACATGTTGCTCATACATACAATACATCATATTTATAAATAAATATAACTTTTTATATGATATTTGTGTCTGACATTATCTATGTATGCATATGTGCTGGTCTTAATATTTATGCCTATTTATCAGTCAACTTATTTTGTATTACTTCCTTTCTGTAAACTAGTGTCGTACATTTAGTGTTTAGACCCCAAGTTAATTTTGAAATTTCGTTTTTTATAATTTTGCAATTCTTTATTGCGAGAACTACCATTATCGATATTATTTTGTTTTCTACATATGTATGTATGTATGTATGTATTAATCTGCATTCATGTATGTATATATGTATGTATGCCGTTAAAAATGTTACTAGAATATGATAACCATCAGAATCTGCAGCTAATCACTTAAATCGTTTCGAAACACTGAAGCAAAAACATTTGGTATGGGAAAAGTATTTGATTGAAATTTGAAGCACATTATTCACCCCTGCATGTGTATGTATGTATACATATTTGACAATGTTTTCTTTTTAAAACTTATGCATACATATATTGTAATATAAAAATATACCGTTTCCTAAATCATATCATCTGACGCAACAATAAAATTATAATATGCGAGAGAGGTAAAGCGTGAACAAAGCTTTCAATGAAATTTTAACTAGCCGCTGACCAGAACTGCAAGGGACGAAAACCAATTTGACATTCTAAGTAATATGGTAGAAAACGATAACATCTAAGTTAAATATTTCTTGTGTTAGTGCTAGCAACCCAGATAATAAATGGTGGAACATTTTTCTTTTAGCCACAAAATAATCTGAAATGATGTTAGATTGGCAGATCGAACAATAATTCTGATGATTCAAATATGGTATGGTTCTTATATGGTATTTATATCATTGCTGAGGGCCCTTTCAGTGGCAGCTACAAAGAAGATGTTCTCAGAATGACATGGTTTTGGCGAGGGGTAAGAAAGAGAATCGCTCTATATTAACCCAGCAGATGATCGAGATCCCGAATCTAAGCATTTGTTTAACGTAACGCTGTAAGTAGCTGCCAAAAATCAGAACATGTACATATGTATGTATACCAAAAAGTAACGAACATTACATTAAACCATTTCCTAATATGAATGTTTAGCTTAATTAAATGATTAACAAATTTACAAAATATTCGGATAATTTTGCGAATTAACTTGGATTGTACCTCATATCGCTCAACGATTAAACCGAAACCTTGTTTATTTAAGGCTATATTTAGCCTAAAATGCGCATCGCGTGATAGACAATTGAGTTGCAAATCGGGCATGCTGCTTCCATGGAAACGCAGATCTGATTGGCACAGTCCATGCAAAACATATTGTGGCCGCATGGAACCAATGCTGTGGTTACTTCATTTTCGTTGCACACAAAGCACTCGCGTTGCATAGATAATTTGTCGGCGCTGGAATTGGATTGGAATTGAACCGACGCTGCTCTTTGCTGACTGGTACATGACGATTCTCTTATGTGGCGAGAATTGTTTTGGTTCACTGAGTGCTCACCAAGACCCAAAAGAGAGTCTGTCGGACTTATGGAGGTTGTGGGGGAGCAATGGGCGGTGGGTATAGTGTTCGCTGGAAGATTCCAAATGCTCGGCGAGTCCCCAATACCTTCATCCACATCAATAGAGTCGCTTATATTTTTCCATATATTCAATAGCTCTGGGGGAGTGTTGGCGCTATTGTTTGTGCTCTTTGTCGAAGCGGTTGAGGACGCTGATGAACAGGATCTGGTTAGTATATTGGAGCCAGAGTTGGAATTCATGGATGCGGATGTCGGTGGACAGAATGACAAGGTTTTGTTCGTAATACGGTATACATTAGTAACTTTTGCTGGTGGCATTTGAGCTTCACTGGCTGAAAAATGATTATCCGATGTGGCTGTGGCCATTACAATCGGTGTCATTTCCGTGCCAGCTAATTCCGATTTCTGGTAACCGTTCCTTAAATGATGATCTGGCATTAGCTTCACATTATTCATGTTGAGACTATCCACAGTGCCAACCATCTTTAGTGTATTATCCCCATAGTCTAGAGCAGGCGAGATAACACTTTTGTAAATGGATGATAGTATTTCCGAGTTCAGATCATCGTTTAGAATCTGTGTTAATGAATTTATTGTTGGCTGTGTCCTAAACTCCTGCGTTTCGAGCGATTCACATCCTTGTCCAGCACCGCCATTACCAGCGCCAGCACCATTTCCAGATCCGGATCCAGTTCGAAGGGCAATGTGTGCTTCAATTTGCTTTCGGGCTGTGTCTACGTTGTCTGGCAAACCGGTCACCTCAAAAATAGGCTCCTTCTCGCGGGATGGCGTCACAATGTATGTTTGAGTCTCCTGTTGGATGTGTTTAATTGTGGCACCTTTGGGTCCAACCACAAGACCCACAACCCGATAAGGGACACGTACCTGTATGGTAACCTGGCCAGGCAAGCATGGAGGCCCAGACTGCATTCGCGATACAGGACCTGCACTGCCACCCGATCCCGATGAGCCCGAATCATTTATATTTCCTGTTAATCCACTATTGTGGCCCTCAATCGATGGTTTTCGAGACGCTCGTATCAAGCTAAAGTGATCTGCTGCAGAAAGAATTTCTCGTTTTGCCTTGTTAACGTCTTCCTTGCGACCAGTAACTACAAATACCGGCTCTTCACCGCGAACTGGAGTCTTGATGTAAGTATTTGTTTTAGCCCTCAAAGCCTTGATCTTGCACCCTGAATATGGAAAAACGGTAATTATCAAACAAAATACCATGTGCTGATGATAATGTTATAAAAAATGCAATATTGTGTCGCCTGTACTGTCTTCTTCTACACCATCTATCGGAGCAAAACATCGATGGGACATAGACAGATAATAGAGATGTATGAATGTAAATTTGATCACTACAGGTAGTCAGATGCAACATAATTAGCATTAAAATATTATCATGAAACTGATCATTAAACGAAACTAACAAAACAGGTAGTCTCAACAAAAGAAACATTAAAATATAATCATTAACTCGTAACAGGTTCATAAAATTAGTGCGGACCTGAAGATCATTATGGCCATAAAAATTTCTGTGGTAGTGCTGACACTGGTGAAAAACAAAACTATTCACAATTGAATGGCATGGATGTATGTATGTACATAAGAATGTGTCGAACGAATCTCACTGGGTGGTGCTATGGTGCTTCTTTGTCACTCAGCCCCACTGGAAGAGGGAAGAGTCGGCCAAGACGCGGCTAACTTATTTTCAAGTATCAGTAAAGAAGTAAGCTTTAGCCAAAGAACGAGCGTCAGCTAATTGAGGCGTGGTCTTGTCATTCGAAAATTGAAATTTTGACACACAGTTTGGCCTAAAATTTACACAGTATACGCACACACCGCATCTTTTATTTTTAGGGAATATTTATTTCGATTTAAAGCCAACTTACCCTGCCGGCCCACTATTTCGGCGACATGTTCTGAGCTTGGAACTGGAACACATTCGGTCATATTTTGAGACTTCTTTGATCGGTCTTCAACGCCAACGGTAGCGGCGGTGGGTAATAAAAGACCGGAACCAGATACTGCAGATAAAGGCAGGGTATTGTCCGTTTTAGAAAAAACGGCAGGCACCACATTGATGGAGCTTATTTCAAAGTCGTTCTGTATCGTGACGGGGAGTGTAGGTTGGCCATAGCAGTTTTGATTGTCATTTAGCCCGACCAATGATAGTTCCAACGCCAATTGCAATGTTCGCGGATCTTCGGATAGTGGCATCGACGACGCATGAACTTTAGGCTGTTCAATCATTTGATGATGCAGAGGATTATTTTTGTGTATTGAGTCCGGCATACTATCGTTCAACATCTTTGGTGCTACTTGCGCCGACATTCTAATAGTTGAGTGGTCTTTACTTTGAAATGGGATTAAATCGGTAGGGCCAATGTGTAATAGCGGGCAGCTGCTGATGTTCCCTCCTAGTACAATACCACTTTCATACGATGAGTTGCAGCTCGATGATGCAGATGCAGATGCCGATGCTGATGATAAGCTTGAAGATGATGATATGGAAATCGAAGCAGAACCGGAACTCACGCCACTGAATTCATTTAAATCCGAGCTTATATGTGTTCCAGACATATCATTATGCTCTAAAAATATATCTCGTTTCGACTGCTATACAACTTCCACATTTACCAATGTATTGTGCTCAAATATAGTGCATTTTCCTTTTCATTTGCATGTAAGTCGTTTTGTTTTTCCTTTCCTGATTTTCTGCAATATACAAAAAGACCGAAAATGCATTTGGTATACACACACAGCCATGTTTATGGGAGGGATAGGTGTACCTATGGGTGTATTGGATGCCTCTACATCATACATATGTATGTACATACGCATATGCATATGCATATCTATATATTCTTGTATGTCTCCGTGTGCGTACTTACATTTAGAATAACAACATATGTAGTTAAGTCAGCAGTGAGTATTTGTTAAACATTTTTCAATGTTTCCCAATAAGTAGCGCCAGTTCAGTTAAGTTTTAGCCGCGCTGCTGCAACCAAACTGCCAAGTACCGCACCGCTCATAACCAACCCCTAACTTACGGCAACTTTTGTGTCACTCACCCCTTGTAACTGCTCCTCTCTTACTCTTACTGCCGCTCTCTACACACCCACAACACAATATGTGTACATACAGTTTCCATCGCACAACGCACATTCACACGGATATGGGACTCAATGCTATCTTATAGCCGACTGTTTGGTCTTTGGTAGCACTTTGAAATTCAACTACACGCAACTAAATTAATAATCACGTCCTGCTCATTCATGAAAATCGTTTTATTCAATTGTACAACATATAACATCACATCCCACTCAGTGGGAGTGGGTGGGTGGTTGTATATATGTATCGACATACATACAAATGTACACTAGAAAACGTATATCGCTGGGTACACATTCCGGCAGTATCCGTATCCTGACACGCCTTTCGTAAATCGGTCATTACGATGAATAAGATAACACATATCAGGATTGAAACTTAAAATTCCTAATAAAACAATTTTTGTTATTGTTGACTTAACATTACTTTGCCGGTTACCCTAATTGGAAATTCTCATGTTTGCCAACTGAAGGTGGGATTTATCCCAATTGTGGACAAACGGTATGGGATTTTTCCCAATTGCCGGCAATCAAGCAGTGTAATAAAATATAAAAATATACCGCCTGACCCCCAGAAATATACCAAAATATATTTTCATAATATACCGAAAATATACTGAGAAGAAAAATAGGAGTATACAGTATATAGATGTGCATATATTTATAAACCAGATAAATATATATGTATATATATAAATTTTTTAGTTCAAATCACTTGTTTTATATGTAACATCTAAGTACATGATATGATAAAAATGTGATTTTAGGTAATAACCAATTCCTTAGATATTTATATACATACTATATATACACTAGCGACCCGGCCACGCTTCCCTGTGGGATGAGTGGCTTGGATGAGAATTGAGTCGAATAATACGCTTAGTATATACATATATATTTTTGCAATGATTTGAGCGTATACAATACCCAATATGCCGTTCTTGTTTCCGGTATATTCAGTTGATCGTCGCCCATACCGTCTCCCGCTACGGTACACATGTATGTGTATTCCCAATATTTTCCAATATTCCAATATTTTCGCGATTTTCCGAGCCGCGGTCGCTTCCAATGTTCCAATGATTTTAATATTTATTTTGCTATTCGAGACGGGGACAAACTCAAAAAATCACGGGGACAAACACAAAATCAGTCCAGCTGTTCTAAAATTATTATTTTCTAAGCCGCGGTCGCTTTTTTTCATAGTTTCTCGAAGCTACTCTGTTAACTTTAACAAATCAAGTACCCCATGAAAATCGGCCCAACCGTTCTCGTGTTACAAGCCGTCCAACAAACACGACTTTGTTTTAGCTATAAATATTCATAGTACAAAAAAGTTATTTGAAATATACGAATTTATTGACAAGGTTTATAATACGGCAGCAAGTAAGTAGGATCCGTCGCACTTTGAATAACCTAATGTACTAATTATGTACAATGTACATACATATGTTTACATGTGTATATCCGTTTACCCACTCGTTTATTCTATGTATATTAAAAAGATGTTAGCATACAAAAGATATACAATATAACAGCTATTCTAATAAAAGTGGGACAAACTGCTTCAAAGAGTGTCATCATATCAAGAATTCTATGGTAAAGAATGTGTGCGAAGAATTAAGAAAACATCAACGCAAAAACCTACACGCACAGTACGTGAGTAAGCAGTGCTTCACAGTACACAGTGGAACTTCAAGACAAAAACCGGGTTCTAAAGCAAAGCATTCAATTTTATGCGCGTGAGTCGAATATGGACAGAAAATGTAGCTGCGACACATAAATATGTATGTATGCATTATGAACTGCCATATCTATATATTGTACCATTAGTGGTTAAACTAAGGAAAATAATACTTATTCTTGTAGATCCATTCTATCTTTACTTACAACAAAAATTATTACCACGATATCTTTTACCTGCGTATAAAAAATGTTCAAGGTTTACAATATTCGTCCGTATACATATTTAAATACCCATTGGTCGACAATGGGTTAAGCGTTCTCTGCTCATGATCGATAATAATTTCCCGATTTTGATATTCGGTTTAATATTACTAGCTAGCTATAGCTCTCAGAACTTAACATTTATTTTGATCAGATAGATGATTTATGTGGAGTTTTCAAATGTTTTATCAGTTTTTACATTTTACTCGGAATAATCCGAGTAACATATAATTAATTTGTACATATGTTGTATGTATGTATGTACATATGGGGTCGGTAATGTTTCCTTACCAAAAATATAATATATCCTTAAATTTTCGAGTACGGTTATAAAAATCTCATTTGGTTTGTATGTGTACTTTGTATCATAGGAGCCATGAGAGATCAACGCTAGTGGAGCCTAGTTGTAAAAGTAACGCTTACCGACGGCGTTTTGCAAAGAAGAGGAATTGCGAGATCAAGAGAGCAGCTGTTTTAAGTTAAATTAAAACGTAGAAATGAAGACTTTAACAACAATCCGATCTATATTAAGATATAAACTAAAAGCGAAGAGTGAAAAGAGATGAGAGTGGAATGCACAATATTGAGTAAAATTACTTTAAAAAGATACTCCGGTTCCTTTCATGCAAAACGAAAAATAATTGTGTGAATTGATAAACCTATAAAAATTCCAAAAAAGTTGTGTGTTTGATGCTAAAAGATTAATTTTAAGGTAGGCGAGATGTTCCTCCAAGAAATTCGAAGAGTGTCCATCTATTTGGCAATAGATATTTGTATTTGATATATTGATATATGTATGTATATATACATTAGATATATTGGCAAGTTGAATATATCTTGCCTTTTGATTATATTTAATGTCTTTCAGCATATCGCAAAACAAAGAAACACCATCCTCGTTGCCAACAATCCAATAGCTCGTACATGAGATAACTCGTTAGCCATCACAATTTATCGGTCCCAGCCGCTTCCTTCTGGGCTGGACTTCTCTATCCGACAATCCCTAAAACTAAGTTTAGTCTACCCATATTAAAATCTCAATGTGTGCAATGTGAAAATATTATGACGACGGACGACGTAGTTTAATTTAGTCACCGTGCAAGCGCCAATTCACAAAATAGAGAAATTGATAAATCAAAAATCGACTTAAAATAATGGTAAAATTCGGCTGATGTTTTACAAAAAATGTATGTTGATTTTATTAAATTTTTAAGTTGATATAAGCAATTACTCTTTGTTTATTTTAGAAAAACAAAAACCCTTTGTAACGGGTCTAACAGTTAAAATATTGTATTGAAAAACATATGTGTAATAATTTCTAATATGAGCTTCAATGCAAGCTTTGGGCATGAATGGGATTTCTATAGTAAATAGCTACATATTATAGGAACGATCGATCAAAAAAGAAGACTGTGGGAAGAAAGTATATCGGCTGTCAGAATTTAGAAAACCCAGGGTATACATATCAAGACAATCAATGGACGATACATGGACGAAATCTGATTAAGATTAATAATACAAAATATTCAACTAAATACAAATTAATTACATGCTTAGTAGGGCATTATTGTAAATCTGCAGTCGCATGAAAAATGGCTGTAAATATATACATAACACAGAACTCGGCAATGTTTCAAATGTGAATAGTATTTGCTACATTTGCTTTTAAAATTCGCATTTAAAGTTATTGCCGTTGTAGCTTTAAGGTAAAATACGTTTGTTTGACTTCGCGAGTAATCCTGAAGAAAACAACAATAAACTAGACCACATTATAAGATGTCTTATAATAAAGATTCACCCAATATCGTTTGAAACCCATCATTTCAAAAACACATTACACAAAAAAAGATCTTTCCGACTTTTTCATGCCATGCTCGTATTTGTATAAGCTGTGTAGTGTTCAGTTGATACATATGTATATGCATGGTATATGGTGAAACTAAGATTGTAGGTGCTACTGCTGCTGCTGATGATGGCGCCGTTCTCGAGCTCGTTCAATGTGTCGTTTACGTTCCTCCTTCGTCCAATAACGTCCGATTTTGACTTCCGACACTGTATCATCCTCTGTCGTAGTAAACTCATTACTGCGCGTATTTTTTCGAATAGCAACGTTCGTCCGATTACGTACTGGCCGCTTTACAATGTATCGTGTTCCATCCGGACGACGCTTCACTTTCCAGACCATGGGTATCTCCTCACCACTTTCACTTATCAGTATTGCACTCTGTTTTGAGCTGGAAGCAATGTGTCTTTTATTTGCGACCTATTTGAAATAATGCGGTTAATGTTAATAGATCAATAGCTGGTAGGTTGGGTCGCCCCTCTTCTTACCTCTTGACTACTAACGAAGTGATAGCGGCTCAAATTTGGTGCATTAAATTGAGGGCAATGGCTTTGCACCTCCTCAGCTGGCTTTAGACGCATTAATTTGAGATCATTCTTGGGCTGATTGTTTTCCTCCTCGTTGCATGCTGTGGGCGGGCTTTCTGAAAAATGTCAAATTTTAAAAATATTAATAAAGCTTTCAAGAGCTTATATATGAAGCAAGTTTAATTCTTACCACCGAGATACGTCGAGGGAAAATTGGAAGAGCAAAGGCCGATGCGACCAGACCTACCAAATGGTAACATCAACATACTGCTCGCAGAAGTGGTTACAATTGCTTCTTTTGGTGAAAGAATGGGTGGGTTCTCAGCCATTTTGCTAATTTGGTTTGCGCTAATTGGCGCTTCGTCACCAGTAATCGTAATCTGATTCTGATGGGGCGAAGCGCTATTTGACCCACCAGTGTTGTAGGCACTCGATGAGTTGTCAATTTCGTCGGCCAGCATTACGTTGCCTCCGACGTCGACATTGTTGGGTCCACATCCACTGTGTGCGGCTCCACTGCTGCTGGATCGACTTGTGTTTGTTAACGTACTTCGAACTGTAAACACACGACTGCACGCAGGCTGTTGTGCAGATTTCAAGACAGTGGGACGACCTAATATACTGTGCATTGTCCTTGGACTAGCACTGCCCTGGCCGTGGCACTGTGACTTTAAGCCCAGCCATTGGGCAACACGTTGAGTTTGCTGCTGCATTTTCGTTTCCATGGCTTCATTTTCTATTCCAGCTATGCCTGTGGCAGTGGCTGTTGCTGAGGAGCAGGAGCCCATCGCCGTCATGTAGTTGGAGCTTTGATACGGGGAACAGTATAGCGGTTCGGACTCCGAATCCTCAGGAATGGTCTCATATATATGCTCGCTTTCATCATACTCATAAGGTTGATGAGAATGACCACTTTTGTTCATGAATTGATTTAACGCTTTTACATGGGTCAAGTTTTCGTCCGTGCGAACCTTCGTTTTGCTGAACCCTTTTTCAGATGTATCCGGAGTGGCTTTTGGTAAATAAGTTTTAACGTTAAAGTTAACCTTCGAGTCGGAATTCGGTTGGGTTGTTGGAGACGAGTTTTTGGTGGTGTTGCTGACCGCTTCATTGGTTGTTGCACTAAGAGTCTTTATGGACTGCACTTGGCTCAGCAAGACCTTGTCCAATTTATCGACAACATTTGTGTAATCATCGTGAAGAAAGCTATTAGCGTATTCAAAGTTACTCTCAATATCTTCGTCATCGTCGTCTTCCTTTCAAAATAATTTTAGAGATTTAGGGAAATAGTTTTAAAAAAAGCATGAATACATTTGCATTAAACACACAAAAACTGCAATACTGCTGTATTGAATATACACAAATATATACTTTAGGTTGGATTTATATATGCTATGTACAGTTGCGGCGGAAATAATAGCACTTTTTGATACCACAGTCTTTATTGTTTTACAACATGATCGCTAACCAACGCATTTTGCACTTTACTGTAATATTAATTTGGTTTACATGTTGTCTCCTCTCTGAGAGAAGTCAAAATCCTAACGGTTCTTATTGCTTTAGGCAATTTTCCTAAAATAATTCGCAATGACTTAAAACATGTAACCAGAAAGAAAAACGGGGAAACGAGGTGGCAATATTGCCATTATTGGTAAAACTACTGGTTGGTTTGAGCAAGAAGGACCCTTGTAAACCGTCCACAGAGCTAAACGAGAAGGAACGTTGTGAGTCCCAGTTGTCTCGACAACAACACTCCGTCCCAACTCGTTCTCCGCGTACATTGCACGAGGCAGAGTGTGTGAGCAGAATAGAGAATACGTCTGCAGCGTTGAGGGAGAGTTGAGGTAGCAACAGAAAATTAATTTTTTCATTATAGATATATGTAATAATTATGCCATCAAAACCAGATATGAACAGGAGATATGATCAGGAGATATGAACACAGTATCTCTACGATACTGCATTTTCCGTTGTTTTATCTTTAAAATTGTGGACGCCACAATTGAATTTAGGTGTGCTGCCAAAAGCTTTAAAACAAAATATTAACCTTTGAATACAAATAAAGTAACCTATTTTGTAGTTTTTGTTTTTTAATTCTATCTTTGTGACCGCCTTAATTCGTGAATAATTACTTCTCTTTTCAAATATTTTAGTTTGAAGTCTGCAATAAATACCATTGCTTTCGGATACATTAAGTATAAGTTCAAACCCGTTTATTAAACCATCCATTTAAACAAAATCCTTCAATACAGAAAAATGTGTGTCATGGTGCTACTACTATTACTATTATTCGTAAGAACATGCATATATATTTTATCGTCCAACGTATGTTCCCCAAACATGCAGTCATTTGTGGTCACGTTAAAGAAAAAAAATATACTTTTACACTTACTGGATAAAGAAGGCGACTAACAAGAAGCGTCACTGCAAAGGTACTTCCTGCGATCTGAGCTTCAACTTCCTCCTTGCTTTTAATGTCCATGCCATTAATGCGCAGAATTTGATCACCCCGCCTAAGGCGTCCATCTCGTTGAGCTATACCTTCTGGATCGATATCACTAATAAATACATCTTCGCAGACATCAGCATCAGCTTCAGCCTCGTCAGATATTAGGTCCCCTCGGCTAATGTCGATATTTGAAGCCTGATATCCATTGCAGCATATATTAATACCTATCTTTTCAGTGGTTGAATCATCAATCGCCTTGGCTAAAGTTATTTCCTGTAAATTAAAACCATAGCTATGTAAATATGAGACTATTCAGGATTTGGTTCTGGTTAAAATACCTCAATATCAATTTCCGGTTCCAGGCATTGTTCAAACAAATGATGTTCTTGCTCAATGAAGTGATCTGCTATCGTGCGTACTATATCCTGTTCCTTGAGGTTTTCAGCTGAAGTTTGAGTTTCCTTTGACACCGAAACGCGGGAGCAGACTTCGACAGGTTGAACTGCAGGCTCCTCCTTATTTAACGATCGCAGTGTTAAAATAACTTGGTTGTCGTTTTTTGAGCTTGCTTGCGATACTGGTGCTAATGAAGGGTTGGGGCTGGCAATCAACAACGGAATAGACTTTACTTTTTGTGAGGCACTGGTTGTCGGTGATGTATTTAACTTTTCAACTGTTTCCAATTCGCTTTGATTCAATGGCAATATGCTATCAACTTTGTTTTCCAAGCGAGTTTCACCGATGTCTATATTTATTTCTATATCTAAGGCATTTTGCTTCTGCCGGCACAATTCGACTACTATGGTTTCTTTAGCTTGAAGGAACATTTGAACCGCTTCATATCTTGGCAAATGACTAATATCATTACCATTTATCTGAAATGAGTATTTTACATTTTGTTCAATTAGTTCGTTCATACAATTAATGTATGTATGTATATTAATACATACAGCGTGTGTAAAAATGTACATACGAAAGTGTTTATAGTTGGAATGTTCTTACGTACCTTTAACACAACATACTCATATTCCAATTCGAAAATGCAATTATTCATATTGCTGATTTACTGTGAAATTACATTATTTGTATTTTATTATTTTTAATTTGTATACATATTTTTTCGAGAAGAATTAAGTGTGGCCAGATGCTAACATGTTTGCAACACAATAGGGTGACTCGTAGAAAGGGTTTGTAGTGGCTTTTATCGATTTGTTTGCTTACTTTTGCATATGAGCATATATGAAAAGCCTTTGCATCCCGAACTTGTGGATTCCATCTGGAAAATAATAATAGGGGTAGCTATAGCTTCAAATGTTACCCTTTGCTTTGGCTTACCCTCGGAATCCGATAAGGTAAAAGGTATGAGAACTCATAAGAAATAAAATTAACACAGAATTCAAAACGTTTTAAGCGCAAAAAACGAAACAGACAAACATAAGACGAAATCTGAGCCAAAGCGATCAGCTACCTGACCCTAAAGCCTGGGATCCAATCGTCCAGAAATTTCCGGCTCGACTGAAAAACCAGCGTGACGCATGTTGTTTTATATTTTTTATTATTTTTATTTTTTATTTTTAGGTATTTTAAGGTGCATTTTTCGATACATTTTATCGATAAATCCTCGAAAAATTAGTTGATTCCAGTCCTCTAATACCGGGCAACTAGTTCGGCAACGGTGTCGAACTAGCTACCATTCTTACGTCCCTAGTTCTGGTTCGTTTCCCAGACAATGTATTTCAGCGGAACACGTGCATTTCCCAGGGCGTAACCACCCCTAGATCCCGATCGACTACTCTTCGATTACCAGTAGATAGTTGCTCAGAAGCTATTTTTGACCTACTTACCAGTAGATCGTAAGCAACTAGTTCCCGGTCGATTACCACTACTGGTCCAGTTGCAGAACTAGTGCATTGTGGTGGATTAATGTGTATATTGTGCCGATTCCCACGGGTTTCGAATTAGTTGATGCCGTATTGTCAACTTTGTCAATAAATTAAAATTTTTTTAGAGAACGTACATGTACTTATATATATCTTTCTGTATATGTACATACATACATGCAAATCAATTGGTTATTTCCTAAAATAAATTTTTTGTCATATAATTGTCTAATCCGATCTGAACAGGATTCGGCAATTTGGTAGATATAGTCATTCTTTACAATACAGAAGTTTCCGTTTTCCTCCATCTTCAAAATTGCCTCTCCAAATGGTTTTCTTTATTGTGGCTATAATAATGATCCGATCCGAACCAGATTCGGGCCATTGATATAGGGATATAGAGCTTTCTATAATTCTGCATTTTTCAATTTTTCTATCTTTAAAAACAGATCTTCGTTTTTTATGGGCTCGGAAACGATTACTTCTCTGCGTTACACATTTTTTTACCACAAATACAATATACCCTTTTACTCTTCGAGTACGGGTATAATAATTGATGACTGACTGAAGCATTGACATGAATTTGACAACATAACGAACAGCCGGTTCGGTTATTGATAATGTCAAAGCGACTTGAATTAAAGAGTATGACTATTTATGTTCTGGAACGTCACCAAGAGGATATGATTAGATTTGAATAACTAATAGCTAATTGAGTATTGTCTCCCACATAATAAATTCAGCAGCTTGCAAGTATGTACATAAAATTATATTTTTTTTATTCTAGATGATTGGTATAAAAATCGAGATAAAAATTCGACTTGATGGCTAGGAACAGCTGCATCCTTCTACAGACATATTTGGTATAACACTTAAAACCAGGTTATGGTTATCGTCAAAATATAACAAGCTTAAGGAACTCATTTTTGTTGGCGAACAGCAGGGTGTAGCCGACGTCGTTAAGGCGGCCAGATGAGTGTGGGGATACTGCTCGAGATATCCAACTCTGCAGTCGCCACTGCAAAAGTATGCATCAAATGACGTAGGTGCGACAACGAAATGCCATCCAAAACTTGTGAAGTTCACCTTAAGAGGATATCGACAGCATCGCATATCGTGATCACTTTCAGTACAGTCCATATAAACGCTTCGTTTTCGTCGATGCTTTTTTTGTGATCCAATTTCTATGTGAACCGTCTGAAATAAAGGCAATAAATTTACCAATTACCATGAGAGAATTGCGATGTTGGGAGGACGCATACTAATGGATTATTCGATGTGTTATCGGTGGTCACAACTAAAGGCTTCATCCAGGATTCAACTCCTTTTATAAGAATTTCATGTGATTTATTCGACCCGCGATCACCGAATACGGGTTTAAGATCAACGTTGACCCACTGTCCTTGTCCTGATGGAATTTTTTGTCGAAATTCAAACATTTTGGCCTTATGAGTAAAGCTTGTGTTATTTGCACGGCGCACTGCACGATGAATAGCTACAACAATATCTTTACTTTGTTGATTTTCAATCTCGTCAATGAGTTCCGGCTGATGGGCGCTTATCCAGTCCCAACCCCGCAGATATAAATGCAGTGTAGCGTACGATATGTCCGAGTAACTATTGTCGAATTTAAACCGAAGAACGTCTGTTTTACGGTTGTGTCGAACATGTGGTTGAAGTTCTAAATGGACGAAATTTAAATACACATATAATGGGCTTTGAGAAATTAACAGTTGATATAGATATAGCTAAGCCTAAACTTATTTATTCTGGTTTGACGGGAAAATCAGATCGCACATCTATCCCTATTGGCTTGGCCTTGGCATAAGAGATCGAGGAAACAGAGAGAAAGAGACGGACCGCGCCCGATAGTTATGGAATTATGTTAATTCTTGCAATCTCTCTCTGTTTCCAACAACACATTATCATCCGCTCGCTATATCTAGCCCCCGCCAGGAGTCTGAGATCTTTCGAGTACATCTGTAAGAATTAAATGTACAACGAAAAGAAACGTTGTGAGTCGCTGCTGTTGATTGATTTCTGTGAAACCATTTAATACTTAAATACTTTATCTGTTTACATTTTTTTTTGCTACATCTGTCATCTGCATCTACAACTGCGAACATTGCACGAGGCCCTTTCCGTTTTTTATGATCTTTTAAATTGTGTACGGCTAGATTTTCGTCCTTCGTGGGGCGAGGATAAATTTTGAAATACGCTTGTAACAGTGTGATCAGTGTATCACATGAGTCTGGAGTTTGGTTTCTCTCGCAACTATAAGATAGTTTCCGAGAACTAGGCGCTCATCAAGACGGACTGACAGACAGACATGACGATATCGACCCGGCTATTGATGCTGATCAAGAATATATACATATGCATCCACTTTTACCAAAAATCGAATATACCCCTTAACTCTTCGATTTTGGGTATAACTATACTCCTAGTAGATGAAAGATTTGTACTCACGTTCAGGAAACACGTAAATGCTGCTTATGTGTGAAAGAATACTCTCGTGTTCATCATCATTATTATTCATAACAAAATCTTGTTTTATAGTTTGATATTCCTGGATTCCTATTCCGGTATTATAAATCAATTTAAACTCATTTAAAGCATTAGCATCATCCCCTTGCATTTGAGAAGACAAGCTCATTTTCGATTCATCAGACACTAAATCGGTACTCTTATTGGTATTTTGCTCGTCTTTCCTAGGGACAACTGGTGATTCTGATAGCGGTTCTCCTGCGGATTCCCTACGGCGCCATATTGTATTTGTTACAGATGCATTATAACCTTTATAGAAATCCTCTAGTATATTTTGTGGCACTGAGATAGGTTTGGTTATATTTGGTAGTTTCTTTAGATTTAACCGCATGAGTATGTGCATCTTAATCGACTCCAAGCTATCCTGTTTTGCTTTCTCACGTAGTTGGCGTTGTAAAATACTATCAATGTTGATCAATGTATTTCGGTTCATAGAAACGCCTTGAACACTCGAGGAGGGTCCCGATCGTGATGTTGTTGGCAGAGTCGAACTTTTACTACTCCGTTTGGTTTGTACTTTTATTGGGTTTGAAGGCGGATCCTCTTGATGATAATCCTCTGGTGTTTTTTGTATTGTTGTAGAAGACGCATTTTCGCTTGAAATTGTCTTGAATTTAGTATTTGTTCTGTTACTCAATAAAATGATTTCCGGTCTAGCACTGACACTTGATGAGTTGCTTGAGCTTTCTACTAACTCTTGCTCACTGTGTGCAGTTGCCAGAACTAAAAGCATGGATAGTACAGCTACTGCCACACAACGGTATATGAAAAAGGGGCATCTCGAATGTCCACTTATAATCTGTCGCCTTGTAATACTCGTATTCGATTCGCAACTGCACAAAACTCTGCGGGAAACTATATCGGGGAAATCTATGCTATTGGAATCCGAATGTACGCGTACGACTGCAACTGCTCGCTTTGCATTTTCAATAAACCTTTTAACACCACCACCCATAGGGTACTCATAATATTGACTCTCAGTCCTGTATTTTTTTCCAATGCGGTACCCATTGGTCAGCATGATTTTTAGTAAACAGTTGTCGGGTCGATTGCTGAAAAAAAAAAAACAAAAGATTGACAATTATATTATTATAAGAAATACGTTATTGCGGTTTCCCTATAACTAAGACTAACTATAACAAAAGAGTAAGATAGCTGGCCATCAAATCTACCAGATTTAGTAGGGAAACGATTAAGTTTTTCTGCATTGCGTCTACATTGTAATATGTATTGGGAATAGCTAAGGTGGGAAACAAAACATAGAAAGGACTTGCAATTTGGTTTAATAAACTTTATATTTAGTAATAATAAAAATAAAAATAATAAAATGTCAAACATGATCATTGAAAAACCATGTCTAAATATATTAGAATGCCACTATGCTTTGAGGTAACCAGTTGATAGGCAACCAGTCCTATAAAATTGTATTTAAAAATTTTCTGACAACTTTACAGTCAATCCTAACTTTTGTTTATCAGATAATTATAATGGTTTGTTCCATTAGGATCAAACCAAGACCAAAGACTATATACAATGCCAAGATGTTGCATGAGCAACCAAAAACCTGTTCTATGGCGGCGTTTTTTGTTACGCCACGTAGTCCGAGGGAGCGCTTGGAGCTCCAATTGTCTTTTAATTTGTGCTTCGTCCTCTGGCACCAGCAAATATGTAGTTCAAAACGGAATGTTCAAAATACAAGAAAAATTGTACATATGTCTTGTGCATGACTGGGCATGTTTTCCCCAGGACTAGCGCCTTGCCAGAGGATAGAAGGACAGAAGGATAGCTAAAAAGAGAATGTAAGTAAATGGAATTTTTTCCTGATGCAAATCTTTGTATTTGTATAGTTTTTGACAAAACCTTAATAACCTTGCCTTAAAGGACATTATAGGGAAATGTTAAGATGTTATCAGATTGGAGAAGAAAGCATTTCCGACCTTATGTACACTTGTACGTACATATGTATGTATATAGTCATAATGATACTAAACAATTAATCTATAAGGATAACGACGGCCATCATACAAAGGACTAAACCAATGTTGGTACATATATACATACATAAATACTTTACTCGGTACATTCATTTGTGATATATGCACATACGAGGGCTGTTCAATTAGTCCCCCCTCTTAATTGGGAGGTCAACACTTCTTCTGTCGAAAGGCATCCATCTATTAGCAGATTATTGTCGAAAGTTGAAGAAGCTGCGCTTCTAGCAGACTTCCTCGTAATTTAAAGACAGAGTGGAATATAGCATCTTCTCATAGAGAATTTCTATCTTTTGCGGAAGAAAACCACCACTGAAATCCAGGCAAAGCTTTATAATTGAAGATTGAATTGCTCCCTTACCCGCCCTAACCAGACGAACCAGGCCTGGCGGAAAGGGATTTCATTTGAATTAGATTCGTGAGGTAATCTCACAAACCTTTGACCTCTTTTTTTTTGTTTTTAAGGGATACAAAAATTGGATAAACGTTAGACTACAATGTTTAAAAATAAAATTATTGTGTATTCAAAAACATGATTCGTTCAAAAAGCCACGGACTTATTGAACATCCCTCGTATGTACATATGCATGTAGATAGATATACAACAAAATGAATACATACATACATATGTATGTCTGTTCTGTTCTGTGCATAAACGATTCACATGAATCTCACTCTCAGCTCTTGATCACTCTATTGTATTCAATTAAACCATTTATAAACATATTCAATTTTTGTGCTCTTGAACTTCAGTTCATCTGAAGCTGAAGCTGAAAGTGCAGTCTTCGTCGTGCTTCCCTCCCTCCCCTTTAGTCATAAAAAAATCAGATCTCATATATGTATGTATGTACATATGCTCACACGTATGTACGTACACATATGCATGCACATTTGGATTAATGAGCCATAAGAGTACAATTCTCTGAGATAACGTACATATGTATACAACCTGTGTGTATTTATAAACATACATATGCGCATGCGAATTCTATTTCGAACACTTATTGCAATACATGTATTGGATAAATACATGAACTAAAGTTGTGCACATATTTCAGTTGTTGTTTTTCAGTTTCACTTTTCACTTCGTTTCGCTTGCAATATCATCTTTCGAGCCAATATTAAGCGCATATTAATCTAAGGCACTACAAGATCAGTTGTGTTGTTGTTTCACTTTTCACTGCGATATTATCAACTCAACTCAACGGAACTTCTTCTGAATCATTGTTTGTTTTGAGTGTGATGCGATTCTTATTTTCTTTCTTTCCGCACCATAGAGTGGTGAGTTCGGTTAAAAGCGCCAACGGAACCAATTCATGTACGCTATTTTATTGACGATCAGAAGAACAAATGAGTGTTGTGAAATGTAAAAGTATGTGTTACAGGGTGGGTTCGATAGATTTGTGCGATTAGCATATGCGAAAAACAAAATCAGTGTGACCGCGGATTTTTTCCATCAAATATACTACCAGAAATATTTCTGGCACTCTGAAATATACCGCAAAAATACCGGTTGCCAGACGTCTCCTCTCTAACATGTTTTGTCATCTCTAGTTTTATATACAAATTTGAGACATCATGCCCCCGAGTGTGAGCGTACCTTATAAGAGTTGACGGTGTGCGTGAGACGGACGAGAGCAAACAAGAGGACACAGTTTCACGGAGATGTCGTGGATCTTGGGGAGCACGCAAGGGGTAATCCTGTCTGTCCAGCAATTACTCTAAAACGGAATTTTCTTCATCGTTTTGACTTGGTGGTCCTCTATCCGGACGCAGAGACGGCAGTACGCGGCACAAATAATGACGAGGATATTGAGGTCTTCACATCATGGTTCCATTCCGCGGAGTTCATTGACGATCTGCGCCCCGTGGATGGTGTCTCGCGGCTGGACTACTCCTGCAGACACCCATGGAGCAGATCTCACAGCTTTGGGCGGATCCAGCGCATTGGAAATTCAAGCAAACGGACGCTGTGATGACTGCCAGACCAAAGAAAGCCGCGGTCCCAGCCGCTCGATGCGAAAATCAAGCAGCGAAAAATTCTACTTTGAGGACGACGAGCATAAAGATTAGCCAGCGCTACTGTGAGGCCGTTCTGGATGAGGGACTGAGGGCAATGGCATGGACCTGGATGTGGACTCGCATCATGGCGATGCCAACATTGAGCTCTTCGACAATGAACATTTTCCCCACTGACGATCCGGCGGCAATGAATCGAATGAAGGCCTGTCATGGATATGATGAATGTGGATTCATGCGAGGGCACGTCAAACCAAAAGCCAAAGCATTCACGTGGAACAGGGTACAATTGTGGAGATAGCCACCACCGAATATAAGTGCACCCAAGCAGGTGGGTCCATGAAGCATCCGCTAATCTAAAAGGGTATTTATTTTCCTCTTGTTTTGCAGATCACCAAAGTGATTGTGCCAGTTGCCAAGCGTGCTGCAATTCCCTGACCCAGAAGCAACTCCTGAATGCTGTCGAAGAGGCTGCCGTACACACCCATTGAACCTGTGCCCAAGGATGAACGGTACTCCAAGGGCGTGGCCAGCTCCCAGGCACGCTGCCTGATCTGTTGATGGCCAAAATGCCAGACTCCTTGTCCCCATTTTGTGGCTCTCTGGGCGGTGCTCCATTTGTCCAACGTTATGAAGCAAGTAAAAACAGAAAAGGAAAACGAAACGGAGCAGGGCTCATCCTCTACCCGTTTTAGCACGTTAAACAATAATAAATAAATAATCATTATATTTTATTAAATTAATTAAATTTAATTAATTATGTTTGATTAAATTATTTAAATTCATTATATTTTATTAAATTACATTATATTATTTATTTTGATTTGAATTCACACCACATATGTACATATGTGTGTGTAGTGTAGGCTGCTGCTGTACCTGACTCGCCCAGAAAGCTGCCGCCCAGCTTGCCGCACCACGCCAGTGCAAATGCTGTCTCTGCTGTTGAGCAAGTACTTGGCCACGTAAATCCGCAGACTGCAGTTGTCGCCTGCTGGCGGCGTGTGCTGGATGAAGACCAGCAACTTCCGGCTACAAATGCTCGGCTCGTCAAAGTGACCCAACTGCTCCGTCATGACGTAAAGATGTGTCGTATACAGCTGCACAAACATGGGTGTGTTGATGGTCTCCTCGACCACGGACACAGCTCGCGACCAGCTCACATTCAGCTCGTCGTGCCCATTGTCCGCGTGGTAGATGTGCACATGCCACACACAGCTCCGGAGCCACCCACCTGCCTGGTATTTTCAGGATCGCGGCTTCACAAAGCTATAGTTGCGTGGAGGGAGCTATATGTAGGCTGCTGCACAGAATGGAGCGAGCTCTCGGTGCCGCAGGACACGTGGCTGGACTCATCGCTCAGAAGCAGCAGCAGCGAGACGTGCTTTTTCAGGTTCTTTCCGATCGCATGCTCGGGCACAAAGAGCAGCATTTAGTATGGACGGACTGCTTGGCGTTCATATCGAAGGTGGAATCGGCTGTCGAAGATCAGAAATTTCACTATGTTTCGCAGACAGAAGTCATCTAAATTGGCGTACATGTATCGGCAGTGGAGGGAGGATTCGCCGCTTGTTTCTGACAAATAATCAGCACTAAGAGGGAGGCAATTGCTGAAATGAATAATAAATTGAGAGATAGGTATTATAATGTATGTACATATGTACACTTTTAGATCCTTTTGCAAACTTACTTGGCCACCAGGCTGGGCACATCGTAGTCGTGCTCTGTTACACCGCCGCAGCCCATGCCCCTGGCCACAATATAACCGCTGGTCGGGATTGGCCTCCTGCCTTTTTCTCCGCATCCATGACTGTCCAACGGAGTGGAAATACGTAGGCAGGGGGACGGTCATTGGACCCACTTTGTATCCTGTAATCCGTGAAGCGGGCATTTCAGTTACTCTGTCTGTCTGAGTTTTCGAGTAAACTAAAAGGTTATATGTATTGCCCCTCTGCAAATACTAAAACCGACCCGAAGTCTTTTCTTTCTTTCTGTCGCGAATATAAATTGAGCTAATAACATAATAACCTAAGCAGAACAAAAAATGTCAAACTATTAACATGTAAACAAACATATCACACACACAACGAACACGCACACAGTCTCCCGTACAGGGTGTCGCAATTTTCATCTAATTTTTGAAACTTTATCTTTGATCAGCTGACAAATAGATACATTTATCTTGTCATCTCAAATGTTGCAAAAAAAAATAACGAAATAACGAGTAGCGCAACATTTTGAAAAATGTACCAAATGTTGCAAAGCGCCAAGATATTCCGCATAGGTGGCGTGGAACACCATCTACAACTACGAATAGCTCGAGTTGGCAGCGCCAGCAAAAACCTCTTGACCAGTCTCCCGTACAGGGTGTCGCAAATTTCATCTAATTTTTGAAACTTTATCTTTGATCAGCTGACAAATAGATACATTTATCTTGTCATCTCAAATGTTGCAAAAAAAAATAACGAAATAACGAGTAGCGCAACATTTTGAAAATGTACCAAATGTTGCAAAGCGCCAAGATATTCCGCATAGGTGGCGTGGAACACCATCTACAACTACGAATCGCTCGAGTTGGCAGCGCCAGCAAAAACCTGTTATAAACCGACCGAGGGCAATCCGTTGACAGGAAATAATTTGAGTTTATTCATATGAGAGTGGTATGTAGTGTTGTTAACATGAATATTCATATATATATATATATATATATATATTATATTTAATTTGTATTTATTTTTACAGGCTACTGGTTAGCATCATGACAAAATGCTAACCCTTACCAATGCAATCAACAACCGCTTGGAGGCTTGGGGATTTTTGATTAGGTCCCGGCTCAAAGCCCTCTTTAAGCACGTTCCAACGGAGACTAATAAACTTCAAATTGGGTTTTTTAACCAGGTCGATGTTCTAATATGTGTAATAGAAATTGAATAAAACAAGAAAAAGATAACTAAAATTAAGATTTCTTCAATTTTAATGCCTCGGAAAGTCAGTCAAATGAACCTTGTTCCTCACTCCCAACCTCATTCGCACTTATGTTTTATGCTTCTATTTTGTGTAGACTTCTCTTATTAGAAATTTGAATAATCAAGCGAATAAAATTATATAATATGTTAAGTTCTGAGAGTCCCATAGCTAGCTAGTAATGTGAACCTGAATATCAAAATCGAGAGATATGATTTCCAATTAAAGACATGGAACGATTGAGCCATTGTCGACAAGGGTGTGTTAAATATACAACCCACGAAAACGATGAAACATTTGAACAATTTATGCGCAGTTCAGGTGAAAGATAACGTAGTCAAATGTTTCTTAAAATAAAGAAGAGGATAAGACAGACCCGGATAGTGCCCGGACATTGCACGGTCAACAACATCATCTGGAAGTTCAACGTGGTGACCATCGATCGCGTGGTGCTCTGCCTTGCCCCACTCTTGACAGAGCTCGTTGCCCGAGGCCAGTGCGAGCAGGGGGGAACGGCGCAGCTGGAACGAGAGCGTTGGTTAGGATTCATCACATGCTGCACCAGCACTACGATGCCACATGATGCGCGCTAGCGACTGGCGGATGCCGCTAAGGAGGCGGCCCAAGCCCAACTTTGAGGAGCTGGACGGATACCAAACTGAATAGCTATCAAAATAGAACGCCCTTAATATTCGGCGTTGCCGAACTCGATTGCCCTGAAATTGAATGCTTATTATTTAAAATCGCACAAAATCAAGCCAACAAACCTGCTATGCTATTTTAGCCAGTCGACTTTCGTCTCAAATGTATTAGTTTGTATTCATAATCCAATTAAGCTTACGCTTCTTTTTGTTGAGTGAAAAATAATTATTTGATCCTAAAATTCTTTAGTGCGTTCGGGAGGAGTGAGGACAAGACTGCGGCTGACAGCTGACATTATATGCATTTACCAATGCCGATCATTAACATTTTCCTCTTGCTTTCGGAAAGGACGCGTGCATTGTCGTTTTCCAAATCCTTGGATGGATCATATTGGATTCTCATGTTGGCAAGAAGCTTGCTTAAATGCATGTCCTGAAGGCGTGTCTCTAGAAGCAATGATGATCTGATCATCCTCATCGCTTACTCATCTTCAAAGAGCTGCGAGCGGAACTCCACTCCCTTTTCCTGCTCTTTCGGGACTTTATGTCGATCAAGCTCCAAGCTGAACACTGTCGAACAAGTTACGGGCTGAAATTGGCTGTTTGCATGCGCGCAGGAGGAATATATTCTATTGCTGTTTATCAATATAATCGGCTCCAACAAACTTCATCCTTTGCGCAGTGTTGCCAATATTTTTGAGTTAAATACAGCTGGAATAATTAAAAAAAAAACATTTTGAAAAAGCTCGAGCTAAAAACAAAATCATAATAAAGCTGAAACAAATTAATGATATTTTTTATTGTAAGGTGTATTAGGTAATTTTAATACGTGGACATAGTTAATACAGTATCTCTATAATATATTCAGTCTCTAAAAGCTTTAAAACAACTCCAAAAATGTAATTGACATCGTTCTGTTGTGGTCTCGTTAAACGTTTCTCGAACATATTCGAACTCAAATTAACTACCTAAGTATTCTGACCAGCAAAGAGGCAAATAGATACTTGTGCAGAAGCTAAGTTGGGAAATAGTTGCAACATTTCACCAACTGGTTTCTTCTATTAACCCTTAGGCATCTTCCTCCAATAATACATATGTATGTATATGTATGTATGAAAGATTCAAAGAAAGAAAGATATCAACATTGAGATGAATGTTATGAACACTGCCGAAAGTGTTGCACTTTTACTGATTGCAAAATAATAACCAAAACGAGAAAGAACGTACGAAATCGCTGTAAACGCGACTCTACTTTTATACCCGTACTCAGTCTGTACACATGTGATTTATGTGGAATTTTCAAATGTTGTATCAGAGCTAGCTATAGCCTCCGAGCAATGGGCGACAAACAAGACGGACGGGCAGACAGACAGGGCTATATCGACTCGGCTATTGATACTGATTCAGAATATATATACTTTATAGGGTCGGAAATTATTCCTTCTCTATGTTACACACATCCACTTTTACCACAAATACAATATACCCTTTTACTCTTCGAGTACGGGTATAATGACAACTTAATTGTCTGAATCAAACAATTCTGTAGTTTTCATTGCCCGCTGATTTGGCGACACTGCTCCTGCGGCTCCTACAGCTTCCCGCTCAGCGCTGTAATTTCTTCGTAATCTTGTTTTGCATCAGTTATGAATTTATCTTATGGATATATAGTAATGGTATACTCGTACATACCTACATATAGTGGATTCCGCAAAAATAAGTAGGTACATTATTGCAGTAGGTAGGTGGGAACCTTCTTACAGAAGTGGTCCGTGGTCGACTGTTTGCTTTCACTTTGAATAAGCTTATATCTCATTCCCTGATAGTGGAAATTGTTCCTCCTTAACATATTTTTCAGAATTTCAAAATAGGGGCTGCGACTATAAATATTTGCACACACAGGTCGTTCGTGCTTGTGTTCAATGCTTGCTCTTTTCCATTTTCAATGCTGTTGTGTGGTTGCGGGTGTGATTTTGGTCTGCGGTTTGTCAAGTGGCTCACACTCACTCCGTAGAGGGAGGACAGAACCACTTGATGATTACTGCACATAAATGGAGTTTGACTTTAGTTTGAGATTTGTACCATGTACACTCTTCATTTCCACCTCCATGTTACATGTACATACATATATGTGGCTGGGAAAGTTTCGACTGGGTTGCGGTTCAGGCTCTAACAGGCGTTAGGTGTTTATCGGGTGTTTGTCGTATATCGACGAGTATGGTGGGTAGTAAGCCATATTGGAATGCAATTAGATACCAATGTTTGGCCAACAATGTCTGAATTTATAATCCTGGGATAGGATCTGGGTCTGAGGCTGAGGCTGAGTCTGAGTCTGAGTCCAGGTATTGTTTGTAATTAAAAGTTGACAGACCTGAAAACGCACACACACACACGCATACAAATATAAATACAAATACAAATACATATACATATGAATTCAATCGCGTAGAGCCCCGCTGCATATCCTGGAACTTCTTTGTTATTCGTTCGTTGTTTTGGGCAGATCGAACATTTTGATCTTCGCTGGCACAGCGTGTGGCAAAGTCAGCGTGCCTTCGCCTAAGGAAACTTTCAAACCTTCTTGATCACCATCTCAGTAGAGCTCGCCACGGCAATGCAACCCCCAGCGGCTGAGCGGAGACGCCGCGCCGTCCGAGAGCTGCTATCGATTCTCGTGTGAAAACATGCAATTATGGTTTTATTTGTACTATTTTTCAAGAGTTTGCATGTACACGCGTTTTTTGTGAAAGGCCTGATTATGTCAGGCAACGCAACGATCAGTCTTGGGCTTGGAGGCCAAACTGTTTGAGGGGTTGAGCTTGTTTCATATTATATGCATGTACATTTGTGTATTTACATATGTACATATATTGATGTATGTATTATGTATGTACATTAAAGTCGCTTAGTAAATGCCGAAGTTTCGATCATTTGACTTGCTTTTAACAGCAACGGGAATAGTGCAAACGTTCCGCATTTTCCGTATAGTATATGTATGTACATATGGAGTTATAAAATCTGAAAATCTGAAAAAATGAGTGAGGAGAAATGTAGCTTTTCTATTTATTCCACTCAGTTGGTCTCTTAAATACGAAGAGTACACATTTCATTCCCATTCATACACATGTACATATAGTACATACATACATACATATCTTCAGCAGTTCTCTACCCCACACCACCAGATCCCAAACCCTTTGTGCACAGTACGAGTATGCCTGCGTCTCTACCCCCCACTTTCAGGAATTTTCGAGCATTATGCCTTGCCACTTGTTTGCATGCTGCTTGTTCTTCTTATTACTGTTTAAGTTTTCGCCCTTATGGACGAATGGCGCTCGGAGCTCGCAGCTCGACAGAGCGGAGATAGATTGCGGGGTCATGAGTGGGTGTGGAAGTGGGTGAGGGAGGGTGAGAGTGAGCGGAGTGGAGTGGTGGCACTGTAAAATTTGATTCTAATCCGCTGATAATATTTTCAGACTTTCAGAATTTTGATATTTCGCTCGGTTGAATTTAATGCGATTTAATCATGCCTTCTCTTTAGAGGGTGTCTGTGTATTTGTGTATTTGTGTGCGGCAGGGCGACAGGGTAACAAAATAATATTTGGACATGTTAAATGCTCTTCTCTGAAAGGTGGGGTGGAGAAATATGCTTCTCTTCTGCTTTGTATCTATCTGTTGAGCGATTAAAATGCCTCACGGACACGCAAAATTAAAGTCATATACATATGTACATATGTATATGTAGTAGTATGTATGTATATAGCAGGCATCCGATATGTGCGACTACAGCAATAAATACTTAGTTACAGCTTTTAAACAGTTGGTAAACATACAAAAACACGAAACAGAAACAAACGGAATGGAACAGACGGAACACAAATCAGTTCAAGGTACAAAATACAGATCCTGTTAATTCCTGATTAAGTGTCTCGATTTGAAACTGATAAAGTTGGTCTCGCAGAAATGTCCAACCAATACATTTCTGAAGATGCCAGCTTGCAATAAATTATATACCGATCTGATTATGAGCATTTCGACTGATCCTGAGGAAAAAATATACAATATACGGATGTAAATAATGTGTGCAATGTGCGATTAGTTTGACAATATTTACATATGAATATACTCGTAAGATACAATATTTTGGGTACTTCTAAGTACTATAGTTCGCCATTGTTGCAAATTAATCTGCTATCATTTTAATAGTTGTTTTTAGGTAACGGATCGACAGAAAAAGAGAATTTGATCCCGTTGTCCCTCCGCGTCACAACCAATCAACCTTCCGCCAACCGACCGACGGGGAATTCTCTTGCTAGATATGTATCGATTTTCAGGCGGTTTTAAAACCAAAAATATTATTCAGTGTTTCATTACAGGAGCCTTATTTTGTCTCTGAGAACTTTGCGTTCCCCGGGAGAGACCAACCGACGGTCGGACTGGCAAACTTGCCCATGTACATACTATGTACTTACATATGTAGGTAAATAGGAAATCTATGTACATATATGTACATATAATATGTAACAGCCATTTCTTCTGGCTAATCAAGTACTTGATAGTACTTTTCTTGTATGCATTAATGAGAGACAAGATCAATAAATGAATACGAGTTGTTTAGCCTGAATCTTGCCCCGAGTTGTTGGCTATATTTTGATGAGTCTGTAAGCGGGCAGGATAGACCCGACCCCACTTTCAATCCTTTGAAAGCAGCATGGTTCCTTTTAATTACGTACGAATTCTCGACTGGCAAACTGCAGCCCTACGCATCCTGACCTTCCCATTTACCCACTCTCCGTGTTCTACCACGCTTTTCTTTTGTGCGTTGGCCACACTGGGGTTGGGCTGTTTTGGGTTGGGCGCTGCTGTTGGTCTCTTGTTAAGTGATAGTCGTCGTCAGGCTGTTGGCAACGTGTGGGAGGTGCGGCCGCGGGATGCTCATAATAATTGAAGCATATTCACAGTGGTTGCCTCTTCCAGAGATGGGCGTGCGGACTGAAGCTGCACATCACATCACATCTCCCCCGCCGCTCACACTCAAAAATATGTATGTACATACATACCACACGCACATACACATACTCACGTTCCGTTCCGTTCCCCCGCTGCTTCAAACCCGCATGCTTCACGTTGTTTGTATTTGGTTGGATGGTCAAATGCTTGGCTGGACATAGCTGATTCTGGCTCCTGCTCTCGGTCTGAGCCTGAGCCTGGGCTGGGTCTGGCGCTGCTTTAATTGTTTAATGGCTCGTTACTTGAATTCCCAGTGGGGGGGACCAATGGTGCGACGGTGCTAACTGGGATTTTCAAGTGCGATAATTGTAGCGTTTTATTATGGATTAAGCAAATTTTCTGTAAATTATATCTCACCGCCAACAAGTAAATATGTATGTATGTGGATCCCAAGGGCGGGGAAAGGGGAATGGGAATGGGATAGAAGAGGGATTTGAATCTAACATAAAATCGACATTTGGACAACTGACATCTGACAGCGATACTAAAATAATTTATTTTTAAATGTTTTTATGTTTCCATCAAATCGGAAGAGTCACGGAGAACTACGAGTATTTGGATAGACCAAATGCAACATGCGGCATTTCAAAGCATTTATCCTAAACCTCACATTACGAGTTCAAAGAATTTTTACTGGCATAGCCAGCTTTGATTCAATTCGATTTGAATATTTTATAATCATAATTAAATACCATTAGGAACAGTTTAAATAATGAACAATGTGGGGATCCGTTTGTGTGTTTCAGTGGAAAATACAGCAATAATACGTATACAAAATGTGAAATCAGCTCAGCTAGCAATTCGAGCTCGGCAGATGACATTGTACCTCCCAAATCATCTCGGATATGGTTATAGTCGTAGACATTGTTAATTCAACTTTAACATGAGCCATTCTCCATTCTCCATTCTAGACTCGATGTCGTGCAGCCAGGCGAGTGTGTGTGCCGGCAACAGTTGCGTTGTGCTCTTGTGCTTAGTAGAAAAGGAAAAAAAATAAAAATAAAACGCGTCGTTCCGCTTATCGCCTGCACGCAAGACTTCACACGGAGAAGAAAAGGAGTGAAAAATGGGGCGTCTTGCTTGTGATATCAGCAAGGCGCACGCTTCCACAGCCGAAAAGCGTCGAGCACACGGAAAACAAAACGGAAAGTGACAAGAGCTGGGCTAGGCCATTCAATCACCCCTGCCATGCGAATACCAAAGCAGGAAACTCTTTAAGTATTCTCTCCTTTTAGAGTATTGATTCTAGTCGAATAATTGGTCAATGGAGGAGCTGCTTTCCACTGTCGAGAATCCATAAAGTCATGTTCTCCTTAATACAATCAGAATTTGTGAGCCAACATTTTATGAAACAAATGGGTTTTGGTAGACAGATATAACAAAAAAATATATATTTTATTACCCACATATGTATAAATAAATATTAAATTATAATTTAGTGTGTATGTATATGTATATAGAACATATTTTGTAAAGTTCTGCTGATCAAAACGACGACTGTAACCTCATTATACATATTTAAGTATTCAACATATGGTGGTCAGTGGCTCACAGCATAAATGAACCAGTGATATAAGCTTAATATCATCTAACTTATATACATATATATATATATATATATATATATATATTGTTCACTAAACTCAAGCTAATTTTTAAACCGTTTCCTTGGACAAATTCTTCTTGGATTTCTAATTTACCCTTAAGGTAAATATTTATAATTGATATGCTTCCCTCTCCTGGTAGTTGTCATCTTTTGTCCCGAGTTTCTCAATTCCCAACGGACCCAGCTGACCCACAGTCTCATGACCTCCTCCATGCATAAGCGTAGCGTTTAGGATCGTCATTTCAAGATCCGTAGTAGGTCGAAATGGACCAAAAAGGCCAATCAATGTTTAAGTTTGACTCGCTCAACCCTGGAGAAAATCACCTTATAAAGTGCGTGTGGAAAACGCGTTCAAAAGTGGTCGCATTGCCTTCTTACCATCATAGTAGTTTCCTTGAAACAGCGAGAAAATTGTACTGGGTTTTCGGGATGGATCAATGATGCGACATGGTTGCTCTTATTGGTTATTTTACCTTTGTACTGAGACAA
The DNA here is from genome assembly GCA_009664405.1 of Drosophila bifasciata. NCBI lineage: Eukaryota > Metazoa > Arthropoda > Insecta > Diptera > Drosophilidae > Drosophila > Drosophila bifasciata. The sequence continues at coordinate 735,489 of CM019045.1, forward strand.
GGATTATATGTATGTACATATGTATGTAAGTTATTAGCTGTCTTAGCACACAAGGACGTGCACCCAAATGTGTTGGTTGTGTCAAGACGGAGTGCAGATGCCGCACTGTTGCGCCGTGCTCATCCCTGCATGAGCGTGCGCTTCCTTCCATATCCATTGGCTGTGCATCTGTACGTACTACGTAGGAACAGTATCTGTTGAGATTAGTATTAAGATCTCACTTATTAATATTGGTTCAAACTCCGGGGAGGCGGACTCGGACTCCGCTAGACGCTCTCATACTCCCATACTCACCGATAGAACTAGCAGCAGAAACAGTGCTCAAACGCTGAGGCAGAGCGGAAAACTTTTCAGTGCACGAGGATGTACCGTGTCGCCGGCACGCGGCACGTGGCACGACGCAATTGCTCGAATGCCAAGCGGAGAGCCCCAGCACTGGATTGGACTAGACTGAACTTAATGTGCAGATTGCAGAACTTCCTGCCGAGGGATTTACTTCCAGGCGCTCCCATGCAATACAATAAGAACATTTCGCAACTTCCACCCCTGCACCGCACACATTTTTGTGATATAATCTGCGTATATTAAAATCCCAAATATTGTAAAAGCCATCTGGCCGGGATCGACCTTTAGAGTATCTGTCAAAATTGGACCAGTAATAGCTGATAAGGTATTCCTTAGACTATAATCACCCGAGAACCCGATCGGTTCTCATAACATGATACAATCTCTACTATATGTATGTCTACGATAATCAATATCAACGTTGGCTTTATAGAAATTAAAATTAAAAATAAATTGAATAAACAAACGATTATGTGATAGATATGTTTAAGGGCAATTATAGTATTAGATACAAATAAAAATAAATAGCATTCAGTAACGTACATATGTACATACATGCATATATAGTATATACATACTTTATTGAATGTTGGTATGACCCTAACCGGGTCATATTTGTCTAATTTGGGCTTGTTAAGCATTATTTAATTTTTTTTTTTACTGATTTTGTGTGTGCTCTCGAGAAAGAACTTTGTAAACATTCCACGCATATTTTCGAAATGAGTACACTTTCATCATGAGTAGTATAGTGAGTACAGTGAGCGCATCTGGCCATCCCTTTCTAGCCAGAAGCAGCTGCCCAAACGCAAAAGCAGGACCAACGATTATTAAATTCCAGCCTCCTCACATGAGGTGCAGTGGGTGTGACTATGTTCAGACTTGTCGACATTTTGCAAAACAACCGCACGCCCACGCCCCTTTAAGATTGCGTGTGCCTGAAGCTTGCTGTGGCTGTATGTACATACACATAGCTGTATAGCTGTATAGTAGTATGTATGTTGCTGTAGCGGAAGCGTGCGGGTAGTTAACGGAAGAGTGTAGCGGTTATTGTATCGGAATGAAACAATTCGATTGGGCGCTGCCACTGCCACTGGCGGGCGACTTTCCTGTTTTTGTTCGGAATATTCAAATTCTGTCAGATATGCGTGTGTGTGTGTGTGGTGTGTGTAGTGTGTTGAGTGTATGTTTGTGTGGTTGGGTGGGTGGGGTGGTTTGGGGGCTGGCAACGAAATATACATACATATGTAAATGTACGAGCGAAATAAAGATGTAGAGGCTACTACTAGTATGTATGTACATAAGTACTGCGAAACATGAAATGTTTAAGGATAGGTCTTTGGTAGCTCTTTTACATCTCTTACACATTCCCCTACAGTTCTTACATACATACATATGTACATCTTTAGTACTGATGAGTACAGCGAGACGAGTATTAGAGTTTAGAAATGGTTTCATCATTTCAAAATAAATTCATTCAAATGCACATATATGTATTTTCACATTTTCAATTATTCGACTGCAGTACGTGTGTTATTCAGAATTCAGTATTCAGTATTCAGCATTCAGAGCAGTATTCAGTTCAACCCTCGTGCTTGCTCCGGCCACGATTTCTGTACTCCTCTCACAGATGCTCGTTTTAAGCCTGCTAGAGCGAGACGGCTCCTGTTGTGCCATGGCGAGCCAACCACATTGATTCCATGTGGCAAGTAAGTGGTGCATGCCACATTCCACCAATCAGAATGAGCCTTCCTACCACCAGCACAAATTAGCACAGCAGAAACACTGCAAGCCAGAAGTAGTGGCATTCATTCTTATTGTGACCCGCGTACCAAAGGTAACCATAGAGTAGCGGTCGGTCGTTTGATACTGCGGTGCGAATCGGTGATCGTTAATGAGATGAGAGCCTAATCATCATTGTAACACTAACTTTACGTCGGTATTGGAATCGGTATACTGCTACTGCTACTGCTAGCTACTGTTCGGCTATTCGATTATCGTCTATCGGCTATCGGCTGTTGCCTCCTAGCGGAGCAGCAACCAAGATTCAGACACAATGTTCATATGCAGTATGTACATACATATGTACACTTACTTGTAATAATAATTAACGAATATCCTGCGCATTGTGTGAAGTGAAAATGTGCAAAAGTGCTGTGTGTGCTGGTGTCAATATGTGGAATTGAAAGCGCCAAATGCATACGATTCGAAATGAAAATGAAAATGAACAAGTGAATTAAAACAAAGGTGGATGCTCAGATTAATTTATGTTTGTGCTGTTCGAGTCCCCGTGACATCGCCAACAACAAAAGGGATCCCACATTCAATTCACAGTTAACATCTGCACGGATTCTTCAGCCTTAGTCCGTTTCCCGCGGTGCTGACGCAGCGTGAGCGTAGCGTGCAGTCCAAAGTCGCCAAACTGCGGTTCGAAGAAGGCTTTCTGTTTTCTGTTTCTGTGTAGGCATTTTAAAAGTGAGCATTGCCATTGTACATCTGTATGTACCTACATACATACATACATACATACATACATATATATATATATGTATGTATGCAGAGGTACATGACGCCAGTACTTCGGTCTGATTAAATTTACAAATCCAGCGGAGTCTATAAAGCGTCAAACCAAAGCAAAACAAACATTTAAATACACACATATCCCGAATCAATTATGTTTACGTTGCAACCAACACCGACGGCCATAAGTACCGTAGTGCCCCCCTGGTCTGCGGGAACGCTTATCGAGCGCCTACCATCTCTCGAGGAAATGGCTCACAAAGGTAAGCATAACTGCTAATACATAGCTCCTGTCATTTTACATGGTCAAATCGGAGCTTAATTTCAATTATGTATGTATACTATGCATACATAGTATCTCTGATTTGCTCTGATTTCCTACCTATGCAAGTATGCACTTTACATCGTTCCTATGTATGTACCTCTTGGTATCTTCAAAAGAAACTTGTTTAATCGTCATCATTCATCATTCATGGTGCTTATTTAGAACAAGTTTGAAAGCTTGCGTCATGTGTGAGTGATTCCACATTGTCATTCCATAGTTATTGGAAGTTATTACAGGTTTGAAAGCTTAGGATAAAGAAGAATACGTACATTAGATGGAATAGGATGGAATGCCAGATGGAAAACTTTTGTGTGTGGAAATAAAAGGATTTATTTTTAGAAGACATGACACATGTACATATGTACTACGCATGTATGATACAAATACATTCATATGTATTTGGGAAAACACACAATGTAATGTAACATCTGATAAATAACATACCTAAATAACTACCATAGCCTATAGTAAACTTGTTGATGTGATTATTATTTCCTTTGCTCTGCTCTTCTTTTATAGACAATGTGATTGCGATGAGAAATCTTCCCTGTTTGGGTACCGCTAGTGGTAGTGGACTAGGCATTGGTGGAAAATCTGCTAATACGATGGCAACTGCGATGGAAGCCGCGGATGCGACCGCAGTGTCGCAACCCCATTCGACATCGTCGTATTTTACCACAACTTACTACCACTTAACTGATGACGAATGTATGTTTCCGGCTCCAACTCCAACTCAAACTCTATACCCCCCGTACACCATTTCCACGTAGCCCCACCATTGCGCACCATTCATCCCATTCGAGTTCACATTCCCCATTACACTTCCTTCTCAATTATTTAAATTTATACAGGAGCAGGAGGAGAAGAAGGCGTTAGGCCGAACACTGGCTCGCGGGTTAACCAGATTTTGGCCCGTCGACTCTTATCTCGTGTACATGTGCATATATATGTACATATGTATACAAGACTCAGTGTGCGATATGTGGGGGCTGTCTCTAAGTTCTCTATACTATAAACTATATACTATTGATAGGAAAAGGATTCAAAAAAAGCAACTAACATTAATTGAGACATACTATATTGTAGATTGCATATTGTACATTGTACATATGGATTACTTATAGCTCAATAAATGGCATGACAAAATGCCAAATTTGGTGTGAAAATTACCAAATGTCCCATGTCCCATGTCCCATGTCCCATGTCCATGAACATTGCTCAATTGAAACAGTCCTAGGGTCATTGTTCCGTAGGTGACTCGGAATCGGGCACATGCTGCCAATTACAGACCACAATGGCGATTAGATCAAAGTGAATAGTTGAGCGCGATGAGGATCTATAGTCGTAGTTTATCGGCTTTTAAGACGATGACGAGCGCACAGCGCACATCAATACTCGCAATATTTTACAAGTAGCTGCATTCAGAGCTGCATTCATCAGAGATGGTGATGTCCGTCCTGCTGTATTGGATCCTGTCCCATCCCTACATCCCTATCCCGCCGAGCTGTTAAGTACTCTCCGTTGGGTCTACGCTATTGTTCTGTTGTGAATCAATACAATCATTTTCCACCTTTAATGATCTTGAAGTGTGTATTCGTGTTCGACGACCGTTTCGTGTCATGTCGTTACAAATGAAAACAATTATTGATGTTGAAAGCCGAAGTCGAATAAAAACAAACAAAAGCCTTGGCATTTTGTTCTACTCATGTCGGACACATTCTCATATTCACACATACACACACAATACAAACATATATGTATGTATGTAGTACTAAATGAGCCTCTTTAGCGGCTGTCAGTACCAGCGCTGCTGATCCATTGTGTAGCCAAAACTCTGCCACTGTCCGTATTCGGGTCCGGATCCCAGATCCCAGATCCCAGGCCCTTCTGCTGCTACTGCTGCTGCTCCTGACCCTGTCCATTCCATTATTTTGCGACAAGGGGAAGTCTCCCTAATCGGCCCAGACCCCTAGAGAGTCCTGGAAAGTCCTGCAAAGCAAACTATTGGTTTGGTTTGGTCTGGTCTGGTCGGGCATTGTTTTGTTTGCCAACTGATTTGTGTTGCAATTACATTGTTAATCCCATTGGCAAGATTTTCTCAACTATTGTATAGCGTACGTAGCTCGTCACTTTGGTAATTCATATTTTTAACAGTCATTTACGAGTGTACATACTACATATACATATACATACATATGTGTATATGTATGTGTATTCACGCACATGCCAGCAAACATGACTGCCTGTCGGCTTGATGGTCAGCTGAGGTTTCCAATTATTGGATTATTGGTTCATTTGATTCAATTTGCATGGTATATACGCACATTGCATATTGCACAAACATAGATCTCATTCTCAATATATAGTATAGTAAAGCATAATTCACAAATTGTTATGTTCTGCTCGAACATAAAGTTTTTCCTCTTGAAGTTGCTGGCGATAGCCGAAAGCCGATAAAGCCAGTCTCCTCCGTGTGCACTTAAACCGCTTAGAGTTTTCCCACGAATCCACTCTAATCTTCGATATGGGTTCATCGTCGTCGATGTCCGGTGGAACATAGCTCCACTCCAGTCAATTCATAAAAAAGTGGTCTGTTCCGGGGGAAAAAGGGGTTTGAAACAACTACATACATATGTACATAAATTGTATAAAGAGTTTCTTAAAGACATCGGGCATTTGATTGAAGATCGATATGGTCGTGGGGCTTACGCTTATCTATCCAACATAAATATACATACACAGATATGTGTATGCATGTATGTATTTGTAGGTACGGGTAAAAAAGATACAAGAAAGGCTCTTGGATTTGGATTAGCCCCTTGTCAGTTGTTAGCCTGCTGTCCAGCTATGCATGCATTTACTGCTTGGCTGGTTTCGACTCTTTTCTTACCAATAAAGTAGTAAATTGATACGCAGATTTAGGGATTTTCTATCAATCAGTACTTGGAAATTGGTTTGAAACCCATTCTTATGCTTGGCTTGAACGCCGAGTGGGGACCTTTTTTAGCCTTTTGATTTTTGCTTTGTTTTTTTTCCTTTTTTTTTTTCTTTTTTTGTTTCTTGAAGCATGCATATTCCTTTATTAGTTCTTGTCTTGTCTCCGCAAAGGGTTGTCCTCGTTCAAAATGAATTGTCAAAACTTAAGAATCGAGGCCATCGAATACAAATTGAGATGCTAAAAACCGATACAGCGGCAAAAAAAGTTTCTGAAGTGCTTTTGGTATCGAAGTGTACCGAATTCGGGTCGACGTGACGTCCGAATATGTTGACGTTTTCTAAAGCGTGCCAAAGCGAATTATCCGCCTCGTTGCCATATTATCTGGCTCAGACCTTATACATACGGACATGGCATCTCTCATCCGTTGCGTCTGGCCAATGGCTGAAATAAAGGAAAATATATATCGAATGTACCATGTGAAGTTTAGACTGAAATTTCAGCACTAACATTTTTAATTCGCAATATTACTTCTTAAAAAAGTATTTTGATATGTATCTGTGAATTGGTTTCTCTGCTGGAATTAGTTGGAATATTTACCATGCTTTTTGCACACAACTTATCATAGTCTGATCTGTGATTTATCTGCAGTAGGAATTTTATCGTGTCCCCGTGTCAGCTTCCCTGTCACTGATGAGTAAAATGACTTTCTTACCGCTGAGTTTTGGTGTGTGTTTTGGGCCCTTAATGAATTCTAAGCTAAAAAAAATCCACAAGCTCTCCCCATTTCCTCGCTGACATTTTTGCCATCCCAGAATTAGTAACGGTGCATTTTCGTCCTTCCGTTTGACTTGAATTAGCTCATAGATTTGTTAGTGAATTAAAAATGTACAAATATTTAGTTTCCTTACTAATTCTGAACAAAAGGGCTTGTTTGCTTTTACCGCTTCATAAATAAGAACTCGTAATTCAGATCGCTATAAGAAGGTTCGCTATAAGAAGCCGCACTCTGACCTTTCATGCATTTCTGAAGCCTGGTGTTTCTCCAAATTTTTTTCGATTCGATTTATTTTTTGTTTGGGATTCCCGGTGAATGTTTCCTTCTGGTTTTGTGTGGTTCTTGACGTCTTAGTTGCTGGAAACACTTCCTAAAGAACGTTTAACTTTGAACTCTTTAAAAACGATGGCTTAGGGAAAGCAGTTGACGGTGACTGAAAAGCCAAATATTATATAATTGACTGAACAAAATGCTTCAACAAAAGCTCTGAGATACGATTTTTGATAAAAAAAAGAGTGACTGGGGAAGTGGAAACGAAGATAGGATCGGGAAAAAGAATTATCGAATATAAGGGAAGATCGTATTATTATGAGAACGACCCTACGTAATAGATTTTAAAATGCTGTTGGATAGCTTCCGAAGTGCAGCAACGATTTTCAAAAGGTATTTCGGCTCGAACTATATAGCGTTGGCTGAAGGAGATGGGCCTAATGGCAGGACACCTGCCAAAAAGCCCCTTCTGAACAGCAGAATGAAGAAAGCTCGCTTAAATTGGTCTAGAGAAAAAGCGAATATGTAAATATGTACATACATATGATAAAGTGGTACGTTTTTTCGCAAATATACTAGTTGTGCTTCTCCAACGACCGATCAATCGTTTATTTGGCAGCTGAAAAATGTACAGAGATAATGTCACAACTCGTACGTTTTAGTTAAAGTCCTTAATCCTACATATAAACTAATATTTTCGTGTGGGATGAAACAGATTGAGACCATAAATATTATTAAACATCAAACATTCGTCTATGGGTTACATAGATACCCGTCCGTCGACATTTTTCCTGGAGCATCTAAGATCGTCCCTATGCAAAATATAGGCTAGCTCCTCCATTGACTTGCTGCTGATCAAAAAAATATACATATGAGGAGATTCTTGTCCAAAATATATTACCCCCTTCTATGGTATACAAATACATACATACTATACATACATAGATAGGTACGGTACCTCGACTCATACATACATATATGGTCTGGTCTGTGATGGTTTGCTCCGTGGATTGGTGTGCGCTCCTTACCTGCGAGTACATCGCTACGTACATACATATGTGCATACATAAATATTTGTGTATATATATATATACGCATTTGCTATTTTTTTACAGGTCACAGTGGAGTAAACCAGCTGGGCGGTGTTTTTGTTGGTGGACGACCGTTGCCTGATTCAACGCGCCAGAAAATCGTTGAGCTCGCGCATTCCGGGGCTCGGCCATGTGATATTTCTCGGATTCTACAAGTTTCTAATGGATGCGTTAGCAAAATTTTAGGCAGGTAGGTGATATTGCATATCAGCTCGAATGCTTTTTCTGCATGGCACTCCCGTTAATAGCCGTAGAACTAAGTAAATATCATTAAAAGCGTGAATGCATTTGATTTATGGATCTTCCCCATTGAGTATCCTCCATACGGATTGTCTAACCATCGTAGAATACATTCAACCATTCAGAATTCTAGTTTAATATTGTTATTTATCGCTACAAAAGTGGAGATCCAAGCTGGACTATTGTGGACTATGGGCGCTAAGGATTCCGTTTGTTTTATTTCAGATACTATGAGACCGGAAGCATTCGACCACGCGCCATCGGTGGATCCAAGCCACGGGTTGCTACCGCTGAAGTTGTTAGCAAAATTTCGCAATACAAACGCGAGTGCCCGAGCATTTTCGCCTGGGAAATTCGGGATAGATTACTGCAGGAAAACGTTTGCACTAACGACAACATTCCAAGCGTAAGTTAACTAAATTTATTTTTATGTATGTATCAATACCATACATACAATATACGAGTATGCATACATACTTCAGATTTAGGCTTCAATTATTTAGGCTTTATATTCCTCGGTATATGACAATTTGTATCACTTGCATTTCTCTTTATTTCCGCTTTCCGACGCCATTTGCTGTGCTCTGGCATTAGCATTTTCCATTCGTATTTTTTTTTATTGTTTATTAAGTATGCCAAAAAAAAAAGAAGAAAGGCAAAATGAATTGTGACAGCGATGCCGATGGCCGATGCTGATGCTGATGTCCTGCTTGAATAGCCGGCCTGCCATGCCCTGCCCTGCCTGCCCTGCCTTCCTTGTACTTTTCCCCATTGACAGTTGTGTGGAAAATGTGCTCGTTCAAATGGAAGGGAAAATCTTTTATGCACATTAAACGACAAAAAGGGAAATCAGTGCTAGAAAAATGTACGAAAAAATACAATATTAAATAAATACGGCCCGCCGCCACCACAAACCGTTAAGCGTTGAAATTCACGCGCCAGTGCGAGGGGGAATCGGAATCGGAATCGAAATCACGTTGCTGAATCACGTCCATGCTCTGTGCTCGGTGTTCGGTGTTCGGTGTGTTCGGAATCGAGGCGAGAGACGGTTGGCCGATTGGCCAAATACGAACTCTCGGCTCTCCTCCGAATAGCAAAATCGTCGAGGGGTGAAAACACAAGCAGTTTCGCTTGGACACGGAACGAACGGTACGGCTGAAAGCCACGCTCCCTTCGTCTTCTCTATCGCCCTCCACTCCCCATCCATGTCCATGGCATTCAGCTCCTTTCTGTTGATGGCTGTTGATGGCCGACGAGCGTTAAATTTTCCGTTTCCTTGCTGCACTGCACTTGTTGTCGTAAGAAATGACTGCTGCTAGAGATTACTTGACTTTAAGCCCACATATTTTTGGTTCCAACAAATCGATCGATCGATCGATCGATCTATCTGTACATCAGAAAGCGTCAAAGTAGCAAAGATACTACAGAATTTACATATGTACATATGTATGTATGTATAAATATATGTATATGTAGGTATATATGTATATACATGAGTATGTATGTATGTATGTACGACTACATACGGATTCGGGGACGGTGCTCATTTTTTTATTTTAAAAATAAGTTTTTATGCGAGCGTTCGCTGTGAGCGTTGTTGTACCCCCTGTGAAAGGACATTCTGCCTAATTTTTCCACTCAACTGCACTTTCCCCTGTTGTTCTTTCTCACTCGCTCGCTCATTTATATGTTTGCTCGTTTGTTCTTTCGCTTCTTTCGTATTTTGCCTTTCCTTTCCTTTTGAATTCGTTTGAAAAGCGTTGTCAAGCGCAGGCACAGCCTTAAAATAATAAGGACGAAAAAATATTCCCAAACCCCCCTGCCAAACGTCAGCTGCTGCTGCTGCTTCTGCTTCTGCCAACTGAAAAAGGTAATGTTAAAGCTTTTTCTACTGCTGCTGCTGCTGTTGCTGCTTCTTTTGACTCCCTAGAGTTCTTCGAGTCGTAATCTGACCTGACTCTAACCCAAAGTCAACTCCGCAGATTTTACTCATACATACTCGGTATACTATATGTATATATGCATGTATGTATATTCATACGTACGTACATCCCTGATGATTTAATCGAAAGCATTTTAATATATGTATTTTTAGTTAAATTACTTTTTAATACCCGCATAGCATACCAAATATGTACTCCCATGGCAAGCGAAATAATTTTCTTGATGCGTATATACTATTTTAGGTTTCGTCGATTAATCGAGTATTAAGAAACTTGGCGGCACAAAAGGAGCAACAAAATACCGGAACGAGTAGTTCAACTACAAACACTGGCACCAGCGGCAATCCTACAGTAAATAGTAGTGGTCCGACTGGCCAGAGTGGTGGTTCCAGAACCACACTCAGCTCGGCAGGCGATCTAATGCAAACAGCCACCCCTCTGAACTCCTCCGAAAGCGGAGGAGCGAGCAACTCTGGCGAGGGCAGCGAACAAGAGTCCATTTATGAGAAGCTGCGACTCCTCAATACTCAGCATGCGGCTGGATCGTTGGATACTGCCATAGCCATATCCTCGCCGAACCACCATTTCGGACCCCATCCCCACTCCAGTCATCCTCAACTGGTGCATAACCAACAGCACCAACAGGCATCGCAGCTACAACAGGCGAGCTGGCCTCCACGCCATTACTCAACCGGATCGTGGTACACCTCCCCCCTGAACGGCAGTGAAATACCGATCCCGGTTTCATCAGCATCCGGTATGACTTCTTCAGTGGCTGCATCTGCATCTGCATCTGCATATGCCCCAGGCCCAACGACATCACAGCCCTTGAGTCCGCCCAATTTATCCGGCGGTGGTAACCACCTGAGCAACTGCCCCATGAGCACGGACGACATTCTTCTAAAAAAAGGTGAGCTTCACTTTATGTAAACATATTATGTAGTACATACTCGTATATAAGATATCTGATATATAATTCACGATTGCATACATACATATGTAGTACCAAGGGACTATTCAGACAGAATATAGAATAATATAGGTGGTACACAGTAATTTTTGATGGACTGGGAAATGTTTTCTTTTGCGCACTGTACCTGTACTTGTACTTGTACTTGTACTTGGATGGAATATACCATTTTATCGAGGCAGACAAAGAACGGGGAGATTTAATTTAACTGAATATGCGCACGAACGAGCTAAAATAACGACCGATATGCAAATTGACAGATATCATACGAGTGCCATGCCCCTGTTTTACTATATTTCCGCGTCGTGATTGCCTCTTCGAATGGCCAGTCCACCCACAGCTCGACAATTGTCTTAGCAATTGGCAATGTCTTAGCCGTGTCGTGTCGTGCGTAAATGCTGGCGACACGTGACAGACAATTTTGTCTGTACTATCTATCGCATGTGGAAATGCGCTCTACCCTCCCATCTGAGAACTATCAGGATTATATTTTATTGTCAAAATTGGGAGCATAAAACGAACAAGTTTAAGTTTGCTCAATACATTCATCGGCTCCGTAGCCAGCCGTATTCTATCATAAAGAAATGTATAGCAGAACGTGCTTTCCATTTGATTGTGTGATTTTCTATGATATGTATTTCGCTGGGATTTAATTATGTGCCGTGTAGTGTAGCAGGAAAGGAGCCAAGGAAGCCCATCTGGTCCAGCTGGTATCGGCGATACCTTGTATATAGGGATTGCTCTGAGGACTTTGGCAACTAGAAGCGTTTCATTGAATATGCATTGGAGAGGTCAGATTGGTTGTACGAGTACGGCATGGAAATATGGTCGGGCTACTTGATTTGCCCATTCGGCGGTACACTGCCCTCCGCCTAACCTTGTTCGTCCCAAGTCCGGAGGTTCCAAGTCTCTTTTTTCGGTATAGAGGATACTCATCCAAACGGCTCGCTGCCGGTGAGAATGTCGATCCAGCGACTCCGGTAGTCCCTAGTATTCTCGAGTTCTGTTGTAGACTGAATGTCCAGAGATTAAGATTGGATCGTGCTTACCAGACAACTGTTTTACATATGTACATATGTGTATATGCGCATAAGTAACTCAAAACGATTTAGATCACCATTTCGGATCACTACCTGGTCGAATATTAAAACACTTACTTTTCATAGATATTTTTGAAAATTTTTGGTAAAATTTTTTAATTTTTTTCTCTGAGATCCAGGCGTTCATTTGTACGAAAAACCAAATCGTCTCGTTTTTGTGTGAGTGCGAAAGAGAGGGAACGAAGTTTTTTCGTATGTTTCTCTCTATTGTGGCTATATTAATGATCCGATCCGATTCAGATTGGGCCCCTGATAGATAAGGTCTTTCTCTACGATTCTGCATTTTTAGTTTTCTGCTATCTTCAAAATTGTGGACGCCACAGATGTGCGCCCTTTGTGGGGGTGGAAGTGGGCGGGGCGAAATATTTAAACTTTTTTCTAGGAGTGAGAGAACATATCAGTATGGAAACAAAATTTGGTTGCTCTATCTCTTTTAGCCTTCGAGCAATGGGCGACAAACAAGACGGACAGACAGACGGACGGACAGACAGGGCTATATCGACTCAGCTATTGATGCTGATTAAGAATATATATACTTTATAGGGTCGGAAATTATTCCTTCTCTATGTTACATACATCCACTTTTACCACAAATACAATATACCCTTTTACTCTTCGAGTACGGGTATAATTATGATTATCAGGGTGGGGAGGGGGTCAAAAATCATCGAAAACGGGATTACGTAATATATGGAGGACAGCCCCTAAGCAAATACGATTTACTTTAAAGAAAAATTGAGTGTCCCAATATTTTTTTCGACCAGGTATATCCAACATACATATGTATGTTTTTACTTGTGTTTACAGTCGGACTTCTTAGAAATCGGAACATTGGCGATGGGTTGTCCAACTAAATATGATTCTCTTCCAATATCAGATATACCAGCAAGCGGGTGTTCGGTTATGAAAGCATCTTTCCGATCTTTTGGTCACGACACTGCATCAGGTTGTAGCACAACTCCAACTCCAACTGCACGTCCACTCAATTCAAGCCCTCAGATTCCTTTCCGAAAGCTCGCCGTTAGGCCATTATACGATTTTGCATTTAAGTTACCAGACTCGCCTAGTATGCGGCGATTTGAAGTTGATTTGATCGATTGTATGGAATTTGGCTCATTCTAGCTGGATTCCAATTGCATCTTAAAAGCTTTCGCCTAGTTGGTATCCGAATAATCCAAATTTAGAATACTTTGACTATACGAGTGTGCGTTGACCGAGAATATTTGCAAACTACTTTGCTAATATGTACAAGCAGAATGTATCCAATTTTGATAGCAGAACAATATCTTGATGCAGAGGATGAGGATGAGATGAGGACCAACCGCAGACAGTGAGTGTGTCAAAACTGTAACTGTATCGTGAGCTACTCCACCTTCTGCTCCCCCTTCCACCTTCCACCCCCTCATGTTGCAGAGCAAGAATAATCCGTAGCTATCGGGCAACCGCTGACGTTGCCGCTGCCGTGCTTGACAGGTTTACCCTTAACCGTGTAGTTTGCTTTAATGCGATTTACAGACTCATTTTACAGGCGATGACACTTCATTAAACGGGAAACCGTGAGGGTGGCTGTGGTCGTAGATGGAGATGGAGATGGGTTCAGGGTCGTGATTGGGATGGGATGGGGGTGCTGGTTGGTGTTAAGGTGATGCTGTTGCTGTTCCTGATGATGGGGTGCATAAATAGAAAACAGAAAATACATATTTATAAAATCGTATTTGAAATCCTCATACTAGAGCTCTTGCCTTATCAAGTTTTGTCTTTAATGTATTTAGCTGTTTGAGTGTCACTTCGTTGTCCTCCAACTCAAACTCAAACTCAAACTCATCCTCTTTTCCCACTCCAGAGTCTTGGCCTCCATCCCCTTTGCTCCCTCTCCCTTCTTCTCTCCTCTCCTCCGTCGTAGCCGTCGCACTGTTTGAATCCCGTGTTGCTCGACATCTACCGTCGTCTGGTCTGTCATTGTTGCTCTGTTCCTGCCTGTCAGAACATTGCAACTTTATAGGCAAGTGACGTGTGCTCTGGACTGATCCAGAGCAGGCCTGACCCCAAACCTATCCAGCGGCAAGTCTGTAGGCTATCAGCATCTATTTGCACTGTCACATCCAGTAAAATTAAGCGCCAATTACACACACAAGCCGGGACAGGAAAGTATCTACTCGTACAGTGTACTATACATACACATACCCTTTGGACCTTTTGCATCGAATTGGCTGGCCGCATAGAATGTGACAAGCCGGTAGACATACAAATGTTAGCGGCCTCTTTGATGTGACCACTAATGCGGCTCGAAATAGAACAGCCACACAACACATTTGTATCCACATTTCTGTTTGTGTTTTTGACTAGATTCTTGCCACACGCCTACATATACATATACATAACTATTAGTATATCATTTTTTGGATCTTTTGAAAAAGTTATTTTTATTGCATACTATTTGTGTCATTTCATTCATACTCAGAAACATTATAAGCTCGTGTAATTCATGTTCATAGAAAAACATTGAGAAAAAACATAACTCTCTAGTTACATAACATAATTACATTGGAAAATCGAATTTATAATCGAATTGGGAAATTGAAAAAACATACGAGGTTCGTTCGGATCGTGAATATATTCCTCCGTTGGCAGTTCGGAGAGGCTAGTAAACGCTCGGCGTAATGTTTATTCATTGAAATATTGTTAGTAGTCACAAAATGTATACATATGTATGTACATATTTGCGTAAATGGATTGCATATGTATTGTATGTATGTATGGATGTGTACTCATTTATCGCTTCTTTACACTCGGATGCCCAATAAGAGAAGGCCACGGCCGCCCCACCCACAGCATTGTTACTTTCTGATATTATGCCTAGAGAGTGTCACGGTCCCCTCTGCCTGTCCGTCGGTAAAACGAGCTTTTTACCTTTAACTTGCTACTACTATTAATTCTTTTTACCAGTTTCCTGCAAATTTTCCCAGTTCGTTTAAAATTCCTTGAAATGAAATGACCAAATTCATTACGCTATTGAAATCCATTCCAAATGCCTCCCTCCTATATACGTCCTACATATGTATGTATAAGTGAGAATCGACTTTCAATCACTGCACTTACTATAGTGGTACTTTATGGTTTTCTGCAGAGCTTGACGGACATCAGTCGGATGAAACGGGTTCCGGTGAAGGGGAAAACTCCAATGGCGGCGCATCCTCCAATATAGGAAACAGCGAGGACGATCAGGCTCGCCTAATACTCAAACGGAAACTGCAACGTAACCGCACCTCCTTTACAAATGAGCAGATAGATAGCCTGGAAAAGGGTAAGCGCACCAATACCAATACATGATATTCAGAACATCAATATATATATGTATACATACATATATATGATATATTATGATAGAATTATAGATGAAATAATTGAAAGCGATTGCGATAGTTCACACATCTATTGTTTTTTCATTATGGATTATTATTATTTTTTCAGAGTTTGAACGCACACACTATCCGGATGTGTTTGCTAGGGAACGATTGGCTGGTAAGATTGGTTTGCCGGAGGCGAGAATTCAAGTTTGGTTTTCGAATCGACGCGCCAAGTGGCGCCGCGAAGAGAAGTTACGAAATCAGCGAAGGACGCCAAATTCGACGGGAACGAGCGGAACTTCGTCTTCAACATCGGCAAATGCGTCTCTAACCGATAGTCCAAATAGTCTGGGGGCTTGCTCCTCGTTGCTGGCGGGCAATTGTCCCTCAGGAAGTAAGTACATAGAACAACAGATAGAATACATACGAGTTCCATGTTGAACAACAATCAATCTTCTTTATCCAGACACAATCAACGGGCTAGCGTCGCCAAATACGTTGTCGGCGCCGGCCGTGGGTGGTGTTGAACTGAGCACTGATAGTCCGACACCAACGTTGCATCTGAGGTCCGGTGGCAACTCCGACAGTGCTGGTGGTGGGCGACCACAAGACGATGGCAGCGACGCTTGCTCACCTGGCCTAGGGATCTCCGGACAACAAAGCACCCATCATCACCTTGCTCATGCCCATGTCCATGCTCATGCCCATGCCCATGCCCATGCGCATTCGCATCCGCATCCGCACAGTCACTCGCATGCTCTTGTTCCTGCCATTTCACCGCGCCTAAATTTTAATAGTGGCAGCTTCAGCAGCTCTATGAGTGCGATGTATTCGAATATGCACCATCCGGCATTGTCGATGGGAGATAGTTACGGGTAAGAGTACATTTAAGGCTGTATTTTTTTTTTTCAATTTAGTGAGTTGTGTAAGCTACTATTTAGCATAGGGCAATGGATCACAATGGCAATGGATGAAATGCAGCCAGATCTACATAGGTCTATAATATCTGAGTTACACCTGAGTTATCAGATCATGATTGCCATAACTACACACGTGTATTGTTGGATCCTTCAGAGAGTCAGCTAATTTACTAATCTAACCTACCTACTAACTGTTACTGCTGTTTGCTCTGAGTTTTTGGTAACTGCCATTATGCCTCTTCTTTTGCAGTTCTATTACACCAATGCCAAGCTTTAGTCATTCATCGGTGGGACCTTTGGCCCCTCCGTCGCCCTTATCCCAGCAGCGCGACCTCACGCCTCCCTCGCTGTATCCGTGCCACATGACTCTGCGCCCACCGCCGATAGCGGGCGCACATCATCACCTAGCTCCGAATGACGGGGGAAACAGTGGGCCTGGGCCTGGCATTGGTAATGTACATGTACATTCGACGAATGTGGGAGCCGGCAACAATGGACCCGGCTACGAGGTACTCTCCACATATGGATTGGCACCACCGCCGACTGGTGGAGCGGCTGATGGTAACTCGTCCGCGACCGCCAATATCGCTGTTTCTTCTCATCAAATAATGGAACCACGGAACCAGTCGCCCTGTAGTCCACAACATTTGGGAGCTGCTAGTCACAGTTCTGGATTTGCCAGCGATGCCATTTCGAGCGCAGTTCCTTCGTACGCGCACATGAGCTATAACTACGCGACGGCTGCCAACAATGTGCCGCCCTCTGGCGGCGGCAACCCAGTACCTGGTCTCAATTCACATGGAGCCAGTGGAAAGCAACAGTTTTTTGCCTCTTGTTTCTATTCACCCTGGGTCTAGAGACTCTAGAGCCAGACCCGTCTAGGGAGGGAGATTTAGAAAGGAACAAAGCCATGCATACATACCATACATACATAGTACATAGATTATTTGATTAACTTTAAAGGCACCCTAAAAATAAATCGAATTTACATATCTCTAACAAATTTATGGAGGTTGTAGAAAAATGTATTTATTACATAGTTCCGGCCAAGGATTCTAACTTATACGCGTAGAATAATTGGTGTGATTAAATGATCTAATTTTGACAAATGAATATCAACTCTGGTTTCTCTACTTAACTAATTAACTACATACTTATGTGCATACATACATATATACAAGGGAGTAAGCAAGAGGAGGAAACTTCTGCCAAGCTCTCTATATTTATTATAAATTTATATTTTGGGTGCCTATATTTCATACTCGTCCGATGGCGCCCCAGATGATCGATATAATCGTTTAATATTAAGAAATTATGAGAAAAGAGTACAGGACGGAGTACAGGAATAAATATATGTACATATGTACATATGTAATATTTAATTTAAATAAATCATAGGAATGGTTAATTAAGTTAATGAATTTGATAGCAGGTTGAATATCTATTTTATTGAATATTAAATAGCACACATATGTACATAGGTAATAGCTAAAATGTGTATTCATAATTGATTTCGACTTGGAATATCAATGAGTACAGTTGAGTACAATGAGTACTTAGTACAGTACGTTGCCATTATTGCAATCTACCCTTATCCCTTCTTTTGTTTTGTTTGTATGCACTGTTTTGCTGATTATTCAGTCATTAGATTATAAGATTTACATATGTAATGATTTCCAAATATTTATTATATTTTTGTTATGGTCGGAACGAACCCCTCCTGAGTAATGCGAAGAAATTCTTCCGTTGTACGAATATTGACTTTTCAATTGCGCACTTACTGTATCCAGTCGAATTTCATTTGTTTAGCATAAGAGCCCTTGCTTAAGTCAAGTCTAGCAAACATTTTAATGAAGTTCTTTTCCCCGAGCTGTGTTGCGACGAGGCTGGGGCGAGCCATTTAAGCAATTGAAACAGCTCTTACTCAAGCTCAATAAAAATCATTTCAAAGTGGTTGCTAAGAGAACGCCATTGAGCGTTGAGCGTTGAGTGTGCAGGGTAAATAATTTCAAATATAATTTGTTTCATGCTCTCTTTTACCCTTACCTTACCATCGATTGCGCGGCGGAGAGTGACGGCCTACTTTCGTACTGACGGTCCATCAAAATTATAAATAACTCACTAATGATGATTGGAATGGACATATGTATGCAGTAAAAGTAATATCCGCGGAGATCGCTTGATCCCGTGTGTGGAGAAGGGTACATTTGATAGGAATTGCAAATTGGATTTCGGTGCCAGGAATTGAATCTCACTAGCCTTTTTTTTTTTTTTTGGGACAAGGAAAGTTTGAATGGATTTAAGTGTTCAGAGACCAGGGGCTGGCAGCTACGACGTGTTATACTGTGCTCTAAGATGAGAGATGCGACTAGTATGGCTAATATGGTAAGTGATATATATGTATGTATGTATATACATATAGTAGATGGATAGGCGTACACAGTACTGACTGGGAGGTTTGCAATACCTTCCTCAAGGGTATACATTGTATCTACAATGTTGATTTGTTACACTTTATATGAAATAATAAAGTTAATTATTTACCAAATCATTTTGGGAAAGCAAACATAAGTGCTGTTGTGCTGATGTATAGTATTTTGCTTCTTATTATACTATATATATGTATGCGCTGGCAGGGTGATTGTTTTCACAGGCGCTCAAAATAGAATCTGTGCAAACATTTTGCGTCTAAAAATAGCACATTTTAATGTCATAAATATGAAAAAGTATTTCTATAATTATTCACCCTCTAGTATTTGTTTCTAAATGTATTCAATGATTTAGTTCTTCTATCGAGCGGTAAGTACTTGTGACATGGGTATGAGCCATCCTCCAATGGGTGGGTATGTGTGCCATATTATCAAACACATTGAGAGATACTCAGATACTCAGATCGGTAGACAGACACAATGTGCGCATGCACATTACGTATACATACGTTTGTACATATGTATGTATGCACAAACGTATATTTATACTCTTTAAATGATATATATTTTATTTTCAATTTTCTGCTGGTTGAAAGGCGAACACAAATTTTACAAACAATATAAATTAAACATTAAAAGACAGCAAGACAGCAAGAAGATTAAACTTACAAGTTTCCATTCCCATGCAATTTGACAGTTCGAATGTACGTACTCAGCTCATCTCTAACAAATATACATATAGATATATCGATAAAATTTTGATTCGAAGATATCACCTTTGGTGCGTTGCAAACATGTCGTCAAAATCAATATACCCGTACAGCGCAATGGCAAGAACACCGCATTCTTAGGGGGGAATGCCTTTATATTTACGAGTCTTTGCCCACCACAGATATTGGCGCCTGCGCTCTGCACCCACTGCCACCGCTGGCTGGCTGGCAGTTCCGATCCGGCGTATATGAATGTCTGATGCAGATCAAGAGCACAATTTATTCGGAGCAGATAGTAATAGACTAACGCCCGTGGAGTTCGCTTCGTTTCCTCAGTAGGAAGGAATAAATTCGTGCTGTGCTCGCACCGTGTTATCTGTAGTCTAGTTGTACGTACCTACATGCATACATACATACATTGCGATTATTACATTGCTACTCTATATACTTATAAAACCGTTATTTGATTTGTATGCTTTCATTCGTACTGTACATACATACATATGTACGGTGCATGTGCATATATAAATACATATGTATGTAGCGTAGGTTCGTAGAAATTCATTTGTTATTCCTTCAACCGTGTGAAAAGTCAGTTCTGTTCGGTAGCACACACACATGTATGTAAACACATACATACATATGTATACATACACATAAAGGTGTATGTAATATTTAAATATAGTGCGCGTGTTTTCGGCAAAACTTTCGGTTGCGTTGCGTTATTTAAAGGACGATTGTTCATCTCAAAAAAATATATGTGCATGTCTACCATGTATGTACTATACATACATACACCCACATACATACATACATGTGTGTGGAATGGATATGAATATATGGATATGGATATCTCAATTGTGTATAGGAATAAGACATACATACATATTATGTACATAAGTGAACGTAAAAAAATATATACATAGGTTTACTCATTCTAGACGCGTGATTGGGGGGGGGGTTAACTAAAAATTAAACGGAAAAAAGATCGCAGGTCCTCTAACCTGTTAGTGCATACCGCTACGCGTATATATACTATATGTGTGTGTGTATTCGTAATTTCAATTATCTATATCCTAGAATCATACATAGACCACATCATACAGATGATCATTTTAAGGCAGTGTCTGTTGGGATAGCATTGTGTAACGGTGTGTTGTCGTCGATCTTAAAAATAGACCAAAGGAAAAAATCCAATTCAATTCCCCGAAATGTGAAGGAAAATAAGAACCAAATCAGTTCATACTCCTGCTTATTGCTTGCATATACATACATACATACATATATGTACATACATATGTACATATGTATGTACGCGTTCAGTGGCAATGAAAAGAATTTCAAAATAAGCCACAGAGAGAGAAAAAAAAAGCGAAAGATATAAACTAAAAGCAAACCAAACCAATCCAATTGCCATACAAAATTAGACTGTGGTGTGTCTTCGAATATATCATTTAAACAATTCGAAAAGTTTCTGTTCCTGCATTCTTATGTATATTTTCTTGTGTGTGTGTGTGTGTGTGTGTTTGTGTCTGTGCTGTGAGAACTTGCCGATATATATTTATATATATATATATATATATGTATGTATGTATGTATGTGCATACATACACTCGAACATTTTTTCACATAGAAACAGATATAAACTATGTATGTGTATATACATATACAGCCGGTGACTGCGAATGACTAAAAATAAACATGCAATACATGGATTTTCGTTTGTTCAGTCAAATTTTTTCCATTAACAACATTTATGCTGACTGAGAGTGAAAGGCGATCGAATTTCCATTTTCCAAAATATTGTGAGACGTGCGCAACAGAATAACGCAACGTTCGTTTTCCACACGAAATATAAATATCAAGAGAGACTCGATGCTGCACAGAATTCTCATTCTCACGATATGCACTATACTATACAGATTGGATATATTTATTTTTACATACTCATGCACTTACATATGTAGACATACATACATACAATACATATTTACATATGTACCTATAAAAATATCTATATGTTAAAATGTGTGTTTAATCATAAATTAACCTGCATACTCCAGTGTTTAACAACAAAAATCCTCTTTCGAGCCCTACAAATTATCTGAATGTCTGTTTCCAAACAACATTATCCGAATGATTACTTCAAGAAAAGCCCAATTCTTATAGACACGAACTTCATATGTATAATATGTAGATACTGTAGAAATCAGTTACGGTTACGTTGCTGAAAATACATATAGTTTTCCCCTTATTCTGATTATTTTTATACCCGTACTAAAAATGTCAAGGGGTATATTGTACATATTTGTGGTAAAAGTAGATATGTGCGTAACGCAGAGAACGAAACGTTTCCGACCCCATAAAGTATATATATTATTGATCAGCATTAATAGCCACAATTCTGACGATAGACAAAAACGAAAAATGCAGTATCATAGTTCCCTATCAGAGCGCCTGGATCTGGATCAGATCGGATCAGTATTATAGCCACAATGAAGAAAACCATTTGGAGAGGCATCGTTCTCTCTCGCTCTCTCTCACACACCGCCAGGTCTACGTTGCCTGTTCGTCCAGATGAGCGCCTAGATCTCAGAGAATATTAAAGCTAGAGCAAACAAACTTTCTATCCAAACTCCTGTGATATCAATTCAATACAAGTGTATTTCATAATTCCGCCCCGCCTCCTACAACACCCACAATAGACGGAAGCCTACAATTTTTAAGATTTAAGAAAACGGAAGACGCATTTTCGTAGAGAAAAACCATATTTACCAAATTGCAGAATCTGGTTCAGATCGGATCATTATTATAGCCACAATGATGATATGAATTTTCAGTAGCTAACCCCCTCCCCAGCATCAGTGCAACCACTGCTCATTCTCTCTCTCGCTCACACACCGTCTGCTTGCCTTGTTCAGCTTGCGGCCTGTGGCGGAGAATTTGTTGCGTGTTGTTGTGAGAAGTGATGTAATTGTACATGCATAGATGACAGATCAAATATTTCAAAATTACACATAAATCACATGTGATACGCTAGAACATGACACTGTCAGTAGTAAATGACACTCGCAATTGTAACTTTATATTGTGTCCTTATATGCAGTTGGTAGTTTAAATAACTGGAGCGATTACGGCTATACTATCCACTATACATAGTACATTTGTGGCTTGCTACTATAGTTCAAAATGTTCTTACGGGCGTAAGGGCAAAATATAAATGTATTATTTAATAATACTTTATAAATGTATACTATTTTTTTATTATTATTTCTCTAGAGCTTAAGAGCCAAAGTCGTTGAAGACGAAGCATAACGAAAACCCTCAGCATGGGGGTGGCTGAAGACTTTGCTCCCAGCTTTGTCAAAAAGCCACAGCTGCATCAGGAGGATGATGGCAATCGATTGATATTTGAGTGCCAGTTATTGTCATCTCCGAAACCGGACATTGATTGGTTTCGTAGTGACAACAAATTAGTAGAAGATGGCCGGACCAAATTCAAAATTCAACCCGTTGGAGACAATAAATTTACGGTAGTATTAGAGCTCGACGATGTAGTAGAAACCGATGCGGGACTTTACAAAGTCAAGGCCAAGAACAAGTCGGGCGAAGTATCTGCATCCATTAATCTAAATTTCACACGTAAGTAGTACTTCCGAAAATATACACACAAAATTAAAGAAACATCACGATGCAGAGATATTTACAAAGAAAACAACCACCTTTATAAAGCAAACCATAACAGTTTCCAGTGAGAGTGGCTCAGCCCACACAACGGAGATTACCTGTAAGAATATTTCTGCATCGTGAAAAGAAAATAATGTACATACTATACATCAGTATACGATTCGTCTACGTAAAGGAGCACACATAGTCAGCCTTCAAGAGAACAAACTAAATAACTCAAAATAAATAAATGCCAAATTGTCCACTCCACCACAAGGAGTGATTTATTTATTAATTTGGTACTTGAATATATCTTGAATAATAAAATTTTTGTATTTTCTGGCGGTCACACCATTTAGCTGCCGACGAACCTAAAGAAAAGTAAGCCAACCCTTATGCATTATCAATAGTCTGCCTTTGCTGCCTAATAATCATAAATTGTTGCTACGCTTACGCTGTCTCCTTAGACTCTTTAATACCAAAATCTTTACTGAGCTCAAGTAACACGGGTAGTAGTTCAGTTTTACCCGAATCATACGACTTACAAATGACTCAAGTCCACGACTATGTTATGATAAATGAGCGCCAAAGGATTTACATTGAGACTCACGCACGAATACATGAATACTATATATATTAGCATTTAATTATTTCTAACTGTGGTTCAAGCTCCACATTTTGAGTGGAAATGATTTACTATAATGTGTAGATTAAATGACATTAAGTACAAAGTGCCTCGTAGACCTTTCTGAACATCGACCTAGACATAACAAAAAAACTGGTTGAATTCAATGATAAATAATGATCGAGGTGCAGAAAGCGTTTAATTTTAGCATAGAGCTGCCCGAGGCATTTTCAATAAAAGATTTTTCGACAGATCTTTTGCATGACAGAATGCCTAAATTGATGAAACTCTTCTTTGTTTTTTCATTTCTATAATTCTGAATATACTAACTGGGGGGTTTTCGTTCGGTCTACTTTTAACAAGTGGGTAAGTTTTCACTACTTGAAAACGAAGGGTGAGTACAAAACCAGCCTCAGATTCAATGTTGGAACATTTGTGACTAAAGGGGAGCCAAACAGTGGATGGAAGTGATGCCTAGGGTGGAATGGAAAGTTTTCAAATCAGATGCATTTCCATTTCTATCTAAGACCAAGAGCTCATCCCCTGTGTAGATATCATTTACTAATCTGCTCGATCGATCCCTCTGTTGATCTCTTCCCATCTCCATTTTCTCATTGTGTTCGCTTTCTTGCATCATTTTTAACTTTATCGCATTCGTTTTAAAAACGTCATTAAATATGGAATTTGCCTACTCTGCAGACAAATCGACGGTTTCGCGCCGACATTCGCGAAAAAACCCGCAATACGACAGGAAGAAGATGGCAAACGTCTCTTATTTGAATGCCGCGTTAACGCAGATCCCTTGCCAAACATTACTTGGTTTCACAATGGAACAGAAGTCAAGGAATCGCCACGGCACAAGGTAAGGCACAACCAAATACTTGGTTGAAGGAGCAAATCTTCACGGGATAGCAAAATCCGATAATTAATGCATTGCGTCTTAACCATTTATCCAGCTCACCATTAACAAGGACGTCCATTCATATTTTGCAACACTTGAGATACAAAATGTTACAGTTGAGGATGCTGGCAAATACAAAGTGAATGCAAAAAACGAATTGGGTGAAAGCAATGCAACGATAAGCCTCAACTTCGACAGTAAGTGATAGTTTTCATGATCGTTAAGCGACGACGCTGAACGTACTATATACTCATCTCTTCTCCATTCTATTTGTTCACACTAATGAGAACGGGTATTCATTCCTCTGCCATAAGTAATGCGCTATTTTTACCGCGATACTTACTATACACATATCTAAGTGGGCAACCAAGTACATATCGAGTACATCTTATACATATGTATTTATGTGTGTATGTATGCATGTGCAGTGTATGCCTTCTATTATCAATTGGTATATTTTCATATACTACATATGTACATATGTATGTATGTCTATTCGTTTCCCCACGGGCTTCAACACATACATGCATACATGCATACATGAATACACACATAATTGTATTCATACATTTATTAATGTGCAATTGAAGAGGGCAATGCAATCCGCAAACACACAATAATGCCAATTTTTTTTTTTAATCTGTTCCGAGCTCGCTTTGCTAACTTGACAATATGATAATATTGGTAATTCAAATTATTAGTTTTTGAGCGTTTTGGATCATCAAATAGTTTTTGTTACTGAGTTTCGTTCAAGCTGCAGCTACCTATTTTACTAATAATCGAATTAGGGTGCGCCTATCTATTATTTGAATACCTTCTTTTGATTGGTATTTATTTTCTTGTGCGTTTTCACAATACATACATATATGTACATTCATACATAAGTATGTATGAATTTAACAACAACAAAAAGAATGGATTGTTTAGCTCAGCAATTCCACCAAGCACATGTCGTATGGCCAGGCCGAGAGCCACGTTCTACAAACATTACTATGCATAATCTATTCAATTGTACTCGTAAGGCTCGTGTGGAAGAAGAAGGTATTCCGGGCCTTCTGGATAATCGAATGATTAATTTAGTAATAAGTTAACAGCAGACCCTCCTGACCAGCCCTGCACTGACCAGTAGACTTCTCGTATTTATTGGACCATGGCCTCTACTTATCATACATGCATATGTAACCAAAAATTATGTAACACGGAAACTTCAACTTCATAGGCGACGAAGCACCCGTGCCCGCAAGTGCCGAAGGCATAAAACCGACCTTTACCGAACGACCAGTAATACGTCAAAGCGAAGATGGGGGAAATGTAACGTTTGAGTGTAGATGTGTCGGAGATCCCACGCCTACAGTGACATGGTACGGATACAATGTATATTATAATATTAGCACAAATGCACACGCACACAAACAGGGATAAGTAAACACATTCTGTACAACTGACGTGAACCTATGGAACTGATGGAAGTGATGGAACTGATGGAATCGATGGAACATGGAAAAGAACTTCATATGAAGCCCATTTTATACAACCCATGGTTGTGTTGTAGATGATCAATAAACTCAATTGCAACTGAATTAAATAGCTAATTATATGAGAATACTTTGTTTAAATTCAACCATTTTCTTCATGTGCACAAAGGTCCCACGGAGAAACTGTGCTGAGTGAGGGCAAACGCTACAAAATGTCATTAACAATGGATCAGAAACTTTACCATATGGCATGTCTTGAGATAAGTAGCGTTGTCTCCTCAGACCAGGGTGAATATCGGGCGCAGGCGAAAAATAAACACGGCCTTGGCGTCGCTACAATAAATTTAAACTTTGAAAGCGGCTCAAAAAAGTAAGCCTCAACAATTGTAGATAACCAAATGTATCGTTCGATAGCTCTACTACTACTTCTAACTCTATGCAGAATCCCTGATGGCAAGTCGCCACGTTTCCCAAAAAAGCCAACGATCCGCCAAGAGGAGGACATACTCATCATGGAATGCATATTGGAAGCACATCCAGTTCCGGACATTATCTGGTATTGTTCCGATAAGGAAATATCTGACAATAAAAGAACCAAAATGACCCGCAAGGCCATAACCAAAGATAGTTACATTCTAACTCTGGAGATCCAGAATCCCACAAAAGAGGATGGAGGCAACTATCGCTGTAACGCCATAAATATGTATGGAGAAAGCAATGCAAACATAGCGCTTAACTTCCAAGGTACTACTTATTCGTATTACATCTTCTTAAGTACTTATTTCCTACATTTACAATTACAATTACAATTACAATATATACAAAATCCTTGTACAAGCTAAATGCCAAATTCTATGTACTCTGCCATAGTGTAACCCAAAGAGTAATGAAAAGGAAGAATGCAAGAATAAAATGCACATGTACCACGAATGCATAATATTGTATAAGGTTCCGTCCCAATACTTAATTAATCGTCAAAACAACATCTGCTAGAAATCCTAGAGTCTATCCATGCCAAAGCATTTTATGTTATGCACCTGCACCTTTTAATATGCTAATAATCGCCACATTTTAAGTTCGATGCCTAATAATGCGTCCGATCCTCATTTATTATATTGCCTGCATAATACTAATTGTTCTCGCATAACTTTGTCACTAATATACATTGATCTAATTAGAATTAGAGTTGCCCAACTCCGTATCAATCTCCGTATTGAGCGCAGACATGCTTATGTTTAAGCAAAATATGTGGATGTGTGTGTAATTTCTATTAAAAGTATTACTATATGAGTAGAATTTAACCCCCTTATTTGCCCACACTGTTATGACTGGAAGACTAATTTAAACTAACTAGCCCCAACTCGTGATATTCAGATTTACCCTTTCCATATCAACATATGTATTCACTCATGTTGCAATAGGTGTATGCACCTCGTACACGTACACCTAAGGCTGATGATTTAATGTCACTAATTTCATTTAGGTGCAAGCGATGCCAACGGGTTCGCGCCATCTTTCATTGAGAAGCCGAGAATAATACCGAACGAGTCGGGCACTTTGATAACCATGAAGTGCAAATGCAAGGCCAAACCAGAACCCACTGTCACGTGGTATAGGGGCCAGGATGTAGTGGAGAAGAGCAAAAAGATCAAAATAAATACGACTGTTATTGCGGAGGACACCTACGAATTGACGTTGGAAATAAAGGTTCGACTCAAGGCTGGTTTTATTTGAATATAGTACTTATAAATCAATTTTGTTCTCCATGCGTATAGGATCCCGGGGCGACTGATGGTGGAACATATAGATGCAACGTTAAAAACGAATATGGAGAATCCAACGCAAATCTGAACCTGAATATTGAAGCTGAACCAGAGCCCGAGGGTGAGGGGCCCACGTTCATCGAAAAACCTCGCATTATATCCGAAAACAATGGCAAGCTTGTGATCATGGAGTGCAAGGTTAAGGCAGATCCAAAGCCAGATATCGTATGGTTCCGCAATGGCGAGGTGATAAAGGAAAGCAACAAAATAAAAATGTCAATGGAACAGCGCGGGGACCAGTACTATATCAAACTGGAATTGGTGGATCCGCAACTAGAGGACTCCGGCCTGTACAAGTGCAACATAAAGAACACGCTGGGCGAGCTGAACGCGAACCTGACACTCAATATAGAAAGTAGGTAGAAGTACAATTAATTGGTAATGTAATTAATTGGCTTATTTCAAACATGCTCGCGTACTCGATATTTATTGTCCCTACTACCACCTTGTTCTCTTCCTAGTTGTTCCCGTTATCAAAGATAAGCCAAAAATTATCAAGATCATCAAGAAACGAACTGTGGTGATCGAGTGTATAGTGGCATCGAAATTCGAGCCCAAATGTACGTGGTACAAGGAAACAAACACCGTGAAGGAGAGCAAGCGCCACGTTTATCTGGTGGAACAAACTAAAGATGGCGAGTTTGCGGTCAAACTCGAAATCAACGAAGTTGAAGAAAGTGATAAGGGCGCATACAAGCTGGTGGCCAGCAACGAAAAGGGCGAGGCTGTGTCTCAGATTGTCAACCTGATTGACATTCCCGAAGAGGAACGTAAGCCGACCAAGCCAGAAATTGCAAGAAAGCTCGTCGATCAAAAGGTCACCGAGTCGAGAACCTTTGAACTGTTGATCACCCTGGCACAGAGTGACCGCAAGTGCAAATTGGAATGGTACAAGGGAAGTACATTGGTGCGAGAAACCAAGGACATAACTACAACATTTGATGGTACCACCGCGCGGCTTACATTCAGTAGCGCCAGGTCAGAGCACACTTCAAATTACAGAGTCGTTGTGACTAACGAAGTTGGTAAGGATGAGTCATCATGTAAAATCACTGTGGAGAAAAAAGACAAAAAGAAAGATGAATTGGAAAAGGAGAAGCAGAAGGAGAAGGAGAAGGAAAAAACTGAAACCGATAAAAAACAAAAGGTAATTGAAAGTAAAAAAACATCTGAAAATGTACCAGCTCTGATGGTTGAAGAGAATCAGTTGACAAACTTGGGATCACAGCAGGCGGAGAAAGTAACACGAAAACAAGAAAATGTCAAAGGCGAGGTTGTTGTTGAGGTCGAGGTCGAGGTCGCACTAGAGCAGCTAGATTTGAAACAGCAGAAGCAGAAGTCCACCATAGAACAGGTCAAGCGAAAGAGTTTCTCCCATAGCCAAGAGAAATACGAAGTACACCAGCATTCCGAAATGAACATACAAGAAGAACGCACACAGTTGCAAGCATCATCCCAGACGCTTGCTTCAATGACAACGGTTAGTAAATGCTCCTCCACCCCACCGTTTACCGTTTTCAATGCCCACATGCTCTATTACTGAGAGTACGAGTTCGAGTTCTTGTTCGAGTTTGAGTACAAGTACGAATATCACATTGCGATGATGTTGGTTATAACCACCAAAAGCCATTGGCTTAATCAGCATCGTTGCCATTGAATAATGAATGTACTATAAAACAAAATTGACACATTTTTGGTGCGTTTGGACCCTTTTAAATTTTTAGCTAAAATTTATTATTTTGTATATCCATCCCAGGGGTATTCTTGATCGGCCGTGTTCAGTTATTCCACACATAATTATCACTGATATACATATATACTATAGCATCCATTTATAATTATAAATTATTATTCAAGAAAGTATGTCTGTACTTATGGTAATATTTTGTATATTAGCATAAGAAAAGACATACAATATATGTACATATATGCATATTATTAATAATATTTCACCATATCGGTTATACATTGTACATATGTACGTATATATGATGCATGCGTTGATCGTTTGGAAGAAAGCACCTGCGAATCCTAAATTGTTCCAAACTTTTCAAAATAGTGATAAGTGGGGTGGCTATAATTCGGTCATGCTTAAGTTTTTGAATACCCTTTCTTTATAACACAAACACAATTGGGACTGGAACTCGGTGTCTCTGTGGCCGAGAACCAGCCGTTTGAAGTAAAAAGTTTAACTTTGTTTTTTAATGCAGTCAGGCGTGACATTATATCAAATACCAAAAATAAACAGGAGAAAAATGGCACCCGTTCCGTTGGACAGTTCTCAACCGAAGGATGCTAAGGACATATTTGGTGTAACATTAAAACCCGTCAGCCAGTCTCCAAGCAATGAGGTTCGCAATAGTTTCGCATAACTGAAGCAGATTTTCTAAAACAACTGCAATGACACATCTACTATATTTCTATATACTATATGTATCTATATTTCTGCATAATCGTACTTCTATTCTAGTATCTCCTCTTCCATCCTATTCTAACTATGAACTGAACTTTTATTCTGGAAGAGCATCTCGCCACTCCGCACATCTTTCTACTATTGATTCTCATTTTCTATTGATTTTCCGCCTAGTGACACTCTTTTCATCGTGTATATCTTATAAGAACTTATGCAACCTTTGATACACATATTGTTTAAGACTGTAGCATGTTACAACTTTCGTGAACTTTCTCTCTTCCGACTTGTGATCAGACAACGTTTTTCTGAAACTTCAAACTTACCTTCATGCTTAGGTATACATTAATAAGTACATGTTTGTATTTAATCCATTTTGTTTATACTAATTTTATGTCCATGGATTTCCCATTTTGTATTTAACAACGCGATGCAATACTACACACACTACACACAAACTTACACTCACAAAACAAAACATACTAAAAATGAAGGAAGAGGAACAAACGGTTGCTGAAGAGAAAGATAAGGAAGAAACCGGAGAAAAAGCAAAGCCAAAGCCAAAGCAAAAGGAAAAGGAAAAGGAAAAAGAACAGCTTCAGAAGGCTGACAAAAATAAAATAGATACAGAAAAAAAGGAGGAAATTACCCCCGAAAAGCCTCTAGAAGCTGTAGAAAGAGAACACACAGAGGCAGAGCCTTTGGATGAGCCACCACCGAAGACAGAAGTCCGTAAAGCCGTGAAGAAAACGGAAAAAGTGCAACCACCGACTGCAGCTGAGGCTGAGGACGAGGCGAAGGATGAGCCAGCAAAGAAACCAGATATTGTGAAAAAAGACGAAATTCAGCCAAAATCGGTCGATGAGAAGCAAAAACAAAAGAAGCCGAAAGAAGCCGAGCTTGCTAATATTGATAAAAATGGTACTGAATCGCAAAAATCTGAGCCAAGCGCCACAGATGAGAAACCCATTGTGGAGGAACAAAAAAAGAAGAGCGCCGGAGAAAAAGTCAAGAAACCTCAATCCGAACAAAAATTAAAGGGGAAAAAAGAGGAAACTATTTCGACCCCTGATCCTGATCCTGTTCCTGAGAGTGATAGTAAACCACACTCTGAAGAGGTAATGTTGAACCCGTTTTAGCGCTCTAGAGCATTGCCGCATTTCTAGACAAATTTAGGCCAACCCGAAACTGCCATCTTCCATTGAAACACAACAAATTTAATCAGAACAGCCCTAGCTTTATGTACATATGTGTATGCATGTACCTCCTCCTATTGATCAAATTGTTGTGCTAGTTATTTTTCTGTATTTTTGCGTACAAAATCGAGATAGACAGAAAAAGATTCTAATGACTCTATATATCTTTTATTCACAGCAACAGTCAACGGAACAGATCGCCCTCAAGAAGGTTGAACGCAAGGTATGGAAGGCTATGATGTCCTTTTTAGTCTAATTCTCTCCTTAAGAACTACAAATTTATTATGTACTCCCGCATATGTACATGCAGGCGTAAATATTAATAGAATCCATCTGGATTAATTATTAATTCACTTATCGTATGTATTTTATTTGTCTTTTGTGTTACATATATGTCCCACCATATGTGCAATCTAACATGTACTGTACAATGTATAATGTATATTGTATGTGTTTGATGTTGATGTTGATCAGTCAAGTGTTGTATCCATCAAGGATGAGACCACGACGTCCGAGGTACGTCGCCAATCGATAATTAAAACTCATGAGGAAACCTCAGTGGAGGACACCAAAGTGTCTTCACGGAGATCTTCCCTGGCGGTAGGTTTGACTTAATGAATAATTCTCTTTAAGAAATATTTGTTATATGTATATGATTTATTTGTAACATAAAGGTGGAAGAGTCTCGGACAGAATCCAGGCGCTCATCGGTAATTGACAAGAAGGCCTTAGAGGTAAGTAATCGCGTGCTTGGTATGTATGTACATACATACGTACAGAAATACTAGGGATGCGATGGAGCGTACGAGAATATCAATGAACAAAATCCAGCTGGAATAAAACCCTAGCTTAATCCCTACACATATATACATACTTACACCTATAAGAAAATACATATATTCCCTGCAGCAGACTGACAGTAAAAAGCTAGATGCTAACAAAAATCCACAAGCTTTAAAGGAAGAGATTCCCAAGCTGAAACCAGCCGAAAAACGAAAGGTGATCCCAAAGGTGAGCGAAGTCGAACACTTGAGTACTCTATCCATGCTACTCACCTACGACTTTATTTACATTCTATTCTATTCTATTCTATTCTATTCTATTCTTACCATTCGTGTCTTCTATCTGTCTTCTTATCTAATCTTCGACAAGAATGTGCTGTGTGAAAACATTAACTTGGAAATTTATTTTCGTTCGCTTGAAAGTGTGCTACATATATTTTTTTTTTTTCTATTTAATTGCTATATGGTTTAGCTGAAACTTTAATTAGAAAATAAGTCTTAAGCTACTGCTTGTTAAGTGTTTTGTTCTTCTGATATCAGATGTTCCCTGGCCTATCAACCAGAGAACGGCAATGGTGATTGCAAAAACGTTTACATATAAAATCACCCGAATAAACTCGCTTAGCGTCGACGGACTCACACTTGCAAGATCACTAGCTGTTGATTTTAAATCAGTCAAACTGTGCCTTCGTTTATTCTAACTGAATTTATTCATGGCTCAGCAATGATCGTATTGATAATGAGTAAAGCCGCAATGAGTAAACACAGCTCGTATGATTTTATTCTAGTAAAATCACTATGGGAACTTTGAAGACTTTTTCTGTCCAAAACCCATTTTTCCAAACGTAATTATTATGAAAGTAATATATTTGTACCTCTCATACGAGTATATCCGAATAACATTGATCTTTAATGTTACGCAAAAAGAAAACAGTGCGCACCACTGTTAAGTGAACAGCATTAACCCATTGCAATGGGTTCGAATCAGACGCGACGGTGCCGCCGACAGGCACATGTGTTTGTGTTGGCCGAAGGCCTCTTCGGCTGGGAGTTCCCACGTTCGGTTCCCATCGAACTGCACTTTTGCATACATCATTTGCCAGCCAGCACGAGCTGCGTTTATTCAACGCTGACTATTTTTGCCTGATTATACTTTATGTACATATGTATATGAGTTAGGCCATAAACACCTAAGCAAGAAAGTGATCCGTACGAAGCGTTTGCCAGCATGAGCTGGGTTTATTCATCGCTAATTATTTTTGAGCGTTTGCACGTGAGCAAGAAATTTGGCTCCTGATAAAATTCAAGATAAATATGATTTTTGCAGTTCTCTGTTGCCAACCAGAGAGTCATTGCTGAAATATACCTACATATATCAGCTCTCCTCTGATTTGTATAACAAATTTGTTAATAATGTGAAGGAGATCCTTTTAACGTGGATACGAGTGCAATTGTTTTCGGATTTAGCTATTTTTTTATTTGCTAAACATTTTTCAAATGCCTGACGCTCCAACAGATGACTTTGGTGTGAATATCGAAAGAAAAGGGATAATTTCTCAATCTGTGCAACTTATTAACTGGCTATGAACTGCTATCTAACTCCTATTTGTTACTGATTAAATGAACATACGAGTATATCCGCATTCTATGTACGGTATTTAATGTCAATAATTGCTGCCTTGAATTTTTTTCCTCCTCTAACTAATGGTTCGTCCATAATGTCTTGTATTTTGTCTTTTTGTTGTGTACTCGCTGTGATGTTTCGGTTAGACTATTGAGGAGCAAAAGCCGGCTGAAGTCCTGCCAAAGCTGCGTAAGGCATCCGTGGCACAGCCAAAGGAGGAACCGAAGCCGGAAGCGGCAAAGCCGAAGGCCAAGGCCAAGCCAAAAGCGAAGAAAAGTTACGCAGAACTTCCCGATATTCCAGACTACGAGCGACCAGTGCTAGAGAAGTATGAAAAATCCGATTTCAGCCCATCGGACTTTGCCCGGGAGTTAGATATTCCAAACAAAATGGAAA
Source organism: Drosophila bifasciata (assembly GCA_009664405.1). NCBI lineage: Eukaryota > Metazoa > Arthropoda > Insecta > Diptera > Drosophilidae > Drosophila > Drosophila bifasciata. The sequence continues at coordinate 770,307 of CM019045.1, forward strand.
AGCCCCTATTGGAAACGGCCAAAAAAGAAGCAGAGCTACCCGCTCAGAAGAATGGCATGCCAAAGGTAACACCAATGTTGAGATATTCATTCCTAAATGTGCATTATTACACATGCGTTTTTCTCGATGTTAAATACTCGTATTATTGTTAAATGTGTCGTCCATCCGTACAGAAGGCGGAAATTGTAGAAAGCCCTGCGGAGGAGCCAAAGCACCTCAAAGTTGGCAAAGGTAAACTTCCTGATGACGAAGATACTCGGGATGGGGCTACGCTCAAGCCGGTCATCATCGAACCAGAGGTAAGACTCGTACATTGTATAAATGCTGGACCTACGCATGTGCTCATATGTAATATGTATAAGGAAACTAATTTCGGAACCCTGTTACCATCTTATTTTTGTTACCATGCCATACCCCCCCAATCGCCCAATCCCATATCCAATCTCTACACTCTGTCTCGCGTCACATTGCAGAAGGAGAAAACAAAGGCTGGAAATGAAAAGCTTCCCGAGGTAAGTTGAACGCCAGAAATATGTACTAATACTCCACTAATCTGAACCACTTATGTACATACATACAAACATACATAAATATGTAAATATGTATATATGTACATATATTTTCATATGTACAAGCTGAATGAAGTGCATATGCAGTCAAGTTTCTTATAGTGAAAAGTACTCGAACATGCTAATTTGGGAGTATATGTAACTATAAGATCCTTTGGGCATGCATATGTATGTATGTATTTGATGTACATAAATGTCATTTGTACATATGTACATACGTACGTATAGGATAAGGCAGAACCCCAAAATACTAATTAAATGAAACAAAAAAAAAACACAACTTTTAAATGGAAACACCACCTACTAGCAGGCCGTCGATAGACCATCTGTGATAGATATTATAAAGCAGCGACGTCGATCCTCTATCAGAAACATGATGATCAAGGAACCAATTCAAAACGAATCATTCCTTGGCGTAGTTTTGAAACCAGTAATAAAGGAAGCGGACGAGCAAGCTGCCCCACAGCAGGCCAAACAATTAACAAAGGTAACAATGTGGCGCACCTGTTCCTGTCCCTGTCGGAACCGGAACCGGAACCGGAACCATGGCGCACGCTCTTGCTCGCGCTCTTTCTCGCGCTCTCGCTCTCGCTCTCCTGTAATTCTTCTACTTTTCGCTGATTCTTCGACTTTGAAGCTGTTCTATTTTCACGTTCAGTTATCTGCTGTTTACTCAGATCAGATCAGATCAACTGAGCTGCTGAATATCTTTATTCCTCTGTATTCACTCTGACCCTTTTTATTATACTATATACTATGTATGTACTTTTTCTCTCGCTCGCTCGCTGTCCTTTTATCTATTATTATCTCTTTCTCTCTCTGTCTCTGTCTCTTTATATCTCTCACTATCTATCTATACATGCATATGTACATATGTGTGTACTTATACTCGTACACTCCTCCTCATATCCACCTTAATACCTCCTCCATTTTGTTATTTTTGTTAATGGTCGAAGGCTAATGCAATGGAGCAGTTTAGTCCCACAAAAGCATCTAAGGCAAGAGTGTCTGAATTGAAAAAGCCTGAGGCTCTTGCCGTTTTGGATGACTATGAGCGTCCCAGCCTAGAAAAATATGAACCTACTGACATTGATAAAACTAAATCAGAGAAACCCACACCAGCCATTGTCACCCCGGACATTAGGCCTCCAGAAGTACAATTGCCTGTAGAGCCGCCCCAGGTAAGCATGGAAACGTTAGCTCTAATTATCATATTATCAATTACCATAAACATAACCACTCGAATAAGTCCTGTATATAAGTCCAACTTGGAAGCCGATCGAACCGATATCATTATGAAGGAAGTAAATAAGTCATGACACCAATTATGAAGGTGAAGATTCCATAATATGTATGTCCGTTTGTACATAGTAGTTGAGTCCAGTTAAAAATAAGTGATTGTGTATGGTATGTTCATAGCGCATAATGTTAGGATTGAATATTAGCCGAACAAACGGGTTGTCAACGGAAGTGTTCCGTTGTGTTAAATATCGCAAGGAATGGGCCAAGGCGATTTCAAATGAATGTTTCTGAAAATATCTACATATTTTTATATTAAATATACATATGTACATACATACGTGTATGTATGTATGTAGGTACGTAGATAGTATATTATGTTATTATGTATAAAAATATACCTTATATTTATATATTAAATATGTTGAAAAATCTTTTGTCAAAACTGTGTGCATATTTAATATAATCTGTTCGATGTCTGTCTCCGCTTGTCGCTCTTACCAAACGGTTGAAATATTTAAAAATTATCACAGTTTTAATTTTGAGTGATTCCATTTTGACATTCAGTGACAAATGTCCAAGGCTGTCAAATTAACTCAATTCAGAATGCACTCCAAACATTAGCGGACTAATGAATCTGTGATCAAATTCCTGTCTTCCCAAAAGAACTCGTCGTAAACAATTGAAAATGGCGTCCTTCAACTTTACAATAACTGCGGTAAACTAATAATTCCTCAAACCAATTCTGCTAGTCTGTCACTCCCCCCCTCGCCACAAGTATATTAGTATAAGAATTAAAACTATTATCTAAGCAATACAATAGCATCTACGCAAATGATTCCCGTAGAATGTGTGTACCGATTTATCTATCTACATATTGATCTCCATTGATCTATCATTTGAAATAGGAGGAAAGGCCAAAGGTGCCCAAAATGCAGCCACCAGCCCCTGGTGATCCACCAAAGATCGAGGTGATACGGGAGAAGCGTCCATCCCTAGCACCAGAGCCACCAAGTCGACGCGGCTCTCTTGTCCCTCCAGCCGATACGGGTCGCCGACCATCACTAATCATCAATGATGAGGTAAATTTCGCATCGTACTATATGTACTATACATATATATAAAAAAAACACATACATACATATACATCTCCAATGATCACCATTCACTAGCTACATATCGATATCGATATCGATATCTTTTTCAATGCTACTCGTAGGCACAAGCATCCCGAGAAACAAATTAAAATGAATTCATTCCAATAAAATACATCTTTGGCTATAGATAGCTTACATATGTATACATATGTATATGTACATGTGTATGTACATATGTTTACAAGTCCTCCAGGCCATACACACCCTTACATTTTGAAAAGTTTTTTTTCTTTCTGTTTGCTTAAATATAGTATAGTAGTAGTCTGTTTATCTAGCTGCTGCTATACGAGTATGAACGCTAAATAACGTTGTACCAGAACTGTACCATATAATGCCCGTACGCTTATCAAATCAAATCAAATCAAATCGAATCCACATGAATTTCACGGGAAACTTTAACTGGACTGGACTTTAACTAGTAATTGTATAATTTTGGGTGTATTTGGGCTTTGATGGTTCAAGACTCAAGGCTCAAGGGTTCTTCTATATACAATGTTAGGGACACTAAAATTAAAATTGCCCAAGTGCCTGGAGAGTTTTTAATTGTGTTCTAATTCTATATGTATTTATGTATGCAGCTTAATGTATGCAGCTGTATTAGCTATTAAGAGTACAATTCGTACGTAAGTAAAGGGAAAACTATATGTGCACATTGCTTTCTCGATTAACTGTTCTTAACTTTGTGGAAATGTTCGAACGCAGTACGAATAGTGATTTGTGATCAATTGAAAGTAGCTAATTTATAAATGTATTTCCTATGTTCCCTTCTATGTATCTACCAAACATGCAAACTGTCCTCAAAACTAAACACCAATCAACCTGCAATGAACCAACCTGTAATGAAACCAAAACAAAACAACTCCATTCAAATTCAATAACAAACCAAAACCAAACCAAAACCAAACCAACAAACAAACAAATGTTCTTCAACAAAATCAACAACAACAAACAAACAATCTTCCAACGCCATACCCTTTTTGCATTCAACAACAACAACAACAACAACACTCGTACACACACATACTACACCGCCAAAATCCCCCCTCAACACACAATCAACAAAACCAAACACCAAAAATCGCAGAAGAAACTCCGGCCCGGAGAAGTATTGGACGCACGGGTAAGATCTCCGATGTTTTTCTCAATTTCTTAACACAACATAGTAAGCCAAGTTAGAGCAGCTAGCCAGGTGGTAGCTGCCGAGATTGATAACGAAACCATAGCCACGTTCTTTTTGGAATTCTCGAAGCACCTTTTGTTCACGTCAAATTTGAGAAAGAATGAAATAGAGGGAGGTATTCACAATATAAGGCATCCATCCATCCCCACAGCTATGAAATCTACATACAAATGTACTATATACATATTGATTTTAACCAATAACAGTTAACTACTGTAGTATGTACATATGTATGTACGTATTGGGGTTAACTCGTTCTATGACCTGGCCTGCGGAACAACAAGCTTAAACCGAAATAAACCACATGGCAGGGTTCTTATATGTAGTAACTGTTTTTAATTTCGAAATTTTTGCATAAAATATTTTATGTGAGTGAGTGCGTGTTCAAGCGCTGAGATACAGATACATATCCGACCTGCCCATGAAACATTCTCTATGCATATGCATATGCAAATGCACATGCATATACATACATACATACATATGTACGGTATATGTATTCTCATATTATAATAATACACTGTTTTGATATTCAGTGCCTACACTGTGGTGTGGTGTGGCCTTCCAACACGTCTAATTATATCGTGTCGTATTCTCCCTCGCTGTAGTTTTAAGCAATAAAAAATTTTTAAAAAGACTCAAGCGAATAATCTTGTCTAGATTAAAAATAGAACATATGTATGTCCCTAGATATAGCAAACATACATATGTATGTATCCGTCTATTAATATACATAGTACAGTAGAGTTCCAACAAAACGAATCCAATAAAACATGAAATATCAAAGACACCTTTGAAACATACATATATGTATGTATACCATACTATACATACATATGTATGTATGTATAGAGTAGCCCTTAATGTTCGCGCAGCCATGTGATCATATGAGATCGCCTATTGTGTGTTAAATCTACGCGAATGGCCACTGTATGTATAAATTAAAATTCTGACCATTATGAATTATATGTATATTCTCATATTTACATATTCATATATATGTCTGTATATATGTACATATGTATGTATGTATGTATGTATACAAGAGGCGGTGGCACTCATATTTTCGTGCGGATGAGCTTGGGTAGCTGTTTCCATTGAACGAGATGCAACCTCAATGGTACTTTTTGTGGGATGGCTATGCTATGAATATACATATATCAGTTCAGTACAGCTCAGATCATAACGGTATATGCAACTGAGGTATATTGTTCAATTAATAGTGTCGTCGCGTGTGAAAAGGCAGCGGCCAGAATAGCCAGAATCTGAGCCAGAATCTCCTCCCATTCTGATTCAGCCAAGTTCGTTTGAAATTATGGATTGATAAGTATTAGAGGTGCAACAAGAAACAATATTCGTCTTTTTTAGATTTCTATAAAGAGGTTTTTTAATCTACAGAATAGTAGATATTTAAGAGCTGTAGATAGAGATGTAAGGGAACTAAAAGTCACCTTAATATGCAGAGTCTTCTACACACAACGGGTGTAAAACATCTCAAGACATCCCTAATACTATCCATACATACATACATATATCCATCATCCTACTAAATTTAATAACACAACACACAGCCAGCGAACACAGATAGACAAGGATCAAGGTCCTTTGGCCACATTAGGCACTCGTCGTAACTGATGGTACAGCCATACATATGTATTAACATACAACACCAGCGCGCACACACACACACATACATACATGCATACATACACAACGTACCAGAGCAGTCGAATCGATTCAATGATATTATGTAGTATGTATGTATGTATGTATGTACATGTGTATGTACATATATACAATGTTATCTAGCATTATAATACAATTCAAACATACTCGTAATATTACAGTTGTTGAGGCCAGGAGAGGTCGGTGAAGGACAGGTGAGAGTTAGCTGCGCTATTTTTTTTTTCCATAAGTAGTCTTCGTCGCATTCCTTCTTTTTAACATTTGGTAAAATGCATTCCACCTCAACACAACACCATACTACCTACACACACACTTCATAACAAAGAAACTCTGGCATACATACATATGTATGTATGTATGTACACATATATACAAACTGACACACAACACCAGCACACACACACACAGCGTAGTTTTTTTAAATTAAAAATGCACTGGACTCTCGAATAAAATTACTTCAATTCCATGAGATCCAAAACATACTATGTATACATGCATAGGTACATACAAGTACATGTATTCTACATGCACTCCACGCACAAGCTGCCACCTATGCGAACAGCTGTGTGGGGTGGGAACGGGCATGCTTCGAGTATGTATGTAGTAGTACGTGTTACGCAGATCAAACTCACAGTCGATGATACCCTAAGTTCAGGGCACACTTGGAACAAATTCTAGAACCGAAACCATTTGTCTGAATAACTAATTTGCACACCCACCATGATATTGATACTCGTATTAACAACAGTAGTAGTCGTTGATCTACATAGTATGTATTTATTCCATTCCATGTTTGGAAGCAGTGTTTATTAGTGCATGTGTTTCCATTATTAAGTACTGATTGATTACACAAGGCGATTTAAGTATTGTTGTTAGTTAGTCTATTGTAAGTCTTCCTTTTTTTCTAAGTCAAAGGAATATCCCCAAAAATACTATATACATATGTATCCCTCATTGTTGCATCTGACCACCACCCACCCACATACATACTCGTATTGTATTGTCAACTAAAGGATGCTGAAAGGTGTAAGGTGTAAGGACAATGCCGATAAATGTGTGAAGTGTGAAATATTTACCAACGATTAAATGCTATCATCATTTTTGTTCGTTTGATGTGTATTTATCTTTTAATGTAACACTTTTTTGTTTCTCTTGAACATGTTAGCAAAAGCAGCAGCGACCCGGAGAAATGGGGGACACAAAACAGGTCTTAAAATTGTGGTCAAATGATCATACATACATATTTTCTTTTATTGTGTGTTCGCTTGCTTTCCGTTGGACATTGACATGAATGACAGTGTTAATATTTTATATACATATATGTATTTAGAAGGACGTACGTAACATTCCGTATTCAAATCTGTAAATACCCATAGTTTTATAATTCAAGCACAAGCCCGACTTGGTGTAAAATATATGTATAAAGAGGCCTGGGCTGCTCCTCATACTACGGCTATCAAAATCAAAATACATTCTTCATCGTACATCCTGTACTATATGTACACACACATACATATGTAGAGTAACTTGAGATACTCTTCCTCCTGTTTGCCACATTTGCAAGCAACTTCGACTACAACTAATACAAAATGGTCATCATGGGCTGTGTCTTTCCCAACATTCCCGACGCACCACGACTGTGCTTCTGAACTCAAATGTGAGAGGGGCTCCCTCTACATGGTTGCACCGAAAACAATCTGTTTATTTTTCGATATACACAGAATCCGATACCAAGGAAGAACACTCTACCAGTATCTAACAGTACATATCGGGAATATCGGCTGGGAGCTCAGCATTGTTGCCTCTCCACAGACCAGACACTCTGTACACTGCAGTGTGTACAGTGCACTGTACACTGTACTCGTGAGCTCCATGAAATGATTTCTGTGTATTTGTGTAGCTATCTATATTTGGTGGCTATGGTTGACTGGAACAAATATATATAAAAATATGTACAGATGTAGCCACATACATAGTAGTGGTGCCAGTTTTGAGTGTGGACATACATATGTATTTATGTATGCATCTAATAGGCAGATGCATATACATATGTACATACGGCAGTAAGTGAGCTAATACGGTGGTAGCCTGCTCCGGAGTTAATCCACACACTAAGAGTAGGTTGTCATCACGGCGTTTCTATTGGGCACATAGACACATGTCATTAATACCGGTTATTTGGCAGTTAAGAATTACAATTATGTAACTTTGTGCAATTATGCTGAAAGTTACAATATTTGGTTTGTTTAAAACATTTTTGTTATATAGTACATAAAATAGCTTTTAATCAGTGCAAGCATCAAGTAATCCCATTTTCATTTACCATTTACCATATACATAGTACTTACTGTATGTATGTTCGTAGTTAACCCGAATTGCAGTTGCATTCCTTGTTAAAGTAGTAGAATCATTTCATATGTATTTTGATTGTAGATGATGATGATTGTAGATTGTAGATTAATGCTACCTTGGCAGTTGGTACACCCATCCTTACCCCTGTCCCGCAGTATGCATTTTGACTTGATTTTGACTTATTGTGTATGTACATAGTTATAATCGGAACTTTGACAACAAAAATTGCATACAATACACCACCACAAGTATTATATATTTCATGTTATCGACAATTTTAAGTTGGACGTCTTGAATGTTATCCAGATTTCTATCTAACATCGCCATTTGTGAATTGTGAAACTAATAACTGACTCTCTTATTTATATACGTATGTACCCCCCCATGTCTTTGTCTACTGCCCAAATGTTTCCCTAAATGTTTGTGGCTAACAGCGGAGACGACCCTCGATCGATGTTCGCCGCCCCAGCGTCCAAGATCTTGAAGATCTTATTAATAAGCCATCCACACCACTACGCGATGTCGGCGATGGCGGTCCACCCTCTATTGTTGACGTCCAAGAGTCATACTCTGTGGTCGAAGGTATGTACTAACTAATTCATGCTTTATTCTGTATGTATCTACTTAATAAGATGTAAGAACAAGAACATCTATCCCCAGCTCTGTCGGGACTTGTGTATGGTGTACTGAAATAATTCAATATGACTAACTAACCATTTTGTATCTGTTTATTCTGTGTTCATTTGTCTTATATTGTAGACTCGACTGCTTACCTCACGGTCGGCGTCGAGGGCAGCCCGGCACCCACGTTCAAATTTTACAAAGGTGTCACTGAAATCCTTGAGGGCGGTCGGTACAAGTTCCTCACGGATGGGCAAACAAACACAATCACTTTGTGCATGCGTAAGTGCAAGCCCAACGATGAGAGCAAGTACAAGGTTGTGGTGTCCAATATTCATGGAGAGGATTCGGCCGAGATGCAGTTATATGTGTCCGATTCAAGTGGCATGGATTTCCGTGCCATGCTCAAAAAACGTCGTTATCAAAAATGGGACAAAGATGAACAGGACCCCAATTGGGGTGATCTCAAAGAGACCGAAAAACCATTGCCAGCCCTTAAAAAAGTTGAAAGGGTAAGGAGCGAGCGGACTGTATAAATACAATACATACTACATATGCATACACACAAAAAAGCATACGGTACATGGTACCGATCAATACCGATCAATGAATGAACTACTATCGATGCTAAAATGAATTTCATCCTGAGTTGGCACCTTGATTGAGCCAAGTCTTTTAAAGTATTTCAAATTTCGAGCGTATTGCATAAAACGGAACTGAATCTTTGTGCCAGCTCGGGCTCTAACCAAGCGTTTGCGCTTCCTTGAGCTTGAGTTCAATTTACTAAACCCCAGCAAACAGAAAAAAATACAAATCAATTTGCTTCAGCGCATTCACTCAATCACATAATCATAGTATTTACCAAATAGTTTAAAAAATTAAATTGCATTGCAAAAGTTGCGTTCGTTCGCGTTTCAGTAAAAACTTCGACACATATGCATACATATACTATGTAAATTTGATATTTACACGTATGTATGTATGTATGCCCTATTCCAAGGGAACAATAACAATATATGTGGTGTACATTTAAACGTTAATGAGACATAAATATTTAGATTTGATTATTTGCATACATATACGTTGCATACATACTCTATGAATGAATGTATTAAGTACTACATACTATCTGATTATTACAACTGCAATATAGGGGCCAGGATCACGTAGGCCATCGTTAGCTGAGCTGATCCCCGATTGGCCGACGCTGCATCCGTTTCGACGAGAGGAGGTGCGCTCTGTCACTATTCTAAAGTTCTAATACTCAAAATAAATTATTATTGTGATTATAACTACTCATATGAATTACCTAACGTTGCAGAGATTAGACACAACCGATTGTTGGTTTTTGAAGACTTTGTTTTTTTTTTGGTTTTGGAGCGTAATCCGTTCTACAAATCAACGCATTTCCATATATGCGTATGGCGTATGCATACATAAATATATGCACATACTCGTATTTTGTTTATTTTTACCGACTTGTACAGCAGAATAGTACAGCTACAGCTAGCAGCCCCCCCCCACCCATTGAGCGGCTGTGATAAGATTTTTTGGTGAAGCCAATGCGCTAGTATTTTTTGAAATATACATACATACATATGTACTATCCAATATATTTATGTACATACATACATATGTAATTTTATGTTTTCGGCATTCAGCCATTTGTATTTTGCCACGCTGGATATTCTTGTAATTCGTGTAATACTCGTCGCAGCTGCCACATGAAGTTTATGCTCGTCGTACTGCTTAATTTTTTGGAAATATTCTACATACATACATGCATACAACTGACACACATACTACGCATACATACCATACATATGTACTTACTATATAATAAGACCAATAAGCCAACTGACGATCGACCAATCTAACTACCACACTACAAATTCGATATACGATAAGTATCAATGAATCATCCTTACTAAGCATACTTGGTTCTCAAAGCACTTCTCTCAGTGGTGACAAAATGTTGAACAATTTGACCAAGTAAATGAACCCGATTAAAAGCTTCTGGCGTTTAAATATTACACAATACCAATCAATAGGTACTAACTACTGTACTATGTACATATGCTACATATATACATTTTTATTTTGGCTAGTTGAATCGATATCCGATCGATTCTAATGGGATGATTGAAGAATTTTAAATTTTTGTCGTAAATATTTTGTGTGCAATTCTCGATGGTGAAATCATTAGCTAATTTTGTTTTTTTTTTTTTTTTGTTGTGTAATTTGGTACCCTGGTATTGGTAGTATATTGGTGTTTTACCTATTGATTGGGCAGTGTAGTACTTATGCCTGCGCAGTGTGTTGGTATCCGTGTTGTTGCATGGAATACTGGGATAGCTAATCAAATGCTTATGACGATGCTCTTATGACTGATAAAACAGAAATATTTTTTGTTTTTGTTTTTTGAGCATTTGATTTGGCGTAAGCATGAATTGGATATATGTAAGCTAACAAATCAAAATCAAAGTAATGCCACACACACAAACACACCTACATACAAATGCAAAATGGGGGTGTGTGTGTGTGCACATTATTTGCATTAATCCAATAAACAGAATTCAAACAGAAAAGAAAAGACAAGAAAAGAGCGCTTAGTAATCGTATATCAAATTTACAAAACTTTACCCATTTTTGACAACACAAAAAAAATATCGCTCGCGATGTATGAGCACAGAAGGTGGAGTCGTTCCTCAGTCCATTGATTGACCAGTTTGCAAAGGAGGGAAAGGATAAGAAGGTTGTGTTCGAAGCCAGGTTCAGCAAACCAAACTGCAAGCCAAAGTGGTTGTTCCGGAAGGATGTGAGTATGACAATGACAATGAAAATGACAGCTGGAGCGCAGTGAGCAATGATAAACAGCAATAAAATGTAATTTCCCCTCCCCATAATGTGTTCCCCCCCAAATTGTAGGAGGTGTTTACGGGCAGCAAATTTAAGTTCAAGCAGGAAAACGATACGTATCAGCTGATAATTACACAGCCGAAAGTGGAAGACACTGGAAAGTATACAATCGAAATTGGCGGTGTTTCAAGCACGGCTTTCTTGAATGTCGAAGAGGCCGATCCCACATACACGTTCACGAAGCCACTCAAAAAGAAACTAGAGGGCTTCACACAGCATGAGACAACACTGGAGTGTTCTGTCAGTAGCAGCATGGCAAATGTGCACTGGTTCAAGGATAATACGAAGATCGAGTCGGATGATCCTCGCTTCCTAATATCCAAGGACATAAATGGCAACCTCAAGCTTATCATCAAAGACTCGTTGCTGGAGGACTCTGGCCAATACCGATGCCAGCTGGACAAGCAACCCGACAAGACTGAGTGCACTCTGAAGGTCGTTGAGTATCCATACAAGTTCGTCAAGGTTTTGAAATCTCAGCAGTGCATTGAGAAGGATACCGTGACACTGGCCTGTGAAATCGACGATGCTCAGGGCGAAGTCCAATGGTTCCGCAACGATGAGGAAATAAAGCCCGACAAGCGTATGCAAATAGTCAAGGATGGCCGCAAGCGCAAGTTGATCATCAAGGACTGCAAAGTCACTGATGCCGGCCAATTTAAATGTACTACGAATGCGGACAATACCGACGCGGAAATCATTATTAACTGTAAGTGCACTTGAAGTGTTTCCAAATATGATTATACTCATTGTTGATCATTGTTCTGCCGTTTTCTATTCAAGACCAAAATCGTTTCAATAAGAAACTTAAGGACACAGATGCCGTGGAAAGGGAGAAGCTAGTGCTCGATGTCGAGCTGCAGGACCAGACAGCGCCTTGCGATTGGAAATTCAACGGGGAACCAATAGTACCCAGCGAACGCATTGAGATCAAGAATTTAGGTGGCGGCAAGCATCAGCTCATTTTCAATGGCCTGGACCTGTCCGACGAGGGCGAAATCACCTGTGAATCTGGACAACTTAATTCCAAGTGCAAGCTATCGGTGCGAAAGGGAGAAAGCAGACCGAACATTGATTGCCCAGATGAGTTTGCCGGACCTATTAGTGCCCCCGTAGTCGTAGAAGTACCATTTAAAGGTAGGCTGGCATGCCATATCCATATCCCCTCTGATGTGATATATACTACACATTATTTAAATGAACATACTTTATATTTCAATTGACTCGAGTTGATGCCTTCTTGAGGAACGCAACCGAACCTTTGGGCACAGCCCACTGCCCCATTGGTGCAGGGTTCAATCGCTCAATTGAAAGCATTTCCGACCCCTAAAAACATTCTGTGTAAATGCTCATCATCGGGATGACAAGCTAAACACATATGAACATACTACATATATATCACAATGACCGATTTCCTTACTGATTTTTGTTTGTTTTTTGTTTATTAATTAATCTACAATTCTAAGACAACTGGTGCTAAAGCCACACACTGTATCTTCTTATTATGTTTCCCCCTCCCCACAATGTAGTCAGCGGTACAAAACAATCACCAGTTGAGGCAAAATTGTTTAAGGACGGCAAGCCCTTGCCTGTAAAGGATGTGGAAGTTGCTGTGACCGATGACAAAGTGACGTTCAAAATTAAGAAGCCTTCCAGGGACTTATCAGGCCCGTATCAAATCAAAATTTCTAATGGTCAAGGTGAAGATACAAAGGACGTACAAATCATCTGCCAGGACGTGCCACAGCCACCGCTGAATGTCGATGTTACTGATGTGTATCAGACATCGTGTGTTGTGAATTTCTCACCACCCGAAGATGATGGAGGCACTCCAATATCCAAATATGTGATCGAACGGCAGGACTTGAGTAAGAAGCAAGGTTGGGAGCCTGTCGCTGAAGTGTTACCTGGTGAGCCGTGTAAAAAGAAAATCGATGACTTGGTGCCAAAGAAGCAGTACAGATTCCGAATTCGTGCTATAAACAAAATTGGCCCATCAGACCCAGCCACATTCAAGAACACAATACTCGCTAAGGACCCATGGGACGAGCCTGGAAAGCCCAAGGAGGTTGATCTTACCGACTGGGATAGGGACCATGCTGACCTCAAATGGGAAGCACCAGACAGTGATGGTGGTGACCCCATCACTGCGTACGTGGTCGAGTATAAGGAAAAGTTCTCAAACGATTGGGTTGCCGGCAAGGAAGTAGACGGCGATGCTAGAACCGCAACCGTGGATGGCCTCAAGGAGGGTCAACAGTACGAATTCCGAGTCCGTGCTGTTAATCGGGCAGGCCCTGGTGAGCCCAGCGACAAGACTAAATCCATAATTGCCAAGTGCCGTTTCGTCAAGCCGTTCCTTGTGGGTGATGGTCTCAAGAACATTACTGTGAAAAAAGGGCAAACCGTTCGCTTCGACATCAAGTACGATGGTGAGCCGGAACCAACAGCAACCTGGCTAAAGGAAACTGAAAGCCTCAAGTTCGACAATCAGCGAATTTGCCTTGAGCAGCTGGAAAGAAACTCTTCAATTACCATCAAGAAGTCCGTGCGCAAGGATACAGGAAAATACAAACTGGTGCTGACAAACAGCTCCGGTACTATTGAGTCCGAGGCCCAAGTTATAGTTCTGGACCGACCACTGGCCCCGGGTGGTCCCTTCGAGCCAGACGAGGTTAGGGCTAACCATATCAAAATGAAATGGAAGCGTCCCCAAGACGACGGTGGCTGTGAGATTACGGGCTATGCCTTAGAACGAATGGACGAAGAGACAGGACGCTGGATCCCTGCTGGCGAAGTGGGCCCAGACGAAACCTCGTTTGATTTCAAGGGACTAACTCCCAACAAGAAATATAAATTCCGCGTCAAAGCCATTAATAAAGAAGGCGAGTCAGAGCCTCTCGAGACAAGTGACGCGATCGAGGCCAAGAATCCCTACGACCCGCCAAGTCCACCAAGCCAGCCGGTTATCGATGACTACGATAACAAGAGCGTATTGCTTAAATGGAAGAGACCCCCATCCGATGGTGGCCGACCCATCACTCACTATGTCGTCGAAATCAAAGACAAGTTCTCTCCAACTTGGAGCGAGGTAGCAAAAACAGAGGACCCCACTCCGGAATGCCAGGTGGAGGGCCTCAAGGAGAAAATGGTTTACCAGTTCAGAGTGCGTGCAGTGAACAAGGCCGGTCCATCCGAGCCATCGCAGCCCACTGACAATCACCTTTGCAAGCACAGAAACCGTAAGTCATGCCATACCGTCCATATTCCTCAAATTATCAGAGTAGATACGCTCTTAACTAATCCTCCTAAAGCAAATTCTGCTATTCCAGCTTTGGCTTAACATTTAGCACACATTTAGCAAGCAGAAACATATATTTACATAAGTGTATAAAGATTACAAACATATGTACTATATGTATATGCCTTTAATTAACTTATTTTGCTTTCAGCTCAAACAATTACCATGCTACATATATCACTCACATTTGAACCATTTAATTAGCTTTTATTCATTTAGCTTTGCCCAATACCACATTACAATTCTTATACGAACTTACAAAAGTTTCGGCAAATTGGAAAACCACTACTAGTAAGCATATAATAACATTCATATAAACCATACGAGAATAGAGCACAGAATAGCACACATACTGCCATTTAGCGTTGCAAAATAAAGTAATTAAAATGAGATTGGAAATAGTAATCACATAGGCGGAGAAAATCACACCCAGGAGATTTAGTTTTAGGGTTATTGTATTCTTCCAACGCTTAGGCGTTGTTTGAATTGTTGACTAATACCATTAAAGACCAACATGTTGCATGAGCATCCAAAGACCTGTGCTATGGTTGGCGTTTTTCTGTTTTTCATTTCAAATAACAAATGACCTCTTTTCGACTGAGTCCCCACTGTGACCCGCCAAAACTTACAAAACTTTGAAAAGAGTACAAATTGACGAAATAAAGTACATTTAGCGCTACCCGTTTAGCTTCTTTAAGCATTGCTCATCACAATTATTCCAGCGGAAAGAATTTTTTTCAGGCTTCCAAAGTCAGAAATGCATGAAAAGTCTGAGTGCAGTTTTTTTTTTTTTTTCGCTGCGTATATACATAAATGTACTATAACTAAAGCAGGATCGGCACGCAGACACTCACACATTTTAGTGCGTTTGTTTGACAAAAGAAAACAGACACGATGGAAAAGAGGGCAAAAATGTGTCTTATTTCTCAGTATCTCAATACAGTATCGTAGATAATGATCATATCTACCAGATTGACGAATATGGTTCAGATCGGATCATTATAGTGTAGCCACAATGTGGAAATGAATTTTCAGCAGCTAGCCGACCACCCTTCAGCTGTTTTGTTGTGTGAAGTGATGTATAGTATATGTAGATGTAGATGACAGATGCGAAAAAAAATGTAAAATATAAAAAATGATAAAATATTTTAAAATTCCACATATGTATGTTAATCATGTGTACTAACTGAGTACGGGTATAAAAGTAGTGTCGCTTTAACAGCGACTCAACACGTCCCTTCTCGTTTTCTATGCACAGTGCAAACGAAGCTGCCGGCCTCTGAGCTAAGCGTATGATGTATTTTAAGGTTTGTAAAGGTCCATGCACATATAAGTAGACATATATATATGCATATGCGTACAAGTCTGTACGGCCCTGACAAGCTGATCATAGTATCATAATCATAGTAATCGCACCAGCTTTACTGACAACACAGCGCTTTAATTGCGTAGTACGAGTATGTATGTATGTATACATAAGCATCCCTCGAATATTCTGCAGTGGAAATAAAATTAATTTTCGTTGTGATCGTATCTGTGTCTCCCTATATTATTGGTTTGACTGATAGTCAAGCCAAAGATTGATAGGTCTACGTTTAAGCGCGTAACTATCAAGAGTGGTCGCACCCACAAGTGGGCAGTGGACGTCACTGGAGAGCCGGTGCCCGAGCTGCACTGGAGCTGGAGGGACGATATCCCGCTGACCAATGGGGATCGGATCAAGATCGAAAATGTTGACTATCACACAGACTTCGTCATCAGTAATGCCCTGCGTAAGGACAGTGGCTTCTACACTCTAAAAGCTGAAAATCGCAATGGCGTGGACCGCGAGACCGTTGAATTGGTTGTGCTGGGAAAGCCGAGCTCTCCGAAAGGACCGCTTGCCGTTAGTGACGTGACAGCAACGGGCTGCACTTTGCAATGGAAGAAGCCCGAGGACGATGGTGGAGTCCCCATCAAGGAGTACGTGGTTGAGAAAATGGACACAGCTACGGGCAAATGGGTCCGGGTTGGGCGATCGCCAGGTGAAAAGGAGCCCCCCAGCTTCGATGTAACTGGGTTGAACCCCGGATCAGAGTATATGTTCCGCGTTTCTGCTGTCAACGAAGAAGGCGAATCCGAGCCGTTGGCCACTTTGGTTGGCGTCGTGGCAAAAGATCCCTTTGACGAGCCCAACAAGCCGGGTACTCCCGAGGTTACTGACTATGACAACCAGAGTGTAAGCTTAAAGTGGACACCGCCCAACAATGATGGTGGTGCTCCAATCCAGAAATATATAATTGAAAAGAAAGATAAAAATAAGCCCGAGTGGGAAAAGGCTCTAGAAATACCAGGTGACCAATTGGAAGCTACAGTCGCCGGTCTCCAAGAGTATGGAGAATATCAGTTCCGCATTGTGGCCGTTAACAAAGCCGGACCGTCGCCACCATCAGATGCAAGTGTGCCTCAGATTGTCAAGTATAAAAAATGTAAGTCAATGTCAACCAAAGTCAACCACTGACGGCTAAGAATTAACCATTTTTTGCACTTTCGTTCCAGTGAAACCGCGCATCGATCGAACCAACCTGAAACCACTGCTAGTTCGTGCGGGCAAACCCATCAAGTATGATGTCAATGTTCGGGGCGAACCAGCACCAACAATAACATGGTATCAGAATGACACTGAGCTCAAGCCAACGGAACTGCCCAGCAATAGTGAAATTAAAAACATACCTTACAACACAAAAATTTCAATTATTGATACACTCAGAAAGCATACTGGCATCTATAAGATCCGTGCCGTCAATGAGCACGGCGAAGATGAGGCCACAGTTGAAGTGAATATTCTTGGGCCGCCGGGCAAGCCAAAGGGCCCATTAGATGTAAAGGACGTCACCAAAGATAGTTGCAAGCTGAAATGGAAGAAACCTGAGGATGATGGCGGCAAACCCATCACGGCTTACCAAGTGGAAAAGTTCGATAAGAAGCAAGGCCGTTGGGTACCTGTGGGTCGAACCTCTGGCAATGATACCGAATTTGATGTCAAGGGTCTTCAAGAAGGCCATGAGTATCAGTTTCGGGTCAAGGCCATTAATGAGGAAGGGGAATCGGAGCCCCTGGAGACCGATGGCAGCATTTTGGCAAAGAATCCTTATGATGCTGCCAGCAAGCCAGGTACACCCAAAATCGATGACTACAACGAGCACATGGTCAAGTTGAAGTGGGAGCCCCCTAAAGATGATGGCGGTGCCCCGATTGTTGGCTACGTTATCGAAAAGAAAGATAAGTTCTCGCCCATTTGGGATGAAGTACTCACCACCAATGTAAGTAATAAGATTGAAAATAGAACCAGAATCAGAATCAGAACCAGTACCCCAATATTTAGTATTGGGGTACTAATAGTAGTTGATAGCATTCTAACGATTTTATGATTCTTTGTGCACTCTTAAAGACACCCGCACCTGAAGCAACCGTCGAAGGCCTCACCGAAGGCAATGTGTATCAGTTCCGTGTTCGAGCGATTAACAAAGCTGGTCCCAGCGAGCCCAGCGATGCAACAGAACCCCATTTGGCCAAGCCAAGGAACCGTAAGACTGATTTTTACAGCTGCGAAAAAATGGAAAACTAACTCTGTTGCACAGCTTCAAAATATCTGTACCTCAACTGCGCTAATGTTAAGCCAAAGACACAACATGTGTTATCTTCGCACAAACAGCTTTGCTCTTATTATCCATTGGACACCCTTTGATATTTCATTCACCCATTTGTATTTATTTGTAATTTCTAGTTAAGCCATCCATAAACCGCGAGAAAATGAAGCCCATCAAAGTTCGAGCTGGCCAAACGGTTAAGTTCGATGTAGATGTCAAGGGAGAGCCAGCACCTGCTCTAACATGGATCTTCAAGGAGAAGGACTTGACCCACAGCGGCCAAGTGCGGCTGGATAACGAAGACTATAATACTAAACTCACCCTTTTGGATACATCTCGCAAAGAGAGCGGCATTTACAAGCTGCGTGCTGAGAACATAAATGGCGTCGACGAGGCTGAGGTGGAGGTAATTATACTGGACAAGCCCTCTAAGCCCGAAGGCCCGTTGGAGGTCTCAGACATTCACAAGGAAGGCTGCAAACTTAAATGGAAGAAGCCCAAAGACGACGGGGGCGTACCCATTACAGGATATTTGGTGGAAAAGATGGATACCGCAACGGGCAAGTGGGTTCCGGCTGGATCGGTGGATCCTGAGAAGACAGATATTGACATTAAGGGCTTGGATCCAAACCACCGATACCAGTTCAGAGTGAAGGCAGTGAATGAAGAGGGCGAGTCGGAACCCCTTGAAACTGACTCGGCTATTACTGCAAAGAATCCATTCGATGTGTCAGCCCCACCTGGACTGCCAGAGCTCGAGGACTGGGATGAGCATCATGTTAAGCTAAAATGGGAGCGGCCAATTCGAGATGGCGGCTCTCCCATCACTGGGTACATAGTGGAAGTAATGGACAAGGACTCCGGAGAGTTTGTTAAGGCCCTTGAAACAGATGGTCCAATTTGCAAGGGCACCGTTAAGAAATTGGAAGAGGGACAGCAGTACAAATTCCGCGTTCGTGCCGTCAACAAGGCTGGTGCATCCGATCCATCCGAGCAAACAAATTGGCATACAGCCAAACCTCGCTTCTGTAAGTTTTCGCTCAGTCTCAAAATGAAAATCTCTGATCAGTTTCTTATGCCCTGTACTATATACAATATCTAATCTATAATTCTTTATAATTGCGAAACAGTGAAACCACACATTGACCGCACAAATCTGAAACCTGTAATTGTGAAGGCTGGCCTATCGATCAGCTTGGACATCAACGTAAGGGGAGAGCCTGCGCCGAAAGTGGAGTGGCTCTTCAATGGAGCGCCCTTGGTCAGCGACGAGGAGGGTATCAAGATTGATAACATTGACTACAACACCAAGTTCTTTGTGATGCGCGCCAAGCGACCACAAAGCGGAAAGTACACAATTAAAGCTTCCAACGAGGTCGGCGAGGATGAAGCTGAGTTGGAGGTAACAGTGTTGGGCAAGCCAGGAAAGCCGAAGGGTCCCCTGCAAGTCAACGATATAACCAAGCACAGTTGCAAGCTTAAATGGGAGAAGCCTGAGGATGACGGCGGTGCGCCGATTGACTATTATGAGATAGAAAAGCTTGATCCGCATACTGGGCAGTGGCTGCCCTGCGGTAAGAGCACAGAACCCGAGGCGAAGGTGATCGGCCTCCATGAGGGAAAGCCATACAAGTTCCGCGTTAGGGCTGTCAATAAGGAGGGAGAGTCTGAGGACTTGGAAACGGAAAAACCTATTATTGCCAAGAATCCGTTCGACGAGCCCGACAAGCCAGGCAGGCCAGAGCCAACAAACTGGGACAAAGATTTTGTAGACTTGGCCTGGGACGCGCCCAAGAGCGACGGCGGCGCACCAATCCAAAAATACATCATTCAAATGCGTGACAAGTCGGGACGGGCCTGGGTAGATGCCGGCACAGTTCCTGGTGACAAGACAAAGGGCACCGTGACAGGCGTTGAAGAGGGTCACGAGTACGAGTTCCGCATTGTGGCAGTCAACAGGGCCGGACCGAGCGAACCCAGTGATGTGTCCAAGTCCGTGGTGGCCAAGCCGCGATTCCTGAAGCCGCATATCGATCGAAAGAACCTGCAAAAGAAAATCATGCGCAGCGGACAAATGTTGCACATGGACGCTGCAGTCAAGGCAGAGCCCCCCGCCAAAATTACATGGACATACAATGGAGCGGAAATCAAATCTGGCGACTTAATCAAAATCGAAAATGAGGAATACAAGACCACATTTATAATGCCAAAGGTAAGGCGTGCTGATCGCGGAACGTACATTGTGACAGCCAAAAACGATTCGGGCACCGACACGGTCGAAGTGGAGCTGGAGGTGCTGTGCAAGCCCAGCAAGCCGAAGGGACCTTTAGCCATCTCCGACGTAACTGCCGAGAGCGTTCACCTGAAATGGGACAAGCCCGAAGATGATGGAGGGGAGCCCATTGAGCATTATGTTGTTGAACGCATGGACACAGAGACAGGCCGATGGGTGCCAGTGCTCACAACCAAATCGCCAGAAGCCGACGTCACAGGCCTCACAGAAGGCAAAGAGTACCTTTTCCGCGTAAAAGCTGTCAATAGTGAAGGGGAGTCGGAGCCCCTAGTAACGGACACACCGACCACAGCTAAAAATCCATTTGACGCAGCTGACACCCCCGGCAAGCCTCAGATTGCTGACTGGTCATCCAACCATTGCGATCTTAAGTGGAGGGCCCCTGACGATGATGGCGGAGCCCCAGTTACTGGCTACATTGTGGAAAAGAAGGACAACAATACCGGAAAGTGGCAAAAGGTGCTGGAAACAAATACACCCGACTGCAAAGCACGCGTCAATGACCTCATTGAAGGCAACAAATACCAGTTCAGAGTTAAGGCCGTCAACAAGGCAGGCCAAAGCAAACCTTCCGAGCCATCAGACCAAATGACCGCAAAGGATCGATTTGCTCCACCCAAAATTGACAGAACCAATATCAAGGACATCACCATTAAAGCAGGCCAACACATTCGGTACGACATCAAGGTATCCGGAGAGCCACCAGCGACCAAAACCTGGTTCCATAATAAGGCTCGCCTCGAGAACGATGACAGCGACTACAATATTGACATGGAATCGTATCGCACCAAGCTAGCTGTGCCATTTGCCAAGCGACTGCATACGGGTAAATATACAATAAAGGCCGAGAATGAATCTGGCCACGACGAAGCTTCATTTGAGGTCACTGTGCTGGACAAGCCGGGTGCTCCGGAGGGGCCATTGCGCGTTACTGATGTGCACAAGGAGGGCTGCAAACTAAAGTGGAATGCTCCGCTAGATGATGGTGGTCTGCCCATAGAGCACTATGTTGTTGAGAAAATGGACGTGGAGACTGGACGCTGGATGCCATCTGGTCGCTTCAAGGAGCCCTTCGCTGAGCTGAATAACTTGGAGCCTGGACATGAGTACAAGTTCCGGGTGCTAGCTGTAAATACTGAGGGCGAGTCCGAGCCATTGCTTGGGGAGCAATCAATTATTGCGAAGAATCCATTCGATGAGCCTGGAAAGCCCGGTACACCGGAGGCAGTGGACTGGGATAAGGATCATGTTGACTTGGTATGGCGCCCACCGCTCAACGATGGTGGCTCACCCGTCACCAGTTACGTTGTTGAAAAACGCGAAAAGGGCACCGACAAGTGGATCAAGGGAGCTGAGGTAGCTGCTCCAGCATTCGGGGACGAGTGCAAGGCGACAGTGCCCAACCTCAATGAAAACTGCGAGTATGAGTTCCGAGTCAAGGCCGTCAATGCGGCCGGGCCCGGTGAACCATCTGACACCAGCAAGACCATCATCACAAAACCAAGAAAATGTAAGTAGTTTTCCGTTCGCATCCTATAAATGTCTTTCCTATATGTATGTATGCTTTGGATTATTTCGATGTCCCTACATTAAACAGTGGCGCCCAAGATTGACGGAAGAAACATTCGGACTTACAACGTGAAAGCTGGTGAGCCCATCTTTTTGGACATTAACGTGTCCGGAGAACCGGCGCCCGAGGTTACTTGGACTCAGAACAACAAGTCTGTGCAGTCGACAACAGCAAGCCGTATAGAGAATGTTCCATACAATACCAAATACATCAACAACAACCCAGAACGAAAGGATACCGGGCTCTATAAGATTACTGCTCATAACCTCTATGGGCAGGACCAGGTGGAGTTCCAAATAAATATTATAAGTAAGTTCTTGCAGGGAGTTCGTGGACCGATCGGGCTGCAATCGGTCAACAAATGATTGAAACTAAAACATTCCTTGTGTCTTTGAATATTAGCTAAGCCTGGCAAGCCCGAAGGCCCCTTAGAAGTATCAGATATACACAAGGATGGCTGCAAACTCAAATGGAAGAAGCCAAAGGATGACGGCGGCGAGCCAATAGAGAGCTATTTGGTTGAAAAATTCGATCCAGACACGGGCATTTGGCTGCCAGTCGGCAAATCAGATGTACCAGAGTTTACAGTCGATGGTCTGGTGCCTGGCCACGAGTATAAGTTCCGAGTAAAGGCCGTTAACAAGGAGGGAGAGTCTGAACCGCTTGAGACCTTAGGATCGATCATTGCTAAAGACCCATTCAGTAAGTACTAAAACGAACCGTACCCTTTTGTAATGCATTTGATTTGAAAAAAAAACAATTGTCCACCAGCTGCACCTTCGAAGCCAGGAGCCCCAGAACCCACCGACTGGACTGCGAATAAAGTGGACCTTGCTTGGCCAGAGCCAGCCAGTGACGGAGGATCACCCATTACTGGGTACATAATTGAGGTGAAGGATAAGTACAGTCCGCTGTGGGAAAAGGCGCTGGAAACAGACTCGCCTGCCCCATTGGCCACTGTGAACGGACTCATCGAAGGAAACGAGTATCAGTTTCGAGTTATTGCTCTGAACAAAGGTGGCCAGTCGGAGCCGTCTGATGCAAGCAAAACGTTCATTGCCAAACCTCGCTATCTGGCTCCCAAGATAGACCGCAGAAATCTGCGCGATGTAGTCATATCAGCTGGAACAGCTCTTAAATTAGACGCGACCATTACCGGGGAACCCGCCCCCAAAGTCGAGTGGAAGTTTTCAAACTATCCATTGCAATCTGGAAAGAATGCCACCATCGAGTCGCCCGACTACTACACTAAGCTGGTTATCCGACCAACTGAACGGGGTGATTCGGGAGAATACTTGGTCACTGCGACAAATAGCTCTGGCAAGGATAGTGTCCTCATAAATGTTGTCATCACTGACAAGCCCACTCCGCCAAACGGACCTCTTCAAATTTCCGATGTGCACAAGGAGGGATGCCACCTCAAATGGAAGCGCCCAAGCGATGATGGCGGCACTCCAATAGAGTACTTCCAGATTGACAAGCTGGATCCAGAAACTGGTTGCTGGATTCCCTGCACTCGCTCTACTGAGCCGCAAGCGGATGTAACTGGCCTCACGCCTGGCAACGAGTACAAGTTCCGAGTGTCTGCTGTGAACTCTGAGGGAGAGTCGCAGCCGCTGGTTGGTGAGGAATCGATTATTGCCAAGAATCCATTCGATGAGCCTGGCAAGCCGGAGAACTTGAGGGCCACCGATTGGGACAAGGATCACATTGACTTGGCCTGGACTCCACCGCTTTCGGATGGTGGATCACCCATCACCGGGTACTTGATCGAGAAGAAAGATAAATACGGCCAATGGGAGAAAACTTTGGAAGTACCAGCCGATCAATGCAAAGCCACTGTTCCTGACCTCATCGAAGGCCAAGCCTACGAGTTCAGAGTTAGTGCTGTTAATGCTGCAGGGCCAGGAGATCCCTCGGACGCCACACCCCCAATTGTTGCAAAGTCACGTAACAAGCCACCCGTCATTGATCGATCGAACCTCATTGAAGTGCGTATTAAGGCTGGACAAGCATTCACATTTGACTGCAAGGTCTCTGGAGAGCCAGCTCCCAAAACCAAATGGCTGCTCAAGAAAAAGGAAGTCAGCACGAAGGAAAACGTTAAGGTAACCCATGTGGACTACAACACAAAGCTGAAAGTCACTAGTGCCACACGGGCCGATTCGGGCCTGTATACCGTATATGCGGAGAATGTAAACGGCGAGGACAGTGCTGACGTCAAGGTGACTGTGATCGACAAGCCTTCGCCGCCCAACGGTCCCCTTAAAGTCGATGATGTTCATGCGGAGGGTTGCACATTGCATTGGAACCCCCCTGATGACGATGGTGGTCAGCCAATAGACAGCTACCTGGTGGAAAAACTAGATGAAGTGACTGGACGTTGGGTCCCAGCCGGAGAGACGGACGGGCCAAGCACCAGCTTCAAAGTCAAGGGCCTAACACCGGGACATAAGTATAAGTTCCGAGTACGTGCCAAAAATCGTCAAGGAACTTCAGATCCGCTCACAACACCTCATGCAACTGAAGCCAAAAATCCCTACGATGAACCTACAAAGCCTGGCACACCCACAATTAAAGACTTCGACAAGGATTTCGTTGATTTGGAATGGGCTAGACCAGAAAGCGATGGCGGCTCCCCCATCAGTGGATACATCATCGAAAAGCGTGACAAGTATTCACCCGACTGGGAGAAGTGTGCGGAGGTCAGCGGCGACGTGCCTAACGGTCACGTTCCCGACTTGATTGAGGGTGTAAAATACGAGTTTCGTGTTAGGGCTGTCAACAAAGCTGGCCCAGGCATTCCGAGCGATGCCACCGAGCCACACGTGGCGCGCCCCAAGAACCTGGCACCGAAGATAGATCGCAACTTTATGTCTGATATCAAAATCAAGGCTGGAAATGTGTTTGAATTCGATGTACCAGTCATTGGTGAGCCGATTCCCAGCAAAGAATGGACTCATGAAGACAGCATGGTCATAAACACAGACAGAGTAAAGATATTGAACAATGACGAGCGCACAAAGCTGCGTATTCTGGATGCCAAACGATCCGACTCTGGGGCCTACACATTGGTGGCACGGAATGCGAATGGTGTTGATAGGCACACCGTTAAAGTAACCGTACTGGATGTGCCCGGTACGCCCGAAGGTCCATTGCGTCCTGACGAAGTCACTAAAAACTCAATAGCCTTGCGCTGGAGGCCTCCGAAGGACGACGGTGGCTCTGAGATAACGCATTATGTTGTTGAGAAAATGGACAACGAGGCAATGCGGTGGGTACCAGTAGGAGAATGCGCAGGCACTGAAATCCGAGCCGATAATCTGATCGAAGGTCATGACTACAGCTTCAGGGTCCGTGCTGTTAATAAGCAGGGCCAATCGCAACCATTGGGAACCATCCAGCCGATAACAGCTAAGGATCCATACTCACATCCAGACAAGCCCGGGCAGCCGCAGGCTGTTGATTGGGGTAAAGACTTTGTTGACCTGGAGTGGGCTGCACCAAAGCGGGATGGCGGATCGCCTATTATATCGTACACTGTAGAGAAAAGACCCAAGTTTGGCCAATGGGAACGTGCTGCTGTGGTTCCCGGAGATGAGCGGAAGGCCCATATACCCGATTTGACAGATGGTGGGGAATACGAGTTCCGCGTTATTGCAGTTAACCGGGGTGGCCCGAGCGATCCATCCGATCCTTCCAGCACAATAATATGCAAGCCACGCTTCTTGGCTCCACACTTTGACAAGTCCCTATTGAATGACATCACAGTCCATGCTGGCAAACGTTTGGGATGGACTTTGCCCATAGAAGCCTCGCCTAAGCCATCTATTCAGTGGTTGTATAATGGCAAGGAAATCGGTCCGAAATCACGTGGCGAGTCGAATCTCTTCCAAAACGAACTCACTTTTGAAATTCCTTCGGCCCTGCGAAGTGACGAAGGCCGCTACACACTAATACTTAAGAACGAGCACGGTTCATTTGATGCATCGGCGCACGCCACTGTTTTAGATAGACCGTCGCCCCCCAAGGGACCACTAGATATTTCCAAGATAAGCAGAGATGGCTGCCATTTGGGCTGGCATGTTCCAGACGACGACGGCGGCTCGCCGATTTTGCATTATATTATTGAAAAAATGGATCTGTCTCGCGGCACCTGGTCTGATGCCGGCATGAGCACTCATCCGGTCCATGACCTAACTCGCCTTGTTCACCGTAAGGAGTATTTGTTCCGCGTGAAGGCTGTCAACGCAATCGGCGAGTCAGAGCCATTGGAGGCTTCTAAGAGCATTATTGCCAAGAATGAATTTGATGAGCCCGATGCACCTGGCAAGCCAAATATTACTGATTGGGATCGTGACCATGTCGATTTGCAATGGGCTGTGCCAAAGGGAGATGGCGGAGCACCTCTGACAGAGTACATTGTACAGAAGAAGGAAAGGGGCAGTCCTTACTGGACGAACGTTCTGCACGTTCCGCCAAACAAAAATACCGCCACTGTACCCGAGTTGACTGAGGGGCAAGAGTATGAGTTCAGGGTGATTGCCGTTAACCAAGCCGGACAATCCGATCCATCAGAGCCGTCCGACATGATCATGGCGAAGCCTCGCTACTTGCCACCAAAAATAATAACGCCACTCCACGAGGTTCGCATTAAAGCTGGGCTCATATTCCATGTGGACATCGATTTCATTGGCGAACCAGCTCCAGAGGCAATTTGGACACTAAACAACAATCCACTGAAGTCGAATGACAGATCGACAATCACATCGATCGGCCACCATACTGTTGTGCATACCGTTAATTGCAAACGTTCCGACTCGGGAATCTACCATTTGCTCCTCCGTAATGATTCCGGCATCGATGAAGGCAGCTTTGAACTTATTGTACTGGACCGTCCCGGACCGCCGGACGGTCCAATGGAGTACGAGGAAATCACAGCGAATTCGGTAACCATATCGTGGAAGCCGCCAAAGGACAACGGCGGCTCTGAGATATCGGCATATGTTATAGAGAAACGAGACCTGACCCATGGTGGTGGATGGGTGCCAGCTGTTAATTATGTTAATGCAAAATATAACCATGCAGTTGTGCCCAGACTATTGGAGGGTACAAAATACGAGTTCAGAGTGATGGCTGAGAACCTTCAGGGACGGTCTGATCCATTGAACTGCGAGGAGCCCGTCGTGGCCAAGAACCAGTATACAGTGCCAGGTGTGCCTGGCAAACCGGAGCTTGCCGACAGCGACAAGGACCATATTTCAATCAAATGGAAGCAGCCAATCAGCAATGGTGGATCTCCCATACTGGGCTACGACATTGAGCGACGAGACGTTAACACAGGCCGATGGATTAAAATAAATGGCGAGCCAGTGCCGACCACCGAATACAATGACGATAGAGTCACGCCAAACCACCAATATCAATATAGAATATCTGCCGTTAATGCGGCTGGCAACAGCAAGCTCTCAGAGCCCTCAGCCATCTTCGATGCCCGCCCGATGAGGGAGAAGCCGAGGTTGCATCTGGACGGATTAGTGGGCAGACGGGTTAAGGTGCGCGCTGGCGAGCCAGTTAATATAAACATACCAATATCTGGTGCTCCAACGCCCACCGTTGAATGGAAGCGCAGTGACATTAAAATACCCGAGGGCAAGCGAGTCTCTTTTGAAACGAATTCGGAGCGCACCATATTCCGCATTGACGATTCAAACCGGCAAGATGCAGGCAAATATACAGTGACAGCAGCCAATGAGTTCGGAAAGGACTCGGCGGACATTGAGATTATTGTCGTGGACAAGCCTGCACCCCCAGAGGGACCGTTGAGTTACACAGAGATAGCACCGGACCACATCAGTTTGCAGTGGAACCCGCCAAAGGACGACGGTGGCAGTGAAATAACTGGATATGTTATCGAATTCACCGAGTTCGGTGTTGACGACTGGAAGCCAGTGCCAGGCTATTGCCCCAAGTCGAGCTATACCGTGAAGGGACTCACCGAAGGGAAGAAATACATGTTCCGTGTTAGGGCTGAAAATATTTATGGTGTATCCGATGCTCTCGACGGAAAGCCTGTCATAGCGAAGTCTCCATTTGACCCACCGGGAGCACCATCCCAACCAACCATTGCAGCCTATTCACCAAACTCAGCCAGCTTGGAATGGCATCCCCCAGAATACTGTGGTGGCAAGCCAATATCAGGATATGTTGTCGAGCGCAGAGAGCGTGGTGGTGAATGGATAAAGTGTAATAATTACCCAACACCAAACACCAGCTATACAGTGCCAGACCTGCGGGAAGGAGCTCGTTACGAATTCCGGGTGACCGCGGTAAATGAAGCTGGTCCTGGTCTGCCATCCAAGCCTTCCGATTCCATGACGGCCGAGCTTCAGCGCTATCGTCCAGATGCACCTGAGCCACCAAAGCCAGACCGCATAACTAGGGATAGTGTCACGTTGTCTTGGAGGCCACCGCGAAACGATGGAAAGTCAAGAATTAAGGGATATTACATTGAAGTGCGACCAAAGAATTCGAAGGACTGGGTACCAGTCAACGACACAGCCATCAACTCCACCGTATACACAGTGCCAAACCTAAAGGAAGGGGAGGAATACTCGTTCCGCGTTATTGCTGAGAACGATGTTGGTCGTTCGAATCCATCTAAACCCTCCCAGCCAATAACAATCGAAGAACAGCCGAACAAGCCATGCATGGACTTGGGAGGAGTACGCGATATAATTTGCAGAGCCGGAGATGATTTCAGCATTCATGTGCCATATGTGGCTTTCCCGAAGCCCACTGCCTTTTGGTATTCTAACGATAGCGTCTTGGATGACGACAATCGTGTGCACCAGCATCTGACTGACGATGCAGCGTCCTTTGTGGTGAAAAACTCAAAGCGCTCTGACTCGGGCCAGTACCGACTTCAATTGAAAAACCCCTCCGGCTTTGATACGGCGACTTGTAATGTTAGAGTTCTGGATAGGCCGAGTCCGCCAATTAACTTGCGCGCAGACGAGTTTGCCGGAGACGCATTGACGTTGTACTGGAATCCACCCAAGGACGATGGCGGCTCACCCGTACAGAACTATATTATAGAGAAAAAGGAAGCTCGATCCTCTACATGGACCAAAGTTAGCAGCTTCTGCACTGTTCCATTTGTTCGTGTGCGAAATCTAACTATTAACAAGGAGTACGATTTTCGCGTAATAGCCGAGAATAAGTATGGACAGTCTGATCCAGCCAGTACTTCAGAGCCCATACGGGCCAGGCATCCGTTTGATGTTCCAAACGCTCCTGGTATTCCACGCGGCATCGATTCAACAGAGGACAGCATTACGATTGCGTGGGCGAAACCCAAACACGATGGGGGTTCTCCCATCACTGGCTACATCATTGAGAAGCGTCTGCTGAGCGAGGAGAAGTGGACCAAGGCGGTTCATGCGCTGTGTCCAGATCTAACCTGCAAGATACCCAACTTGATTGAAAATGCAGAATATGAGTTTAGAGTGGCTGCTGTCAATGCAGCCGGGCAATCGGTCTTCAGTGCATCCAGCGATCTCATCTACTGTCGCCGACCACCACACGCTCCCAAGATCACGTCTGACCTATCAATTCGCGATATGACAGTCATTGCAGGAGAAGAGTTCCACATTACTGTGCCGTATCATGCCAACCCCCGACCAACCCCATCGTGGAACATAAATGGTGTCGAAGTGGTGCCGAACGAACGAATTCGATTTGACACCGACGACTATACCTCAGTGTACTACAATAAATCGGCGAAGCGATCAGAGACCGGCTCGTATACAATTACCTTGAGTAACACGAAAGGTTCCGATACCGCCTCATGCCATGTCACAGTCGTTGATAGACCAGGACCCCCTCAAGGCCCGTTGAATGCCTACGATATTACCCCGGACACATGTACCCTAGCATGGAAAACACCACTTGACGATGGTGGCTCACCAATCACGAACTATGTGGTTGAGAAACTGGACGCCAGTGGTACATGGGTGAAGGTGAGCAGTTTTGTACGCAATACGCACTACGATGTCATGGGTCTTGAGCCGCATCACAAGTACAACTTCCGTGTCAGAGCAGAGAACCAATATGGTTTGTCTGACCCACTCGATATGCCCAATTCAATTGAGGCCAAGCACCAATTTACCGTACCGGACGAGCCTGGCCAGCCCAAGGTGATCGACTGGGATTCCGGAAATGTCACACTGATCTGGACTCGTCCAGCCAGCGATGGTGGCTCCCGGATTCAGGGATATCAGATTGAGTACCGCGACATCCTCAACGACTCCTCCTGGAATACATACGAATATCTGATTAAGGACTCCAAATATCAATTGTATAACCTTACCAATGGCAGCGAGTATGAGTTCCGTATCAGGGCCAAGAATGCTGCTGGACTCAGCAAGCCTTCCCCGCCGTCGCTAAGGTTCAAACTCAAGGGAAAATTCAATGTTCCATCACCACCAGGAACCCCGCAAGTCACTAGAGTTGGTAAGAACTATGTCGACCTTAAGTGGGAGAAGCCTGTAAGTGACGGCGGCTCCCGCATTACCGGATATATCATTGAACGAAGGGACATCGGTGGAGCCGTGTGGGTAAAGTGTAATGACTACAATGTCCTAGACACCGAGTACACGGTCATCAACTTAATTGAGATGGGCGACTATGAGTTCCGCATTTTTGCTGTGAATGCAGCCGGTCGCTCGGAGTCCAGTTTATGCACAATGCCAATCAGAGTGTGTGAAGTCTTGGGTGGCGAAAAGCCGGAATGGATCACACGATTACAGGACAGAATCGCTCCGTGTGGAAAAGACTATACACTGCAGTGTGCCGCTTCTGGCAAGCCCACACCCGCCGCCAGATGGCTGCGCAATGGCAAGGAAATTCAGATGGGCGGCGGCCGTATCACGTGCGATAGCAAGGACGGAGTGTTCCGCCTGCATATATCCAACGTGCAAGCCGGAGACGATGGCGACTATACATGCGAAGCGATCAACTCTCTTGGATTTGTTCACACATCAGGCTACCTGAAAATCGGATCTCCCCCGATCATCAACAGGTGTCCCAGCGAGCTGTACCTGCCAGAAGGAGACAATACAAAGATAAAGGTTTACTATTCTGGTGATCAGCCGCTAGCTGTGAAAATCACAAGAAACAACGAAGTTATTTCAGACAACCCAGATGAATCACACTTCAAGTTTACCCTGTTCGACGATTACGTTGCGATCTTCATTCGCGACATTGTGAAGAGCGACGCAGGCCTGTACCAAATTGAATTCTCCAACGATTCCGGAAGTGCAACCGGGCAGTTTGATGTACGCATCACTGGCCTGCCGTCTGCTCCCACAGGTCCAATGGGGGTGTCCCACATCAACAAACACTCATGCACTCTCGCCTGGCGTCCGCCCTCCTACGATGGTGGACTGCGAGTGACTCATTATGTGGTGGAGAGGAAGGATGTGGCCTCACCGCATTGGATAACAGTGTCCAGCAGCTGCAAGGACACGTCCTTTAACGTGCAGGGTTTGATTGAAAACCAAGAGTACATATTCCGCGTAATGGCTGTAAACGAGAACGGCATGGGTCCACCACTGGAAGGACTGAATCCCATCCGCGCAAAAGCCCCAATTGATCCTCCCTCGCCGCCAGGCATTCCTCAAATCACTGAGATTGGAGGTGAATTTGTGCATTTGGAATGGAGCAAACCGGAGTCGGATGGCGGTGCTCACATTCAAGGCTACTTGGTCGATAAACGAGAGGTTGGCAGTGACACATGGCAACGTGTAAACGCAATCATCTGTGCTGCCAACCAAATAAACTGCCCCAATCTGATTGAAGGTCGTCAGTATGAATTCCGAGTTTTCGCTCAGAATGTGGCAGGCATATCAAAAGAATCGACCGCCTCCCAGGCTGTTAAAATCATTGATCCGAAGGCGGCTTCGCCTCCTTTGATTGTGAAACCGCTACGCGATGCCAATTGTATTCAAAACCACAATGCCCAATTCACATGTACTATAAGTGGCGTACCTCGGCCGACCATTACGTGGTACAAGGGGGCCCGTGAGATAACCAACGGGGCCCGCTATCACATCTACTCAGAGGGTGACGATCATTACCTTCATATTAATGACATATTCGGAGAAGACGCTGATGAGTACGTCTGCCGTGCCGTTAACAAAGCCGGAGCAAAGTCAACACGGGCCGCACTGGCAATTATGAGTAAGTATCAGACTAAAATTCGAAGTTCATTCGCTGCTGTTCAACGAACTCGTACATATGTATACTAAATCCATAATTATTCATTTTCAGCTGCTCCGAAATTGAATGTTCCACCGCGATTTAGGGACGCAGCCTACTTCGATAAGGGCGAGAATGTTGTAATTAAAATACCATTCACTGGCTTCCCGAAGCCTCGCATTCATTGGGTTAGGGAAGGAGAGAACATTGAGTCTGGTGGTCATTACCATGTCGAGGTCAAGGAGCGGCACGCCGTTCTGACAATACGGGATGGATCACGACTGGATTCAGGACCATATAGGATTACGGCTGAAAATGAGCTTGGCTCAGATACTGCAATTATTCAAGTGCAAATCAGCGATCGTCCGGATCCTCCGCGCTTCCCCTTAATCGAAAGCATTGGCACAGACTCCTTGTCCCTCAGCTGGAAATCACCTGTCTGGGATGGAGGCAGTGATATAACAAACTATTACGTTGAACGTCGTGAGCATCCGCTATCATCGTGGATACGGGTCGGAAACACCCGCTTCACTTCAATGGCAGTCACTGGACTAACGCCTGGAAAAGAGTACGATTTCCGCATTTTTGCGGATAACGTCTATGGACGTTCTGAGCCCTCTGACATTAGCACATTGATTAAGACAAAAGAATCTATCAAAAAGAAGACGACAGAACGTAAATGGGAGCTCGACGAGAACGGCAAGAAGATACGCGGCAAAGCTGATGGCCCCATCAAGGATTATGACTCATACGTCTTTGATATTTACTCGAAATTCGTTCCACAGCCAGTTGAAATTTCTCAGCAAAGTGTATACGATAAGTATGATATTCTCGAGGAAATTGGTACAGGGGCTTTCGGTGTGGTGCATCGATGCCGGGAACGAAGCACAGGAAACATTTTTGCCGCCAAATTTATTCCCGTGTCGCATGCTGTTGAGAAGGACCTTATTCGACGGGAAATAGATATTATGAACCAGTTGCACCATCAAAAACTCATAAACCTACACGATGCATTCGAAGATGACGACGAAATGGTTCTCATATTGGAGTTGTAAGCAAACAAGTTTGATTCCCCCCCGTCGTCATACACTAATTCTATGTTTTTATAGCTTATCTGGTGGTGAGCTTTTCGAGCGCATTACAGCTGAGGGCTATGTGATGACAGAAGCCGAGGTTATTAACTACATGCGACAAATTTGCGAAGGCATCAGGCACATGCACGAGAAGAACATTATTCACTTAGACATCAAGCCTGAGAATATTATGTGCCAGACCCGCTCTAGCACAAATGTCAAACTAATTGACTTCGGATTGGCCACACGATTGGATCCCAATGAAGTTGTAAAAATCACAACTGGAACCGCCGAGTTCGCTGCTCCGGAAATAGTTAACAGGGAGCCTGTTGGTTTCTATACAGACATGTGGGCTACTGGAGTATTGACCTATGTTCTGTAAGTATCATTGTACGAGTATAATATTATAAATAGATTTAATATTTATTCCATTTTAGATTGAGTGGACTCTCACCATTCGCTGGAGACAACGATGTTCAAACACTTAAGAACGTAAAGGCCTGTGACTGGGACTTCGATGTTGAATCTTTCAGACACATATCTGAAGAAGGAAAAGACTTCATACGGAAGTTGCTTTTAGCTAACAAGGAAAAAAGAATGACGGCACACGAATGTCTTTTGCATCCTTGGCTCACTGGAGATCACAGCGGATTGACGCAAAAGATTGCGCGCGATCGTTACCTAGCTTACCGCGAAAAGTTGAGGAAAAAATACGAGGACTTTGAAAAATATTTGTTGCCCATGGGCCGTCTATCAGAATATTCCTCTCTCAGAAAATTGCTAATGGAGAAATATAAAATTCACGATGCCGTTTTCGATCGGCGACAAGCAGCGCCGCGATTCGTGATTCGTCCGTCTTCACAGTTTTGCTATGAGGGCCAGAGTGTAAAGTTTTACTGCCGATGCATTGCAACTGCCACACCCACTCTCACCTGGTCACACAACAACATCGAGCTGCGGCAGAGCGTGAAATTTATGAAACGCTACATTGGCGACGACTACTATTTCATTATCAACCGTGTGAAGTTAGATGACAGGGGAGAGTACATAGTACGTGCCGAGAACCACTATGGATCTAGAGAAGAGGTCGTCTTCCTAAATGTCCAACCACTGCCAAAAGAACAGCCCAGGTATCGAACGGAATCGACTCCGGTTCGCAGGCGTGAACCATTACCTTACACATTCTGGCAGGAGGAGTCCGAGTCGGCGCCCAGTTTCACATTCCTTTTGCGGCCACGCGTCATGCAGGCCCGCGATACATGCAAGCTGCTTTGTTGTCTGAGTGGCAAGCCAGTACCAACTGTCAAGTGGTACAAGGACGGTCGCGAGCTTAGCAAATACGAATACGCAATGACCCACTCTGATGGAGTTGTCACTATGGAAATAATTGACTGCAAACCCTCCGATTCTGGCAAATACACCTGCAAAGCATCCAATTGCCATGGAACAGATGAAACCGAGTGCGTCGTTATCGTTGAAGGTAAATTAATTGAATCTAATCGAACAGCAAGAAATACATACAAATTCCATGGAGTAATGACAAAATTAGAAATTAGTAGCACAGTATTATGAGACTGATATAAAATACAAAATAGTTTTGAATATTTTAGCTTCTATGTGGAAGACCACAAAAATTCTCTAAACCTATTCTGAAAACAATTTAGTTTTGGTGATTCGTCGTGACGTTCTCAATCTTCTTTTTATCTATTTACATTTAACCATATCAAACTTCTGTTTACGACCAGTTTTTATGGTTAATATTCAATCACTTTTCAATAAAAAGAACGTAAAAATATATAAAAACCTGATCTGCGGTGAAAAAACAACAACGGCGTAAGCGATTAGATATTTGAATGGACATCTAGTCCCGATTTCTATTTGTATGTTCACAACTTATATTTTTGAATAACTTTTTTTTGTTTTATGGTGTTACCAAAATGTTGCCTTCTACTGTATTTTCTAATTTAAATCTTCTCAGGAGAATGGGTTACGCCTGAGCAGGCAGAGCTTGCCCACAATTTCCTTTACTCAGGAGGTAATTTATAATCAACTGATCCGAATATATACGTTTTTCCCCAAGCATGCATTTAATACTTATCTTAGACATAGACCCAATACAAAAGCAGTTTATTTTTTTATTTGGTATAATATTCAGTGAAAGACTCTCTCGACTCTCTGCCTCTCTTCATATACCTATGTACATACATATGTATGTATTTACCTAGAAGTCCAGACTTGACTTAATCTTTACCACTTACGCAAACACCACTATTTGGCTCAGCTAATAATAATTTGTAGTTTGTTACTCGTAACCAGACTGTGGAAAGCTCTTGGCATACAAATTATACAATGTGGATTACATATAGTTTATTGCTGTGATGCTGGCCAAGGTTGAGCTACATATTTCCCATTATGGTAGTTTGAGCCACAACGGGCAATCCAGCTAATTCGAATTTGTTCGATTTACATTTTTACAATTAATTTTACAGTTAATATAAATGGTCCCAAATTTAATCTGTAAAATTTCTCGAGTAATTAAACAAACAGCCCGTTCTTATTAATACAGAGAAAATCTAATCAAATTGAATCAAAATATTTTTAGTAAAAGTGAAAACCCAAACCCGAACAGTTGTACGATATTTGAAGAGTTCTCGTTCGCTTTAATCCTTTACCCAAAATAATTACCCTTGTCCCAAAATGTATTTACTCAAGCACCTACGATATCCCCAAGTGTTCGTGTTCGTATTTTTAGTGACAAAAACTTAACTTAGCCTTAAAGTTCTTATGTAATAATGAGCCGTAGATCTAATTGTATCGTATCCAACTGATCCCCTTCCCCAGAGTTCGAAATTGTTACATCAAATTGACGTTGATTTCAACTCAATATATTATTTTGCTTTTCATTGTTTTTATAACGTTTCCAACAGATCGCAAGTATATAGAGCAGCCGATTAAGCCTGCCCCACCCCCAATTATAACTTCCCGCCAGTTTACTTCAACACAGAGCAAGTCGGAAACTAAGGTAAGTAGTCGTCCGATGGGCCATCAAAACTATAACCAATCTTATCATAATAACGTGTGCGTAATAATTTTAAATTGGTTAAATTCCAGGCTGACAATACAACCACAGCCACATCAAGCTCAACCACACACACTAGTTCCTCAACCACACAGAATAGCATTTCAGGCAAAAAGAAATATGCGGCGAGTAGCCTGCAGGCTCCCGGTAGCCCCTCAAGGTCACGTAGCGCCACCAAAGAGTTAATCCGTACGTTTGAAATAAATATTAAATATTTTAGCAGAATTTACTTATATTAATTTCGATCATACTGCTTATTAGT
The DNA here is from genome assembly GCA_009664405.1 of Drosophila bifasciata. Lineage (NCBI taxonomy): Eukaryota > Metazoa > Arthropoda > Insecta > Diptera > Drosophilidae > Drosophila > Drosophila bifasciata. The sequence continues at coordinate 807,497 of CM019045.1, forward strand.
TCCGCCCGATGATTCCTTAATGTGCAAGCCTGAGTTTACGAAGCCGCTTCACGACATAACTATTCGTGACGGCGAGCAATTGCTGTTGACTTGCAACGTCAAAGGTGACCCAGAACCCCAGATCACGTGGTCCAAAAACGGAAAGTCCATTTCCTCGTCGGACATTATGGACTTGAAATACAAAAACGGCGTTGCAACTCTAACTATCAATGAAGTTTTTCCTGAAGACGAGGGTGTTTTCATTTGCACGGCTACAAACTCGATAAGCGCAGTGGAAACCAAATGCAAGCTAACCGTTAAACGTACGTAAATTCACTAGCTAAATATGTAATATATGTGCATATGCATGTAGCTAGCTAGCTACCGTTCTGCTTCCTGGTTTTCGTTTTCGCTGACACAAAAATTAAATAAAACATCTTCTGGTTTTGGTATATTTCTAGCGCTAGATAAGAACTCTAAACGTCATGTGGTTGGCAGCGACAAGCCACCAAAAATAGTTAGTCACTTAGAATCGCGGTTTGTCAAGGATGGTGATGCAGTAACATTGGCCTGCCGTATTATTGGAGCCGAACATTTCGATGTGGTCTGGCTACACAACAATAAGGAGATCAAGCCCAGCAAGGACTTCCAATACACTAACGAGGCAAACATATACAGACTACAAATTGCCGAGATTTTCCCCGAAGACGGCGGAACGTACACTTGTGAGGCGTTCAATGATGCTGGCGAATCGTTCAGCACCTGTACAATCAATGTCAACGTACCTGGGGATGAAGCAAAGCAACCGTCCTTTGTTAAATTCCCCATTTCAGTTTCGGTGACTGAGGGCGAGAATGCCACCTTTGAATGCGAACTGGACTCAACGATTCTAAATCTGGTTTGGCTTAAGGATGGCAAGCCCATTGACGAGACCCGTACTCGATACTCATTTACGAAAGACGACAACCGATATGCCTTCAAAGTAAGCGGATGTAACATGGACGATGTTGGCCAATACCAGGCAAAGGCTGTTGCCAAAAAGAGTGAAAGCATATGTGCATTTTCGGTGAACGTTCACAGCACAGAAGGCTAACACAGAAGAGATATGATATGATCCATTCAAATAACTACTGTATAAAATCTACATGCAATCATATTTATAGCCACATGCCTGCATAAATACAACTAAAAGTACGAGTTTCAGTATGTAGCAGTATATGTTATGAATGTGCTTTCACAGAAATTATTAGACTGCTCATATAAGGCCGCCTTCATTATTCATACGAGTACATATACATATATAGATATATATACATATATATGTATATATACATATATGTACAACTATGTTTATCTAACTATGCATATGTAGTATTTTATACACTTGCATTTCATCCATATCATCTCATCAGTACTCCGGCAATATCACACTACTTGTGCTTAAATTGTGCTCTTATGTACAAACCATAACTCCCACATTAGATATTGATATTATATAGTAAATCGAACCAATATTGTCTACGCATACGTTTAAGCAACATTTAAAATAATTTAATATTTTCACATTTCAATGACTTAATATGACTCAATGGTGATCATGAACTCATATGAACTGAACGGCAAAGTAGCAAGCAAAGGGCCTCGCTAGTTTACTGACTTTTGGGCATCCTCAATAAACATCTTAAACTCAAATAGTCAGTGAAATAGTTGAGGCTTCTTGTGTGCAGCCACAGATTTGTAGTACCATAACTCACGACAAAAACAAAAATGCGGACGGTTATTGACACAAAAAATAAAATAACAGTTGTGAAATGAAAATAAAAGTCAGAATATTGAAACATTTGGGTATTTTTTATGTATTTACATATATGGACATGTTTAGGTCAAATTACTTTTTTTGTCAGTAGCAAAAGTATCTATCATGGAAGACGACTTACGAAACAAACGACAACGGAATTGGAAATTACCTATTATTTAGGAAAGAAACAATAAATGCTTAAAAAAGTGTTTTCCTGGAAATCACAATTTAAAAAAAAACCCCATATTATAATGGTTCCCTTGGGTTCCCTGTGTAACCGCTTTGATGAAAATTAGTTTCTCCTCATTAAAAAATAGGATCCGAAATGGTTTCTTTTTAAAGTTGTTGTATCCCTCCACTTGTTATCCAGCGATAATTTTTTGATTTTGTTGTTGTTTTATTTAGGCAGGCTTCGGTTTTGACCTACTTTTGCGTTTTGACCCAAAAGACATGCTTTTCATATTAAAGCGCTCTGACAATCCATAAATTTACTGATCTCTGACTGCTATTGGAAGCAGACGTGTTTTCAAGCGTTCCGCCTTATCGTCTGTTACTAGTTAAAAAGAGTTTGTTTTCCCGGGGAAAAGTGTCCAAATATTTCTACCGTTAGTTCCGCGTTTTGTGTAACAAGCCACGTATTGATTGGTACCAAACAAGGGAAGAACTTGCGAATTGGGAAAAAAGAGACAAAAAAAAAAAAAAATTTGAAAGTGATATTTTCGGTTTGACTGAAAAAACGACGCTGCCTCAGATCTTTTTCGTTGGCTTGACATTTTAAAGTTAAGTTTTATTTGAAAGGTAAGTTAAGTTGATTAAAACAAGGAGCCACATGGACATCGACGACAGCGACACTAGCTTAGCTAGTGCTGGGGCGAGCTCGAGGAAGTCGAAGATGAGAAGTTCGAGAAAGGGAGCAAAGAGGATCGGACTTGGTATCGGACTGACCGGCGATACCAACCATCAGATCCCCGCCACCGTCGCTCCCTTTCGAGGAAGTGGATTCCGATGCCTCCACCACCAATGCCGCCATCATCATCACCACTGCTGCTACTACCACAGCTACCGCCGCTGCCACCGTTGCTGTCCCTGTTGTTGCTGCTGCTGCCGCTGCCACATGCCAGGCAACTGGCATTGTCGCGGCTGGATTTTCGGCTGTTGCTGCTGAGGTCTCGTCCATTAGGATGAGCGTCAGCGAGGCAGTCCTCAGGGGAGGGATGTCCCCGGAAGCCGCCATGGCTGTTCTCGTCGCGACCAATCGGTTCGATGAGCTGGTCATGGCCCTGGCTGGGGAAAAGGTGCGTCTGGAGGAGAGGGCACGTATGCCGCCTCCACAAAGGACCGCTGCCGTTGCTCACGCTGCGTATGCGGCAGCCTTCCCAGGCTTGCCGGCACCGAGCGCTGTTGCTGCCCCACCGATCGCAAAGCCACGCGAAACCTGGTCGGCTCTTATTAAGAGCACTAACCCGGAGGAGACGGGCAAGCAGTTGGTCGAGCGTGTGAAGAAGGACGTCGTCCCTAAGCTCGGAGTTCGCGTGCACGAGGTGCGCGAGCTGAAGAGTGGAGGAGCCATTATTCGCACACCATCAGTTAGTGAGCTGCGAAAGGTAGTGGATAGCGTGAAGTTTCAAGAAGCAGGTTTGGAGGTAAGGAAGAGCCCAGAGACCAGACCTCAGATCATGGTATACGACGTGGACACGTCCATCACGACCGAGGAGTTTATGGATGAGCTCTTCACGAAGAACCTTGAGGAACACATGACACGAGCGGAATTCCAGATATCGGTTCAGCTGGACACTAAGTCCTGGTCGGTCACTGACGGCGCCACAATCAACGTGACGCTGAAGGTAGATGCGAAGGCACAGGATGTACTACGCGAATGCGTGTACATCAAGTGGTTCAGATGCCGCTGTCGTTCGCTGGTCCGGACATACGCCTGCCACAGGTGTGTGGGCTTTGACCACAAGGTGTCCCAGTGTCGCCTTAAAAAGAACGTGTGCCACCGGTGCGGACAGGGCGGCCACAACGTTTCGCGGTGCCCCAACCCGGTGGACTGCCGAAACTGCCGCTTCAAGGGATACCCGTCAGCACACTCCATGCTGTCAGCGGCCTGCCCGATTTACGCTGCGGTATTGGCGAGGGTGAATGCCAGACATTAAAATGTTTAGTATCATCCAAACTAATTGTGGTCGAGGCCGAGCAGCACTGGTGGAACTCGGATTCATCATGCGCAGCTCTGGCCACCTGTTTGCACTGGTCCAGGAGCCGTTCGTCGATGGAGCAAAGCGGATTACTGGCCTTCCTTCGGGAATGCGAGTATTCTCGGACCGCCCCTTTCGTGATGAAAACCCGAAAGCTGCTATCATCGTCAACGAACCGGAAGCCATCTGCATACCAATAGACTCCCTTACCACTGAACATGGAGTATGCGTTAGAGTGCAAGAAAGATTTGGCTCAATCATCCTATGCTCCGTATACTCCCAATTCGGCACCGACTTGGCGCCGTACCTCCGGTACCTAGATGCGGTACTGCTGCTGGCCAGCCGCACTCCCGTCATCTTTGGGCTCGACGCGAATGCTGTATCCCCATCATGGTTTAGCAAACTCTCCGAGCACGCTCGGGGCAAGCTAGCTATGCACGGGGTGAGCTGCTGTTTGAGTGGATTACCGAGAACCGAGCCGGCGTGCTCAACGAAGCCAGTCGGGTGTTTACGTTCGATAACCGTAGAGGCCACAGCGACATCGATGTAACAATTGCCAATGAAGCAGCGAATATGTGGGCCAAATACGATTGGAAAGTAAAGGAATGGGATACTAGCGACCACAACATGATCCATGTTGAGGTGACGCCTAATCCGACCGACACAGTTGAGAGCATTGCTCCTGTGCCGTCCTGGAAGCTTTCCAATACGCGCTGGCGATTGTTTGAGGAAGAGGTGGTAAAGGAGACATCCGAACTGCCGGAGGACATCGCCGAATCGCCGTTGGACAACCAGGTTGCTGCACTGCGCTCTGTAGTACACAGTGTGTGCGACAGAGTGCTGGGACGCAGCACGCCGAAAGCCGCGAGGAAGGTACTTTGGTGGACTGCTGAACTACACTCCAAGCGCCGGGAGGTCAGGAGACTGAGGCGGCGGCAACAGGACGCTGCAGAGCAACTTGTGGTTGCGTTGAGGATCTCCTCGGCGCAATACAAGAAGCTCATCCTGAGGACGAAGGAGGACAACTGGCGACGCTTCGTGGGAGATAACAGAGATGATCCATGGGGGCACGTCTACAGGATTTGCCGAGGCCGCAAACAGAGCACGGAGATTGGATGCCTCCAGACGGATGGTGGGCCGGTCGCAACATGGCGCGACTGTGCGAGTGTGCTCCTCCGCAACTTTTTTCCTGTTGCGGAGTCGAATGCGCATATTGCCATCCCGTCCGAAGCTCCACCGACCCTCGTATCCAGCGAAGTTGATGCCTGCGTCGCCAGGTTGAAGAGCAGACGCTCTCCCGGCATGGACGGCATCACAGGTGCCATTTGCAAGGCATTGTGGCGTGCCATCCTTCTGCACATGACAGCGTTGTATTCCCGCTGCTTGGAGACAGGATACTTCCCCAAAGAATGGAAGCACCCTAGGGTCCGGCTAGGAAGCACCCTAGGGGCCGGTCGAAATACGTGCTCGGAGTCTTCGCGGATTTCAAGGGAGCCTTCGACAACGTCGAGTGGGATGCTGCACTACGTCGCCTCCTAGAGCTGGGTTGCCGTGAAGCAAGCTTGTGGCGAAGCTTCTTCTCCGGCCGAAGCGCGAGCATCGTCAGCAGGCATGGAGCAGCCACTGTTCCGGTGACAAGAGGTTGCCCACAGGGGTCCATTAGTGGTCCATTCATATGGAACATCTTGATGGACGTGCTGCTCCAGCGCTTGGAGCCCCTTGGTCCGCTCAGCGCGTATGCAGACGACCTGCTCCTCCTCATCGCCCGTACAGAGCTCGAGCGAAAAGGAGAGGATTTAATGTCCATCGTAGGCGCTTGGGGAGTTGAAGTCGGCGTTGCCGTTTCAACTAGCAAGACGGCGATCATGCTGCTCAAAGGCATACTTAGACGGCCGCCCTTGGTACGGTTTGCAGGAGCAAGCCTGCCATATAAGCGCGAGTATCGGTACCTTGGCATCACGGTCGGTGAGCGGTTGAGTTTTCTCCCGCACATCACGGGCCTGCGTGATAAGCTGACTGGAGTCGTAGGGTCATTGTCGCGCGTGCTGCGGGTCGACTGGGATCTCAGTCCCCGCGCAAAGCGGACAATATACACCGGACTCATGGTGCCCTGTGCACTATTTGGTGCCTCGGTTTGGTCTGTCGTGACGACGACGCAGGTAGTTGCCAGGAGGCACTTAGCTGCGTGCCAAAGGAGAATCCTGATTGGATGCCTACCGGTATGCCGAACAGTGTCCACCGTGGCACTGCAAGTACTTGCCGGAGCCCCCGTTTGATCTGGTCGCCAGACGCCTGGCAATCAGATTCAAACTCAAGCGTGACTACCCGCTGGAGGAGAGCGATTGGCTATACGGCGAAGATTTGGCAAATCTAAGCTGGAAGCAGAAGATGGCGCGACTAGACGAATGCCTGTTGTGCGAGTGGCAACGCAGATGGGATGATGGTGACTCCCCGGGTCGGGTGACGCACCGTTTCATCCCGAACGCAAGCTTCGTTTACAGCGAGCCAAGGTTTGGCTTCACGCTGCGCGCCGGATTCCTGCTGACTGGCCATGGATCGCTAAACGCATATCTGATGGAGAGAAGCCTGAGCGACACGCCTGCATGTATATGCGGCGCAGAGCGCGAGGACTGGCAACACGTGCTGTGTGATTGCCCCTCTATGCAGATTTGCGAGACCTCGATGGACTCGGAGTGCAGCACAGTGATGGCGGATGGACCGTATCAGAGGTGGTGACTACGCAGGAGAGGATGCAGTTGCTGGATAGATACGCAGCCGAGGCGTTCTCCAGACGGCAACAACTGCTGGACCCAACGGCGACAGACGGCCTGAGAGCCCCGGACTTGGAGAGTCCCCACAAGGGTACCCTATCCGAGCCAGTCGGGGCTAAAAGGGGAGGGCCAACTGAGCCCTTAATGTCAGTACCACGGGTTGTTCAGCGGTCCAAGGCTGTTCATTGAGGTAGGCCCCCTAGTGGGAGCATCGTTGTGGCTGTGGTAGCCCAAATGCTACGCGGGAAGAGCCGCTAGGCTCCACGTGGAGTTGCGATCTCAACCGGGTGCCGTGACCCAGAGATCGGCAGAGGTGATAGATACACTTCGCTCCTCACCAAGGGGGAAAGTATGCCCGACTAGTATACTTTCGAATTGGTACTGGGAGAAGTCGCTATGTATTTGCTATAGCTTCCTATCCTAGGGCGTTAATTGGCGCATTGTACCAGATTAACCGTGTATGTGGTAACACATTAAACACCGTGGTTGCAATCCCTTTCTGTGGAACCGCCACGTTAAATAAAGCTGAGTGATCAGATTTATCTGCTGGTATACCTAAGTGGAGCTAAGTGCTAGCTAGCACTTCTGTAGATGAGTCGCTTCATGCAACGAATTTGTCCATGCCCATTCCCGGGAATGGGGCCATCGGGTCCGGGACCCGGGCCATTCGGCAAAAGTCGAAAAACAAGTATGTTCGCTCATGACGTTATGCGAAAGCAAGTCCAGCATGTATGTTACACGGACATTAAAATGTATGTCTATATTGTCTTCGAATTCTTTCCTTCAGAAATCGGTTTTACGTAAATGTGTATGTGTTCTGTGTAAGTACATACTGTGGGGGTATGGGTTATAGGTTTTGCTTTTCGCATTTCGCGTTGATATTTGTCTTATTTCCTCTCACATACGTGAGAAACAAAGCATACTTTTTGAAGAATATTAGAAGAACTGTTTTTGTAAGTATCCTTTGTATGCTAATTTAATTTATATAAAATAAACAATGAGTAAACGGATATGCACATGTATGTAAGTATACATAATGGATATCATGATTAACCTCACATTCAAAGAGATGCCCATTAGACAATTGAAGGTGCAACACGCTAGTTTCTTTTGGTTCTCTGCATTTGCAAAGAACTGGGCAAATGATTTTTTTTTTTAATTTTACGCGCGAGTATCCCTATTCTATACATATTTAGACATATTATATGTATGTATATCGACACGGCTTTTTATTCTGATAAAGAATATGTATACTTTATGGGGTCGAAAATGTTTCTCACTCTGTGTTACAGGCACCCACATTTACCACAAATCTAATATACCTAAATCTTCGAGTACGGGTATAAAAAGAGACGAGAAAGAACGTACGAAGTCGCTGTGAACGCGACTCTACTATTGTACCCGTACTCAGTCAGTACACATGTGATTGATGTGGAATTTTCAAATGTTTTATCAGTTTTTAAATTTTTAAATTTTTTTTGCTACATTGTCATCTACATCATCATCTTTCTCACAACAACACACGTTCACTGCACGAGGCAGAATGTGTGAGCAGTGTGTGAGCGAGAGAGAGAATCTGAAGTGACTATCATCCCCATAAATGACTTATGCTGCAAGGCAAATCGCTGCAGAAAATTCATTTTATCATTGTGGCTACAATAATGATCTGATCTGAACGGGGAATCGGGAATCTGGTAGATATGGTCATTCTCTACGATACTGAATTTTTCGTTTTTTCCTATCTTCAAAATTGTGGACTTTCATCTTTTGGGGGGGGCGTGGCGAAATTTTGAAATACACTTGTTTTGTTTTGGTATCACAGGAGTCTGGACAGAAAGTTTGGTTGCTCTATCTCTTATAGTCTCTGAGATCCAGGCGACCAAATCGACTCGTTTTTGTGTGAGTGCGAGCGAGAGGGAATGATGTTTTTCGATATGGTTTTCTCTATTGTGGCTATATTAATGATCCGATCCGATTCAGATTTGGGACTCTGATAGATATGGTCTTTCTCTATGATTCGGCTTTTTAGTTTTCTGTTGTCTTCAAAATTGTGGACGCCACAGATGTGCGCCCTTTTGTTGGCGGAAGTGGACGGGGCGAAATTTTTAAACACTTTTCTAAAACACTTTTATAGGAGTGAGAGTACACATCAGTCTGGAAATAAAATTTGGTTGCTCTAGCTCTAATAGCCTCCGAGCAATTGGCGACAAACAAGACAGACGGACGGACAGACACGGCTATATCGGCTCGGCTATTGATGCTGATCAAGAATATATGTACTTTATGGGGTCGGAAATGATTCTTTCTCTATGTTACACACATCCACTTTTACCACAAATACAATATAACCTTTTACTCTTCGAGTACGTATATAAAAAGACGATTCTATGATTACAAATACTGTCAAGTAAATAGTTTTCTTGAAGTGGAATGAGAACAGCCCCGTAACCGTTGGATCAAACCAAGCTACTTTCGGGGCTTTACTTGCTCTTCGATGACTTTAAGGATTTCAATTGGCCGGACTTCGATGAGTTCTTGAGGAGCTTGCAAAGTTCCACGCAATGGGAGCACAAATGTCTTAGTGGCGGGACTAGGCTGAAACACATTATGTAAATGGGCTGCAAAAGTACTAGCTTCGTCACTGAGCGACGACTGATAGCACATGAGTCTGGAAATAAAATTTGGTTGCTCCGACTCTTATACTAGTCTGAGAACTAGGTGACAAACAAGACGATAGACGCACGGAAGGACAGACATATGTAGCTATATCGACTTGACTTTTGATGCTGATCAAGAACATATGCTTTATGGCTCTTCTAGTCTCTTGTAAAAGTGTGATAACACATGAGTATGGAAATAACATTTGGTTGCTCTAGTTCTTCTTATAGTCTTTAGGAACGAGGCGACAAACAAGACGAACGGACTTAGACTCGGCTTGTGATGCTTATCAAGAATATGTATACAATCTAATATGCCACTTTACTCTTGGATTATGGGTATATAAAGGTAACAAGAAAAAGGTCGCACCATGAATACCTTAAGGGTCATATTTTCGAATTTGAGGTCGACTATGAAATACATTTTTTTTATATTTACATTTTTATACCCGTTTATACATTTTTTTTAATCTATATTAAAATAACATTAGCATACAAAGGATATACCAAATAACAGTTCCTATTATATTTTGAGGAAAGCTTCTTAAAAAAGTGTTTTAGTACTCACAAAATTCTAAGGAGGGTATGGGTATGTAGCTGAGAAGACAAAAATTTAAACAAACAATTCAAACCCAATCATATTTTTTTGTGTTTCCGACACACACTTACACAGCTTGGTTGCTGTCCGTTGGCTCGCGTCACGTCATTAGTCGAATGTGACGTCAGCGATCCTTGGATCGCTCCCAAAATTTTACAGCGACCATATGAAGTGGTTCGTGGTTATATACTGTATGGTTAGTGTCATCTAAAAATGGCAACCTCATTCACTTTAGAGTACAGCTAATTTATTTACAGTTAATTTACATTTGATTTGTTACTTATGGTTAAATATGTACTTAAATATTTCAAAATATAAACATGTAAATTTATTTTGTAACAATAGAATTTAACAGAAATCCACATAATTATTTATGTAAGCGAAAGAAATATTTCTGGCCATATGCTTAAATAATGTGTGTTTTTTTTAATCATGAAAAAATATAAATTCAATTAACAGAAAATAGCTTTGATTGGATCTTAAAATAATTTAAAGAATACACAACATCAGCATTAAATATAATTGGCCAAATGTACTATAGTGTTCTCCGTTAGTGAAATGTATAAGTTATTCAAGCACAACGTATGGCAGAACTATTAAGGGCTCATTATTATATGATTGCAATTGAAGAACTTGATGCCATTCCTTGAATTGCTGAATTCGGGTACGGTTGAATTCAGCGTAGCTGGATAACGCAACGTCTTTCAGAGGGGCTGGTCGAATACCAGTTTGGTACTCAGCGTAGGGTAAGGGTATAGAGGGCTTTAGTTTAGACATTTTGATGTTCTGTTCAATACAATCGCCGAATTTGTTGGCTAAGACTCTTGGAGAAGTATTACTAATGACGTTTTTATAAATGGTATCATTCAGTATGGGGCTAGCAGCTAGACTATGTTTAATTACATCTAAATTGTTATTATTATAGCATAGATTATTAACATCATCACAATTCTCATTTTGAAGTGACGCCAGCGATACAGTGGCTTGGGGTGCGGGTGCGTCGACACTGCCCGAGACCACCATCAAAGTCGGGTCGTTTATTAACTGATTCTCAAAAAATATCGAATTAAAGGATGTCAGCATACCATTATTTTTATGCGCTTCATTAAGTGTGTCAACTTCGACATTTTCAGCAACTTCATTGAATACTTCATGATTATCGCTCTCGCTATCGCTATCGTTAACACCATTGCTAGACGACGTTAAATAAGGATCCTCTTTAATTTTAATTTCAAGTGGTTCTTCAGATACCGTTCGTTCGGCACTCGTATCAGTCTCAATATTTAAGTAGTATTTTTGAAAAGTAGTAACTTTTTCTTTAGCTTCTGTTCCAGCCGCCTCTGAAGAAAACCCGTCCAGATCGCTTTCGTCATCATAGCTTGAACTGCTACTACTACTGTAGTTCAAAATTCTTTGTTTTCTGCCTGCAGCATTCTGTTTGCATAATTCATGATTGAAAAAAAGCTTTTTATGAAGCTTTATGTTGGTCGCTGAATCCGGATTTTGGTTGGGTTTGCAAGTGAACAAATGATTCAGCTCTAAGTCGATAGCTTTGCATTGCAAATCCGATTTTCGACGCCATCGACGATAACGACGTAGACGATTAGGGCGTCGGCTGAAGTTTTTGGACAATAACAATCTTTTACTATAATCCACTGGATACAGGAGATCGCTCAAAGTATTTGATTTGGGCAAATTAGCCTTGTCGGAAAATGAATTTTTTACGTTAACAGTCTCGGTTGTATTAATAGGTGAAATAGCAGACATTGAGTTGGCTGGGGAATTGATTTTACTTGGTGTTTTCTTTATTGTCATCACAATGTGGTTGTTGCTGGCGCCACCGCCACACATGGGTCGTTGAACAACGGCATATTCCTCGTCATTATTATTTTCATAGTCATTCTCGACTTCGTTATCGTTCTCTACACCGGTTTCGGTTTCACTTTCACTTGAACTGCTGTTATTGCTACTACTAAGGTTCGAAATTATTCCATTCAATGAAATCTTTATGCGCTTAATGGGTGGATTTTCTTCAAATGTGATCTTCTTTCTATTTTTTCCGTGACGTTTTCTACTGGTTTCTTCTTCAACAGGTTCTACAGATTGGACTCTGTAGCGCTGAGACCTCTGATTTCTCAACTTTTCGTTAATTGAATCCTGTGTTTTTTTCAAGCTGAAGTCACTGGAGTGGCTGGAGTTGCTGCAGCTGCTGCTACTTCTGCTACTAAGGCGACAGTTATCCTGATTTTCGTTTTCACTGCCTTTCTCGCTTGGCTCAGCTTCCTCAAAATGTAATTCTTTATCGGCCAGCTTTAGTAAGTTGTAACTAATAGTTGGGTCGCTCTTGGTCTCTAAATCGACTTGCATTTGCACATTGTTTTCGGAACTGTTATCATGACCAGAGACTGATACATCCACATCCACTTTCAGTGGACTGGCACCATTATAATCCATCTGCATGATGTCCGGATCCTGGTCCGGACCATCTATTGTACTTGGAAACACTGCAATTGGAGGCGGTGGTGGTTTTAATTGTTTTTTCTTAATGATACTTCTAGCGAGACGACACGTTGGCAAACATTTTGCCACTCCAAGAAACGTTGGCATGTTTGATTTGAACGGTCTGGCCTTAAAAGATCTTGTAAATGTAATAGAACTCAGATCCTTTCTTATTCGGTCGTATGTAAGGGAGCCATATTTTGGTACAACGTCAGCTCCATCTGTGACTGTGTAGGACCCAAGAGTACTGAGAAAGTCAGTTATTGTAGATTCTGAGACAATAGATGAGTCGATGCTATCCCAATTGCCGTTTATATTTGGTATGTAAAAGTTGTGCAACGCATTTATATGAAAATTATTCACTTGGTTGGTTTGCACATGAAACCTCTGTTTTGCAACGCAACCGGGATCTTCATGACAGGTAAAAACAGGAATAGGGACATTAAGTTCTTCACTGTTTTGGCCCTCCTGGTTATGACTGTTAACTCGATTTTGTACTACATCGGCATTGACACTAGAAACATCCATTGAAGCAATATTCATTGGTAAATGGCCAAGGGAGTTGTTGAAATCAGAGTTTTCTTTGGTCTCTTCCAGTTTAGTTGGCGGCATCCGAATATCGTTAATTATTGATTGCAAAGGGTCTTCATCCTCATCAAAATCCAAGTCAAATATGGACTTAACTGGTTTCTGTGGAGTGTCCATAGAAATGTCATTGTCGCTCAATCGTTCCAGTTTTGGCAATTGCTCTTCTTGGTTTATATGACGAGAAACGGTATCAATATTTGAATCGGTCCTCGGATCGGCCGCATCGGTGTCCGAACCTAAACTAATTCCCTCGCCTAAGGGGTTGGGTATTTCTTCTATAATTAGGCAGGTGCACGGTACAATCTGAGCTTGGTATAACTTCTCAACTTCATAGACACTCAATGGGCCTTTGATGCTGTGAACAAGATGCATAAGTTGTGTGGTTACATCGCAATAGTTCTCTGACTTTGAAGTGCGCATCGATTTTTTCCCCAGAGACAAAGTCTGAAGAGAGTTGCTATTGCTGTCCAATGAAGTGCATTCCTTAATTTCCTGCGATTTGTTGCTATCTTGAGATGGCTCTGAAGTAATGGTATCACTATCCGTATTAGCGGCATCTGCAAAACATAACTTTTCTTATTAGCTTTCTCTGAAAGTGCTCTGTGTTTACATGTGCTGGCCATTCTGTGTTAATGAGTACGCTCAACATAGCCGTACAGTTTGATTTTACAGGAAAGGGAGTTAGGTAAATACTCGTTAATTCATTAGCTGGCTGGTTGACCTTACTTTAGGCACGGCTATGAAGAAACCCGCATGCATCTTGAGTCTAGACACAGATAGTGACACCGACTGGGAACTCACCTTCATTTTTATTTGAAAACTTGTAAACTCCCATTAGGGTAACATTTCCTGAATTAGTTTCCATGATTTGTGGCGAATGGATCGACGTGTCTAAGAATACACATAAATATATACATAGATAGAATCTGATGCAAGATCCAATATAAACAGAACACTAACCAGAACAAGATGAGGTTGGTCTTGGCATGATAGCACGGTTTGTCAGCTCTCGAGATATGGAGGAATTTGAGATGTTACTTGTGGACGACTGCACGGCAGTGAATAATTTCCGGCTCTGAATTTCACTGAACAGTTCTTTGGTGGTCTTTACCTTTTTGACACTAGAGCCAACGCCAAAAAAAATTTGTTGCGAGAGGCTAGACGATTCCTTGGCAATCACAGCATCCACGCCCTTTGAACCTTTTTTCCGTCCACGTTTTTTAGGAACTTGAGACATTGATGAGCTTTCCAAATATTCTGTCCTACTATTTGACTCGTGCCCCAACCCAACCGATGGCATTGGCATTTGTATGGATGTTGCATTTTGATGCCTAATGGAATCATCGACCTTATCCAATTTTCTACGTTCTTCGACAGTCGGAGGAGAGAGTCGACTGCAGGACGTACTCGAGTCGTTTGTAATTGAATCCTCAAATATTGGTCTTTCAGATTCATTTTGTCGGAATACGATATTTTGTCCAATCGGCAGAGCGGAATTATGATTTGCACTATCCAATTGGTTGACTGGCTTAAACCTCCCGGTGAATGTCAGCTCTGATGCATTCGTTCGAAATTTATGCTGCGAGTTCAATATAGCTGCATCCCCAGATAAGATTGAGCTCATCGAGCTATTGGACAGAGAAAAAATTTCTACAAGAAAATAAAAGCAAATATTAATACAAAATTAAATTAGTGGCGTTTAAAGCATGTTTGCTTCCATGACAGAATTGGAATAAGCTTCAGATTAATAATTAACAAAAAATAATGCGTTTTTCCATACCAGAGTCTGTTGCCTGAGCTGTTTGCGACTGGCCTTCCTTTACTTTCGCGCTGTATCTGGAGTGTTGTCCGATCAATTCGTTGTGGGCCAATAACGAGGACTTAGACCTATCCCTTTCTTTATGCTTTTTATCCTTTTTAAATTTTTTTGGACGGGGGCACGGAGCAGGCGATATTGTAAGCGGTGCTGATGCAGCTACTGTTGATTTCCCCCGTATTGTACTTGCACTCTCATTGTCGTTGTCGTCAGAATCGGTTACTATGTCGATCACAATTGAAGCTTCACTTCTTTTATCATTTCCGACATCGGATGAGATTGATACAGAATTCAATGACTGTTCATTTATAAACGGGAGCGGCACTCCAAGAGACCTAGTTTGGAACTGATGCGGTTGCTGCTGCTTATGAGCTTGCATTGACTTGCTGGAGTTGCTTTCTTCGCGTTCACATTTGCTTATATTATTAATTAGGTTTGAGAAGTTTGAATGCTGCTGGGAGGGCAGGGCTGTAGGTGGCGGTTCAGAGGAGTCGATATTTGAATGCAAGTCTGAAATCGTTCGATGTGACGGTACTGAAGGTGAAACGGGCAGATGAGCAACTGATTCGTTTAAGTTGCTGTCTGCCGTTGCCGCTGTATACTTGTAAAAATTTGCTGATGACGGAGTCGGCAGGGATGTGGGCTGACTGTGATGGTGGTGAGAATCATTAGCTGTTTGCTGAATCCCCACCATTTCTCGCCACATCTTTAATAGGGACTTCGCACGTCGGGCAAGATGTTCATCTTTGGTTCTCCGTCGAAGTTGGTTTATATACTTTGCCAATCTGGTGGCCTCCAGTTGCTCCTTAGTGATCGTTGTGCCTTCCAGAGCACATATGACAGAGAGAACAGCATCCATATTGACGACCTGTAATAATTGTTCTATAAGCAATCATATATATTTAATGGTACACAAAAAGTAATCTTACATCGTAGTTTTGATCAAGAGCCTGTGAGAGGTGAGAGGTAAGTTGCTGGATTTGGTTTTGGTTCATTTATAGATCCCGGATAACCAAGCCTGCCTGATCCAGAGCGAAGGAACGGCAATTAATTATTTAGATATCTGACCCACGCGCGTAGTTAAAACACACTTGACTTGAGCTATCATTCATTTGCAAAGAGAATTACATTTGTATTAGTTTTGTAAAAAGATATATTAAGCTATTTTAGGCTTCACTGCATGTCTCTTCGTAAGGATGGTTGCATACATATATACGTATGTGTGGAGAAACTTCAACTACGTGGAGTCGAGGGATTTGTTTTTAATGTTAACAGACAAAAAATATAATTTGGCGTACTATATGCACAATTACATATACATCAAATAAGATATAACATTAAAATAAAATATATACATATGCATGTGTACACATGTATGGCTGTAAAATGCACAAGGGTACACGCGAACGCATGCTTTTCCCCCAATCTTACATATTAAAATTATATGATCGAAACATTAAATCACGAGTTTCTTTAGGCACACTTGTTGAGTACTAAACTGTTTTTATCCGTCACAAAATAAAATAAATTAATAATAACTAATTTTCAATTCCTCCGATACTAGCACAATTCGCCATTTTCTTTGACAGCGTAAATGAGAGCTCATCGATAGTGTAACTATCGATATTATAAAATTGTTTAAATTGAAAACTATTATTCGGACGGTTGGACCGCGGAAAAGGAACAAAAAACAACAAACTGGAGAATATATTAGCGAATTATGAATGCACCATAACTTGGAATATAAATTGGTATAGAAATTTAGCCAAATATTAGTTTAAGAAATATTTTCTCTGTGGTTAGACCGTAAAGAAGTAATAAATAATATATTTTCTGATTACTGACTGTATATATCTTAAAAACAAATGGTGTTTTAAGCCGTTATGAATTATAGCCTTTCCCAAACATACATATATGACGAACGGTGGGAAATTTATGACAGGTTAGAAACTCCGATTCCCACTGGGATCATCCACCATCAACAATGAAAAACAGCTGATAAATACAATTTCGTGCGGCGGAAAATTTGTGTGCTCTTATAATTGAAATAATATTAATAATATTGCATTACTGAAGTCAGGAGTAACTAGCAGGTAGTATTGCTTCTTGCCCCCTCTCCAGTGTTCCACTGATGGCGTTCCCCGAAGTGATTGTGCCCTTGACTATGGCATCCAGCGATCAGCGATTTTATTTATTTATAAGAAAAGTGATCTGGTCCACTCCAAACAGCACTCATTGAGAAAATTGTAGACAACGCACACAAGTAAATCGTCCATTTATATTAGGGCTTGAGTTAAATATTAAATATTCCGCTGACCCAAAAGTGATTTGAGCTAAGGACACAAATGATCCCATTGTTATGCGCTTAAATTCATGAAAAGTGCAAATACTTGACAACATTTCTTATCGCCACGGATCCAGACTCAAACCGTCCGTCCGTTCCCCTTATCTGTCGCTCAGTTTCTAGAGATCATTATCTCATACTATAAGAGCTAGAGCAAACAACTTTGTGTATGACATCACACAGAATCAAGTTTGTTTAAAAATTTTGCCATGACCATATATGACAGATTGCCGAATCTAAATCTCGGGACTTGGTGCGTTTGAATGACCACCGTTCAACCACAGTTGAGTGACCAGCATGGCTCTTTGTAAAGACGCACACTGAGTGTCTGTCTACCACATAGGCGGCCGTCTAACTTAGAGCCATCAGTGTATACATGGATCGCATCTGCACGTCCAGGTTCTCCCCTCTCCCAGCCATTCCCTAAGCGGAAATGATAATTTGAAAGGCATCGAGTGATAGTCACTTGGGATGTAGGAATCTGTCCTCTCTCAAAGTTGCAAGAGTCTGAGAGTTTGAATTCTCTCATTCTAACCGCGCAACCTTTTTCCCCATGAGCTATACAGGGATAAGGTACAGCATGGTATCGAGGGCTTCGCTTGGGGTATTGCGTAGTCCGTCCGTTATTCATAGCTGTGCCATGCGTTGAACCCTGCTGAGTTTGCTAAGACAAGTTAGCTTGTCCAGGGTTGACCACCAGACCTCTACTCCGTACATCAGAATTGGTCGTATGATGGCGGTATATAGCGACCAGGCTATGTACAGGGTCAAACACCATTTAAGTCCGATGGTTCTTCTGCAGGTGAATAGGGACACTTCTTAACCCTAACCGCTGTGGTCCGTTTCCAGTCGAGGGGTATCTTTCTGACAAACCTGGTAGACGTTAGCGTCCCCGGCAAGGCCTCAACGGTCCTGTATTAAAGCATCTGATCGATGAGACTCACCGTTCGGGAATCAATCGCCAGGTCAGGTAGTACTTCCGTGATGGCGGTCGGGATGACGTTATTTAAGTACCTTCTATGTCTGGAAAGGCTACTAGGGTGTACTCCTTGCAGTTAAGGGACGATTTGATGATCGATGTTATCGCGTATAGGGCCGTTTCGGTGGATCATCGGGAATATAATCGCCCTGAGATGCAGCCCTAAAAGCCATTCCATCGCCTTCAAGAAAAAGGACGATAGAATCATGGGTCTGAAATCTTTGGGGGCAGTGTGCGAGGGCTTGTGTAACTTGGGAAGTTTTATGGAAGGTTTGGGAAGGTTTAAGGATTCATTACTGGACGTCCCTAGAGCAAGGGGCATAGCCGCCCCACCTCCCCCCGTCCGAATGTACAGTTATGGCGAGATAGCCGACGGGCTGTCGTATTACCCGAATGGCTGACGGCCCACATGATTCTTAATTCGACTACAATTAACTTGAATTCATGATAAACAATTTATTTACTTATAACTCCTAAAAGCTTTCATAGCTGCTGAGTTCGAATACATTACTAAAATGATAGAATGGATATGTACATATCCTATGTATGTATATGGATACCGTATTGACTCTCTTTCTAAAGACTACATATGACGAACACGTTGTCTATCAAACACTTACTGTAGGATCAATCAATCGATGAAAGCGCTTCCATGGGATTGCTGCGGGTGGCTGTGAACTTTGAATATCAGTTTATTACACTTAATTTTATCTGTGTCATATTTGCAAATCCAAGACTGCTTCAAACCATGATGAACTTATACAAAGTGATCCTATCCCTCTCCTTGGGGTCTTATTTTACGCTCGCACTACTGAGAGCGAAGACAGAAGTTGTTTAGTATTGTTTTATGTGTTCTTCGCTGCCTTGAGTTTCTGTAAATTGTGCAGCTCGGAAATATGTCAAATCGAAGGAATAACGAGATAGAACGTATGGAGTCGCCGTTAATGCGACACTACTCAGTAATACTGACTGTGATTTACGTGGAAATTTCAAATGTTTTATCAGTTTTTACATTTTAAATTTTTTTTCTGCATCTGTAATCTACATTTACATCAGTTCTCACAACAACACACGTACACTGCACGAGGCAGTGTGTGAGCGAGAAAGAAAATCAGTAGCTGCTATCACCCCCAAATGACTCTTTCGTTGCGAGGTGAGAACAGTGAGAACTGCTAAAAATTATCATTGTGGCTATAATAATGATCCGATCTGAACCAGATTCGGGAAACTGGAAGATATGGTTATTTTCTATCATTGAAATTGTGGACTTTCGTCTCTTCTGGGGGCGGGGAAAATTTTTGAAATACACTTGTCTTGATGTGGTATCAAAGGACCTTAGATAGAAATTTTGGGTGCTCTAGCTCTTATAGTCTCTGAGATCCAGGTGACACAAAAGTCGAACAATCAAAGTAGACGCGCTGGTGTGTGAGAGAAAGCGAGATTTTCCCCGTTGTGACTATACTAATGATCCGGTCCAATTTAGATTCGGGCCTCTGATAGATAGGGCTTTCTCTATAATTCTGCATTTTCCGTGTTCTGTTATCTTTAAAATTGTGAACGCCACAGATGTGCGCCCTTGCTAGGCGCGAAATTTTTAAAAACACTCGTAGGAGTGAGATATAACATCAGTCTGGGAAAAAAATTTGCTGCTCTAGCTTTTACAGCCTCCGAGCAATGGGCCATAAGCAAGACGGACAGACAGACATAAACTCTGCTATTGATGCTGATCAAGAATATATATACTTTATGGGGTCAGAAACGATTCCTTCTCTATGTTACACACATCCACTTATACCACAAATAAAATATACCCTTTTACTCTTCGAGTACGGGTATAACAAATGGTATTCCTGTTTTTCTTTTTTTTTTGCATTCTTTAGGAAAACAAATCAAGCGACTAGAATTTGAGCGACAAATTTTGCACGCTTGCGGCATTTTTTTACAGAACGTCCGTAAAACTTTACAGAACTCGTAAACGAGTCGTACCTGGCAAAATAAGACCCAACGAGAAAGAACGTACGGAGTCGCTGTAAACGCGACTCTACTTTTATACCCGTACTCAGTCAGTACACATGTGATTTATGTGGATTTTCAAATGTTTTATCAGTTTTTACATTTTACATTTGTTTGCTGCATCTGTCATCTACATCTACATCAGTTCTCACAACAACACACATACACTGCACGAGGCAGCATATTTGAGCGTGAGTGTGTGTGTGAGTCATTTTCTACGATACTGCATTTTTGTTTTTTTTCTATCTTCAAAATTGTGGATTTTCGTCTGTTGGGTGGGCGGAAGGTGGCGGGGTGAAATTTTGAAATACAATTGTTCAGGTTTGGTATCACAGGAGTCTTGGCCAAAAGTTTGGTTGCTCTAGCTCTTATAGTCTCTGAGATCCAGGCTACAAAAAATACAAAACCAAATCAACTCGTTTTTGTGTGAGTGCGAAAGAGAGGGAGCGAAGTTTTTTCGTATATTTTCATCTATTGTGGCTATATTAATAATCCGATCCGATTCAGATTTGGGCGCCTGATAGATATGGGCTGTTTCTATGATTCTGCATATTTAGTTTTCTGCTATCTTCAAAATTGTGGACGCCACAGATGTGTGCCCTTTGTGGGGGTGGAAGTGGGCGGGGCGACATTTTTAAACTTTTTTCTAGGAGTCTGAAAAAAAAATTTGGATGCTCCATCTCTTATAGCCTCCGAGCAATGGGCGACAAACAAGACGTACAGACAGACGGACGGACAGACAGACAGGGCTATATCGACTCGGCTATTGATGCTGATTAAAAATATATATACTTTATAGGATCGGAAATTATTCCTTCTCTATGTTACACACATCCACTTTTACCACAAATACAATATACCCTTTTACTCTTCGAGTACGGGTATAAAAAGAGATTGTCTTGCGGCATGGGACCACCTTATAATATTTTATCATGGGCCCGTCTGCCCTAGCACATGGTGCAGCTATATAAGGTGGTCTTTGCGAGAGCTGGTCTATTTAGGAATAGTATTTTTGCCAGTCGTTTGTCAAACGTCGTTGAAAGAGATTGTGTAGAGCACAAAATTTTTTCATTGTCTTCTTCTTGTGCTTGCGAGTAGTTTAAATCGACAATTATTTAATGAAAATATTTCTTAAATATGTTTTATTGAATGTTTATTTCATCTTTTAATCCTATAAGTTTGATTTGTGTTCATAAATAAGGCAAAAGACTCTATGAATAACATTTGTTATACCCGTACTCGAAGAGTTAAAGGGTATATTGTATTTGTGGAAAAAGGGATGTGTGTAACAAAGACAAGGAAACATTTCCGACCCGATAAAGTATATATATTCTTGATCAGCATCAATAGCCGAGTCGATATAGCCATGTCTGTCCGTCCGTCTGTCCGTCCGTCCGTCCGTCCGTCCGTCTTTTTTATCGCCCATTGCTCGGAGGCTATAAAAGCTAGAGAAACTTTTGTTTCTTTTTTTATACCCGTACTAGAAGAGTAAAAGGGTATATTGTATTTGTGGTAATTGCTATCAGTCCGTCTGTCCGTCTTGTTTGTCGCCCATTGCTCGGAGGCTAAAAGAGCTAGAGCAACCAAACTTTTTATCCAGTCTGATGTGATATCTCACTCCTAGAAACGTGTTTCAAAATTTCGAAACGCCCACTTCCCCCCCACAAAGGGCGCGCATCTGTGGCGGCCACAATTTTGAAAATAACAAAAAACTAAAAATGCAGAATCATAGAGACAGCCCATATCTATCAGGGGCCCAAAGCTGAATCGGATCGGATCATTAATATAGCCACAATAGAGGCAAATATACGCAAAAACTTCGTTGGTGTTGTTGTGAGAAGTGATGTAGATGAAGCAGATGTAGATGACTGATGTAGCAAACAAATGTATGATGTAAAAAACTTATAAAAAATTTGAAAATTCCACATTAATCACATGTGTGCTGACTGAGTACGGGTATAAAAGTAGAGTCGCGGCAACAGCGACTCTGTACGTTCTTTCTCGTTTATTTTATTTTGTTTCCAGACTGATGTTATATCTCACTCCTAGAAAAGTGTTTTAAAATTTCGCCCCGCCC
This sequence comes from Drosophila bifasciata, assembly GCA_009664405.1. Taxonomy (NCBI): domain Eukaryota; kingdom Metazoa; phylum Arthropoda; class Insecta; order Diptera; family Drosophilidae; genus Drosophila; species Drosophila bifasciata. The sequence continues at coordinate 829,814 of CM019045.1, forward strand.
ACTTCCGCCCCAAAAAAAAGGCGCACATCTGTGGCGCAATTTTAAAGATAGCAGAAAACGAAAAATGCAGAATCATATAGAAAGACCATATCTAACAGGGGCCCGAATCTGAATCAGATCGGATCATTAGTATAGCCACAATAGAGAAAATCATACGAAAAAACTTCGCTCTCTCTCTTTCGCACTCACACAAAAACGAGTCGATTTGGTTTTCGTACAAATGAGCGCCTCGATCTCAGAGACTATAAGAGATAGAGCAACCAAACTTTTTGTCCAGACTCCTGTGAAATCGCTTCAGTGCAAGTTTATTTCGAAAGAATTTTGCCACGCCCACTCCCGCCCCCCAAAAGACAAAAATCCAATTTTGAAGATAGAAAAAAACGAAAAATTCAGTATCCTAGGTATATGAATGATCATATCTACCAGATTCCCGAATTTGGTTCAGATCGGATCATTATTATAGCCACAATGATAAAATGAATTTTCAGCAGAAATTTCCCCCTTCCCCTTGCAGCGAAAGTCATTTATGGGGATGATAGTCGCTACAGATTCTCTATCTCGCTTACACACTGCTCACACATTCTGCCTCGTGCAGTGTACGTGTTTTGTTGTGAGAAGTGATGTAGATGATGTTGATGTAGATGACAGATGATTAAATCACATGTGTACTGACTGCGTTCGGGTATAAAAGTAGAGTCGCGTTCACAGCGACTCCGTACGTTCTTTCTTGTTTTTCATTCGATTTTACACATTTCACAGCATTGCAACTCACAGATTCGTAAAGCAGCGAAGAGTACAAAAAACAACACAAAACAAAACAACTTCTGTATATCTTTCTGTGTCTTCTTTCTCTCATCAAACATGGCGTCAAAGCGCTCTCAGTAGTGCGAGCATAGAATAAGATCCGAAGGAGAGGGATGGGATCACCTTGTAAAATTTCATCATGGGCGGGCCGAATTTTCCGTTCCCTAAGCGATGCTGGGACTAAAGAGCGAGAGGGTGATCGAAAGAACGAGAGAGCGAGTATAATAGAAATGGAAAGAGGCAATACACGAGACGAAGAGACGACAGAACGATTGAATACTACATATTGCAGTAAGGCAGTATTTATGTACATACATCTAGATAACAATTAGGTACTGTGGGCAGTGCAAAAAACGAACAAATACAAGACTGACGCCACTGTCTATAATGTATAATATGGTGTATAATGCAAGGCTGGAACACGGAAGAGCTACATATTTGGGATGTACAGCCATAGATATCCATTATTTATTTTCTTCTACATGAAAAAAAGTCCAAAATACTCATCAAAAGTGTGATGGCAGGCACAAGTTGGTTATCCATCCCTCCGTATATTTTGCACGGATTATCTTACAATGTATGTAGTTCTTCGCAATTTGATTTTATTAATTTACTAAAAATGTTCACTTCACGACCGTTGAACAATAGATACTCTTAGTCACATATAGCCAGAATGAAGAAAACAATTTTCCCAGTGTGGCGCAGCCTGTCGGATAGATGCAGATACAACTGTATATAGTAGTTTGTAAAGCTTTTAGTATAGTTTAGCAGTCAAGTTTAGTGGAATATAACTTGTTAGCCATACAGATCGTAGCCCGATCCACGAAAAATGTGTATGGTTCCTGTATTCCCTGTTGTTTCTAGAAAATTATCATATCTTTTTGGTACTGTCCAACTGAAATGTAAAATTTTATTGCACTTGTATGTAGAAACTAGTTTAATGTATATGCATGTGTGTGTTTAATTATGTATGTATGTAGCCTAAACTTAGACAAGGATGGCCTGTGCTCTTTGCTTATAGCCAGAAGAAAGCTAAGAGAGTAGTCCACTAACATATCATATTGCCATTAATTACATGTACATATTACATATATAAATAGTGTCTAAATAATCGTTTAGCTCGTACTTGAGCGTACGCATATTTTGATTTGATTGTTTAACATTTTAAATTGTAGTTTAGGTATGAATTTGGATCAGCGAAAGGCATTTAAATAACGATTACCTGGCTTCATGACTTTTGTACAAATTAAAGATTCACATTCTTGATTCGATTAGACAATGCTATGAAAAAAATATATGAAATAATATTAGACAAGTGTCCATGTTTAATTGGTCTATTACTTAATGCGCTACTATTACTTTATTTTCTATGGTATGGGGGGATACAAGCTGAATGGTTTGGTAGGTTGCATGTCAGATGGTTCATACATTGTAATATATGCTTACATGTGTGATGCAGACATACATACATACCAGTATGTGCATGGTATATTCAATAGTTAAAATTGCATCGTAGAAAATCAACCACACGCACAATGAATGATGAACAATTTTACATACAACATAATGTATTTGTATGTGTGTATATCATTATGAAAACCGTGGAGCCCGGCTAAGTACCGATACAAAATAGGAATACTTATGTGTGATTATGGCGTACATATATAGTATGTATATATGCATATGATATTAACAACGTGAGTGTTAACGTACAGCTATGTGTATGTATGTATGTATGTATATTGTGATTCTAGCCTGGAGTAACATCATATATTATTTGTATGCATACATACACTTATGTATGTACTACGACGCATTTGTGTATTTATGTTATTCATATTTTACAAATATTAAACGTTACTAGCTACATATGTATCTATTTTTGTGTGGGTATGTACGCTTGAATTGGGATATTTCTTTATAGCTACGGCATTGGTGCATAAATGGCACAAAAATTGCAACGTTCTCATGAATGCTCCTCTACTGTTGCCGGGTCCCAGGTCCCAGATCTCAGTTCCCAGGTCCCAGGTCCCGAATCGCCGACTCAAACGGAGCATCCTGCGAACAGTTGATTCACAAATAATTATTTAACTTATACATATATGTATATGTATGTATGTAATGGCACTTGAACTGAAACTTAAATGACTATGCAAGGACTATTCTAAAATTGTTTTCTATTTACAAGGCCAATGCGCGCTTGATTATCTGCACTCTTCTTTTCGTACATGAAGGCTTCCTTGATGTACATAGGCGCGCACACAGGGCAGGGAAAAAAGTGATACTTCTAACTAGATTTTCCGTGGCTGGATTATACGGCATTCCTCGCCAAAGTCCATATTAATCGTCTAATTCACGCTGGGATTGAATCTCCATTTCCTCTGATGAAAAGCCAGAGGGGGATAAGCTCTCTGCAGGATAATAGAATGTGCCAGTAGCCGCACAGCCCAACGGTTGTGAAGGAGGAGTTCCGCAGTCCTCACCATGAGCTGCAGCCGCTACAGCGGCTGCTGCTACAGCCTGTGTCATGTCCTGCAAATGATAGACAGCGGCTGCAGCCGCAGCATGCACATGAGGTGGACCATCCTGTCCATTTAAGCAGGAGTCAGCAGAGGTACTGCCCGGACCTCCAGTAGTTGCGCCACCAGTGCGGCACCAGAGCTGCCTCATCTCCGCTCGGCGATTTCGCATCAATACTTTATACTCTGAAATGCGCATCTTCTTTCCATCCACGATACATGTGCGTTTAGGACGCGGCCGGTAGCGGTAGTCTGGATGCTGCTCCATGTGGAGCTTCGAGAGACGCGATTGCTCCTCATAGTACGGTTGTTTGTCTGCATTCGACATAGCCTTCCAGCGGGCGCCCAAAATTTTCGATATATTTGAATTATGCATGTCCGGGCAAGCTTTCAAAATCTTTCTACGCTCATCCTTTGCCCATACCATGAATGCGTTCATCGGCCTTTTGATGTGTGGCTTGCTGTGGCCATGACTGTGACCATGGCCATGTCCGTGTCCATTACCATGTCTTTGCGGCTGTGCTGATGACGTTGGCTGAGCACCTCCTGGGCTAACTTGATTTTTGTTAAAACAGTCTGGGTCTAGCGCCGAGGAGCGTTCTGAGTTCGTGCCGCAACTGTTTGTGGAGTCGCGACTGATCCGCGCTGCCCGTGATCCGCCAACTCCAATACCAGTGGGGCACAATGCTGGACAGGCATCGCCCGTAGCGCCAGTGGAATTCCATATTTGACCCTTGAAATTAAAATAAAAAAAAATCTAAATTAATGTGTTGTATTTGGTATTTTGTTACTTTTCAGTAGTACGTATATTTCAAATATGTAAATGCACACAAAGTTCTGTCCTCTGATTCATCAGCGCACACCCTAAACGTACGAACCTGGACCTGTATACAAATTACCCAGCATACCTCTTTTACTCAATCATGTTCGTTGCTCAATATGCTATATGGCTCTTGTAATTTTTGAGAAAACCACTGACAATTTTGTACTTACACGAGTTTTTAAAAGTGGGGCTTCCATGTCTGTGTAATGATGTTGTGCTGCATGATGCCAGCCTAATGGCGGACTGGATACGACGGGAGTAAGACTTTCACGCTGGTCTTTTGGGCAAGAGCTGGTCGGAGAGGAGCTTGGGGATCCTTTCGGCTTGGTTAGGTTCAGTGGAACCTCCATTTCGGAGTCTTGGGCTGCCTCGGAAAGACTTGCCACGCTATGATCGGCCGGCGAGGATGGAAAGGTTAGGGAGCATTCTTCTGGGACACATTGACTCTGGACTAAGGCTGTTCGACAGTGGGGTGACTCTGGTGGCGTGTGGCTGTACGAAAGCATTGAATAGCTATGGCTTTCTTGAATGGGCGACTCTGGTCTTGACTTGCAGCTTCCTCTCAATGCTCCAATCTCAAGAGTTGGCAGTGTACCGGAGGCATCCGCCGGCTTATTGACACTTGCCGATATTGCGAGTAGATTATTGTTGCTAGAACTGTGGTTATTATTGTTGGAGGCGGCCACTGCCGCTGCCGCCAAAGCGGCCTGAATGTGTGCCGCCGCCACCGCTGCTGTAGGCCACATTGGTTGCATAGCCATTTTGTGTGCGCCCGTTGGTCCATGGTGACTATGACTCTGCTGGTGCTGCGACTGCGGACTCGCATGGCCAGGCATTAATTGTATCAGCTGCTGTGAAGGTACTGGTGGACGCAGGAAAGCTGGAAGAAACGGAACCAAGTTGCCGGTACTAACAGCAGTTGCCTGCTGCTGATGATGGTGATTCGGCGGCACTGAAAAACGTCCTCCTGCCCCGAACTGTGCATTTAGCTGGTGATGCAGCTCCTGCAGGCAGCTCTCTTGCTGCAGCCTCTGTACATTTTGGAGTTGCTGCTGCTGTTGAATATTTGCGTCAATGTCGGTCATGCTATCGAACTGAGACTGTAACGAAACAAAGGAACGAAATCTCTTTTAGATAGCGAATGAACTACATAGATTCTTGAACATTCACTTAAGAAGCGTTTATGTTTATGTACATATATGGATATTTAAATCAATATGCCATCCTTAAACATTTTAAAGTTAAACGACAGACTAGACTTTTTTCAACATAAAGAAATTTGAACATTGTATGTACTATATATTGGCTAAACAAATTTCAATAAATTTAGATATTTTGTAATTTCCTATGGCAGCTATAGCTATCCGATCTTAGTGACCACTTTTGACATGTTTGTACAATTATGGAATATGAACATATGTACATATGTATGAGTAAGTACATGATAAGTACATAGTGTACATGAATGAAGAATTAAACGAGAAAGAACGTACGGAGTCGCTGTAAACGCGACTCTACTTTTATACCAGTACTCAGTCAGTACACATGTGATTTACATATGTGGAATTTTCAATTTTTTTATCAGTTTTTACATTTTACATTTGTTTGCTGCATCTGTCATCTACATCTACATCAGTTCCCACAACAACACACGTACACTGCACGAGGCAGCATGTTTGAGCTTGAGTGTGCGTGTGAGAGAATCTGCAGCGACAATCAACCCCAATAAATGACTTACGTTGCTCGGAGAGGGAGGAAATTGCTTCTGAAAATTCATTTGATCATTGTGGCTACAATAATGATCCGATCTGAACCAAATTCGGGAATCTGGTAGATATGGTCATTTTCTACGATACTGCATTTTGGTTTTTTTCTATCTTCAAAATTGTGGATTTTCGTCTTTTGGGAGGGCGGAAGGGGGCGGGGCGAAATTTTGAAATACACCTGTTCAGGTTTGGTATCACAGAAGTCTTGGCAGAAAGTTTGGTTGCTCTAGCTCTTATAGTCTCTGAGATCCAGGCGACACAAAATACAAAAAACCAAATCGACTCGATTTTGTGTGAGTGCGAAAGAGAGGTAGCGAAGTTTTTTTTTTCTCTATTGTGGCTCTATTAATGATCCCATCCGATTCCGATTTGTGCCCCTGATAGATACGGTCTATGATACTGCATTTTTAGTTTTCTGTTATAATCAAAATTGTGGACGCCACAGATGTGCGCCCTTTGTGGGGGCGGAAGTGGGCGGGGCGAAATTTTGAAACACTTTTCTAGGAGTGAGATATCACATCAGTCTGGAAAAAAAATTGTATTGCTCTAGCTTTAATAGCCTTCCAGCAATGACTGAAAAACAAGACGGACGGACAGACATGGCTATATCGACTCGGCTTTTAATGCTGATCAAGAAAATATCTACTTTATGGGGTCGGAAACGCCTCCTTCTGTGTGTTACACACATCCACTTTTACCACAAATACAATATACCCTTTTACTCTTCGAGTACGGGTATAAATATCCATTTATTATTACGCGAAAACTGCTATATAGCAAAGATCTATTGTGCCTTCTCCCCGCTCATGACTTATGTATAGCTCCTTTGGTTTGGAGCTCTCACTGTTACGAGTGTGATGGCGAGTGGGTGCCCCTGCTGAGCCGGAGCCTGGTCAGCCTGTGAAGATGTTAGCTTAGCCTTAACTCAAAATGTACACACAGTATGCATATCAAATATGATAATTAGACGACGAGTTTTAAATTTAGAGCACAGCCATATGGATAGGCTATCAACAACTGATGAAGTATCTACTCGCACTTAGTTTTGTTAGCTGTTGTGTGGTCAGAAATGTTTGAATTCGGCATCCGATAGATTTGCACGGCCGTTATCAAATGCCTGGACATACATATGTACATATGTATGTATTTATTTAGCTTTATATGCCGCAGGAACGCATAGTTTTCTAAAACTTGTAAATCACTTGGTTGATGCGACACAAAAGTGCATTTTAAGAACAATTTCAAAACGGAATATTATTTACAGATTTATGTAGATTTAAGCTTTATTTAAATGTCACTAGCTTAAAGAGAAGCACTTTCGTCACAAAGAATAGTCACATTTCATGTTCGCGGAGCTTGGCACTATGCTGAAATATAATTTTATAAAGTCCTTAGCCTCGCCTCAGATATCCTTCGGATTTTAAGTTAAAATTACAGGTGGCTGGCTCAGTGTTACTGCCATTACTGCACTGGAAGAAAGCCGAAATCCGATTCTGTAGGGGTGTGTATATGTATAAAAAATGAAATGAATGGATGTGGCCAAAAAGTGCTCTTTCCCTGATTGGCTGAAGCACTGCATTGGGACGGACACCTTTTTCTTGCCTTGCACAATGACAAATCGCAACGAGACGCGTATCCGTAACCGACAGAGTGTGTTCCGATGATGTCGAATTCCAACGAACAGGACTGTTTGCTGCTCTAGCCCCCCGGAATGGATTGCGTGTCCATGCGAGCGTTATTGGAAGGCACCAATATTCTCCCACTCTCCCTTTATTGTTTCAAACGTCATTTAGGGATGTTTAATATATGTATATGTACGTACATATGTATATTGAAATATCTCTGCTTATAATATAGATATTTTTTAATGGGATGGATATCCAACGAACTTTTCTGAATTCAGAAAACAATTTCGACACTATTCTGTTGTTTCCTTGTCCGTGGCGCCCGAAAGATTAAGGCAGCAGTCCGTCCACAGCGTTTCCACAGTACATTTTTTCCATTTTCCCATACAAACCGATGCTGCTGACGTCGCTGCCGCTCCGCTGGTGTTGGTTGGACACGAAGCATTGACTCTCTTATTAGAAGAGCTTTACAAACAATGGAACAGCTAAGAACAGCGAGAAAAGCTAAGAGCGCAGCATAGTACCATCGGTTTGTTTTGTTCGTTCTCTTGAGCTTCTCTTTATTGCGACGACTCACTTCTCATTTGCTCTCTCCACCGGTGCGCAGCTTTTGCCTTCTACTCTTCCACCCACCCTAGTCTTCGAGGTCGGTCGGGAAACAAGCAAAGCAAAGCACCACGACAGACAGAGCGGTTGGGTTGGCTGGCAAATTGATGTGGATGTGGGCGTGTATTCAATTGTTCTGCACATACATATTGTGCACGAATTACAAGCATTACGCTCGTAGTCATTTTTCAGCTTCTATCTGTCCATTGGTAAGCTTTTTTCTCTCTCTCTCTCTCTCTCTCTCTCTCTCTCGCTTTCTCTATCTTTCTCTTTCTCTGTCTCTCTCTCTCTTTGTCTATCTATCGCTGGCGTGTATATACATACATACATATGTATGTATACATATGTGCATTGATATGTACATAAGTGTGGAAAAACAAAAACCTTTTTGTTTTTGCTTGTCTCATACAAAAATCGATAGCCAGACACACAGGGCAACGCCAACGCTAGCACGCCAACGCAAACGGAAGGCGCATTGAATTGATTGTGCAACACAATAAGAATACGAAGTGAAACGAACACGAAGCTGAGTATAAAATTGAAGCTCCTCCCCTTTCGTTCAGGGACGAAGCAAAGCGATCCCAGCAGTGCAGAAGAGATATGTGGGTGGGTGGTGGTTAATGCACGCCTTGCTTGCCTCGGCCAATTGTCTCGTCAATTATTTGCCATTGTACGATATGTATTGCGTTTTGGTTGGCGGACGGGTAACGGGTAACGGGAAACTAGTAACATAAATTGTACATGCATACCATGTGCATAAGTACATATGTAAGTCCACATGTATGTACATACATATGTATGCACCTTTTCCAATGTACATACTATAAGACGAGATGTCGTCCTCTGCATTGTATGTCCCTTTGTAGCATGCATTTATGTACATATATATGTACATACGTAAAAAGTACATTCGTACAGTTACCGTTTATCTTAATGATTCCAGGAAAAAACCATACATATGTACATATGTATGTACGTACAAACAATGTAAGTAAAATCGATGTACATGATGTATGTATATGACTGTACAACACATACATACATACATATGTATGTTTTTATGAGCGGAGAATGTTTTTAAAATCATCGCAAACAAAGTGACAATTTTTGTGCATATGAACTACGAGTATGTAGAATTACGATCTGTTTCCATTGCAACACGTAAATCAGCGAATCTGAAAAGTCACTCTCAAAAGTCAACTGCGCTCTACGCATTGCAAAACCAGAAATCTAAGGGCTCGCGCACACACTAGCTGAAAGCGAAACTGAAGGCGGAGCCGAGAAAAAATAACACACAGCACCAGTGTAATTACGCTAGGGCTCACGCACATACTAGCTAAAGGCTGAAATTAAAGCGGAGCCGAAAACAAAAATATGCTTGATCGATGGACGAGGTGTCAGCTCAGCTTAGCAGTGTCTTTAGTGTAGTAGTGTCTTTAGATTTTTCTGCTTCACTTACAGATAGTTTGGGTGCGCGAGCCCACACTGACAATCATTGTCAGTGACGTTATTTAATCCCTCCATTGATCTTCTTTGAGCAAGTCGACTTGTATTCCACACTCTCTCACTAACACGAGTACAGCAATGACCAGAAAAACGGTTAATCAACATCAACTTCTGAATTCTTGAGCAGCAGAAGTTGTGTCTTCTACATAATATTAGGATTTCATGCGATCCGATACGATATACAGCTTTCGAAATTTGTATACTATTTCGTTATTACTTGAATACTAATATAGTATTAAGCCTAATTGGACGTCGGATGTATTGTCTAACACCATATCCTGCATGGCGACAGAAGAAGAAATCATTACTCGTTCTAGAAGAGGACAATACATACAACATATGTACATACTACATAAATATGTCAAAAATATGTAAAAACATATGTACATATAAAATAATATACAAATGACAGCTGTGTGGATGGGAGACACTTGGCCTCTTTTCGAAATACACATTAGTTTTTCTCCATGCGCAGGTTTAATTATGCGCAAGACCCACCTTGCAGGTTCAGAGGTAGTTTTCCATTAAGTCAAGATATTATAAGAACTATATACATCTGATCTGAAGTGGAGTGAAGTATTATACTTTTATAGATTTGTTTCTAAAGGTAATTGAAACGGTCTGAGTCGCAGTTAACGCGACACTACTTTTATACCCGTACTCAGTCAGTGCACATGTGATTCATGTGGAATTTTCAATATTTTATCAGTTTTTACATTTTACATTCAATCTACATCTACAATACTTCTTACAACAACACGCCATTTCGTTCTCCGCATACACTTCACGAGGCAGAATGTGTAAGCAGTATGAAAGCGAGAGATAGAATCAGTAGCGGCTGAAGGGATGGGAGTAAGCTGCTGAAAATTCATTTCATCATTGTGGCTATAATAATGATCCGATCTGAACCAGATTCGGTAATCTGGTAGATATGGTCATTTTCTACGATACTGCATATTCTATTTTGTTCTATCTTCAAAATTGTGGACATTCGTCTCTTGTGGGGGCGGAAGGGAGCGGGGCTAAATTTCGAAATACACTTGTATTGAAGTGATATCACAGGAGCTTAGAAAGAAAGTTTGGTTAGTTTTTGGTCTTAAGTCTCTGAGAGCCAGGCGACACAAAAGTCGAACAATCAAAGCAGACGTGCTGGTGTGTGGTGTGCTTTGCCCGTTCATCCGCCTACGTAGACCTCGGAGATTATAAAAAGTTAGAGCAACCAATCTTACTATCAAACTCTGATATCACTTTAAAACAAAGGAATTTTGTGTATCAAAAATTCGCTAGAAGTAGTGTCGCGGCAACTGCTACTCACTTTTTATGATTGAATTATGTTTTTTTTTATTATGAATTATGAAACAAAAATTAAAATTATAAAATAAATTGATATGAAATGAGGGCTGCGTTTCTGCATGGGATTCGCTCGGCAGTCATTAAATATCAACGTCCTAAAGCAAAATCAAGCAGGGACTTGCACCCTAGTTATAGAATAAAAGAGTGCCAGTTCTTATTTTGTTCTTTTTCTATGCGAAAATATACTTCTATCATCAACAAAGAAAGCACTCGTTGAAATCGACTTAAAAACCACTTAAAATGTAGGTTAAAGCAGATTACATCTTTGATTCTTAGCAGCATTTAAGAATTAGCAAAGATCTTTGGCATGCGCAATATGTACATATGTCTATGCAAAAGAGACATGTATATATTTGGTACATACATACATATGTCTAATGTAAATATGTTTCAAATGTTTTATTGGGCAGAGTATTCGTATTGATTGAAGGCGTGTTTCACTTTTGACGAGCAACCGTAATCGAAAGTGACATAGACACTTTTTATGTGATTTTATTTGTATATCTTGTTGTTTTGGTTATGTCATCAAAAGCGGAAAATAAGCAGTAGAAAATTACGCTGGCATAGTTAGCTGGGGTTCATTGGGTGGGTGTATGGCATGGGAGGAAAAAGATCAAAGGACAATTTCCTGATTGTTTTATTCCGTTATTTTATTTGGTTTGCCTTCCGTTCCATGCCGTTCCGATCCGTTGTGTTGTGTTGTTGGTAGAGTTTTTTTTCTTGTTGATTTTTGGACGTACGTATGTTGTCTTTGCTTATTTATCCTATTCGTTTACTTTGTCAGGCGGCGTCACTCTGACTCTGTCCCAAAAGTCCCCATCCCTATCACCATCCAGCCTCCAGTTCCATCCTTGTTATTTACCACCCATCACCCATCACCCACCACCCACCACCACGGGTCAGACTTATTTATTTATTTGTTTGTTTTCATTATTAAATTGTACTTCATTTGTATATTCCGTTTTGTTTCATCTTATTTTGCTTTTGTTGGGGATACCGAAACCCCCGATGGACCTGTGTATGTACTCTACTCATACATACGAAGATATACACACCTCTGCATCGATGATACTGAAGAAGGGATAAGGGATCCCCGATCCCGACAGAGAGACCAGGACTTACTGCCTTCAAAGAAGATTCTTAATTGATTAAGTGCTTATAGGTAATGATGATGATCCCGCCCGCTGGTGTTTGTAATTGCCGCCAGATGCGACAGTCCGCGTGGAAATACTCGCAAAGTGCGTGGTGGATTGTGGATGGTGGAGGATTGTCGTTGTCGTTGTTCTGTCTGTGTGGTAAGCGAGGTTAAAGAAAGCATCAGTGAAAGGGCTTTTAGATAAACCTTCTGTTTCAATTAAAATTAAAAGTATACGGTGCCCAGATCGCACTGCCAAGATGTACTCTCCAGCGCCCCCCCCCATCTCTCGAGCTCTCGTTTTCCCAACCAGACCCAGGCACGGGCATGGGCACGGGCACCTCATTAACGCAACGAAACGAATTCACACAATGGCGAGCTTTCAAGTGATACTCACAGCTCAGCTTAGCTCAGCGCTCATCGAGAAGAGGTGTGGGTTGGGTCTGTTTTGTTGCAAATTTGTGTTCTCATAAACAATTGTTGTTGGTAACCCCGGCCGGCCCCGCTGAAGTCGTCTATGTTGCGAGCGGCCTGAGAGCTGAGAGCAGCAGCTCATGCCAAATTCACTGACAAGTGGGCCGAGTATTTCGCTTTATCCGCTGAGCGACTGTAAATTTTCACAGAATGCAATTTTTGCCATTGATGATACATACATGTGTACATAAGTACTATATATGTACATGTACGTAGTATGTGTGCTTGTCGCCTTTCGAGTAAAGCGTCCCTGCACGAGTAACGACTCAAGAGAACAATAACTTTTTCACATTTTATTTACATACTGATGGATGTACATGTACATACATATGAGAGGGGACAGGCTTTGCTGGCTCAAACAAAATATACATAAATTAAATATCTGAAAAAGTAACAGTTACAGACAGGTTAAGGTATGGGCAGCTCTAGCTCTAGCAGTATTATCCAATGCCCAGGAGATCAGCTCGATCGAACTGGATCCGGATGATCAGGAACCTGTATGAAGAAGAAGCTGTATCCTCCTCCACAAGTGTATAGTATATGTATAGTATATGTATTTAGAATAAGCTCGGAGTAAATAACCAAACCACACCAAAAAATGGCTCTAGAACTGTGCTGCTCATCAGTATATCAGTCCGACTCAAAGGATAAGATGTCCCTGTTTTGATATCCATTTGAAGGATGAATGTATGTACAGAGGGCAGAGGGCCTTCCTTTTGTTGGTGTGTGGGATTACTATGCGAGCAACCAACCCCATTTGAGTTTACATTGAAGAATATTTAAGCTTCAAGTCAAGGGAATCAGCCACGGTCCGGGCCGGGGGGATTACAGTCGAGGAATAGGTATCGTTGTCGCAGGCTCTTTTTTAAGACCGATGGTGCGCGAGGCAGCAATTCTCTATTTTTATTGTCACAGCGTCTGCCCAAAAGCAGATAAATAAGTAACGAGTATAAAAGAAGCCAACACCTGCATCAGCGTACTTGGGGAAGAGTCAGCAGAAACTCAACGATGTGATATAAGGTCAAATGTACGATTATCCCGACTAAGGAAATGTTGCGAACCGAACCAAGCAAGCATATATCGCTGTTCATCACATACGTATGTATGTAATTATACCATGCTTTTAGTTTGCGTGTACTATAAGTTTATATAATGTTTTTCCCGCTACAAATTTGACTGATTTATGCATCGAAATCAATATGAAATATGAATATTTGTATATGTATTTACATAGGTACATCCATTAAACGGAATTGTCTATGGAAGGTTATGATTTAAAAACTGCGAGACTAGAGACGAGAGACATCTGCAGGCATTTGGTCCAAATCGATATACCCTCCTCAAGTGTAAATATCTATACATACATACATATGTACATATGTATATACAATTGTACACTCCAGGTACGGGGTATAACCACGCTTCCGTAATTTCGCGTCTGTAGAGTGCTTCTTGGCGCCTAGACATCAAAGCGAGTTGTTCGGAGTGGGACGTGGCGGATGGACCCAAGCCCAAAGGAGAGGAGAACGCTTCGCTAAATTCATAATCAAGCGTAGAGCAACACTTATCGACGTTATACCATCCCAACCACATGATGAATATGAATGAAAATATATACATATACATACATACATAAAGATGTATATGATTGTACCTTTGTATTTACATGTACATACATAAATATTACATATGTATTGAGTGACTTTATTTATTACTAAAGACCTACAAGATTTGGCGCATTAAACATTAAATGTACATACGTATGTACATACATATGTAAGAATCAAAATCAAAATCGAACTGATGCTGATGTGGTGGCATTTACTGTTTAAATTTCATTGCTTCTGTTAGAATCAAGTTGTCAACATTGGGAAAAGAAAAGATTTCGTTGAGTTTGTGATTGTGATTGGGATTGAAATTGCCATTGGATTGCCATTAAAATTCATTGGCACGCTTCGTTCGTCGAATCCCAACTAGGCCAAATCCGATAAGGATTCGGGAAACCGCAATACCGCCATACCGCTATACCGCAACGCAACCACCAGCTGAGACAATCAGACCTGTACGTAGTTGTCAAATTCCAATTCCCAAACGGCCGCTAGAGTCCCCGAAAGCTGTGGTGTAACAAAAACCGTTAATATTACATCAATCCCCGTGGCATCAGAATCAGAATCTGCTTCGCTACAAGTACAAGTACAAGTACGAGTACGAGTGAGAAGTAGGAGTGGATGCCGCCAATCCATCGAAAAGAGGCTTGTGGGCTGCAAATTACACCGATGACACGCTGTGTCATCGCATCATTGACTTGCTCGAGTGACTACGGGGCGTGGTGGTGGTGGTGGTGGTGTGGTGGTGGTGGTTGGCGGTTTGGACGCAAGCTGTTAGTGAGCGAGATGTAGGCAGTGGGAGTGGGATGACTGACGGAAAAGTTCGGCTGTGCTTTCGGCCAACTTTTTCCTTCCATTTTATTAAATAATTTTGCATTGTTGAGAATAAGTTTTGTAGCCCTTTTGTTGTTGTTGTCAATTTCTGAGCCTGTGGCTATCAATAACGTATTTGAGGGCCAAACAGAATTCCTGCAGGTTTTTTGCGCTACTTGACAAAAATCAATACCCTTCAAAATAAATTGTAAAACATCTGAGATGCGATCCATCGTAGAGATAACACGAAAATGGATATTTAAACTCTGGGGCGGACCCGTCTGCCCGTCTATGAAATTAGCTACAACGGGTGGGTGGTCTCCTTGAACAGGGACAGGACTTGCCACTTTTTCACCGCATGGAAATATTTTGTATCTGCATACTCGCATTTGGCGTCAATTGTAATTAATCACCATCCTGTCCCATCCCATACCTACATACGATATGTATGTATATCCATACCCATGACCATCCATCCATCCATCCATACAATTCATCGCCCGGCTCTGACGCAGCTTCTCCTCAAACGAAATAATATAATAAAATGTAATATAAAACTGATTACTCTGATTCTTATTATTCTTATTTTCATTCAGACCCAAAGTGCCGTGAAATTCAAATGAGTTCAACTCAATTATAATAATAAACTGCTCGTTTTATGTTGCTGTTGATGCTGTACCTTTCCCTGTCGCTGTCGCTGTCGCCGCATTGTTGTTGCTCTTGTTTTTTACGCCGTACTTAAAATAAAAACCGGGCATACCCATTTTGTTAACACTTTGTATCCTTCTTAATAAATCCTAACCCAAACGCCAAATATCCGACAAGAGAATTAGGAGAAAGAATGAGTAGAGCAAATATTCTTTCCTGCCCGCCATAAAAAAATCATATTTATCCCACAAATTTCTCACAAGCTAAGTTTCATACGTGGAAGTCGCCATCAAATGTACATCACAGTTTAAAACAATAAATATTAGCTCTTACTTGGTGGTAGTCACTGTACGAACTTTACACGAAAGGGAAAAGGAAAGCTACCAACTTTGATCGGCTTTGATCAGAATGAATAATCTGTATATCGAAGCACTAGCCTGACGACAATTCACCTGTCCTTTCGTGTAGAGCCCAAACTCAATGGATTTGAATAAAAAAGGCAAGCGGATGAAAACTTGAACGCCATTTCAGTCTCTGATGGCTCTCGAGAAGGATGGATAGCTGCATAGATGGATGGAAAATACTCTGGATATGCTTGTCTTGGATCTGCGCAGACCTAACCTAACCAGAATGGGCTGCTGCAGCACGTGCAGGTCATTGAATGACCAGGACCAGGGTTGAGGAACACATATAAATGATTTTAGCTTTGTTAGGGTGGAAAGGCAGAGTTGCGATGCTGCACAGCCACGACTCTGGCACTCGACTTCTGGCTTTATTCTAATTACGATTACCCTCTCCAAAAACAACCCTCGGCCCACGCCCACGCCCACCCGCACGGCTTGTGTCAAGTGCAAAGGTCTTGGTCTTGGGCAAGCTAAGGTCGCGACATGTGACAGAAGAGCCTGCGAGCAACAGTCACTTTTTCTCATGCCATGACTAAACATCGAAATTTGTACCGGACCGCCCAGCGTGTTTAAGGTAATTGTTTTTTCTTTCTTTGCACGACAATTCGTAATTCTCCTCTGCCGCTCCGCAGCTCTTTCCTTAGCATCCTACTGCATCGTTCCTGCATCCTGCGTCGGCGTCAATTCAATTACAAGTTATTTCACGTTCAAACTGCGAGCGGTACACGCACCGCACGAACCATACCATCCACATGTCGTCCGCATTTCGCCCCACTCTCAGCCAGGAAATTCAGAAATAGATTGGGGAAATTGAAATTCAAATTGAAAACATGATTTGTACAAATTATTATTATGGTCATACGTAGTAGCAACATTATGAAGAAAACAAACCAAGTCCGCGGCTGCGGCTCCGACTGCGACTCTGGCTTGGCTCCAGTTCCGCGTGGTAACACATGATGTGGTTATAGTATTCCTTATTTCCTATTCCCGACAAAGCTTAGCTTATTCATACATACAAGTATGTACATATGTATATACTGACAGTAGTTGTAGTAGTAGAATAAGTTAGTAGGTAGGTATAGTATGCTGTAAGCGTAATGCTAGCCATTGTTTTGGGACATTTTTTGGTTATCATATTTGTCGCTACAATATTAAAATATGTGTGTCCCATCTTTGGGGAGCGAGCCCACCACCCACAATAAGAATAAAGCGACGTATTTATATTTGAAAACAATGGGGGCTCTAATGATGGGAAATCGGCAGACGGCTATACGCAGTCTAGAAGGAGATGATTAAATCTGTGACAACAAAGGGCAAAATAGCATTCAAATTAGAAGCTCATTGTCGATGTTTTGTTGCCAAAGTAGCGCCAATGCGAATGTATTGAGAGCCAGGCCAAGTCCCTTTGTTCCAGCCAGACAATGGGGTCACAAATGAAGAGCGGGGTTGCATCCACATACATAAGCCATCAGTGGTGCCACAGAGGGTCCAGGGCTATTTCTGGGTCTACGGCTACGGCTACTATAGCAATGCATATGGCTGTGGGACACGGTCTGTCAACACGTATGACCAAGTTCATCCCCGCCGATGATATGGATAATAACGATCATCAATCGCCATCATCAATCTTCATCCATTACCACCAAGTACAACAATGAATGTCTAATAATTCTAGCACGGGACAGGAACAGAAACTTTTTCCGACCAGAGTAGATCCAGACAAATTTAGAAGGCATTGAGAAACATAACGCACTCCCAGCCCCAACTTCTTCACTTCAATTGGGGAGGATTTTGGGAAGTGAAGGAAGCCTTCTGATGGATTTCTAAGGACAAACGGCTGATTAGTTTCTTAAAGTTAGCGCAAGTACTTTCCACTTGTCCTAAGGTATTCTCGAACAGTTTCCAATACAATTTTATAGTTCATCCCATCCAGTTGAGAAAATTAATAATTCATAATTTGTCTGTTTATGACGTGTGACTTGTGTGAAACTATTGTCAAAGTTTCATGTAAAAATCGATTACAGAAACGTTGACTGTCTATCGATATGCCTGCGACGTAAACATTTCTCAACTTTTATTGTGTCACAAATGAGCACGAGTTCACCTTTAAATCCACCGACGACTTTGACTTTGGTTTCCATGTGGCTCCCTGGCCATAGAATATGTCACTATAAATTTTGTTCATGTCTAAATATAACATTTATGATTTCCACCCTAGAAATCATTTATATCTACACTTTTTGACAAAATATCCCACCGTTCTGAAGAAGAAATGAAACACAAATGATTGCTTAAGGTAATGTTAGCTGTTGACTGAAATACGCACAGGTTCATAATTACATCTTCAACTGATGTACCGAAATACATACTCGTACATACATATGTGCGTAAATATGTAAATGCAAGAGAAGAGCCAGAACGCGGTGTACTATATGTACATACATAGGTGTGTAGGCAAGATTGGAACTTAAAAGAGGAAGCGCGTGCTCTATCGTATGTATGCATGTGTTTGAATTGTAGGGTAGGAGCCAATGCACTATGGTCCCAACGACCACTTTTGTTGGCCAAAATTAATAACTCGCGAACGAAACAAGATTTTTGGATTTGGTTTTGCATTGGGTAGATACAACCAAAAGGAACTGGATTTACAAAAAAATGGGTGTGGCACCGCCTTTTTTTTATTGCATATTTAAATTTTTAGTTATATTGAATTGCGAGTATTGAGTATATTTTGAACATTTTTATTAAGAAATCAATTTAATTGATTTTTATATATTTTCAATAGGGCGTGGCACGCCCAAAACAATTTTTTTATTTAAAAAATAAGCAATACAAGTGTTAAAACAAATGCGAGCTCGTATTTGACTCGTATTCGTGCGATCATGCTTGCGGCTTGAATCAATAATTTAATATTTCATCCTTGCGATACTACAAGATCTCCAGCCGGCCTTCTTTGTGGTCTACAACATTTGTTGAAGTGTGATAGCAAAGGGCGACCCACTGGCTTTAAAGCTTTTGAACACTTTCCTGTATATTTAGCCAATCCATATACTTTCGATTAACGTCTCTGTATTTTCCTTACCATTTTTCCATTTTGTTGCCAAACGATAACAAAAACTCATAAAATTGTCTTTAAAATCTTATTAATTTCATTTGAAATGTCACCATTAAGTTTAATTTTTAAATTATTGAGTTATTTGCATGTTTTTCGCTTCTCTGATGTTCACGCGGCAAACAATTCTTCATTTTTGATTTTGAGGTTATGTTCTACTAATGCATATTATAAAATTTGTGGTGAAATGTGGGACTTTCTACTATATACATTTCAACAAGAATTGATAACTCTACGAAATACAATATGTTTCAGGGTTGGAATAGGTTGGAATCAAAAGTTTTGTCTATTCAAAAATCAGTTTTCTTTCCGAATTGTCAGATGTAAAACGCCTCACTTGAACCTCAAATTAAAAAGACATCACAAATACGAGATACAGGAAACTTTACAAAACACGTAGTAGAAACCCGACTGATTAAAATACAATACAAAAATTTGATCAGTTAATAGTATTTTTCAATTTATGAAAGATATAAAATTGCTATTAAATTTGCACTTTTTCACTGCACGTGCAGTGAGTGACAAAGGCTGTTTTTAACAGCTGATTTCGCGAATGTGGCGCCATCTATGGAAATTTCGGGTATGCAACTTTTATGGTCACTTTTTTTCTAATAAAGTTTGATCAAAAAAACGGTTACTTCTTTACTTTCAAAAAATGGGTTTTGGCCAACAAAAGTGGTCGTTGGGACCATAGTGCAATGCATTGGCAGTGGCATGCATACATTGTTCAGGCTGTTTGCTAACACACACTCTCACGCACTTAACCACAGATTTATTTGCCATTTTAGGAGTCATTAACTACGCAAAGGTAAGGGATATCAACCCCAACTCGACTTTGCCTCTTCTCTTCTCTCCTTGCCCTTGCACGCACCGCCTGAAATGACAGGCAGGTCCTTGGAAGCCTGCGGCTCTAGTCCGGAAGCGGCTTTTGAGTGAGTTCGGTTGCTAATTATCCGCCTATGGATGGCCAAAGCCCCTGCTGACCACTTCCCTTGCCACACACCCTTGTGCTAACACTAATCCTTGTTCTGTATTTTGTCAGGTCATAAAAACTTTTCTTATATTAAGAACATGCTCATGCTTCACGGTGAGTTGTCTGCAGCCTCATTGCCTCTCAGAATTTTGTTGTGCCGGGGCCTTAAAAGCCATTCGCTAATAATTGCAATCATGTTTGGCAGCCCGTTGGGTCATCAAACGTGCTGCCCCACTCCGTCTGAGGAGCAACAGCAGAGACTTATTTCGACATTCGATTCGACACCCTTAAGTAGCATGGCCAGGATACAACACCACCTATACAGATAGATTGATACACAATATAAATTTGTACATATGCATGTATGTATGTATGTATGTATGTATGTATGTATGTATGTATGCAGTACAGATATACATATGTACATGGAAACGTGAAGTTAGTCATTTTGCAATGGTACAATTCCAAATGTAGGCTTTACAATTCAAATTTCTATCCCAAGTCTACTGTATATGGGATATCTACAGTATACCTACAGTATATATATCTACAGTAAGTGGTATTAACCACTTCTTTGGACATACAAAATGAAAAACCCTTTTCTGTTTCTAAAAATAATTCAACGAATCCGCCTCCTCAATGATGATTGTACTAGTAGCTTGAAATGATTTTTCAAGCTGAAAAAAATCATTCAAATGACACCAAAATTTAGCTGGGATACCGCCGGATAGCCTTCTCCATTTGTTCGGTGTGGTGCTGCTTAGTCAGCGATCAGAACTTTGTATTACAATAGTCGTTATGGTTTCTAAGCCGATGTACAGATCCGATCCCATCAGCATCAAATGCTATATATATTGTAGAAACTCAGCACTTAGTTAGGTTTCTTTTTCTTTTGAGATCATCACTGGATCTAAAAATAGGAGGACACTGGTGCACATTCTCTCTAGTTTATACTCCACATTCACTCCGCTTTTCCATTCATTGATATGATCGTCATCGACTCGACGAACGGGTGACTCTGCCTGTAAAAGAATTGACGTCCTCTCCTCTTCTTTGGTAAAACATTTCTCACTTCATTAAGACGCCTTATAAATACATATGTAATGTATGTGTGTATGTATGTACATACATACATATCAGACTTGCCACTCGGATGGTCTTGCGAAGGAGAGGGAGGGCAGGGCAGGGCATCACCATCATGCATCTGAGGTGTGGCGTGTGGCATACGCGTGGCGTGCGTGGCTCGTATGTGGCTGTGACGATCTGTACAAAGTTGATGGGTGGACACGGCTTGCTGAAGCCATAGCAAGAGCCACAGATGGGGTTAAGGGATAATGTGAATGAGCCTCAACCTAATAAAAGAATCGTATGAGATGTATCGTAAATCATAAATAATTTAATAGAAGTGTCCTCCCATCTGTATCGATATAACTGTATGAACTAACTAGTTCTGGTGATTGATACTAAGCGAGAAAGATTCTTATTATTCCGTTTTGTAATTTTCTACCCTAGGTTGATGTGGAATATCTTTTAGTATCTAAATATCTGGATATCTATCTACATATTCGTGAAATATTATTTCTATAATCCCTCTTTCAGGCGCACGAGGCAATCAATAGTGATTCAATATCGCAGTTGACCCAATCCATCTACATGTGCATTCATACATACATATGTACATATGTTTGAATATGAATAGGCGTCTCTATCTATCAATGTATGTAGGTATGTATGTATGTATGCAGTATGGGTTTGGGGAGCGATCAGAGAGAGATGCTTCTATGGATGAAACTACGCAAAACCCACGCAAGAATTCAAAATTTAAATAAAATGACCTAAATCACTCTTATCGTCGGAGGAGACAATGAACATTTTACAGCAATATTTATGAATTTTACGACATTTATGGATGAGTTGAGCATTTCGACGTTGTCGTGCGGATAAAATATGAACTGGCCGATCAATTTATATGAGAGATGTTCCGCGTTCTCCACACTACACTCACACCCACCACCCACACTCACACACACCATCAATGGGCTTGTAGATTGGGTGGATGGATGGCGATGCGAGTGGAAATGAAGATGAGGCTG
Source organism: Drosophila bifasciata (assembly GCA_009664405.1). Taxonomy (NCBI): domain Eukaryota; kingdom Metazoa; phylum Arthropoda; class Insecta; order Diptera; family Drosophilidae; genus Drosophila; species Drosophila bifasciata. The sequence continues at coordinate 852,075 of CM019045.1, forward strand.
AGGATGATGATAGGGAAGGAGAAGGGAACGAAAGGAATGGAATGGATGGGCTCTACGTAACAAAATGCACAGATTGTGTACGTATGTATATAAATACACATGTATGTATTTATATAGAATATGAAACATTTCAACAGCATATTGTTCATATTTTATGTGTGCTCTTCTAAATGTACATGCATGCATGCATACATACATATGTATTTATACATATGTATATACACAAACTCACATACATACATTCATATGTATTTTCACCGTACGCGTTTGTTTATAAGACACTAAGGAATCGTCGATTCCCTAATGAGATGTTTGCGAATTTCATGTATCCAAAATATTATCTATTCAGCTCTTCTCCCCCTCTCTTTTATGTATGTACATATTCGTAATATTTACATACTATGTACATTAACACACGTTATATGTACATACATATAACTGACTTTGATATTATTATTTTTGTAAGAAAGCGAATCAATCGACCGACGACTCGATCTTGTAGAATCTTTGCATTAAAGTATGTAGATGTGCATGTACATATATACACATTTATGCATGTGTGCATGTCCATACATATATATATATTTCCCCTGTTTAATGTGGCGCAACCGATGAAGAAAGTTTGCAATGGATGCAACACATCCTATGTATCGTATGAATTCTGTTTTCATTCATAAATTTTTATTTCAAAAATAGATTTCTCTGTCTTTTGCTACTTTTTATTCTGGCTCCTTCTGTGTGTACTGCGTACATCGTAGATCTCCTTCCACTTTGAATTCGTGTGTCAGGCTGGTTTCTGGCGCAACGTTGAGGCTGTCATGCTCTATGATGATGCAGTGTGGCTTTGCAAGGTTAGCCACGTTTTGATTAATATAAGAATATTTGCAGGCAAATTTTCAAATGCATTTCCGGTGAGATTTGCAATGCACATGGAGATTGAGTGCAAGTAGAGGAGGCCTAGCAGGCCATCATCATCAGATGCATATGATGGCACATTTTCGTATTTATTTTCATATGTATGTACATACATATATATGTACATACATTTATACGTATGAATATTTATGAAATTATATACATACATATATACATTACTGCTGTGCTGCAGTAGATCTTTATCTACACAGTGCGAACGACGATGGGCAACAAGGTCGGAGGAGGAAATCTGTTATCTACTCTGATCAGCTAAATATACAGTAATGGAAAAAATAATATAAACGGCATTTTTTTTTTTCGCATTTTTCAAAATTTTCTTCAGTCGGGTCATTATTCTGCTGGAACTCCCATTTAAATGGCATTTCCTCTTCAGAATATGATAGCATTATACTGTCGAGTAAGTCTACGTAGTGGATGGCACAGATATTTTCTTGTATCGAAAGTTTTGGACCAACACCCGAATGGGAAAAGTATCCCCACAACATGATGGGTGCACCACCGTGCTCATCTGTTCAAATAGAGTACTTTAGGTCGTGAGCATTGTTCTCAGGGCACCCTACACGTGGTTTTCCATCAGATCTAAGACAATTCATCTTGGTTTCGTCCGACTAAAAAATTTTTTCCATTTTGAACGCAAAAATGCACCTTCGCGAAATGTACCCTTTTTGAAAAATATATGATAACAATATGGTATGGTACCTTTTAAGGTAAATGGCTCCTTATAACTTCTGAACCCAGCCTAATTATTATAGTACGATTAATAACCTGTACATTGTGATCAATTTTAATATCGTTCGACGAGAGAAATTGATTTTTTTTTATTTTCGAACAAGGTTTTGGTTGAAATTCACCGATGTTGCTCGCTTTTTTTCGCGTTTCTCTGGTTTGTTTTTGTTGTGAACCGCCTTAAACACTTTTTTTAACATTTAAGAGTTGTAGCTATAGCTGACATTGTTTTGCCTTCATTGCTGAACGTTAGGATATGTCATATTTCAATATCCTTACCATGTAGGCCACGGCCCATTCTAAAACAAATATCACCAACAAATATAACGGGATCCGCAGGAAAAGTTATTTAGCATCTTCTTTTAGCGTTAGTCTATGAAATGTTACCTATAAAATTCGAATACATCGGATTCAAAACAAGATAAAAACCAAATTGGAGTGCGTTTCTATTATTTTTCCAAGACAAACTCGAGGTCTTTCCACAATTTTATATACACAGCTAATAATTCTTAAGATATAAGCCCAAAAGAGAGTCCAAAGTAAAGCTCTATTATCCTGAAACCAAGCCTAGTGGTTTTCATGCAAACAATTTGATCCAAAAATGAAATATTTGGTTTTAAATGTGAATGCGCCTGTCGTTTCTATTATTTTTTCCATCACTGTATGTACATATGTATGTAAGGCTCTCTCACAGATCACGATTTTTACTACAGATCACTGTAGCGTCGTCTTCCAGGCGGAAGTGATAGGAAGTCAGGGAAGTTTTGAACCTTCAAGCAGTGGCCGTTACGGCAAATTGGATCGACATGGCAACACTGCCACGCGTATCGAATAGCAAAACTTAAAAATTATTATTATTATATAATCTATATATATAGTGTTTGCTAGTTAATATCTAATGTGTTTTAACCTTTTTTTGCTCAGGTTTTTAATTTTTTTTGGTATTGTTTAAAAAAGGCGTCTGGCCGTTTTCTATCTGTGTCGCGTACCACAATTTTTGGACGCCCTTCCATGGGGTTTTCCTATTTTGAAATGAAAACTTAGCTTAAATCATTTTATAAATCTCCCCACAAGGTTTTGAATGGATGTTGTTCCAATTTTTCTCTCTGGTGCACCCTGCGCAATTTTTGTGACCTTTAACAAAAGTTAACCCCATCGATATATTTTTTTGGCGCATAGGTAGAACCTATTTTGCTATTCTCCCTGGAAGGTTGGCCTTTTGTAGTCGTAAACGGATCGTTGGATCACCAAATTCTTGTTTAATTTCTGCTGCAATAGCCTTTTACGACTTAAACTGGTCATTTTTGCTCAAAGGATCAATGCAGTGGTCAAGTGTTTTGCTAGTTTTCTGTGGCTTTACGCGAGTTTGCTGACTAGGTTTCCTTTTTAAAGTATTTTGAAGTCCTTTTATTCATTTCGCAACGTACAGAATAGATGTTCCTTTTTTTTTAGACTAAAAGGCTATTGGGCTTCTTCCTCTGCACAATGAGACTCTCAACCCATTTTTGTAAGAAAAAAACATAGTTATTTGTTCATATTTTGACTGTAACTAAAAGAGAGAAGTTTTATGTTAGTTTAAAGCTGAAGTAGATGTGTGTACCTATTATTATGATCAGGTGTGTATGTATGTACATATTTACAAAATCAAATTACTACAACCGTTGGAACGTTTGGTACCCGACGTTACGTTGCCAAAAACAGAAGTGGGTTTTGAGGTTGCGTTACAAAATTGCAAAACTCTGCGAATTGGGTAGGACTCATGATCTTTTCTGATCTTATACTCTGTACATATGTACGTATTGTATTTTTGTTGTAATGGCGTTGATGTGTGTAACTCATCCTTGCCGCGGCTCACAACGTTAGAAAATAATATCAGAAATCGGAAATCGGTTTTTATTGGATGGTGGACATTTTACATACATATTTGCATATGTACACAGTATGTACCATTTTGTCCAAGGCTGACTGGAGTTGTCTCTTGATTCTAATTAATTTGGCGCTTTGGGCTGGAGAGAACGTATGTATGTATATATGTACATATATACACCCCTTTATTTTACGAGTAAGGGGTATTAAAAGAGTCACTCCTTTTGGGAAATGTCTTGCTAGAGTCTTGGAACACAGAGGGAGAGGGGTTGAGCACATGTGTGATAATGTGCTTTTAATGAGAACCTTTTTGAACTGTGCACTTAACATCGAGATAGTATCTCTCATTGGAATTATGCATTGCGGCGGTGATGTGATTGCCAGTTCACTGGGTGGTGAAGAAGCAGCAAGCTACCCCCGAAAGCGAAACTGGAAAATGCAGATTTTACTAGATATTTTTTGGGCGGCAGTGACAATGGTAATCATCAGTATCAGTTCGTTTCGTCATCATCGTCAATCATCCCCTGTTTCCTGGACGAAATATTTGACAGATAAACATCACATTAGCGTGATTCCAAGCCGATTAGCCAAGCTGAGCCTAAGCCCAGCCCAGCAGAAGTTGCGCGCTCATTGTCACGTTATAGTAGTAGATCTGCTACCTCACGCTTACGCAACAGTTCTCAAGCGATTTGGTCTTTAATTTAACCGCTGCGCTGCCCATCTATGTACATCTATGTAGAGTACGTTGTACGAGTATCTTATCTATGTACATATGTATCCCACCCCTAAGTGGTGGGGTTGTAACAAATCCGAACGATACCGAACAAAAAGATAACACGAGACAGATTTTACGGAATAACTGTATTTTGTCTTTTGATGGATGATACGAATGTACATATTATACAATAAGTACATAAATACATAGTATGTAAGCACCTGTCATATATAAGCATATGTAAATGCGTATACATACATATGAATGTACATATGTACATATGTACATAGGTATTATATTCACATTAACAACAAGCATAAATACGTAAAAACAACTAAACTAAGCAAGAGTCTTATTTTCTATTATACTCTTCTGTCCCTATACATATACTATACACATATGTATCTATGTACATATGTATGTACATACATATGCAGACAGCCAACAAGGCAAGCCCCATAAGTTTTGAAGATAGCTGGGATAGCTATGAGAATGGGAGGTTCCGTTCCTCAGGTAATGATGGTATGATGGTATCGTCTATGTCTATGTGCCAACGGTATTGCTATTTCTATGGCCGCGGCAATGGCAATGTGCTATGTGATGTGGCCAGCCGGCCGGCCATTACATAAAAGCGAACCGGGGGGAGAAGGCAGAGCCCACAGAATAAAAGAAAGCTTATTGTTCTGGGCTTGAATGGAAAGCACAGTACAAAAGCGATTCAAAAGAAAATTTAACATAGCATAGAAAATCGCAAAGGAAATACAAAAAGTAAAATAAAATGAATGTACACAGAATGGTCGGTCCTCTCTTACACAATGAAACAAGCTGTGAATAAAGGAAGGAAGAAAGAATAATACAAATTTGTATGCAACAGCCGGGGAAATTCAAAAAAGGAATCGAATGGAAGGGCAAAAAAAGAAAGAAATGTGTTTAGAGGATGCTCTCGCCCACCTAAGCATTTACATACATAGCTATATACATACATACATACATACATATGTACTTATATACTCGTATACAATGTATGTATATGGTGATATGTACAGGATATTATGGGTAAGAATCGGAATACTGGATCGTAACAATCTCTTAGGATCCCGGCAGGAACCTTTCCTGCTAGAATCGAGATCGAGTCTAAATACGTGACTACTTCATACCTAAATTTGTATATGCTAATTTGCAATTGTCACCTGCAGGGATGTAGAGATACGTGATTTACTCTCGTTTGCCCGCCGGAGCTGAGTGCTACATGAAAAGGCCTTAAATTTCATCTGCATATTCGCACAGGCAGAGGCACAGGCTTTGACAATTCTTGCGCAACGAAACAAATAAATTTATAAAATAAATTGCTTTTTTGTGACGATACAAAAGGTGTTGGTTGGTTGGGTTTGGGTTCGTTTTTTTAAGTCCTGGAAACCCAATTGGAAAATGCATTAAAACATTCAAATGTTAGTTTTTGCTGGTGGCCATTCGGCGGGGCAGACCACCTTCTGAGCATAATGGGTTTAGTCGCTTATGTAATAGATGTATGTACATATGTAATATAATCGCGCCGCACTGTACTTGCCTGAGTGAGCAAGCGACTTCTAATCAGTTGAAGTTGTCGTATCATTTCGGACACCGTATGATCATTTTCATATGTTCGGTCCTCACGGATGCATCCAGACAGCACAGAGTGTTCCCTGAAACGATCGAAGACAAGGCTTAGAATAGCACTGGAAAAGATATTCAGAACGTTTTAAACAAAACATTTTAATGGCCAAACACTATAGTCCTTTAAATCTATTCAACTATCGCCACAAATAGTTGGCAGCAATATTTTCCATCAGAGCTAAGAACTGAGGCTCAAATGGACCGAATGGCGTTGCAATTGCAGCGTTCTATCCGTTGAAATCAGTACCATCTGACCATCCGCCAACATTTGTTAAGTGGGGGACAATTTTACAGAGGTATCCAAAATACGAAATACGAATGGGTGCAATTTTTGCACTATGCACTACACTAGTACGTTCCGCTCATGTAAATTCGTGGGATTGTCAGTGCGGATATTGGTCCTGTGGTCATAGATACTCACAATTTGTTGCTGTAAGTTTATTCTCTATTTCCGTTCGTGGTATTCAATTATTTAGCAACAATTCAAAAGAGTAAGCTTATATTTGAACATCGAGGAAGAAGGAATGGCCCTTCGGAGCGGACGTGACGGCGGCGGGTCGTTCGATTAAGCTACATACACTTTGCCATCCTTACCCTTGCCCTGAAATTATTTGCTAGTTTTGGTGTGCATTTTTAATGGCATTAGATTTGCCAATTTCCCAAAAAGGAAGCTATTGAAATCTGGTAATCATTGAGGGCTAATTTTGCACTTTGTGGCTTACCTTACCGGATGACAGGAAAATGTCATCTCTGGCCTCTCTTTCAAGTCAAATTGATGAATAAATATTTGATCTGCTTAATTTTTTTCTATTTAGTATGTACTATACTGGACCACCTACCTTTGTGAAAAACTTGGCTTGGGTATAACAGAGTATTCCGAAGAAGAATCTCTTCCATAAATTGAAAGAAATGGGGTTGTTGCTGAGGACATATGCGGACTTCTTTCTTCTGAAATAGCTTCTGGGCTTGGTGAAATTTGATTTAACTTGTCCATTTCGACAGCTTCTTTTTGTTGGGCAGGAATCAACAGCTCTGACGTAGGGCTAGCATCAACATCAACATAATCATCGGCATTAGAAACATGTTCTTGCTTAATCACTTTCCTATGCTGTGGTGCAACGACGTCGTCGTCTTTTCGCATTGGATCTTCAAGTCGCTGGATGAAGTCGATGCCGGTGCCGGTGCCAGTGCCAGTGCCGGTGCTCCCACCTTCAGCACTCTCCTTTAGATGAGCATCAACACTGTCGGAGCAGTTAGAAACGTTAATTTGCTCCTTGCGGAACATATAGATTTTTGCATCGTCAGATCCATTCCTCAGACGAGCTTTCTTCGCCTTCTTAGTGTATCTTGCGCATGAATCCGACTTTTTTGCTAATATGTATCGAGTTGACTGTAAAATATCATCCCATTATTGGTTTCATTCATTGGGGCCACCCACAGCTTAACGAACTTACATGAGTACTTCTTCTATTGACATCTGACTCGTTCGAACTGTCCGTTCCTGTACAGGAACTCCTTGTATCGGTATCCTGGTCAGTATTTTCGTAATCACTTGTTGACACCATACTCGAGCACATTTCCGTATCCGTATCCCTTATGGTGGTGGTTGATCCTGATCCTTCGTTTCCATTGTTGTTGAATATCTGTTGCTGCATTTTGCCTTTGTTCAATGGGCTGTTTCCTGTGGTACCACACGGCCGTTCAGTCTGTAGAAAATCCGATCCTTTAACGTTTCTCTTGGGCTTGCCATCAAATTTGTTTGGGGGCGACTTTCGCTTTCCTGACATGCTAAAACAATCAAAAATACCCATTAGTGTTTACCTATTTATAAATCTCTTATATCTTCGTATGTACGTATATCTCTCTTATTAATCTATAGCTATATAAATTTCTAACTAGTTTTATAACATAAACTAGAGGACCCGGCTCGCCCCAATTTAACGCCTTCAGATAAACCGCAGATTAATAATAAAAAAAAATAATTAAAACATCAATATTATATATTTGAATGGAATCGAAATAAATTGAGAACGATATGATAAACAATATTTTGTTCGATTAATTTTTCGGCGCAAAAACAAACAACGGAGCCAGTTTGCTAACACTCGAACTGGCAACGTACAGCTGACCGTGCGAAAAACAGGGAAATTCGAGATTGATTACACCACACCGACTTTCAAAGAAAGATTGGCCTTGCGCCTTTATTGATTGTCGCAAAGGCCAAACGAACGGGGAACTGAATCTTCTTCAATGGAAATGGAACATTAATTGGAATAATAGGAATTCGTGGGATAAGGACTACCTCTTCCTTGAATTTCTGGATGGTCGTCGCTTGAATCAGTTTCTTGACGGAAAACCGCGTACCGTTGCACAATTACGGAAGATTCAGATTCCGCAACATGATTTTGATCGATAGGGATAGTTTGTTGCTACGTCCTCGTCGGTCACGCTGTCAACGGATTTGTATAGTAAGAATGCAGTTCTTCAGCGATTTGATCTTGAATTCATTAATTAATCCAAGGTTTAGAGCTCAAGTGATGAGTAATATCTCGTGTTTAGAACTACTACGCCTACTTAAAAAAAAGAAACAAATACAAAATCACTTTTTTCGCGATCGCTGGTTGGTTTTCCCAAAATGCTCTTTCGTAAAAACATGCTCTTGGAAAATACGAAGGCCCCTACATATATAAAATTGTAGGAATGTATGTACATATGTATGCAAATAGATCCCTGAGCGCTCGGGCTCAAGCACTACTTTCAGTCCTTTCCCCCTTTACACACATACCCATCGTTTCGTATCGTATCGTAACGGTTCGCACATACATAAGAAGAAATGATTGTTTTCCCGATTCGCTTTGAACTGAAATTTTATTTATAATGATGACTTCCGCTCTACTGCGACTCCAATACAGACGAGGATGTACAGTGCTGCCCTCCTCCCCTTGCCAAGATGCCCATGCCTTTTGGCAACTGCTGGTGCTGGGATGCACACATACTCGTATGGATGTATGCACATGGTAGATACATGTACATGTATATATGTTCCATACGAGTATTTACACATACCGTCGCAGGGAAATACAAATATTGACTTGTACACTTACAAATAGCTTCCGCAAATTCACTTCAATGGATTTCTCTCCTTTTTGTCGGGCTTTCGGTTTAGCTGTATTGTGGGTTTGTGGTGGTCGTTGTTTTTGTATTTAAATATCAATATTTATACATGAATGTATGTATGTACATATTCCCACACACACAGCACAATACATACATACATATATAGCGTGGCGTATGTAAGTTTGTACAAATGTGTAGTAAGTACATTCGAATTTCCGAAAATACACATTGTGCGTGGGGGTGTGGGGGGTTTGAATGCGTTAGTAGTGGGGGCCAGTGACAGAAAACCGAAAATACGATAAATAAATAAATAAATAAATAAATAAATAAATTAGTTACGGCGAGTGCCCAAACATACAAACATATAAATGAGCGAAACAATAACAGCCCAAGTCCAAATAAAAACGTCTTTCCCGACCCCTCCTCCCCCAGTCCGTTAGGACTGTACTCTCTAGCTGCCGGATGTGAGTGTCGACTGTTTGGTGTATTGTCGATGCACTAGCAAGAATTGGAGTTGCTAAGTCATGAGTAAATTCCCGTACCGTACCAGCAAACCAACAGACACTAAGAAATATACACACATATGTAGGTAGTTTACCCCACCACTAGTCAGTGACAACAGTCGTAAGATTATCTCTTTGAAATTTCCTTTAAAAACTTTTACAAGCTTTTTTTCAGTGTAGCTACAGTCAGTCATACAGCCAATACACAGCCAAAACAATACACTAGCTCGTTTCAAAGGTAGATTATTACTCTATTGGCTTGTGTGTTGTTTTCAAATGATTTCCAAATTGATCCCAATCCTCTGGGCCATTTATCATCATCCGATGCTCAATTTTTCATACCTTAGATAAGTATGTACGAGTATGTACATATGTATGAATGAGAGTAGCACATTCAGGGCGCTCGACAACAACACCCGTCGCTGAGCGCAGCGAGCGGACGGGCGGCGCTTGTAGCGTAACGGTCGGTGTCCCTCCCTGGACGGCAATTGAGTCTGATTCCACTAAGTAGGCACGTGGTTGATTGGTTGGTGTGTTGGTGTGTGTGCTCAAGGTGCATACAATAAATATTATTCTATCCTTTTTTAAGCACCGCAAAACATCATCGGCAAACAGCACGCCACAACACACAACACATAAAAAGAAAGCGCCTGGCGCAATAATGAATTTTCAATTGGGGACCTAAGTCCTAACCACTCCAAAGACATGCGGCTACTGCTCAATTCTATTGACTGCGGCCAGCATTGTTTACGAGCCTTCGGCAGTAGCCTTCATGTAGCGGACCAGGCCGACACACGTGCTGGCATTAAAAATGAATTTGGTTGAACTGAACCCGAAAGGACCGACATGACCACCACCAACACTACGGTGGTGGAATCCAATAAGGGGGCTTTTTTTTTTTTTGTAAAAAAGGCTGCTTTCCACTTTACAAATTGAAAGAAAACGAAAAGAAGGATGGATTCTTAGTCGTTCCCGATCGCCTGCACAGTGTAACGATCGAAGTAGCGAAAAATAAAACATTGTTCTTAGTTATTCAGATATATGTAGGATATGTACATATGTATATTTGTATGGTTCCACAAGATGTTTCTCTAAACATAATAAAATATTCAAAAATCATTAGAAAAGGCTACTAATAGCTCACACCTATTTACTACACCTATAACTATTTACGTATGTACATACATACATACATACATACATATGTACATATGTTCTCGGACATACATTTTAACATATGTATGTCTGTGCAATGGAACTTCATTTGCATATTTGGCGCACAATAGAAAGGACCGACACCGACCCGACACGACCCGACCGACCCCTTTTCCTTCGCTATGCTCTTCTCTGCTCTTTTCTTCTCTTCTCTGCTCTTCTCTTCTGTGGTCTGTGAACGGAACGGACCAAGGGGCACTTACAATCGTAGTTCAAAGAGAGCTTTGCTTTTGTATCTGTGGCTGTTTTTGTTGTTGGATGCGCTTTGTGTGTGTGTATTATTTGTTTGTTGATGGTGCACTTGTTTGGTCAAAAAGCCGCAAACAAAGAGCCGACTGGTCCGCGTTTAGCTTACGAAGGACAACAGTCTATGCTCGCCATCCGTCACGTCACCCCTGTCTGTCGACGGTTCTATGCATGTATTATTTATGCCTGCTTATATTTGTTCATTTTTGTCTCACACTTTGCCACATCTCGAATTTGTTTCGCTATCCATGGAAAGACTAAACAATTGCCCTCTTATGCCCTTTTATGTTCAAATACTTGGATATATTTCGTTGTAAGCTTAGCACACCACCCCCTGTTTACATGCCACCAGTCCGATTTCAATTCCAGCGGAAATTCGGTAATGACGCTTGTAGTATTTGTGGGCAAAACAATTATCTTCTGGGTTTTTTAAGCAAGCAAAATCCATCTGGGCAGAATTCATGTGATTGACTGACTCTTCGATACTGACATCTCAAATTATGATATTAGTCCGAGCCGACAATCCCAAAAATGAATATGAAGTTTTTTTAAAGTGGCGGGATTGTTTTAAGGTGGAATAAAACGACAAGTCGGGTAAGAAAAGTCCTCACTTACAAGACTAGTATGGCCTAAAAATGATTTGTTTGTAAACAAAATGAGCCCAAACATTACCAGGTATAGTGAATGTAGTGAACAGTATCAAAACATTTAGAGCGATGAGTTTTGTGGATTCCCAATATGATGAAAGTAAATATTACAAACTTTCAATGAATACTTGCCAATATTTTCGTTGCAACTTTAAAAACGGAATACAAATTTAAGAGATGAAATTCCAAATGGATTTCAGCATCTATTTCTAAAATATATTAATATGTATATTTCAACAAATACTCAACTGGCAAAGACATAAAAAAAGTTTAAGAACATTGAATTTTTCTTACGATAAATGTTCGTTTTTCTATATCCGTACTCGAAGAGTAAAAGGGTATATTGTATTTGTGGTAAAAGGGGATGTGTGTAACATAGAGAAGGAATCGTTTCTGGATCAGAATCAATAGCCGAGTCGATATAGCCGGCCGTCCGTCCGCCCGTCTTGTTTGTCGCTAGAACTAGAGCAACCAAACTTTTTGTCCAGACAAAATAGCCATTTAGGGTTGATTGCCGATACTGATTCTCTCTCTCGCTCACACTGCTCACACACTCTGCCTCGTGCAGTGTGAGCACTGATGTAGATGTAGATGACAAATGTAAAATGTAACAACTGATGAAACATTTGAAAATTCCACATAAGTCATAGCGTCGGAATACCTGTATAAAAGTAGAGTCGCGTTCACAGCGACTCCGTACGTTCTTTCTCGTTTTTTACTTCCCTTTGTGCCAAAGGGGATTACCTCAGCAGGAGAGATTACCAATCATTATTCTTAGTGCGCAAAATAATGTATGTCTGGTCAAGAAACATTTTTGTCCCCGCCCTGGCGACACTCATTGAATGTAAGCTCGTTCAGCCCAGCTTCAAATACAATACCTCCACCAAAAACTATATGAATGAAATAATGTGTATATACTATATGTACATATGTATTGATGTACATGTGATTACGAAGGGTCGGTCAGTCTGGCCTATGACATTCTCCATCCAATACGCTGGCGATTATTACACTTGTCGCAGCACATTCAGCTTAGTCTCATCTGCTTTCTCGTAGACCATTTAGCAGCCTCGGGCAACGCGGCAGGCCAGTGGACCCCATCATCGTCTTTGCTCTACTTATTATGTCAACTTATTGTTAGACACAATGCGGCGGAAATACGCGTAAATGCAATGCAATTTTATGTCTGATGATTTTAGCTGGCTTTCTCATCCGCACTCACGTAATACTGTAAGACAGAGGATAAGGCTTTTGCTAATATCATATTGACATATTTGACAGAATTAGGAAATCAAACAATTTGTATGAACGCTACTCAAATAGTACAGGGATGAATTAGATTCTTGTAGATGTATGCGTATGTGCTTCATTCATAGCTCCAAGTCCATATACCCATTTTCCGATTTTCCTATGATATATGTACATAAATATACATACATGCATATGTATTATTCCCTTTAATATAATAGTAATGTTATAAGGTTAGCATTAAAACATACATATGCATGCATATGTATGCATGACTTGGTCACTTGAAGAAACCCTTTTATTATTCAGGCAATATACTTGTACTTGTTCAAGTCCCACAACCTTACGAATTATACTTCGCATATGGTGCTGTGTCGTCTAAAACGAATCGTTCTTTTTATTGCTCTTAAATTACTCGAAATATGACCACTTGCCCAGTCAATAAATATTATATGCCTACGAGGCCTCAGTATGCGGAATGTCGACACCAGTGTCCACAAGTCGAAACTTAATCATGACAACCATTGTTGGTCTCAGGCGTCCAGCTCGAATTATAGTCCCAGTGCGTAGATGAGTTCAATAGTGTAGTTTTTTTTGTCAATATACTTTGGGGGTGGATTTGACTTCGGGCTAGCATTTGACTCAAATGTTCGAGCACTGGATTATGTACTTGCCGATATTTGCAGGCTACGGCTGCGCTACGGTTGATGACATCGACACTTTCAGCATACTAAGTGAGTACGAGTACGGTATACAATAGTTGACATTTCCAGACGATTTAATGGGACTTTTTTTGCTCTTTGTCCAGCCGACGGAAAGGATCTTTGCACATGCTCGTATGATTGTGACCTTGCGAATTTAGTAGAATTGCACACTAAATTTCCAGGTCAGTTTATTCTTCTTATGAGTCATAATCCTGGAGCAGGAAGCAGGGGGACTGTACAAAAAACGTTTGTAGTCGACTCAAGTTGCATTGAATTGAATGTTATTTGGAGATAATTTACATTCTGCAACAATAGCAAACTATAAGATCAAAAGATGAGAAAGTGGATGAGACCTAATTCCTTTCCGCAGATACGAATAATATTAAAACGTTTGACAATGAATCCACATCTGAACCGCATCTGGAGTCCATGTGGCATATATGTACATATGTATACACACAAACATATACATACATACATAAATGTCAGGATGCATACACTGAAAAAACAGCACAGGTCGCAGGTCGAATGTACAGGAGCGAGCTTTGAAGTTGAAATAATATCAGTCAACGGAATCAGAGTGTAAGAACGTACGGAAAATAATTATTCTAGATTCATGCATTTTTATTGAAATGTACATAAGGCCTAGACCCTAGGCCTGAGGCGATATACTATATGTAACCATTTTCCTCCCTCGATCCACATAGTATGTATGTATTTAGGTCGTTAGAGATTTTTGGAACTACAATAGATCACCGAAAAACAAGTACGGTTCTTTCATCCCTACTAGTACATATTACTGGAGCAATACTAATAGAACAGTAGTGGTGGCTGAAAAGAACTGGCTTGTTAAAAGTGCGTGCTGAGGCAACACCGATTTCCCACAGTCATTGGTAAGCTTGTGATGGTGTGTATGTATGCACGAATATGTATGTATGTATGTACGTAAGCAAAAAACAAAAAGCAGCAAAGGAGAGCGTGTGACGATCGGCAACTAGATTGAGACTGCCGCTGCGACTGCGACTGAGATGGAGATGGAGACGAGACGGGACTCCAGCGCAAAGTGGTTTCCTTTCCTTTCGCTTCCCCTTCTCCTTCTCCATCCATCGTTTGGGCAATGCAATGGCAATACATCATGTTGCGTTTGCTTTGCCAAAGTCGCAGTCGCAGGCGCGCAGCATCAGCAGTCGCCAAGTCGTTGACTTGGACTTGCAGTTATTTTTTCGCTTCTTTCGTTTTGTTTTTTCTTCGTTGCGGAGCACTGTCATGTTAGTATTTGGTTTTGTTTTGTTTTGCTTTGGTGGCTCTGCACATGCATACATACATACATATATATGGATGTATGTAAATAAATATGTACAAGGCATGTACATACGTACATATGAATGTATGTATAGACATGCCATAAAACGAGAAGAGCGTGCATTTGCGACTTGTTCACATATTACATACGAATATTTATGTACATATATACATCTGTACATATGTATGTAAGCAGTAAACTTGCGTATTCGACAATTTGCCAATGCATGTACATACATATGTACACTCATACATACATATGTATGTACATATATTTTAATATTTATATGCGTAAAAGTCGTAATCATTGTCCCATCATTACTATTTTATTCTAAACTCTTAGTTAAAATCAATTGCCTTGCAATCATTAATATATGTATGCACATACATATGCATGTATGTAGTAGAAAAAAGCATCCTCTGTCTGTTGCCGACTGCATTACCGGTTGCCGTTGCCCGTTGCCCAGTGACAGTCACTGACTAGGACAAGTGTGAAGACGAGGACGCAGACCGAGCCCAGGGCAAAATTTCGCAAAGCCAGTTTGCTGCTGATTTTCACTTGTTGCTTTGTATTGTATTGCGGCATTCCATTTGAACAAGAACGAAGCAAACACCAGATGAAATGGCAAGGTTTCGTGGCCGAAGCTTTAGATACCCTCACAATACATATGTATGTTCCTTACGCAGCTTTGTGTGTGTGTGTGTGAATGATGTTTAGTAACTGATTAGATTATAGATTATCTTCAAACACTTTAGACAATTGAGTTGAATACAGATAAAACCATTCAAAAAATCGGAACGACTTAACTCGATTTGTACTTTTGTCTGCGTTTCAAACATCTGAAACAACAAATGTACATACATATGTACACACCTGATCATAATAATAGGTACACCCATCTACTTCAGCTTTAAACTAACATAAAACTTTTCTGTTCTATATTTAAAATGATATAACAGAAAATATTTCAGTTTTTGCTTCAAAGTCAATATTTTGCTGATCAAAATAATAGGTACACTTTCAGTATTTTTATGAAAAAAAAATCTGTTAACAGATTATTACATTTTTTTTTGCTTAATTAGTGTTTGCTAGTTAAAATCTAATGTGTTTAAACATTTTTTGGCCAGCTTTTTAATTTTGTTTGGTATCTTTTTTTGAAATGAAAACTTAGCTTAATTTGTTTTATAAATCTCCCCACAAGGTTTTGAATGGATTTAAGTCAGAAGACTACTTTAATACGTCCTTTTTTTGGTCCTCAACCAAGTTAGTCAGCCACGTCGATGTGGGCTTTGAGTCGTTCTATTGCTGAAATACCCAACTTAATGGCCTTATTTCTTTTAGTATAATGTAAAGTAGCACTCTCCAATATGGATTTGTGTTACTTAGCGTTAATTTTGTTCGTTGACTGGGAAAAGTGGACGTACGCCGTACCAGGTGAAGTAGCCCCAAATCATTAAATTGCTCCCTCGATGTTCGAAAATTTTTTTGGTGAAACCTGGATCAAAATCTGTTTCTTTAAGGGGTCGTTTACTCCTTTTGAAATCATTCCCAAAAACATAATTGTTTTAGTTTCGTCGCTTAATAAAAATTTTTTTTCCACTTTTTTCTCTCTGGTGCACCCTGCGCAGTCTTTTGTGACCTATAGCAAAAGTTAGCCCCATCGATATATTTTTTTGGCGCATAAGTAGAAACTATTTTTCTATTCTCCCTGGAAGGTTGGCTTGTTGTAGTCGTATACGCATCGTTGGATCACCAAATTCTTGTTTAATTTCTGCTGCAATAGCCTTTTACGACTTAAACTGGTCATTTTTGCCCAAAGGATCAAAGCAGTGGTCAAGTGTTTTGCTAGTTTTCTGTGGCTTTATTACGCGAGTTTGCTGACTAGCTTTCCTTTTTAAGTATTGTGAATACAATTGTAAGATCTTTTTATTCATTTATCAATGTACCGAATAGATTTTCCTTCTTTTTTTAGACTAAGAGGCAATTGGGTTTCTTCCTCTGTACAATGAGACTCTCGATCCATTTTTGTAAGAAAAAAAAATAGTTATTTGTTCATATTTTGACAGTAACTAAACGAAGTTAACATTTATTTGTCAAAAAGGCAAGAATTTCCTATCTATTCGCTTAATATTGAAGAGTTACTGAAAGTGAACCTATTATTTTTATCAGCAAAATATTGACTTTGAAGCAAAAACTGAAATATTTTCTGTTATATCATTATCCTATACTGAAATCAAGTTTATTTTATGGAAAACAAATACTCAATGAATAAGTGGGAACAAATTTGAAGTTTTAAATATAGAACAGAACAGTTTTATGTTAGTTTAAAGCTGAAGTAGATGGGTGTACCTATTATTATGATCAGGTGTGTATGTACATACATACAATGTATGTTCATTGGGTCATACATTCATTTATATGCATTCACATACGTATGTACATAAACCACTCACTTTATTAAGAAGACAGTTTTTTTGTACTTTTTGATTTTCCATCAAAGTGCCATTTATTATTCTCTACAACAAAAATGAAAGCAGAAACGATTACCGTTATTTACCATTTGCAAGATTTGTAAACATTTTTTGGCTCACTTGATCAACCTTGATCATGACCTAAAGTTAACGAAAAGAAACGTTAGAAGACG
Source organism: Drosophila bifasciata (assembly GCA_009664405.1). Taxonomy (NCBI): domain Eukaryota; kingdom Metazoa; phylum Arthropoda; class Insecta; order Diptera; family Drosophilidae; genus Drosophila; species Drosophila bifasciata. The sequence continues at coordinate 869,598 of CM019045.1, forward strand.
CTTCTGCAGCCGCGACTCTACTTTACTTTACTCTACTCTACTCAGTTAATATATATGTACATATAGTAAATATGTGAGCTTATGATTTATGCAGAATTTTTATATACATATATTTTATTAATATAAATTTGATTGCTAGAGCCCCCATATAGGACAGAGGGCCCTGCACTGAATAGGGCAGAGTTTGTGCGAGCAAGGGAATGCTGCAGCGCTTTTTATACCCGTACTCGAAGAGTAATAGGGTATATTGTATTTGTGGTAAAAGTGGATGTGTGTAACACACAGAAGGAGGCGTTTCCGACCCCATAAAGTATATATATTCTTGATCAGCATCAATAGCCGAGTCGATATAGCCATGTCTGTCCGTCCGTCTGTCCGTCTGTCCGTCTGTCCGTCTGTCCGTCCGTCTTGTTTTTCACTCATTGCTCGAAGGCTATTAGAGCTAGACCAATCAAATTTTTTCCAGACTGATGTGATATCTCACTCCTAGAAAAGTGTTTCAAAATTTCGCCCCGCCCACTTCCGCCCCCACAAAGGGCGCACATCTGTGGCGTCCACAATTTTGAAGATAGCAGAAAACGAAAAATGCAGAATCATAGAGACAGCCCATATCTATCAGGGGCCCAAATCTGAATCGGATCGGATCATTAATATAGCCACAATAGACAAAAACATACGCAAAAACTTCGCTCCATCCCTTTCGCACTCACACAAAATCGAGTAATTTTGGTTTTTCGTAAATATGAACGCCTGGATCTCAGAGACTATAAGAGCTAGAGCAACCAAACTTTTGCCAAGACTCCTGTGATACCAAACCTGAACAAGTGTATTTCAAAATTTCGCCACGCCCCCTTCCGCCCCCAAAAGACGAAAATCCACAATTTTGAAGATAGAAAAAAAATAAAAATGCAGTTTTGTAGAGAATGACCATATCTACCAGATTCCCGAATTTGGTTCAGATCGGATCATTATTGTAGCCACAATGATCAAATGAATTTTCAGAAGCAATTCCCCCCACTCCTGCAACATAAGTCATTTATTGGGGTTGATTGTGGCTGCAGATTCTCTCACACACACACTCACGCTCAAACATGCTGCCTCGTGCAGTGTACGTGTGTTGTTGTGAGAACTGATGTAGATGATGTAGATGTAGATGTCGATGACAGATGTAGCAAAAATGTAAAATGTAAAAAATTATAAAACATTTTAAAATTCCACATAAATCACATGTGTACTGACTGAGTACGGGTATAAAAGTAGAGTCGCGTTCGAAGCGACTCCGTACGTTCTTTCTCGTTTATTCTGGCTATAATAATGAACCGATCTGATCCAAATTCGATAATCTGGTAGATATGGTCAGTACTACGGTAATGCGTTTCCTTTAATATTGTGAACAGTTTTGCCACAGTTTTTTTTGCTTTATGGCGGCGAAAGGGGGTGGTGCGAGGTTATGAAATAAACTTGTAGTAGTGTGATATCCCATGATGCCAGACACAAAATTTGGTTGTTCTAAGAACTAAGCGCTCATCAAGGTGGACAGACAAGCCGACTCGGCCGTAGACTCGACTATTGATGCTTTTGATCAAGAATATATACACATATACTTTATGGGGTCGGAAATGTTTCCTTGTTTGTATTACACACTTCCAATGTACCCCTTTGCTCTTCGAGTACGGGTATAAAAAGCGCCTTTTAGATGTAGCTGAATCAAGCTTGAAGTTGTGTTTTTGTTTTATTATGAGTCCTCTAAGATGTTTAGCACCTGAAATAACTAAAATCAAAGCTGATAATCTTTCGGCAATTGCCCAATCTGATTATATTTTGTATGCCACCTGGTGGGAATTGCAGGGTTTTTGGGAGTATTACTCTTCCGTAGTTGTCTTTTTAGGGCGACATATTCTGATTTATTTTTAATATACATACATATGTACATAATTAAGCTCCTGCATACATACATATGTACATACATGTGGAAATGTTTGCTTTTGTTTCGGGGGTTTAAATATACAACATATTTTTGCACTCCGTGTCGGCTCAAACATTTTGAAAGAAAAACGCCAAAATATGCTGTTCCTACTCACAACATTCCAAAAAAAGTTCACACATATCGTGGAGCTTTTCAATGAACCGAAACGATACACCGGTAATCGTTTCTCTTTTTATTTTTGTTGTAAACAAAGCTGTATGATTGGTATTGGTACGTTGATGTACAAATAAAAGCAATGCTTTAGTAAGGGAGACTTGTACAATCAAAAGGTAAACAAAAAAAAATACTCTGTTCTTTATCAAGGGAGCGGCAGTGTACCTCTGCATCGGGCATAAGGACTTGCCTTATCGACTTGTCGACTTAGTGTATTGCGTTCTTGCTCTTACCAATGTACATATACACATTAGTTTGAATGAACTCATACATATATACTTCTGAATGATTTAACACAAATTCATTGAAGCAGTAGTAATCAACCATATTCATATCAAAACTCAGAGGCCAAATGTCATTGTTTCTTTTGAGAGCTCTCGCTCTCGCAGTCGATGCTTTTTTGAACTCGTAGAATCCCAAGACAAACGCATCGTTTGTAGACCGAAGAACCCTAAAGTAAAACAGTTCTCATCTGGACAAACAATACAGCTTTTGTTCTCGTTGCAGCAGTACTGACTCACTTGATAGTAATCTAGGGTGGACATTAATTCGTAGTTTAGGCTAGCTTCTTTAGCCATAGCCGTTCCGAGGAGCGTCTACAACATGGGAAAAAAAGGATGACGATGTGATCGGAAGCGATAGATACTGATTCCGACACTTTCGTTTAATTATGTACATATTTATAATATTTTGTATTGTTTTGTATATTATCTGACTACCAGGTATAAGGTAGATCACCGGCCTCCCTTACGCGGCTCAAAACGTTGGTGGCAAGGAAAATTTGTCTTCGCATAGGCTGTAACAAACACCATACATACATAGAGATACAATAATATTTTCAGGAACAGAAATAAACCGCTTTCTTTAATTCATACCCGTACTTATTTCTACTTCAAACGAAGACTCATTTGCATAACTCTGATAACAGAAACAGGCCCACAAAAAGATATGCGCAGACAGAAACAGCGACAAGTGGATCTGTCTGTGTCTGTGTCTCTGGCTGTGGCTGTGTCTGTGTCTGGACATAAATTGAACAACATCCTCGATCTGGTTGTCGTCATCGTTTGCTTCTGCGCCCGATATTTCTCGAAAGATAAACACACCTATACTTCAATCTCTAGATGGTTTGAGCTTTGGCTTTGGCTTCGACTTCGTCCAGCAAAAAACAGGAAACAACATTGTAAGTTTTTAGCTGCCGGTAACCACCCTATGAGTATATTGGGCTTGTCAAATCCTCATACATACATATGTGAATAAGAATAAAAATATAAATAAAAAATAAAAATAAAAAGAGATAAAGATAAAGATAAATTACCATGCCATGTGTGGCTTAGTAGCAAAACTGCGATACCCTATAGTTTGCCAAGAGGGTATGCAGGCTTCGTCTCTCTGAAGCTAGGCCGCCTTTCTTGTTTTATTTTATTGATTTCTTGTATTCGCATTCACCTGTTGTTATTTTGAGTGTGTTTATTTTTGCGTCGACGGAAAAAAACAGCATCAACATCGACAATACAACTAGTTTTCCATGCTGCATTCCGGTTGACTGTCGTCTCATGTCGTCCCGGCGGATCGACGCTGTTCGTGGCGTCGCAATTCGGACTCGGACTCTATCTATATAACCGAAAACACGTTTTTCGCAGCATTTTCTCAATAGACAGACAGACACACATGCAAGCTCCAAGCTCTTTCACACACGACTCTTCATGTATGTATGTATGTATGAATGTATATACTATATGTATGTATGTATGTATTTTCGCATAAATGCAAGTGTATATTTATGTATGTATGAAGTAGTACACATGCGCAGATATTTATGCATTATGCGTAACAAAACCAGGCTCCAGTCCAGTCGACTTATCACTGAAGTTTTCGCTTTAACATTAGCAAAAAACGAAATCTAAATTAAACATTTAAGGGCAGAGATTGTTCAGTATAGTACAATGAAAAATCTGTTATCACACTTCAGCGGCTGTTCTCTCATTTTCGTAAAAGTTATTTCAAACCCTACCCACTGGCTGGCTGGCTGGCTGGCTATGAAAAAGTTAGATCAGCCCTTAAAACTAGTAAAAATGTACGTTAATCTTTGTGATCCAAATTTCCGCAACTATATTTTTGCGTCAGTAAGTAAATTCAGCAAAATTTTGCGATTCATTTTCTAGTTCTTTGCGTATGCTGCCAAGTTTTCCGGTTGGCTAGTTTCACCAGCCAGCCCAACTTGGCAGAACTGGATAAAAAACCTGTCATTCTGCCTCGGAACGAAACTCTTCAAGTTACATACGTCTAATGATAGTGCGTGCAATCGTGTGAGTGGTGCAGTTCTTTGGGATCTGCATGCGGGTTTGCTTTGCCTTCGACGAAATGACGGGTATATGTACATGCAGGCTATAGTAGTGATCAATTTTGTAATCCATATAGTACTATAATACTAATAAACCGCAGCAAATATATTGCAGAATATTCAATTTATCTACTACACCGAAAATATGTACCCTGCTGAAAATATTCACTCACGCAGGCACGTAGGACAACTAATTACATTAACATTGCAATGTGTGGATCACCACAACCTACTTATGTATGTCTTATGTCCAGGATTACTATAGAGTTGAATAAAGATTCTTTGTGTCTCCCAACATTTTTAATGCAGAATACAGGACCATATTGTTTTTAATTTCAGAATTTTAGAAAATTGAGAAAATTATTGCAGACCTATCACCACAGCATATCACCACTGCAAAGGGTGATCATACCGATTAATCAATACGAATCGCCGCGATCGGGAATTGTTATATTACGCTGCCATTGCCCGCCAAACTTTGGAATTGAGAGGAAGCTCCTCTCAATTTGATAGGACTCCATTAATAAATATGAATACGTAGCTGATAGCCTATAGCGTTCCAAATCTTTTTAGAGTGTCAGCTTGATTTTGAGATGTTCCTAGGATATGCATGCACCCACATAACATATGGGAGCATTTCCCGTGGCTGGCTGTAAGCAAAAACTTCTCTAAGACATTTTTAGATGGCATGGCCGCATATTCTCTTTGTTGTTGTTGCATCATTATGCGGTGAAAATGCTGCGGGGAGTCCATCGAGAATTTCTTCTTAAATGTTTGCTTGTGTCATTGTTTCGCCTTTGATTATCTCTTTGATGTAACCGTGGACCTTATTATAAACGCGATGGATGCGATGTCTGTGCCTGTGCCTGTGCCTGCAGTCGCCAGTCGCCAGAATTTATGGCGTTCCACGCTGACACCCCTGGACAAACAAAGCCAACAAACAATCGACAAGCGGCAACAAAAACAAATAATTTGACAGATGTACCAATATTATTAAGCCTCTTCTTGAGCAGCCGGACAGTTAAGAGAACTAGCAGCATTTGCATGAATTTAACAACACGTGAATAGCAACGGGATAGGAATTGAATTGGATCGCAAAGAGAAGCAAAGAGATCTTCAGCTGACAGCAAGTAAATTGTTGATCAGCATCATGGTATATGGTATATCGTATCGTATCGATCACAAAACATACAATCGTTTTTGTGTGTATGATGCGCATGCGCAAAATGTTCCCTCAAAACGGGAACGGGAACGGAACGGAACTGAAATTAAGTACGATAACACCGTAAATACTCAAATATTCGCAATTTTCGTGCGATTGCAATTGCATGCAGACACTGATATATGTATGCATGAATGCATACATCTACAGATGTACATACATACATACATACAAATGTATATGTATGTATACACAACAAACCAGTCTGAACCATCGAATACACGATCTGCAACTCCTTGGATCCAGCTACTGATGAGATGTGTTGCCCCTTTGCCACAAGTCTGAATAGTTCGAGCTTAAATTCCTGTTCCGACTCCAGCCCCAGTGCCAGTGCCAGCCCCAGTCCCAGTCCCAGCCACACACTCTAAGATCTTCTCGCGTGGCAAGTGCACCTGTCGCGACCAATGCTTGTGTGCAGCACCAGCACCAGACCCAGACCCCGAGCAGGCAAGTCCAGACGAAGCCAGACCAGATTTTAGCACTAAAGGTCCGATCCAATTAGCATGTTATAAGAGAGTTCACAGAAGAAAACTTTTACCGGCTTTAACTTTTAAGGTTAAGATTTCAAAAAGCTAATGGCTAAAGCATTAGACAAATTTTTCATTTATATATTAGTTATATGTATGTATGTGTGTAGTTACTCACCTCCTACTCTACAACCTGAAGGGTAGAATTCCATAAATTATTTTGAAGAGTTTCCCTTCTTTGACTAGGATCGTTGTGTTATCATACCTATATATTCTTATAAGTACTTGCATACATACATTTGATGTATAGTTACTTTATGGCACCTTCGCATATTCACATTTGTATTGCGTCACATTTAACTCTTAGCTACATATATGTAAGTCTTGGCACGCATTGGAAATAAATAATATCACGATAGCCGTATCTAGAGGATACCAGGAGATCGGGCTTATTTACTATTTGCATCTGTATAAATGTGTTTGCATCTAGACAGTCAGTACTGTCAGCAATCATTGTTACATACATATGTACATACATACATATGTACATATGCAAATATAATCGGCGCTTCGAATCACATCGGCGTGCGTATACGCAGCGAATATATGCCAGCTTGTGATTTGTGCCAGTTCAAATTAAGTTGTTTGTACATGTTTTATGTTTTTAATCGATCGACGAATTCGCCTTTCCACAATTCGATTCAGTATCTTAAGTTTGTTTGTTCATTTTTGTTCGATTCATCCCATTGATGCAGTTGATGCAGCTGCGTTGCTGACATTATACACTACTCGTCTCCGAATTAGACGATCTATTCCGCTATTTAACTGAAATTATTTGTTTCTATATCCATTTGGGTGTCGGAGTGTTGGTTAGGTATTTTCGAATTCAGAATTCAGCGGAACTCGGTTTCGCACGCGCGAAACCACGCACAATGCGCGAAACGACAACTGTAACGGTAATTTTGACGGCAAGAGACGCGTGTTTGAAATACCACCAACTCTGCGGCGTGGCACCGTGGCAATGTTTGTCGCTCGGAAATCGAGTATGCAGCATCCATCCATCCATCCATCCACCGAAGAGAGAAACGACTGTAGCGGACGCGCATGTCGTTCTCTCTGAACGAAAACTTCGTTCGCCTTCGGTGGCGCGTGCTTTGTTGCTCGCTCGGTCAAACAGCATCAGAACGAATCGGTATTATCGTTCTCTTAAAGCTAAGAGAAAATTGTTCCCTGCTCTGATTGGTTGCATGCGAGCAGCCAATGAGACCATATGGAATTTTAATGTTAACAGAGAAAAAGAGAGTCTGTTAGTTACTTACTTGCTCTCACTGTTACTTACTCACTCCGCTAGATTAACTTAAAAAACCAAAAAAATTAACTTCCGATGAATTAATTTGTTTCTGCCTGGCCTTGCAATGTACATAGCTGATCAAAATCAGCTTAACTGTCTTGATGGACTCTACCTTTTTGTACCTGCGGAGCAATGGAATACCGAGATTATTCTAGGAAGTTATGAGATCTCTGACGTCTTCATCATTGGCTACTTACTTTTCCCTATTGTACTTTTTCTGTATGGTTTGCCATACAGTCTTTCTAGTTCCTCTCTATGCCGAGACCAAATCTCAGTGCTTAGGTTGGACGCGATGTAGCGAGCGCAGAGAAGAACTGTTCAAGGTGCAAGGTCCATGACAAAATAAATTTTTTTTTATTTGGCCCCCCTCTGTTCGACAATCGTTTATCCCCTGCCCAGTGACAACGCTTAAAAGGTTAAGTTTACATGTATCAAATATGATACTCAGAATGGATTCTGAAAATATCTCGAGGTACTCGCTGTCCAGTCCAGGGAATCCTTGGACATCGTCTGTGCTGCTTGATGTGTGTTCTACTATGGCTTATGTGACGGTGTATCCTCGTTCTGCGGTTATGACTTGGAGTACATGTTCCCTGGTCGGTGGATCAGGGACCACCTTCTGGGAATTTGCATGCTCTGGGCCTGAAGTTGGTTCGGAAACCGTCTGGTATTGGGAAATTTAGAACTGGTCCTCCTTATTTGATGTACTTTTGATGTACACGTAAATGGTAGTCGTTTCGACCAGAAGGATGACAATCTAGGAAATTAATTAACCCTATAAAGGAAAGGAAATTAATCAGAAATGCAGGCAGTATTAATCAATGGACGTTAGGTGGCGCTCAACAATGGAAATTTGCTCCTTACATTTATATGTAAATATACTTTTATTAATAGCTTTAAATTTAGTTTGCAGAAAAGCGCTTCTGTGTCAAATTTGTGGAGAGCTCGCCATAAATCCAAGGAGACTAAACGTATGAAACTGACGGGCATTCTGTAAGGAACAGAAAACATATTATATTTTTATATATATATAGGTGTGGGGGGGATTACATTATCGGTGCTGCGAATCCTCCGCCTCATCGACGGCGCGTCACTTCATCAGCTAACGCTAATGAAGATGAGAACGCGTTGGTTGCTCTTCCTGGCGGTTGTTGACAGGACTGTAATTAACCAACTGGCACCACCTATCTTTTTATTTTTTTTTATCTGACGATTCCAGATGTCTCCACCTGGCGAGAATAAAATTTAAAATGACCGCTAAAAGCGCCTCTCGCAGTTTTTCTTCTTTTCATTATACATTTTTTCCATATAATTTAATACACTTCAGCTTTTGTCAGAGTGCACACAGATGTTATTGGTCGCTGAAAAATGCTCGCTGTCTTGAAACATTTAAGCGGCACTGAAAGCGGGCGGGCAGTTCAAATGCTATGGTGACATAAGCACCGTTTTGCCAGCAAAGAATGTCCTGAATCTGGCTAGAAAGCAGCTGGGACTACAAATTATTTAGTTGAAGATTGAATATTAAGAATAAATAAACTATTTGATAATGCTGGGGTTCTAACGAAATCTTATCCGCGGACAGAAATTTAAAAAATATACAAGTTAGTTTGAAGGTCTTACATTTATAGAGGACTTACTCATACCAAGTTTGGAGATAGTAGCGCCAAAGCTACCTCTATAGGCGATATTGAATTTCCATTTAAACATGTAACGTATTTTTTTAAAATGAATATACAAAGCAGATTTTGGTTTCCAACAAATCTAATACTTATGACTTAAACAATGTTAAACAATGTGCACACCAGTAGACACTTGGGGTTAAACAGGGAAAATATATATACACATACATGTATATGTATTTGTATTTATTTATTCAGAATTTTTTCTAGTTCTGTTCTAGTCAAAATATTTTTGGCAACGTACATTGTTATACTCGTACTCGAAGAGTAAAAGGGTTTTATTGTATACATATGTGGGAAAAGTGGATGTGTGTAACATAGAGAAGAAATCATTTCCGACCCTATAAAGTATATTTATTTAAATGGTATAGATCTCCTTCAGTTTGGTCTTTTGTTGAAAGAGAAATAATAGATAATATATGTACATATATGTAGCTATAATTATAAGATACTATCTAAGATATGAAAAAAAACTTCGTTTCTTCTTTACTTAAGTGCAATTTTTCGCATATTCTTCACATACTTAGCGGTGAGGACATGTGACTAGACATGTTGGACGTACCGCTTTTCCACGATATATATACCTATGTATATTCTTTTACTTATATTCAATAAATACTTATATTCTGCAATACTGACTACTGCCCCAGACATATTGACTACTTTGACAAAATTGAATTTACTTTCGATGGTATGAAGCTGCAAATTCATTGTGTTTGAAATTAGGCGAAGTGTGCGGCGGTGTCGTTTTTGGGGTCCCTTCATCACCTGTGAAGAAAGATTCGCATTTATTATTATCTAGTAGAGTAGATCCGTTGTATGGTATGCTTGATCTTTTCAATCGTTGTTTTGGTTAAAAAAAATTCACTGAAAATATGCATGCTACTTATTACAAAAATTTTGAAGATCGATGAGTGTTGTATCCCCTTTATTCACTCACGTTCACAGCTGCTTCACTTCGGAGAAAGCTTCTACACTAATTGTATGGTTTTATGTTTATACCAATTCTTAGCTCCTGAAACCGTAAATGTTACGTAAATGTTTGTGTGCCACGGATTTCAACGTACTGTGCGTGTATATTGTATGTACATATATGTGTATGTGTATATGATGGTAGGTTTTGAATATCTTTGGCTTGGCATCTCTTCATACACACGGACTGAGCAGAATCATAGAAGCAGCCCATATCTACTATCAGAGGCTCGAATCTGGATCGGGTCGGATCATTAATACAGCCACAATGGAGAAAACCATTTGAAGAGGCATCGTTCCCTCTCGCTTTCTCAAACACCAACGCGTCCGCTTTGCACATTCGTCCAGATGAGCCACGCTCTTTTCGCCAGCCCAAAAGTGAAAGAAGAAAGTCCACAATCGCAGAATGGTAGAGAATGACCATATTTACCAGATTTCCGAACAGCGACTCAACGTTCCTTCTCGTTTTCCATAAGAATTTACGTATTTTAGGTCACGCTGCCATAGTATGTATGTAGATCTGGGAGCCATTTGAGTGCGTACACATAAGTGTCGCGTATTACTGAACATAAACTTGTGTGCTTAAAGATTATGCGCGATTCATTTCGTAGCTTCGTCGGCTGGTCCATAAACTTTTTATACCCGTACTCGAAGAGTAAAAGGGTATATTGTATTTTGTGGTAAAAGTGGATGTGTGTAACATAGAAAAGGAGTAATTTCCGACCATATAAAGTATATATATTCTTGATCAGCATCAATAGCCGAGTCGATATAGCCCTGTCTGTCCGTCCGTCTGTCCGTCTTGTTCGTCGCCCATTGCTCGAAGGCTAAAAGAGATAGAGCAACCAAATTTTTTCCATACTGATGTTATATCTCACTCCTAGAAAAATGTTTTAAATTTTCGCACCGCCCACTTCCGCCCCCACAAAGGGCGCACATCTGTGGCGTCCACAATTTTGAAGATAGCAGAAAACGAAAAATGCAGAATCATAGAGAAAGACCATATCTATCAGGGGCCCAAATCTGAATCGGATCGGATTATTAATATAGCCACAATAGACAAAAACATACGCAAAAACTTCGCTCCCTCCCTTTCGCACTCACACAAAATCGAGTCGATTTGGTTTTTCGTATAAATGAGCGCCTCGATCTCAGAGACTATAAGAGCTAGAACAACCAAATTTTTTGCCTAGACTCCTGGGATATCGCTTCAGTGCAAGTTTATTTCAAAATTTTGCCACGCCCACTCCCGCCCCCCCAAAATACGAAAATCCACAATTTTGAAGATAGAAAAAAAATAAAAATGCAGTATTGTAGAAAATGACCATATCTACCAGATTCCCGAATTTGGTTCAGATCGGATCATTATTGTAGCCACAATGATCAAATGAATTTACAGCAGCAATTCCCCCACCCACCTCCTCATGCAGCGTGAGTCAATTATTGGGGTTGATTGTCGTTGCAAATTCTCTCACACGCACACGCACACTCACGCTCAAACATGCTGCCTCGTGCGGTGTACGTGTGTTGTTGTGAGAACTGATGTAGATGTAGATGACAGATGCAGCAAACAAATATTAAATGTAAAATGTAAAAAACTGATAAAACATTTGAAAATTCCACATAAATCACATGTGTACTGACTGAGTACGGGTATAAAAGTAGAGTCGCGTTTAAAGCGACTCCGTACGTTCTTTCTCGTTTACTTTTACTTTGGACTTTTTTAATTTCCCCACTTAACTTTCCTTAACTCATGGATCCTAATTTGCTTATGTCAACCGGCATCTGTCTTTCGACTCCTGTCCAAATTTGAACAAGTTTCGTCCTTTATCCCGACTACCTCGGAAAGGCAATTTCGTGGGCTCGTTAAGCACGATTTTTTGAGAAAAAACCATCACTCAAACCGAAACTAATCGTGATAAATTCTATGAAAACTCGTTACTGATTTTCGCTGTGACCGCGATCGTTCTGAACGCCCAGTTTAGATCCTCTATCTCCGAATTAATTAGAAAAATACACAATATGGTGTTGGTGGCCGATCGGTGATTGTTAGACCATTGGTCGAAAATCCCATTATTATAAAGAGATAATAATATTGGAGAAACGTTAGACAAATTAATGTCATCATTGTAGCTATAAAATTGATCCAATCGGTCACTCTCTACGATACTGCATTTTCCGTTTTCTTCTATCTTCAAAATTGTGGACTTTCGTCTTTTGTGGTTGGTGGAAGGGGGCGGGGGAAATCACAGGAGTACACAAAATTCGCATCATTACGCATACGCGTTGGAGTGTAAGAGAGAGCGAGAGAGAACGATGCCCTTCCCTTCCTTCCCCTTCCTTCCCTTTTCTTCATTATGGCTGTACTAATTATCCGATCTGATCCGATTCAGATTCAATCCTCTGATAGTTCTATCTTCAAAGTTGCGGACGCCACAATTTTTCGTCATTTGTGGGAGCGGCAGGGCGCTCTTGAATCACTTGTAGCAGTTCGAGTCTGAAAAAGAATTTGCTTGCTCTAGCTGTTATAGTCCTTGAGTACTAGGTGATAAAGAAGACGGACAGGCGGACGGACGGATAGACAGACATGGCTATATCGACTCGGCTATTGATGCTGATCAAGAATATATAAACTTAATCGGGTCGGAAACGCTTCCTTCTGTGCGTTACACACATCCGCTTTTTCCACAAATACAATAAACCCTTTTACTCTTCGAGTACGGGTATAAAAATGGCACAAATTGCAAGTGTTTTTGATAAATTACACAGCAAGTTTGTCTCACATTTCTGCCAAGCTAGTATCTTCTGATCCCTCGAATTGCAAATATTTGTGGAATATACAATTTTAAAGATACAAGAGACCCGAAAACGCAGAAGTACATTTGTACATATCTACTGAATTGTAAAAACTCAGTGTGCGGGCGGATGAATTTCTGGTAGCTGACTCCTCCTCATATAACAGCCAGATGGTACAGGTGGGAAGATAGATATTGTAGGTACGAGGTGAGATACCTACCGACATGTATATTATTTGATCTGCTAACGCAAAGCACCATTTCAAATGGTGCAATTTCCTGAAATATTGATCCGACTTTAAGCCGATTTAAGACCAAAAAAAATTTATTATTTGTGTAATTATTTACAATATCTTGATTTTTATTGATCTATTTTCAATTATGAACTCGGGATCTAACAATAATAAAAGACTGTTGCATTTTTCTTTATGAAAAAGTGTACTATATACCTTCAGATAAGCTTAAAACCTATTAATACATATGGCATATACATACACGTGAGTACGTACGTGTGTATTTCAGGGTGGGTTTACAGTTTTTTTTTCTCATTTATATATGTACAGAGAGACCTATGCGTATGTATGTATAGTAAATTGTAGATTGTAGCGTGTATTTTTTTACTTATGTGAGATTATTTCAATGGTCGTTGGAGGGGTAGTGGACGATTTTTCCTTGGACGCCTCCAGACTGGCACGTCGAGCTGCGGCCGCCATATATGTCCCATAATATCTACTCAGTATGTGTGGATCAACATGGTTAAGTTCTATGTATGCCTTGGGAATCGCGACTCCCAGATGTGTGGAATGCGTTGGGAATGGAATGGGCGTGATTGTGGTGGCGGCGGAGGCAGCAGTGGGACATTCCTCCAATGAGTTTGATTCCTCATGTTGGCTGCTACTGCTGCCCAAAGATCTTGCTGCTGAACTGGAAATAGAGTAGTTGTGCGGCTCAATTTCTTCATGATCAGGATCGGCATCAAAAGATGAACGCCTACCATCGCTTAGGTACGAGTTATTGTCATCGACAGAGAACACTTGTTTCATAACCTCTGTTGTCATAACCGCATCCAAATCCGCATCCGTGTCGGGCTCAGGATCAGGATCAGGTGCAGGATCAGGATCAGGATCATTACTATCATCTACCACATCAACATTAACTTCGACGTCGATATCTGCATCAATATCAGTATCAGTATCAGTAACGGGTTGCTCCAATCCCACAACCACTTCACGGTGAATGGTTTGCTTTGTGATGACCGTATGCTGTGTTTGAGTTGTTGTCCGAGTAGCAGTAGCAGTAGCCGTATTAGCCGTCGCTGGCAAAGACTCCTGATCTTCAGATACGATATCAACGATCTGCACATCAGGCGCCAGTAACGAGGCGACGTCGAACTGACGCTTTCGTGTTTGCGAGTACATGTTTGCTATTGTTGTCGTTGTCGTAGAGTTAATATACGCGATATGTTGATGAGCCTGTTGAATTGATGGTAGTTCCAGGCAATGGGGCTGCCGCTGGATCGCCTGGACCGGATGCGACACGGAGTAATGGGGCAAAGCTGTGTCGGTTGAATTTCGGTTGAAGAACTGCCCGATATAGTTTTGGTGATACGGATAACTAAGTGCGGCCAATTGTATCGTAGCCTGCGAGCTTGGCGGAGGAGGCGTTGTAAGGTCTAACGGTGGGGGACTGGGCGAATCAGTGCTGGCATCATCTACGGACAGACCCATATGCTTTCGCACCTTTCGCTGGGCCTTGCGGCGCCGAAAATCACCCTTGCGAAAATCATCCATGTTGGCCGGATGGATTGCCCAGTAGTGTCCCTTGCCATTTGCGCTGCGTCCCGATTTAATGAAGCAATCATTCAGCGACAGATTATGCCTGATGGAATTTCTCCACCCAGGCCCACGGCTTCTAAAATACGAATAGTTATCCAAAATGTATTGGTAAATGTCTGAGAGGACCAACTTCATCTCCGTTGAGCTGAGAATTGCCATTGCTATCAGGCCAATATAGCTATGCTGCGGCTTAGGCTCCTCCGGTTGAAAGATGCGCTGCGACTGGGGAAAGAGGGAGATGGTCGAAAGCGCCGTCATTCTGTTGACACCTGCCCCGGTGCTCTGGGCTGCGTACGGATTCATATGCATCCAGGGCGTACTAGACCCAGCTCCAGCTCCAGTCCCGTATGGCGGACAACGGAATCGTTCAATATTCAGGGCATAATTGTAAAGTTGCAATCGGTACTGTTCCAGAGCCATTGTTGTCGCTTGAGCATTCCTGGATGAGCTATTCGAATAAATTCCAGTCGTAAGTGGTTTGGGCATGTGTCCGCTGTCGGTTGAACGATCCCCCCCCCGTTCCTGGTCGGGTGTGTTCGACCGCGATGCAGCCAAATCAGTGTGCGCCATTCTCTGTGTGGTTTAAGCCAAAGAACAGCCAGGTTGTCGTTTTCATTGCCTCATTACCTCATTCCCTCACGACCATCTGATTCAGCTGGAAATGCAGACAAACAAAATTTGTTGTGAAGCAAAAAAATAATTGTTTTATGACGAAATAAACAAAATAATCAGAATTAGAACACGCATTGACAATTTGGTTTTAGCTTCAACTAAGCTACTTCAGGGTATGGGGTAAATGGTCTGTTGGTCTATTGTATATTCACGAAATGTATCCCTATCGCACAGGTTCTCAAACGATACACAATACTGCTTTACCTGGTTTTCGACTGCAGTCCAACACACTGTGGGGTCCAGTGGACCCCGTGCCCCCATGCTTCTGTGCCCAATACGATGTGTTGATCTTCGATATTTATGTTAATGAGTGCTCCACTTGATGCCACTTTTGAAGTGCTGAGCCGTTTCTCTCAATTTCAAGTTTGATATAGTAAAAACACTCTTTGGATTTCAAGCACACAGCTACGAGTACGAGTATGTACATATATACGTACACAGATAATTTCGAAATGCGATCGTCGTGATTTACTGAACCGAAAAAATGTTCAAGGTGTGGCGAACCCCACACGAAAGAATGAGTTTTTGTTATACCCCTGCAGACGATAATTTCTCAACTGCAGAATGTAGTATCGCAGAGATGACATGCGCAGTAGTCGAACCAATATTTTCGCCAATATTTATCTAACCCTGTCTGTCAATGTCAATAATTGGAAACATCAAAATTAAATTTCGATGAAAGCTTCGACGCTGCGAAGGCAGCATCTCGCGGGACACATATAGTAAACTAACAAAAAGAACTGAGTACCATTAACAGAACAGCGCTCTCAATTAAATCAGCTCTATCGGTCTGCTTTCTTTCATCCTATATCTTCTGAAAATTCTATATTTATACCATAAGTTTGTAGAAAAACATCTGTGTGTATGCATCTATCTCCGCAACGCGTGCACCAAATTGCATGCGGTTGTTTTTTTAAATGATAGCCAGAGTTTGTGGCGTGGTTTGCGCAAACAAATTTGTACTTTTCTATAAATAGGTTCCCCCAAATTGAATGCGGTTTTTTTTTACTTTTCTATAAATATGTTCCTCGAAAAAATATCTCAAATTTGGTCTAAAAACGCGTCTTGGAACGCCTATTTAATTTCATTTTGTGTTATTCTGTAACCGAACATTTTATGATAGATTTTGTTTTTAGTCGAGACGATTTCATTTTGACCGGCTAACACGAAATGCGTCACGAGCTGTGGCTTCGAGGAGCCGTGAAAGTAGCCAATATATTACAAATCGCAATTAAAATACTATAATCGTTCAATACGAAACGGTCGTTCGCCATTGTCAGGCATACAAATTTAAAGGTAAGTAAAATTTTCTGAATTGGGGAGCCCGCCACAACCATTGAGAACATTACTTAATTGGTTGACCTCCGAGTCAAAACATTTTTTGAACAATATACGAAAGTATAATTCGAGTTTTCAAATGACATCTTTTGGATAAATTCGATAAATTCCTAAACATTAAATAAGTTAGCAGCTAAGAGCGCGGGTCTGCTAGTAAATACTAAAATGTCATATATGTAACAATAAAACCTTACAAATTACAGATTTATTTACGTCTTTGCATAATGAAGCAAGCTGATTAACTACATATGTATGTAGTACATTGTACATATGCATGTACATATATACATATGTATTTTGGACACCGAAGCTAGTTTTTTTCCGAGATTGGTAGCCCAGCAACAAACACCATAAACGTAACACACCTACTAAATCATATTGGTGGTGCTTACTGCCCATCGTAACTCCAATTTATTGTTCGCCAGTGGCCGTTCTTTCGTATCTGTTGATACTGTAGATATCTGGCTTTGTATCTGAAGAAGGCGGGTACTTCGCTTCATTGCTGCAGTTACTTGCAGTAGCCTTGAGCTGATCTTCATCTATTCTCGGCGTAATCACTCTCACTTCCTATCGGTCTTGTAACTACTATACACAGACACACATTGTTCATGTATACGTACATACAGTATGTATGTACACATGTCACTAGCTGACTAGCTCACTAGCTTAACACTATGACTTCCTTGTATTTTCCTTGTATTTGTTATAGCCTTGTAGAATGTACATGGATCGGTTCTTTATTTTGCAGGGAGGTGGTAGCTACATAGTAGCATGACACCATGATATTCTTGCTTCGATCAATTCTTGATTTTCAGCTTCAGAATAACAAACCGATTACATACTTGATCGGATTTTAAGTGCCACATATAGAATAATCACTCACATCTGAATGCGTTTAAATGTTTAAATGCTTAAACGAATTTGCAACAAGTCTTTCGGTGTGGAAAACTATGCGGTCAGATCAGTTGATTTGTTATGGAACTAATATGTTATCCCATTATTAAATTGCACTATTTTTATTAAGCTAAAACATGGATTTTTGAGGAACAATCTGGGATTATCGATTGGAAATGGGATGATTTCGATAATGCACAGCTGCACAGGTCAAACGTAACACTTAAAGTTTTCTTGCTCTCGTATACTCGTACTATTATTTAGGTATTAAAATTATTCTTACAAAGTTGATGGTGGCTGTTATTGCTAAGCACATGTCGTCGGTGTACACACAGAATACTTATGTAATTGTCCGCGAAAAAACGAGCACGAAGAGCGCGTCAAAAACAAGAGACCTTTGGTACGTGCGGTCGACGCGGGACTCAAACTGTGTCTGTCGTTTGGTTTGGCCAAAATGGCTGAGGGTTCAAGGCATAAGGGTGTCAGCGGTAACGGTACAGATAGAACCAGATGATAGGCCACTCCCAGTTCCGGATTTCTCGGTTTTCATTGGCTCATATGCTGCCATTACGATGTGTTTGTGTTGTGGCTCTTAGGGTGCGTGCGCAGACTCAAGGCAGGCAGGGCAGTCAGCAGCATCACCTTGCTCTTTTTAGCCATTGGGCTTTATAGGACAGGACAGCCGTCTCTGTTACCCATTTGCAAAGCACGTACAGAGTTTTTCCAATATACTTACTCCACTATTTTATGCCAGCATACGAGTATATATAAATTCTGCACGGATCAGAGCACACAGGCATGAACTGCTGTTGAGTTTTAATTCCTAGAATAGAAACTCTCCTAGTTACAAATACATACATATATAGCCTAAGTATTTATGCACATACATATGTACATATTTGGTCGTGGGGCTAATCAATCAAAAAGCTTCTAAATTACTTACTTAGGTTTAAAACACTTTGAATTTTCCCCTTAAATATTGTTTTTGTTACCTTTCCGTTAACAAGTTAATTGAACTCTACGTGCTGTTGCTGTTGTATTAATTCTATAAAAAGTCTTTAAAATTGTTTAAGTGCACACACCATATTTTTTTCAAGATTTTTCTTCAAGCAATCAGGCAGACATGCTACATTCATACATATATAATTTGTAGGACTTACTTACATATAAATATTGTAGGCCATCGTATACAGCTAGATAAGGTCGTATTAGGCTGTATTTAATCTTTCTTCCTTTTATGATTTATTTTACCAGAAATTACCAGAGTTTACTTTAAATGTTATAAATGATTACGGTGCAGACATATTTATATGTACATATAACCCCAAATTTGGTTTGATAAGTTCGAACCTTATCACATTGCCCACAGAGCAAAGATTATGCACTGACTGCACCATGCAATTGATGGCCCATGCGACACCAAACCGAAGACCTCGCGAATCTGCAAGAAAGATGGTTGTTAGGCTAATAATATTCGAGGAAAGTTAGAGCTAAGCACAATTTGGAAATCTAAACATTTAATGTTACCAAAAAATTACTAATTACTAATTTATGCGGCTCCACAAGTCAGGGATGAAGATGAAGATGTACATACAAATCACAGCAAGCCTTTTTCTACCATTAAGTAAGGATGGAATGCTTATAAAAAGCAACCTACGAGAGTAAGATGGCAGTCTCACACCTACAGTACATACCTGTTGAGACCACGCAGATAATAAGAACAGTTTTTCTGGTCTGTTTCAATACGGTCTTGGTGTACTTCATAATCGGACAAACAAGTGAAATAAACGAGACTTCGTCATTTGACCACCTCTTTTGAAACACAAACCACTCCCTTGGCTTAATGCATCATGGTAGAAATATGTTTAGAAAACTTTAACTTGGGGTCTAGTTTAACACAAAGATCATCCAACCAAGGTAATTCTATCAAAAGAACCACCGCAGAGGGTGTAAGCAGCCAACAAGAGCTGGCGCAGTGAAATGTCGGTACTTTGCATTTCAAGGCATTAAAGTGCTAACACATGATTGAAAGTTATTGAGGTCGGATTGCAATAGAGAGTGAAATGAAATGTCCCAGAGTTTAACATCTTTAACTAAAGGCAGGTCAATAAAAGAGAGTGTACGAGAGGGAGGAGGTCGACCCTAAGGTCTCACGCACACACTATGTACATAGCTGAAAGCGGAGCTGAATCAGCTTGGACATGATGAAATTATACAAGGTGATCCCATCCCAGAGCACGAACTCTTTTCGGGGCTTATTTGGCTGCCTATTTCAAGGGGAGCGAAGAGTACATAAAACAAAACAAAACAACTTCTGTATATCTTTCTCTGTCTTGCCTCTCTTATCATACATGGCGTCAAAGCTCTCTCAGTAGTGCGAGCGTAAAAAAACCCTGGAGCTTACGCATGGGATCACCTTCTGTACTATTTCATCATGAGCTTAGCTTGCTGATAAAAACAAACAGGCTTGATCGATGAGAGAGCTTTAAGCTCCGCTAAGCACCAATGTAAGCACTTGGACTGGTGCAAAGTGTTTTTTTTTCAGCTATTTTTGCGCAAGCCTACAATGTCAAGTTTTTTGTGATAGAAGGGAGTTTTTTACGAATGCCCAAACGCTTTACTTCCGGATGCAAGATGCCTTGAAAACCTTTAATGATAATAGGGGTGAGCTCTAATTAATTTGTGGTTGTTGATCGTGGCCTTTTAGTCCGTGCTTGGCTAGAGATATACATATGTAAGCTGGATGGATACGGCTGACCAGAGTTGGTTTCATGAGAATATGTTGTTTGGAAATATTGGGCAGAAAGATCGACAATCGCCTGATATCATTGTATCTTGACGAACTAGGAAATGAGAATGCGCTTAAGATTCGAAAACTCGGCTTTACAGGGGAGTGGACAAACTTTAAAACATTGGTTCTAAATTTTGAAAAAATAAAGTTCGATTAATTTGTTTGTTGATTACTAAATCTTTTCTATTCTTTATCTTTTATAGTGATCTAAAACGAGGGAGCAGTTGTACCTTAAGCAATGGTGGTAATAAATAATATATGTCAGTATAATTTCAAGGTCACTTCATGATTATAAACTTAGTCTATCTCTAATACGAGTAATGCATGGTGGGGGCGTCTCCTTCCAGCATAAGTAAGGATAATTTGATAAACTAAAGCGCATACAATATATTCCTTGAATTAGGATTAACTTGAAAATGTTCTCCCTTACAATGAATGAATGCATCTTTAATTTTCCTGCAATGTCCTACAGAATTCCTGATTTTCTTGTGAAGGACAAAAGAGATGAGTGCTATTTGGTACTATGTATAATACAAAATCTTGTCGACTCTTGAGAAAACATTACACCTCTATTGGGCTGCAAGATCGTGGTAGAAAAATAAATGCAAAATCCTAAACCCACTTTGCTGGGCGATTGCTAGCAATGCGATTAAGATTTGCAAAATAATCCCTTTTGTCGTTCACAACTACGCTCTCATCTTACCATGACTCGGAAACCTTTTCCCTTTGCCTTTTCAACATTTTTGAGAAAACCTGAGCATTTTTTTCGAATCATTATTTTTATTTGTTTACCACACTTTCTTTTGAAAATTTTAAGCGATTAAGCGATGGGATATATCATGAAGATTAATGGGTTTCCAAGGAACTCCAGCCTAATAGAAACAGAATCACTTACTGTTGTCCTTGTGCCTATGCTGGCATAAGAAAATTATGTTCTCTGCGTTCATGCTTAAAACTAACTCATAGTAACTCGTACATACATATGTAGGATATGTACAGGAATATCTATATGTACATATGAGTTATACGAGTACATATTTACATGTGCCAAATGGAAAATTTTGATTATCCGATTACGTAAATTATTATTGCGAACAACATTCAGTATAATTTGGTAGGTACAAGTAAGTAAGTTAAGTTGTAAGACCCTCAACCTCGGAAAATTACACTTTAATAAATAAGCCTTGAATTACGGTTAGGCTTATTTATTAAAGTGTAATTTTCCGAGGTTGAGGGTCTTACAACTTATGTAACTGTTGGTGTAAAGTTGTAAAGTTGTGTAAAACAATTGTCAAAAGTTATAGCCCGTCTTAATGTTAAATTCGTCGTTCAAACATTTTTCTCTTCAATTCTTCTTGAAAGAGATATATTTTTAAGGTATAACTCGGCTTAGTTTTAAGGGAATTCGACTATCCAAAACTTCGATTGATTGGCCTTGCAGCGAAAACTAATTATTTCATTACAAAGATCGATTTTATCAGAAAAAATATTGTATAAATGAAGTTACTTATTATTTCAAGTTTCAGGTCATAAGATACTGATTCTACGAGTATTTGGTGGAATTCAAGAAAAGAGAAATGTTTTTCCCACAAAGACCTGTACCTGGCTAGCACCAAAGCATGATACCCAGCTATAGCATAGCATAGCACTCAATTAGTTGATCAAAAAACCTAGAGCATAGCGAAGAAGTACGAGAAGAAGTCGTAATGCGTGCAAATTGATTGATAATCACCGGTCCCCAAGGAACTTATTTCGTGAGGTCTTAACTGGCAACAGGATACACAACACAGCACAGACATACTCGTATCAACGAATAAAATAGGAAACAAGGGTAGTTCTTAGCTTTTCTTGCTCATTTTTTCAGCCGAATGTGCAAACAAGAGAGCTCGCCAAAGCTCGCCGTCGGGAAATTGTTAAACGGTATTTAAACATAACAAGCAGCACCAGAGCTGGGACCGGGACAAAGGCGGGCTAATCCCAAGACGCACGCACACAACAGGAAGCAACCACAAAAATTTGTTATTTCAACAGTAACAGCAACAGAGCACCAGCGACATCAGTCATGCAAGGATAACACCAACAATAAGGCGTATCAGCGCGACACAATGCAGGGGGGGACACTAATGAAATAAATGGAACAGAGCTGATGAAGTTGAATGGGGTGAATGGGGTTGGGGTTGGGGGAAGAAGGGTGGGTGACTTTAAATATGGCCATATGAAGTGGGTGGCATGGGCCAGGCCTGTGTTTGCGCAGTGCACTGCTATCTACGAGTATCAAAACCAATATTCCAAGTTTGGTTACCTTTTGGCTGGCGTTTGCGCAGGTTGGCATGGAAGCCGCGTTGTAGTACTCAGTGAGCTTAATCCGTTTACAACATATAAATCCCATTGGGGAATAGAAGCCATGCCAAGGAAGCCTGCAAAGCTGCATATTAATAGAGGGTCTGATGATGAGACCCAGGCCTTGAAGGCAAGTCCATCCCATCCTGAGTTTCATCTCTACCCCCCAGCATGAGTCCAGGAATAATTTGTGTGTGCCTATATAATATGATTCTTTACTTTACCTATGTCGCTTTTAATTCTTGTTTCGGTGTGGCCATGGCCTGCGGCCGACTCATAATGCCTGCCACTCAACACGTAATATCCCATTCACAGCGCTACGCTCCAGCCTATGCTATACGCTCTACGCTCTTGCGGCAGCCAGCTCCCACTCACGCATGTGAGTCTCTCCTCTCTTGTGTGTGTGTACTCTGGTGCTCTGTCTCTCAGCTGCATTTGATTTATTTGTGTGCAACACAATAAAGGTAAAGGTAAAGGTAAACTGTAACTGTATATGGCAATGAAGGAAAGAGATGGAAGCTGTGCAACGGTGTTGGCTCTGTCTACGGCCACAGGGTGTTGTTGCTGTTTCAGTTGCTGTTCGTTCTGCATTTACTTGTTGTGGTTGTTTCTAAGATGGCTATGAGTGAACAAAGGCCCTTTATGCGGCGTCAATAAAGTGGTGCGTTTAACACACACCATCGATTGCCGTTGGCACGCCCCGTCAACGATGACTTCTCATATTCTCACACTGCCAGAGTTTATCAGCGAACTGAATCTGTTTTTTTTTAAGTGATAAGTCGCATTGTACGTTTAAATGTGTGAAAATTTAAGAAACATTCACATGATCTGTATCTGAACCTAATGAAAGGATGCAGGTGTGCGATTTTTCTCAAAGAAATTGAGTAAATTTAACAATAGAACGTTGCACACATAGATGCATACATGCATACATACACATGTGGAGATGTACATATGTACATATCTTCTGTAGTACTTCAGTAAGATTTATCCCACTTTTTATAGACTGTTGTCTACTGCTATCACTGCTTAACAATTGGAACGAGAAGGAACGTTGTGAGTAGCAGTAGTAGTTGTGTCCCAGTAGTCGAGACTCTACTCTTTTAAATAATTTTTAAATATTTTATCATTTTACATATTTGCTACATCTTGCATATCACTATCATATCTACATCACTTCTCACAACAACACGCCATACTCTTCCGCGTACACTACACGGGGCAGAGTGTGTGCGCAATGCGTGAGCAAGAGAGAGAATATCAGCGGCTGCAACGTTGAAGGGGATAGGAGTGAAGTGGGTAGGAACAGATAATTCATTTCTTCATTCTGGCTATAATAATAATCCGATCTAAGCCAGATTCGGTAATCTGGTAGATATGGCCATTCTACACGATACTGCTTTTTCCATTGTTTCGTATCTTCAAAATCGTGAACTTTCGCCTCTTGTGGGGTCGAAGGAAAGTGGGTCGAAATTTTGAAATACACATTTCGAGATTTCTCTATTCGAGATCTATGCGCTCATCTGGACAAACGGGCAAAACAGACGCAGTGGAGAGTGCGAATGGGAACGATGCCTCTGTAAATGATTTTCTTCACTGAGGCTATGATAATGGTCCGATCTGACCCAGATTCGGCGCTCTAATATCGGCCCTCTGATTCTACGTTTTTGTTTTCTTGTATCTTCAAAATTGTGGACGCCACAGATTTTCTTCCTTTATGGGGACGGAAAAAGGCGGGACAAAATTTTTAAATAATCTTGTAGCAGTATTATATCAAATGAGCCTGAACAGAAATTTTTGGTACTCTAAATTTTGGTAGTCTCTGCGCACTAGGCGATCAACAAGACGGACGGACAGCCATATATGGCTAATACGACTCGACAACTGATCAAGAATGTACATAGTTTATGGCTTCGGAAACGATTCATTCTGTGCGTTACACACATCCACTTTTACCACAAAGACAATACACCCCTTTACTCTTCGATTACGGGTATAAAAACGATTTAAAAACAACCCAAGAATAGAATAGATAAAATTCAAATCTTGTTGTAGTTAGTCATAACTGAAACTGTAAACGGTTCTATCACATCTTGACATACCAGTTTACGACAAGTGCAGTGTTTTATGTTAAGTGCGAAAAATTAGGGCAATTTGTATTCGAGGGTGGTGTTGTATAACTACCACCACCAGCAGCATTACTCGTACAGCACGCCCACTATGTGAACAAAGCTAACCAGCTCAATCAGATAATATGCAGGTATCTGATTTCAAGTGCGTCGCTACCGGGAACATCTGTCGCCCCCGCCCATTTTCTAGACCAATTCGAAGCTCATATAACTTAGATGGACCATTATGTGAGCCAGGTTGAAAATGGTATTTCACTTAAATTTCTTAAATCCATTTATACATCATACATACATCATGCATACATACACATGTAAAATGTACATGCTTTTCTTTGAGTTTATTGAAATAAAGAAATTTTATTTGTACTTGTGTACATATGAGCATTTTCACAGGAATTCTCATTTCTGGGAATAAATATTTATAAATTATACATAATGTATACATACATTTTTACATTCCTTAAAACTGTATTCTTAACGCTTACGTTATCTATGCAACAGTACAGGGTTGTCAACGAATGCGTTTGCCAAACTATAGCTATAGTACGACATGAAAAAAACAAAAAAATATGCAACGCACATAATCGTCTTGCTTTTTATACGAGTAAGAGTAGTATGTGCCATTGAAAACCATTTACACATGGGCATACCATACATACATACTACGTACTATATGCAAAGCCAGGGCTCGACGGCGTCTATAATTACAGGATGGAACAAATAAGGGTAGGATTTAGGGCAGTACAACATCCAGTTCCGCTCTTTTCCATTGTACTCTACTATATGTCCTTTTCCTAGACAAAGTCAAATGGCATTGTACCGTACCGGCCTGAGAAGGGTGTTATGTTCGACGTTATAGAGTATATGTACAAATTTAAGTACAAATGGGTATTTAGTTTGATTACAAATTTTGGGAGTAGTATATGTAAAAATACATTATTGTTTACATCAAAGGACAAACATATGAATGATGTATTTGTAAATATATACCAACAGTTCCATTTTTAGAAAGAGTGTACACATATTCAGTACTGTTTCGCATTAATTCTACATTTTAAAGCTGGATTCTGTTGTGTGTTGTATTACTTTTCAGTCAAGTGGAAAAGGACAAAAGTCGTTAATTTGTTTATTGGATTGCGCAAAGTATACAGTTTCGAGTGTTCAAAATGCACTCAACAACGACCAAATAATAACAGCTCAACAAAGCCAGCAGCCAGCATGTAACCATTATTGCCGCCGGGAATGAAACAAAATCATGAGAGCTGAAACTATTGTTCATTTCTATTCTACGATACTTCCACCCCTGTCTGATTCGCCCGGCAAGGAATTACCGACGAGCCACTAGGCAAAACTAATAGGGTAAATGGCAGTTGAGCTTTAGAGCGATTTTCTTCTTAATACATAAAGCAAAATAGTATAATTATGTACATATGCTCTAAGATGCGATAAATATGATGATTTTTTTAAACTTAATTAGCGTAATTTTAGTCCCACAACCTGATCATATGATTTTATGACAAACATCAACTCACATACATAATTCTTCCTCACAATAAAAGTTATCAAGTCTGATGCTAAGAAATATATAGGAGTATATTTTAGTATTCTGTTATTCCCAAACTGTTTGATTCCCCATACTTGACACAATCTTTATTAAATACCTCCCGACGGTACTAACAAACTACCGAGTACTCCTGAATGCGGATGATGTTAAACTCTGTGTGCAGTCTAGGGACATTTCATTTCACTCTCTAATGCAATCCGACCTCAATAACTTTCAATCATGTGTTAACAATTTTATGCCTTGAAATGCAAAGAAACGACATTTCATTTCGACAGCTCTTGTTGGCTCCTTAAACCCTCTGCGGTGGTTCTCTTGAGAGAATTACCTTGGTTGGATGATCTTTGTGTTAAACTAGACCCCAAGTTAAAGTTTTCTAAACATATTTCTACCATGATACATTAAGCCAAGGGAGTGGTTTGTGTTTCTAAAGAGGTGGTCAAATGACCCCAATATAACGAAGTCTCGTTTATTTCACTTGTTTGTCCGATTTTAGAGTACGACTCTTGTGTGAGGTGAAAACATTATGAAGTACACCAAGACCGTATTGAAACAGTCCAGAAAAACTGTTCTTTTTTCTCTGCGTGGTCTCAACTGAGATGTACTATAGGTGTGAGAATGTCATCTTAATCTCGTAGGTTGCTTTTTATAAGCATTCCATCCTTACTTAATGGTAGAAAAAGGCTTGCTGTGATTTGTATGCACAACTTAATCTGGGGTGACATAGATGCTCCCTGACTTGTGGAGCATAAATTTCACGACTCCTAATAGGTCCACGAGAAATTGTAATACTTTGTTCCTTTCGCTGTGTAGATCGAATTATTCCTTGCATGAACTGTT
Organism: Drosophila bifasciata; assembly: GCA_009664405.1. Taxonomy (NCBI): domain Eukaryota; kingdom Metazoa; phylum Arthropoda; class Insecta; order Diptera; family Drosophilidae; genus Drosophila; species Drosophila bifasciata. The sequence goes on from CM019045.1 coordinate 896,965, forward strand.
CAGGGTCTTATGCTCGCTTCATTTTTTACTACTAGGGAGCTACCCTCTTCTTAAATCACTAATACTATATACCTTTCCCGTAATTAATATGATTTTGTTTTGGTTATATTGAATGTTTAGCTCTAACTTTTCTCGAATATTAGTATTTCCTGCATGTTCGCGATCGGTTCGGTACAGGCGTCGCGCGTCATGCGGCAGCGCCCCTCAGTCCGTTAGGCGGGAGAATGGCTGCGTTTCTGCCACGCGTAACAGGTTTCAGCTTGGTGTCGGATGAACCACTAACACTGTACTGTCCAAAGAAAACACCACCTTTCACATACATGCATACATACATATGTATGTATGATATGTATAAAGCTAACTCTGTTAAATTATGATCGTTATACATAAAGACGGCAAGAATACACCGGTATAATTGATGATTATTGCTAATTTAAAATATAACAGCCACTTTTCAATACGAGTATCACTTCTAAACACACCAAATAATGCAATAACTACACTGATAAGGGTAAAAAACACATAACAAAATTCTAGTGTTATTGAATAGCTTAAGTTTTCTTATCTTTTAGCTTGGAAAAACGATGAAAGCGGCTCGGAAAATCCAAATTTTCGAACGGTTGCAGTGGTTTTCATAGTTTCTGATTTGTTATATTAAGCGGGGAGAGGCAGTTACACCTTGCTTACGATAAAACAGAGTTCATAAGCTAATATCATGGTTAGTGCAGCGAAGTACATTGCAGCAAAACGTAAACGTACACCTAAAGTGCTGAAGGGGCTTAAGGTGTTAAGGTTGGGTCTATGCGTTTCTTTATAAAAATATATAAAATCTTTTATCGGCTACAAATATGCGAGAAACAGACGCATATCTCTCGAGAAACATAGAAACTTGGTGGCTATAGGTACAGAGAGGAAGTGCAAGCTCTAGTTATGTACTAATGTTAATTATTTGTACTAAAAACCTATTTTTACATAACACGAAATGACTAATATTTTACCTTTTTTATACCGCGTTTCGCCTCTCTATTTGTCTTTCCATCAACGAATTATCCAGCCTCTATATCTAATCATGTGAGATGAGACAGGGTACTCAGCAACGGGTCTTCATTCTATAATAACTAAATAATCGGGTATACTTATATGTATGGTGTGCAATAGACACCGCCGCCGATTTTTTCCTTTTTCTGACGCGCCGCCGCCGAATCACGTAAATAATTAAATATAAATAATAAATTATTTTATTAATGAATTATAGTTTTTTTTATACGGAAGAGGTTTTATTTTTAATTTTTAACCTAAGTTGATTCGGTTCCTTGAGTGAAATCCGTGTTGGGTGTTTTAATCCATACAAATTATGTTTGATCGCAAAAAAAAACAAAACAAAAATCAATATTATTAGATGACTTTTATTTTTTTGCTCAAAAATAAAACTTTGTTCAAAAATTAAACTTTGTTGAAAAATATAAATTGACAACAACAAAGCAGTCTTGTTTTGTTGTTTTCTCCGCTATTTGAAGGCCGATCAGGACATGCCAGGCCTCCTCGTGATAGGATGAAAGTCCCCGACGTTAATGAAAATTCGGGTTTTACCTTGGAATCGTTAAAAATCCGCTATTTTTCGTTTGATCATGGAGGAGAGCGCCTCCATTTGATCGCGGGACCGTTGAACGGTCAGAATTCTAACAATCCTTAAAAAAGTAAGTCGTGCACTGATCGAAACCCTATAGACCGAGATATGGTTGATCCCCAAAGTTGCTGCTGCCCCAATATTCAAAATACTGGTATATTTCATTATGGTATGTTCTTTGTGGTCTTTTCCATCGATTGGAATCCAATAAAAGGACAAATAAGGAATACTGGTTTTCGCAAAAGTCATGGTTTACGCCGCCATTGATTTTTGGTTTTTCTGGCACGGCACCGTCGAATCATGTAAATAACAGCGCGGCCGCTTCGGCGACGGCATGACTGTTTTTTTTTTAAGGAATATTTTTATACCAGTACTCGATGATTAAAAGGGTATATTGTATTTGTGGCAAAAGTGGCGTGCGGTGTAAACCTTTAGTGGCTATAATGCAATATAACCGAATTCTGGATTACAAATGTTGTTGCTCTTGCGTTTATAGCATCTGATATCTAGACGTTAGTCAGGACGGATGGACGAACAGAAGGACGCGGGTAAATGCACGCTGCTATTGATTAGGAATGTGCAGGAAAAAAAAGGAAAAACACTGGAAAGGCTTGGTTGTTAATTTACTGAATAGCAGCTATGCTGAATTGAATGTGCATTTCGCATTTCGTTTGTGCGCAACCTATCTGTCTTACCAAAGGCATATCCTCGGAGAATTTATAAGGAGTGGGCTCCCCTGGCAGAAACACACTTCGACACAGATGCACACAGAACGCTCTTTTCTAATTTTCTCTCATTATCTCCCAGAAAATCAAATTGTGGCCGGGCATATGTATGGTTTCATAACATGCTGAAATTTATGAAGTTGCGACTCAATGAATGACTGAACCATTTAATCACTGAATTAATTAGATTTAATGCTACGAAAAAAAGAACTCTGGTTTGCTAGATTCATCTTTTTGTTTTTCAGTTAATATTGTTATGATGTTAATGGTCAAGAGGTGATTTAAATACTATCTTTTTACCAGATGAATAAACTTAGATAAAAGTTTTATAGCCATTACGTATGGCTATATCCTAAACATTATATGTACATAGGTGTTGCCGTTTGCAATGACTTGGCAAAGAATTAGTCCGTTCCAACTGTTTCCAAACTTTCTTCTATTTTGCTCCTTAACGTCCGTAAACGATTGCTTTAATAGCCCCACATAAACTAAACAAAAAAGAAAAGGGGCGTGTTGTGTCGCAGTTAAAGCGACACTACTATTGTACCCGTACTCAGTCAGAATGTAGAATTTTAAAATATTTTACCATTTTTTACATTTAACATCTTACATTTTTTCCTGCATCTATCATCTACATCTACATCACTTCATACAACAACATAGCTGAATAGTGGTCGGCTAGCTGCTGAAAATTCATTTCATCATTGTGACTACAATAATGATCCGATCTGAACTAGATTCGGCAATCTGGTAGATATGATCATTTTCTACGATACTGTTTTCTCGTTTTTTTCATTTTCAGAAAGTTTGGTTGCTGTAGCTCTTATATTCTCTGAGATCCATGCGACACAAAACACGAAAAGCCAAATCGACTCGTTTTTGAGTGAGTGCGAGCGAGAGGGAACGATGTTTTTCGATATGGTTTTCTCTATTGTAGCTATACTAATGATCCGATTCGATTCAGATTTGGGCCTCGTGATAGAAATTGGCTTTCTCTATGATTCTGCATGCTATGATTTCGTTTTTTTCTATCTTCAAAACTGTGGACGCCACAGATGTGCGCCCTTTTTGGGGGCGGAAGTGGGCGGTGCGAAATTTTGAGACACATTTCTAGGAGTGGGATATCACATGAGTCTGGAAAAAAAATTTGATTGCTCTAGCTCTAATAGCCTTCGAGCAATGAGTGAAAAACAAGACCGACGGTCAGACGGACGGACAGACATGGCTATATCGACTCGACTTTTGATGCTGATCAAGAATATATATACTTTATGGGGTCGGAAACGCCTCCTTCAGTGTGTATACAATATACCCTTTTACTCTTCGAGTACGGGTTTAAAAACCTTTGTTTTTTGCCCCGTAAGAAGGACAAATTCACTTTTGTGTCCTCAGTTTCAATACCCGGTGCTCAAAGAGTTCAGCGCTATATTAAATGCATGTAAGTGTATTTAATTTTTATTAATCTATGGCGTGTTATAACACAATAATTATTGTATTGCCAATTTGTAATGCTTTTATTTGTACAAATATTTTGTTTACTTTTTATTGCAAAATTACAAATATTTAAGGCCATAAGCCTTAAAGCGGGTACACAAACACGTTCACCTTCTTTAAACAACGGGTAACAAGTAAACTGTTGGGAAGCTGATAAAAAAATTACTATAGTCTCATAAAAGGGTCGACATTTAACTGAAATGGTGAATTTTACTTAAAATGAGGACTTCACAAATTTGTTCCATTTTATAGAAAATATGTTGTAGATGTGTCTCACAACACCGAAAACGAGTCGATTAGATTCAAGGAGTTGGTCTGTTGTTCGGATAATATTGAAATTGTGTAAACTTTGGCTTTGGAGCATTTTTTTAATAAATTATTATTTACATTTCAAACAAAATCGAATCTTGACCAAGACCAAGGGTTACCTGAACACTTTCATCAATATAATCAAATCAATAGACTCATCCTCTCACCGTTAGTAACATATGCACATATGTAAGTATTAAGTTACACAAATGTTAGTCGCATATGTATATACGGATTTATTTTGAACAGGGTTCAGTCCAATTATTACCCGGCCTTCAATTCAAATCTATATTTAATAAGGTTTCTCATTCTACATAAAACTTGAGGTTGTCGCTGCCGCTTCCGGAGTGGTTATGGTCCGTCGACATAGTCCCGAACGCCAACGTTAATGCGACCCTCTGCAGCGGTTACCGAAAAACCGAGAATGCGTGCGTCCATCTTAGTCATTTTGTTCTTCTTGACCTTCTTCTGCTTGTTCTGTAGACGGAACGTTGTCAACGATATGAGGGAATCTGAAATAATTGTACCAACCTTGCTTTCGGTATTATCGTTTCCTGATGGTGTTATAGCCGGAGCGGGCTTGCACATATCATCATTGTGCGCGTTTTGAGCACGCTGCAAGCTTTTGTATTTACTGCGCCGCTCCAGAAATTGTTTGGCAAAGTCAGAAGAATCTTTTCCCTCGCCTGGAAGGTTTTTTTTTTATATTAGTCCGAGAATGCCGGGTATTAAATTAAAATGTGAATTGTAATTTAATTTAAAGGACAACTAATTAAAATAATATTATTTAATAATAATACTGATAATCTATAAAACGCTATTGCCAACCTAATTTTAGCTGCGCACGCATAAACTAAGTAAGATCAATAAAAATCAAGCCTGCTTCTTGTTATCGAAGATCGTAAAAGGGACAAATTGATATGCTGGTTAATGCATGGAAGAGGGGATCACTCCGCTAGCACTCTTAAATTTGCTCGCACTTGCCATAAGAGGGAACTACAAACGCTAGTTATGTTCTTATGTTAATCCTTGCACTTCCTTCTTCACTAGTTGGCCCGTATTAGAATTTTAAAATATTTTATATATCCATATTTCCGCTACTATACTGTATTCCGCTAAGTCTGTCTCAACTTTTAACACCAACCGTTATATCTTACTCTCCTTCGCCCGAGGTCGCACACTGCGCGTGAATATAGGCCCTCAGCGTAGCCACTGAAAATGGATTTGTTTCTTCTGGTTACAATAATCTAAATCGACTCGGATATTGAGGCCTATAAAGGATATATACACTTTATGTGCCACACAGCCACCCCAAAACTAAAACATCCCTAAACTCTACGATTACCGAGTATAAAAAGAAGGATCTTTTTAGCCATATACCTTAAATAACAAATAGTACCCTTCAACATTATAAACACGGTCCTTGGATCTGACTTATGTATGTTCGCTACTTGAAAATGGGATTTTCGGCAAACATGTTGACTAAATCTACAACTTTGCAAGGTCTTTTGATTTGTGATTTTGCAAAAAAGTGAAATTATACGTTATTTATATACTTCTCTGGTACGTACCAAGGTATATGCGCACATAGTCCTTTACTTCATATGGTGCCTCCAAGTCCTGCAAGAATGCAACAAACGTGGGTACTAAAAATATAAAAAAAATGTTAAGATTTAGTGATCAATTCCTATATGAAAATATCTATTTACCATCCACTTTGGCGGTCATATTGTCTAGGCTTCTCATGCACCAGCTAGTAAACTCGTTTTCATATTCGTTAACTTTATTATTGGCCTGGTCTATAAGTCCCTTGCCACTCGATTTTCTTTCCTTTTCTTTTTCTTCAACTGCCGTAGGTGCTACTTTCGGACTGGCTCTTATCTGACTCGTTTTGTTCTTATCAGAAAGCTGTTGTTGTCCCCCAACAGCTTTGGTTGGTTTTGCCACGTTTTGCATAGTCGGCACGGTCTGGCTCTTCCGCAAATTCCGCGGTGATTCCAGCGCAGTTGTCGTCTTGGACTGTGCGTGTAAGCTATGTTTTTCCGCCGAATGCAGACCAGCGGCTAGAACAGCCGCAGCAGTGACTGGTCCAGCGCCAATGGCAGTTCCAGACGGTTGCAAAACGATTTGAGTGACCGATGGGGAATTGGGATCATCCCATAGACGAACGCCTGTTGCTAATGAAAGCGAAGAAGAGGTGGATGCACTCCAAGCCTTATTTGCAGTTCCCCAGATATTGGACAGGCCGCTCGTCCCACCCACATTTGATGCTAAGGTAGCCTGTTGCTGTTGCTCTATTTCTCGACGCCGCTGCTGTTCCATGAGCTCATTGGCCAGTCTCTTGGCCTCCTCTGCTTGAATATCAGCTAGGCTCATTACGGGCGCCGGAGCGGGTGCTGCCTGCCACTTAAGCAGAGCATCGTTCGCCTCGGCCGCAGCTGCTGCAGTGGCGCGCATTTGTTTGTCTAACTGTTCCTGCTGTCGCTGCTGATCCGCGCGTCGTTCTCGCCTTTCTGCCTTCTGTATCTCTGCCAGACCAGGCGCGGCGCTACTGGCTTTCGGCGATCGTAGCGACCATGGTGCAATTGAAGTGGCAGCCGAACGAGAAGCTGCTTGTAGATCCCCCGCCTTGGCAACGCCATGCTTGGTGCTCGCCGCAGATGCTGCTGTTCCTAAAAAAGAAAAGACAAAAATCAAGACAAAATGCTCCAGAAATGTATAAAGGTAAGCTTAAACAAGGCGTGGCAGAAATCCGCGGACCAATCTCTGGAGGTCAGACAGCCTCGTGGCTGCATTAGCTCGGATAATACAATTGTTTCGCTTGAACATGAGATATGCCCATCCGAACAGGACTAGGTAGAGGATAGTCGGTAGGGCCAAATATATAATGAACTAGGTGGCAAGAGGAAGGGAGTACGCTCAGTCACACCACTCACACAAAGTCACGCAACGCGTGATACTGAAATTGATAGTAAAATACGAATTGCTTAAATATAAAAAAAAAGGATAGGTATTCTTCTTCCTTTAACTCACACACTCACACACACAAACTGTAAGAAAATAAATGATCGGGAGACGATCCCAAACTATTTTTTATAATAGAGAGACATATTCCACACCTGTTGCTGTACCTTGAACTGGGGCTTGTGAGCTACCTAGTAAGGCCTTCCGACGCTGACCTTGTATTTGCAGTTGCCGTTCCTTTTCTTCCAGCGATTGTCGAGTTTTTTCTTCTTCCACCTGTAAGGCACGGCGTTTTTCGTCTTCCAGTTGTTGACGCTTGCGCTCCTCCTTGAGTCGCCGCTTTTCCTCAGCTTGCTCGCGCCGCCGCTCTTCCTCATTAATGAACTTTGGCGGTGCCGACTGCTGAGGCTGTCTGGCCAAACTCTGCTTATTAGTTTGTTTGACTTGTACCAGAGGCTGTGATGGAAGTTGATCCTTAAGTGGCTCAACATCCGCAATCACTGTCTGTGATGGCTTTGGACTAAGTGTCTCCTTTAGGTTTTGATTGTCAGTAGCCTGCGACCGACCCCCCAAGTTATCCACTGATGTAGTTACAGGGGCTGCTACTGCTGCTGAACCAGCACCTGGTGCTTGCACTGCACCTGCCATGAATTTCTGTTGCTCCTGTTGAGCTATTAATTGCTGCTGTTGTTGCTGTTGGCTCTGCTCTTCTTCTAAAGTCGCTACGTCCCACAAGGTGACCTTTGCGTTTGTCATTCCAGACCACTGCGGGTTTGGGTTTGGGTTTGGTGGTTGTTGCTGAGCAGGCAGCCACATTGGAATCATCAGGTTTTGCGATGCCAGAATTCGGGACTCGGTCATGAAATCCCCACCAGTGGGATTTTCACTGCCAGGAGTTGGTAGCGGAGGCTGCGAATGCCCAACGGTGGGCTGTCCTCGCAGCAGCATACGCAAGTTGTATTCGGTTAGCAAATCCATATCGCTGCCATGCATCTCGTCAAGCTTATTCGGCTCAACTGCTGATCCAGGCAGAGCTACCTGGTCTGTAGGCTGCTGGGACGGATGCGAAGCAGCCTGAACTTGCTGTGTTTGTTGGGACTGCTGATGCATTAGTTTGGCGTTGTGTATAAAGTTGTTTGCTTCCAGAAGATTGCCTAGTGGGCGCTGCTGGTCAGTGTTGTTGACAAACAGCTGCTGCTGATCTTTTTTACCCTGCTCAGCTATCACATGGTACAACTGGCTCCCTGCTGCCGGATTAAGTACAGCCAGCGAGTTACTCAGCCCACTCAGGCTGCTCAAGTACTCTGGAAGAACGAGCAACTGAACCTTGCGCCGCACTACCGACTCCCGCTCGACAGCAGAAAGTCGCTGAAAGCACTCGTTTTTGGACAGCTCATTGACTATCTGGTACTCCTGGTGCTGCAAGTACTGATCTTGCAGCATCTGGAACCGCATGGTCAGCATATGGGATGTTGCGTCCAAGCCATTTCCGCCTAGATTTCCTTTAATGGCGGCGCTCAGCGAGTCCGCGGCGGCGGTCACATTCGCTTTGAGCTCTTCTCTTTGCAGTTGTTGCTGCAGTTGCTGTTCGCCCAGCGAGAGTGAGAGCGCAGCTGTCGATGGCTTGCGCGGCGTAAGTGGAAGTGGCACTGGAAGAGCGGATGGCATCTGTCCAATGGGAAGATTGTCCAAGTCCATCGGTGAGGGCAGCAAATGGCTATGCGAGAACGGCATGTTACCGTGGCACAGCTTTATTAGCTCGCCCAGTGGCCGAAATCTACTGTCAGAGAAGCGGCGCACAAACAAGTTTTCATTGAAGTAACCGGCTCGATACCATTCTGTCATCTCCATGGCACTAAACGGCCCCTGAACATTCGACTGCGGATCCCTGTAGAACCACAACTCATTCGGATTCGGATTCGAATTCATCATCTGCGGTGTAGGAAGCATCGTCAGATGCTGTTGGTGCTGGTGGTGCATATGATGGTGATGTTGCATAGCCAACTGGTCCGGAAAAGGTAGGCTCGGATGTTGATGCGATGGATGATGGGCAATGCTTGCATTCGGAACCGAAATCGGCCCTGTAATAGGTATCGCAGGATGCGGAGGATGAGGATGCGCATGCTGTTGCTGAAGCAGAACAGTGTCGCCCACAGAGTTCGACTTAAGGCTCATCTCAATCTCTGCTAGACCGGGCATTGTTGTTGCAAAGCGGCCGTTATCTATTTCTGGTTCTCTATGATTCTGGGGGACTCTATTATCATCGTCCATTATCAGTTTCTCCACCTCGTCGGCCACTTCTTTGATCCTATCCGATATATCCCCGTGGACAGCTTCACCAATTAAGGTTGTTGAGTCTGTTGGAGACTGTTGGCAGCTTTCCTTCAAGTCCGGGAATTTCATTGGATTAGATTCTAACTTCCCGTCGAAGTCCTTGTCACCTGTTTCACTCTCTCCGTCAGTGTGATTCCTACTCCCAGTCTGGGGTAAATTTTTGTCAGAGCTTGAAGCCGCAGAGTTTGCCGCATCAGTGGAGTCCCTTTGTCCAGCTCCTGCCTTGGGGGCCTTCTGTAGGTCGGCATCACCGTGAAAGGCGCCACTCGAATCAAAGGTGCCACCCAATTCGGATGGATTCTCCATAGCCCACTCGGGAAGATTGTCCTCGGTATCACCGCCGCCGCCAGACCACAATTGAGAGTTTTTAGCGCCTGGCTGACGGACAGAAGAGGTAGCAACTCCCGCTCCTGTCTTACCGCTTCCTCCCCGCTCTCGATCAACGTCTACAGTTCCAACCGTCGAAATAGAACGCTGTATACTGGCCAAACCATCCAAGTGGGAGTCCTCGTCGCGCCAACTTGTAGACCGACCTGAAATGCATGTTACAAAGTGTTAATGAAATTCCTGTCAAATACAACAAGCGTAGGTAGGTACATATACCCTCTCGGAGTGCCCCTTCCATTAAATTATACAATTTTTCTTGCTTGTGTATCCTTGACCGACCCACTACTCTCCTGGTCAATAAATGTACATAGCCCAAGAAAATTTAATTAAAATTCAGGCACAAAAATAAACCCCTAGTCGGCGAAATGTAAGGGGAGTCATTTGATCCGTTACAGGATTTCCTTACATCAAATAAATGCAATTGCGATTAATTTAAAATTTAAGAAACGATTCAAAGACAGGCTAATAATATTTCTGCAGACCTTAGTGGTCCTTAGACCTTAGCAACAAAAAACTTTCTAGAGCCCTAAATACGTTTTAAGCTCGAAAAATTATAATTCCCTCTGCAAGCGTATGAAAATATGAAAAGGATGTATAGATATATAAACTGATAACTGACCCCAGCGGTGAGTGTTGGCCGCAAAGCTAGAATTGGTACTTCCTCCTCCACCACTGCTTCGCCAACCGGCAACATCCGATCCAGATAGGTTGTTGCTTACAATCGGGGCGTCTCCAGATCCATCTTCGTTTCGGCTGCGGCGCCAGTTTTCCATGTTACGATGATGACTGGAGAACTCTTTTCTAGGACTCGAACTTGGCGTCCCGTTCCAGTCCAGGCCCCCCGAATTACCCAGTGCTGTGCTAATAGCCACTGAATCACCAGCTCCATTTCGCTCGTTCCAATTTCGTTCGGTCTAGGAAGAATGAGTTTGTGGATGTACTCGTACAGCCTCGGAATCGTCACCCAGCCAATAAATCTGCACCATTCGCTTACCTTGATGGACATAGCTGACAGACCTTCGTCGTATAGACCGCCAGGGCGCTGATATATCGGATGATAAACTGATTTTCCACGAATTCGACCCCGATCGACTGTTCCACCACGTCCAGTGCCACGCGGAGCTGTCCCAAATCCGCTCGTCGAGCGCTGCAACCAGGCCGGCCGAGACTGCTGGCAACATCAATCAAGTTAACAGTTATAGGAACGGTACAATTTTACTTACGTTACTCCCAATTTGATTATTATCCTCTTCAGTGCTGGGCGTCAGGGCAAGCGGATACTGAACTTTGTCCACAAAAAGCTTCTTAAACGAAGGTAAAATCTGCGGCAACAAACAGTGCCGATCAAACAGAGACAGCATTTCCTCACGTCCATATCGATACTCTGGAAACATGTTGCGAGAGGATGCTGCTGCTGTCGTGTTGTTGCCAAGGCTGTGCGTTGCCAAAGAGCTGTTGGCTCCTCCACCAATGTTATTGCTACTGGAAGATCCTGAAGGCTCCGCCGACATATTGCGCAACCATTCTGGACCAAACTTCATAGAATCTGTCATTTTCAGTAGCCTCTTGTTTCCTTTATATTTTGCTGAAGCTAAGTGTATTAGAGAAAAAATAAAATTGAGTTTGAATTTGACAAGTGTCATGTGAAAATGAAAATGTTTAGCTGTGTTTTCAATTACTTGCTTATCGCGAATAAATAAATTTGATTTACAGTTTAGAATGGTTGCAATTGCTAACAAATATTTAAATTTTATTTACTGATCTGCATATTAATCCGGATCGTATAAACATTTGAAGTCCACTTATTCATTATGTTGGTCAGATCATACATCGAATATCAATTTCGATATGATTATCGAATTGCATTGCGTATGTGTGTATGCAAACAAGAGAATCTATTATCGAATTAAAAGAGGAAAATAACAAATAAATAGTTCAGAGCAACGCAACCTAACCTCAAAAGGGAACTTAAGACTTGCACACAACCGTAAAGTTGAAAAAAAAGTCACACATGCACACAAATTTTACTTTTGGACGACATATCAAGACTTAAATACGTATATATGTAATATCTCAGCATGTGCTTCCCATACTTCTAATTTAGTCCCAGTCATCTACTCAAAATCATTAGTTGTAACATATACATGCAAACATAAAATGGATATCACTGCAAGACACGAAGCTAAGTAATATTTTAAAGAAATCAGCTCAAATTAGACAGTCAAAATACACGTATATATATACGTATGAACGTATATGTGCATATGCAGGCATACGCAACATGCATTGCACTGATAATTAGCGAAGATACTATAAAGGAAATACATGTCTACACTACATGGAAATGATTCTGACTTTCTGATATAACGATTAAAAAACACCTTGCGGCCCGAAATATTTACTGAGGATTTTACTTACACACGAAACCAACGTATTTGCAATAAAATACCAATACCAAGAAACAACTTTAGTGTGACCGCTTACCAAACGTGCCAAAACTCCGAATTTTAATTCAAACAAATCTTAAACTTCTGCTGTCATACCACTCGCAGATTTGATATTTTATTTAATAATTCTAATAATATCTCTTAAACTATAAAGAATATTTTTCTCTCAGTTTTTGATATAGTGGAGACTCGCCTTGATTTGTTTTAATATTGGGAGCCCGTCAATGGTATTCCTAAAAGCGGGGTACGCTTGCATTAATAACATTAATGAGTGTATTAGGTACAATATGGAAAATATTTAAATAAGTAGTTTCCCTAGCTTCCTGACTTTAATAATTTTCGCGTGAATACATTTTTGTTGTGCTCCGGGTTTCACAACTTTTATCTACCGAATTTCTTCATTCCAAATTGATCCAAGTCTCGTCCCGCTTCTTGCAATAAAAATGTATTTTTTTCTGTTATTTGCTGTGATAGAAGAACATCCCCGTTGTAAATAATTTTTTGCATTCGCTTTCCGGTGAAGAGAAACTGAAAAGTCTTGTTGAGCAACCCATCAATCAAAAAGGTGTGGCAAAAAACATTTTCTGAGTAAGCTATTTGAATTATTTGAATATACGCAACGGATGGACTTTCAAATCCAACAAAATTTTCAATGAGCAGCACTTTATCAAATGTCAATGCACATTCTGCATTTTCCATGTCATATAAGAAGTAAACTATGTTCTTACCCTTTGTTTATGGTTCTCTTCTTGCGACAAACTGAACATTGTATCTGAACAGCTGGATGTACTCGTGCAATGATTTTCCCTTTTTTAAATGCAGTTTGTTTCATGAACATATTTTATATTTTCAGATAATATTAATTTAGCCAGTTGAAATGGCGGACGGTCTCACTATTCTTCGGCTCGTTCCGCAGGAAGCCACAGAAAAAAAGAAGACTTTGGATAAACAAATTATTAGGTTAAGATTTAAAAAAAAGCATATAAATATATGGGATGAGTATGTTTAGTATGATTAGTTTGAAAACTGCAGACAGCTTCCGCATAAAGTATTTTTGTATTGCCGAACCACAGAAATTAAACTTTAGTTATTTTCCATTCTAGATAACTTTTTATTATATAATTCATTTAAATAAGTGATATGGACTTTAATCTAGTGTTTCACTCTATTCCACATTCCCTCTTGATATAAGTCACATTATAGAAGGCCATGCTCAAATTTTCACTTTCGCAAAATATATGCATTTTACTTTTGAAATCGGAAAGGTAGTGGCGAAATTTTCCGTTTTCAAAACGTTTCTATATTCCCCGCCAAAGGAAAAAAATTTATGACCTATTGATGCATGTGCATGAATTCGACACTAAAGCCAATTTAGCCTGTGCCTCTTTTAAAATAGTTTTTTTAACCCAACTTAAAAATTGTGTCTGGACAAGGTATTCACTGCAAAATTATTCGTTTTCGTGCGATCAGCTGTGCTGTGCCATCCCGATTTTGTTATCGAAAAATCTCTGTGTAACAGAGGTCTTTTTATATGAGCTGGGACTATAAATAATAATAAATAAATAGTATATAAATAAATAAGGTAAGAAACTCAAAACGTAAAATTAAGTGAAAACAAGAGATTGCCTGATACTCTGCGTACGCAGAACACACCTCGGGGGAACGATGGGAGTTTTTGACAGATGGGATACACCGATTTAAACTGGCACTACCCATGTTAAAACAGCTGGTCCATACAATTTGGTGAAAGGGAAGAAGTCAATTGTTAGTTGCTTAAGCCGGTCGTTCTCTCACCTCGCTCCTACCTTATTGCTATAATAATTCAATTTTTATCACAAATTATCGTGTATATCCTTGAACCCATCATAACTGATCACTAAGTGTGCCGATTCTAAGAGTTTCACTTGCTAACAATCGAGTTAATAAAATTTCGAACGTTAAACAGACTTGGTCTTGAAATTTGTTAGTGGTTTTATTCATTACGCTTTGAATAACTGTTCTCTGTGCGCATCGCTCGTGCGCCTTCTGCTGATCGTCGCTCGCCCTGCTGCCTGCTCTCTCATATAGGTTGTGCTCCCACTCTCAGTTTGCGTTTTTCTTCGTGCCTGTGATTCAAAATATAAAAATGAATATTGTCTGCAGTGCAAAGAAATGCAAATTCGGTGGCACTATTATCGACGATATACCTTAGCTGCTGGCCATGTGACATTTTGCACACCTAAAATGTGCTGTGGGTGGTAATCTTGGTCGTCTACATGATCTAATCTAAAAACGTGTTTGTCTGACTAGGTCCGGTTTGGCTTGCCGGGCGATTGAGGCCGAAATGCATACTTTTATGAGAAACACTCGTACTGGTTTTGTGGAGGTCTGGAAGCTCTCAACGAGAAGTTCCTGACCATGGAATATCAATTTCTTGGCCTCAGACTTTTGAGTGAATCTCCTAGGCGGAAAATCCCCAACAACGACCACAACAACTTGTTGCAACCTATTGGAATCGGAACGCCTTCTTCTCACCTAGATACATCGGAATCTTTTGCTTCGCGGAGTGGTCATGCCTTGCCGATACTCAATCCGTTTTTCACACCGACCAACAATGCAGCGTCCCTCACTGCATCCATCACTGCTGCCGACACCGCTATGAGTGCTTCCAATGAGCGTTCCACTCCTTCTGCCACCGTTCCACCCTTTCTGCCACCGTTCCACCCATCCTGCCACCGTTCCAGTTCCTTCAGTTTCTACTGACGCTGCCTTCTTTTCTGCTCCGGTATTCACTGTCCTCATTCACCCCCACTTCAACTAAGAGCAATGGTACCTCAAAAGACAATCTTTGTCTCTCGCCTCTTCCCTGAAACTGCAACGGAAGATGTAAAACTACATCTAAGCTCCTATCTAAATTCACCGCCTTATGACTTAATTATAAGCAATTTTAATATTAAACATAAGTATAATATATCTTAATTTAAAATATTTCTTCCCGATTCTCTTCTATCCAAAGCCCAGGAACTGGACAATCGCGCTCGGAAAGTGTTAGCATTGTTGTATGAAGTAGGTCTTTGCAGGGATATCGCATTGTAGTGCATTAACGTTTTCTGGAGAATCGCCTTGTATTGTGCAGCCTTCAAAGTGAAATTTAAGATCAATCGTAATCCTTAGTCTGAATAGCACAAGATGGTTTTCAAATATGAATGAGGAAGAACGGGAACCCGTACGAGAGGATATGAATGTTTTCAGTATTTTTTGCCCTCCACTTTCAAAACAAGAAATATAATATTAAACGTAATATACGACTCACTTCTCATCCAAGCAACTGCAATGTGACCCAGTGAAACGTGGCCGGGCCGCTATTATTTTAATATAATAAATCAAAACTAATACATCCCCCAAAAAATATATTTAAATCTCTGTCAAAAATGTTATATATTTCACTCGTGGCAAAATGCTTATTATCCTAATTGCGTAAAACTTAAAACAATAAATGACCGCGATAAATGGGCCGCGGCTCTACATTTAAACCTGGTGTTCAGTCAGTATTCATACTTATATTCTTCTTTTGATTCCAGTACCCTAAGAAATATATTTTACACTTAAACACTAGAATTAGTATCAGATCATGCATCTGGCGCATGTTCTCTGTCTTTTGGTTTTATACCCGTACTCGAAGAGTAAAATAAAAGGGTATATTAAATTTGTGGTAAAATTGGATGTGTGTAATATAGAGAAGGAATATATATTCTTGATCAGCATCAATAGCCGAGTCGATATACCCATGTCTATAAGAGGCTATAAGAGCTACAGCAACCACATTGTTTTCCCAGACTGATATGATATCTCACTCCTAGAAGTGTGTTTCAAATTTTCGCCTGGCCCACTTCCGTCCCCACAAAAAGCACAAATCTGTGGCGTCCACAATTTTGAAGATATCAGAAAAATAAAAATGCAAAATTATAGAGAAAGTCCATATCTATCTGAGGCCGCAATTTGAATCGGATCGGATCGTTAGTATAGTCGCAACGGAGAAAATCATTTCAAAAGGCATCGTTCCCTCTCGCTCTCTCACACAAAAACGAGTCGATTTGGTTTTTCGTATTTTGTGTCGCTTGGAAAGCTAGAGCAACCAAACTTTCTGTCCAGACTCTTGTGCAACCAATGCGAGACAAGTGTATTTCAAAATATCGGGAAAAAATGTAAAATGTAAAATGTAAAACAATGAAAAATTTTCAAATATTTTATAATTCCACATAAATCACATATTTACTATCGCGTCAACAGCGACACAACATTTATTTATTTATATTTATATTTATATCAGCAGACATAATGATCACATTATGTTATACCCCTCCTTCCGCAATAGGAACCGAACTCGATTCGACATGACTACGATTGACTGCTATTCTGCAATGCTTGGTGCTCGAACGACTTCCAAGCTCGCTCTGAAGAATGGTCCTCAACGAAAATATGGACGAGTCGAATTTTGGAGGAATTACACTATACATGGACTCGAAATCCGCTTCCTCCAAGCTGGGGTTGCCACCACAAAGTTAGATTTCAGCCCCGTCTGTGATTCCAACAGTTCTTTCAACTAGTATTCATGCATTTGGCGCAACCTATCACTATCCATCTCCGTGCGTATGGACTCTAGCCTATCAAAAATAGCGGTAGCCTGCAGCCTCATGAAGGCAATGCGAAATGCAGGAAATTAGGTGATGTCCCGAGCAGCACCAAATGCAACAAAATCAAATTCATTGCCCATAGAAAACGATTCTCTTGTCCTTTTTTTTCTGCTATAGACTACTGACGCGGAGTGTGCTAGTCGATCACAGTTAAATATGATTTATGAACCGCGTGAGTTCAGATGAGTTCAAAATGTTTTTGCGTTCAGTTGATCGGCACTTGTTAAATGCGAAATGAATGCACCGGTAAAGCAACGAAGCGACGACCGAAAACCAACAATTATGGACAAGAGAGTTCGAATCCAGAGAAAGTTCTATGCTGGCCATGAAAGCTGGGGTTACGACGCTTAACAACAATTCTAACGGTTCACGCTGGACGATAATTTGAGTATCGATGTGATGCGTTCGACAATAGTTTCGTCTGCTCTAAGAAACGGTCGAGGACTGTTTGTCTGTATGCATTCGACAATAATTTGGTCTGCTCTAAGAAACGGGTGAAGTCTGTATGTCTTCAATATAATCAGAAAGGTTAAATACATATGAGTGTGTACGCACTGAGAGCGTGATTTTAATGAGCACGACAATAGATGAGAGCAATATAATCTTAAGAGAATTAGGATAAGAGATTTACAAGAGACGAGATGATTAGTCTAAGAGCTATTAAAGGCTGTTGCTCCGAACCATCCCTTTAAGGTATATCGTTGAAACAATGTATTATAGTAAATGACGCAAGTTAGGTGTTTATTCCGATGCTTAATCGTTAATACCTCTTTTATTACAATAGAAAAAAATAAGTATTCACATTCACTTGTTGTGCATGTGAAGTATCTTTAACAAATATTTCAGAATTACCAATTATATTTATACAGGTACTTATTTACATAAATAGGAATGTGCGTGTGAGTGTATTTTAAATGTACAGATGATTATGAAGCCATTAACAGTTGTGAATACATAAGTATTTATATCAGCAGATTCCCCGCAATTTAATAAATATATATATTATATATATGGGGTAGTGGGCTCACCCCTACATCCCCACGCTCACTATCGCTCTCCACCCCCACAACAACTTTCATACAACTTGTTTATATCATCACATCAATAGGCATTTGGCATATGTATTTGCGAATCGGGTGGTTGGGGAACGACAGTGATTGAGGCTGCGGAGTCTCCTAGGTACATATATATATGTATTATATCTACACATACATAATGTACGTGAATGTTTACGTATGTATGTATGCTAAGCTGGTTTTTAAAGTTTAAAACATAGTTCCGGACTGGTGAAATGTTGAGTACAATTTTTATGTCGCAGAGTAAATAAAAAGCAAGTGTTGTTTTTGTACGCTCGTACTATTTCCATTTGTTGTATGTCATTTTTGTGAATTCGATAGGTCGTTCAATAGCGTCACTTATAATATCATAGCGTTAAGAGAAATATTTATATTTGTATTGTATTTTCTTGTATACTCGTATGTTGTATGCTGGGTTATATTTTCGATTGTTAGGGCAGCTATGCAGGTATGTATAATTATGTTCTGTATGTGAAGTCTTAAGAAATTATATGAAACATTGTAAATTAATTAAATTATCATTATAATGTGTGTTTCATGGAGATGATTCTTAGCCAGTCTGGGAACTTAAGTACCCATTGTTGGTTCCTGACGTATTTCGGATTTCAGCTTAACAAATTCTTTGGCCACCTCATCATTATTACGCTGTGATAGAATACGTAATATTGTCCAACCCGTCTCGTCCATTTCTATGCGTCTCTGCAAAGGCAACCAACAGGCGACCGATCCCTAAAAAGAGTCATAGTAAGGGTATTTAATAAATTCATGTACTAATACATATTTATGTTTGTATATATATCATGGCGAATTCTAAAAACCTTTTCCGATATGTCTTTGAGCGGGATAACTGCCACGCCGACAAGTCGATCATCACGGGCAAAACAATAGTCCTTAACGCAAATATGCAACTCAAAAAAGTCCAGTTGCTCCTCGTTACCAATAGCGCTAGTGTTATATATTAGATAAGTGATAGACAAATGTGGTTAAATGATTTAAAAGGGCTTACAAGCTAAATGATTCATTGTATTTGGGCGACCAATTGTTTGACTTTGACTTGGTTGCAAACTTCCTCTTTTTTTCCTGGAGATGCGGTCCAATCAAGTTGATCTCAACAAATGGCCGGAACATGCCGGAGGGTATTTGCCATTTAAGATCATTAGCAGCCACGACTACGCGGAAAAATACAAATATTTTTTCAAATTAACGTAAAACCCTTAAATCTTAATCAGAGTTATTTACCTTTCACATTCACCTTGTGTTCACCTGTGCCTGGGTGAGAAAACAGGTCTATTTGTACTGAAATTTCGCCGACACTTTCCTCTGCATTTTCAGGATCAACTACATAATGAAAAATCATTTTTAAAATATATGTACATTGTACATACATATGTGATAACGATTAAGAGTCGGTTGCAAAATGATATAAAAAAGTACTACATTTTTATTATATACTCGTAAAAGAAATTGTTTATACTAGATTTTGGCATTTGCAAAGAAGATGTGATGCTTCCTTTGGAAGTCCTTTCTCAGCAAACATTTCTTTCAAGTATCAATAATAAGGATGACATACCTTCGTGAACTTGACTAGATATAAAAGTTTTGATAAGTGTGTCGGTCATCTGCGTATACAAACTGAGTGCGTAACGTAAACTTTGAAGCTCTGAAGATTTCTCAAGAAACGTCTTTTTCAGTCCATTGCCACCGGCGTGGAAATATTGTTTTATTGTATCTAAGGCAACGTCGAGTACGGCACATTGTTTGGGCGATAAATTTTTTTCCACTTCCTTTGATATGTCCATGACACCGCTAAGCGCACTTTTAACATCCTGTTTTCCAGCCATATGTGATTTAAACAATCGACCCATATCTTCTATTTTTGCGTTGGATGCAAGGTTTTTTGCATTGTCAGTAAGATGCTTAAACATCATCTAATTGGAAACATTCTTTTAGAAAATACTAGTTAGAATAAACAGGAAGCACTGCTTACAGTTTTATCAGTCATTGGCGGCAAAACAATAGTTTTTTCCAATATTCGCATTACGATCTTCCAGAGTTCTTTCAAGAGTCGTTTTAGTACCGTCTTTTCACAAGACTGCGCATAGAGTGTCAATGAACCATCGAGCAAGTCCATAAGCGGCCTCAAAACTTCATCGGCCTCAACGGCGACGGCGTTCCTCTGCGCAGCTTGGTTACCAGCTGTCAGATTCCCACAGCCGCCTCCTTTAATAGACAGCAACATGTCACCTAGCTCACGCACCGACTGAGTTATTCGAGGCTCCAAACTAAAGGAGGAGCATTTGGGATAAATGTAGGCGCGATAAAGAACATATTAATGTACATATGTATACAAAGATCCCATCACTTACCTAATGGCAAACTGTGAGGCCAAATCGTCCAGTGCAGAGTTAAGATTCTGTTGCAGCTCTTTTAGTATATTGGCTGCGTCCTCTTCCAGCTTATCCCCACCCATGGACTCAAACATTTTCTCCAACTGTACCCTTAATTGCTGTATGTTGTTCATAAGTATGCAAGCCTATTTATAGTGTAATATATGGAAATGAGAAGGAGAGGCGGACAAGCAAACGGCAGAATAAGGGCGAATCAAGAGTAAATTGATCAAAAATTCCAATCTAATGAGTTTCCTGACTCGAAGAAGCTCGTTAGGTCGTAAATTTTTAGTACTCACGATTCTTTCATCCCTCATATGCTCTGGAAACTCAATTTTCACAATATCTGCATAGGCTATGAGCACTTTTACGATTGTTTTAGCAAAACGCCTCATGTAACGTTTCCAAATTTCTGGATCAGGACACTCGAGCTTGCTAACAACATCGAAACATTGCGTCAATTGCGTGAAAACGTCGACTACCGAATTTGAAAACAAAGCGTGCTCGCTGCTCTTTGTGAACTGTACCATTAGGGCGCAATGAAAATAGTGAGTGGTTTTCGATTACTAAATTAATAATGAACGACATATATGTATATGTATATATTTTATATTTTACGGATAAGACTGTAAAAGCTTCGGCTAGCCGAAGTCAGTCTGTGGTCAAAAGAATAATATCCTTTGCCATAAATACTACACAAATAATAAAGCTACTTAACAGTCGGGTAACAGTGGGTTGGGTAGAACCAGACAAAAATATAAACATTTCGTTAGCTTCGGAAATGTAAGCAGCTGACGAGGGAGTTCAAGTACATATCAAAACGGAAGTAATCGAATATAAAAGCTCGATGTATCATACAAAATAAATTTAAACGCGAGGAAACGTTGTGTCGCAGTTACCACGACACTACTACTATATCCGATCAGTTTATATGAAAGCTCCTTTTTATGTGGAATTTTAAAATATTTTGTCAGTTTTTACATTTTACATGTTTTTGCTACATATGTCATCTATCTACATGACTGCTCAAAACAATATGCCGTTCCAACTCGTTTTCCGCCACAGACCGTACGATGAACAAGGCAAGTGTGTGAGCAAGAGAGAATGAGTAGTGGCGAACTTTTGAAGTACACTTGTAGCAGTGTGGTATAACATACGTCTGGAAACAAACTTTGGTTGCTCTAGCTTTTATAGTCTGTGTGTACTAGGCGACAAACAAGACGGACAGACAGACATAGCTATATCGACTCGGCTATTGATGCTGATCAAGAATATATATACTTTATAGGGTGGAAACGTTTCCTTCTCTGCGTTGCACACATCCACTTTTACCAAAAATGAAACAAACACCTTAAATCTTCGAGTACGGGTATAAAAAGCCTTCTTATTGCCCAATTTGGCCTGTGTATGCTTACCCCGTCTTTTTTATCTCGATTAAACGCTCCGTGAAGGTATTCCAATGAAACATCGTCGTTCTCATTTAACCACTGCATCACAAATGGCTCGAACCATGCTGGATAGTCAGGTACGGCACCTTTGTAGGGCGGAACCTCCTTGACATAGTTGCTATACAGCCATTTAACACGAAAATGAAGATTCATATACGCCGAAGATTTGCAGAGACGATGCTGCTCGTGCTCCTCCAATGCGTACTTCATGTCTACAGCGAATAGATGCCACATTGATGATGCAGACAGCTGAAAATTGTGCAAATATTTACATGCTTGTTCATTTGATAGGACACTAACATAATTGATTTTATGAAATCGCTACAAGTTGAAACTTATAATTATTACACTAGTCAATTTAAATTCCAAAAATGTATCAGTCTTATGGAGGGGTGCCACATTCCCATTTCCAACCTCATTCCAACTGAGTTGGCTTGGCAAACTGTGGCACCCCCGCATGCACTGCTAAGCTTACTTGTCCAATATTAAGTTCTTGGGGAAATTGATTTAACACGGTGCCATAGCTGTTTTTGTCCTCATCGATGACTGATACAATAAGTGCAATTAGCTTGTGCCAGAAGTCTACGCTGTCCAGTTTGGGCTCATGGTCGTCTGGAGCACGCTTTGCTTCGTTTGGGTCCACCTGGAGGGAACAAAATGGAACAAAATGAATAGGTTCGGAAAACTAACACATTGTAAGTCAACTGGAATTTACCTGGAACTCTCTGTTATAAAGCTCGTAGCAGTTTTCAAACAGGAATTGATACGTGGATCTTAGACAAGCCTTCACACAATCTTTGACAACAGTACTCGCTCTCGGTGGGCTGGATAACTCTTGTACCTTGGCAAGTGTATTTCATTCGTAAATTGATATTGAATTAGAATTGAAACACATACCTTCATGCGGAAAAATGTTATGCTAGTCAACAGATCGACAGTAGACTTAAGGTCCATTAACTTTTCCGGACTCGAGGCAGGAAAGTTATTTCTATACATCGACAGGTCAATTCTGAGAGAATTATGTAGTTGGTCCAACAATTTAACAAATTTCTCTTTCTGAAACGAGCGACACGAATATTATCTAGCTTCGATATGAACTATTAATATAGATGTATGCATGTAAGTACCCCAAAATTGCTAGCTGCAAACCGATCGCTAGCTGACACAGCAGAGGAAGCTGTGGTATGAGCGTAGTACGCATTGATGTTGGCCAAAAGTGTGCTCATCACGGCGGGTACACCAGGGCATAGATACTTGGCAGAAAGGCAATGAAAATGAGTCATTCCTTGATAGATATTTTCAATCCCGTAGCGCATTGAAAACTCGTCGACAATTTCCTCGGGGATTTCGTCAAAATAGAGTTTCCACGCATCGTCACCCTTTTGCGTGGGCAATTTAACCTATGCACATTGTATATACAATGATATTATTAATAAATGCATGCATGTACTCGTATAAATGTGTACATATACTACTCGTACATGCATACTCGTATCGAAAAGACATTCGTAAGTAACTTACCATTCCGCTATTTTCTTCACACAGATAATGGAACAGGTTCTCGTGCAGACAGGTATATTGGACATGGTATGGAGCAACCTTTTCTTCGCCCTTTATTTCAACGGATATGTGAAGTCTTATTGCACCTGAAACTGCTGATTTATCCGTTCGTTTCTCTAAATTATACCAAACATCCATTTCCCCGGAGAGCGTACGAACTTCAATTATTGTTTGTCCCAAAAAATCGTCCGATTCTCGAGTCAATTTTTGACGAAGTTTCGATTTAAGGTCATTGTCTTCATCCCAAACGCGAACTTTAATGCGGTCAGAGGAGTTATGGCACTCGCTGCATATCCATTTAATCAACAATTTTGACATCATCAACATAATAACAATCAATAACATTATTCTACGATCACACCACATGTACATTTGCAGTTGATATAAAAGTATCATTGAGCTGAAACACTAAAAGCAATTTTGTCACCCAACGGAAATCAATCATGGACTTAGTTCAGATAACAATTATTGTTGACTTTTTATTAATATTATTAATATTTTGATTTCTCTTTCAAGCATGGCAAGCTTATTTTTGTATTTACCATTTAAAAATCGGACCATCGGAAAGTTTGTATTATTTATTATTTAATGTATCTATTTACTCAGTAGTTGTGGGTAAAAATTGGTTTGTATTTGAGGCATACTGTACATATATGCGTATTTAGTGTCTCAGCTCGGTGCGTTGCATTACTCTCAAGTGCATAGAAAGCTTATCAAAAAGAAAGAAACAGTTTTGCGGATAACAGAAAGACCAAATTAAAAGATTTATCCGAAAGAGAAATAGTGACAGAGGAAGAGATAACCATTCTACAGTGACGTGACGATACATAAATAAGTATATTTTTACATATACAAATCTTATGCAGGCACACTGGCCAGAAACTCTTTATTTTCAGCTACATTTTAGCTGCAAAACAGAAACAGAAACAGAGAATGTCTGCGAAAAATTGAAGAGTGTTTTCACACGATCTCTCGCATTATAATGACCTATGGGTCTGATTGTTCCATAATTTTCAAACAGAATAATGTACATATATATTTTAAAGTAACACAGATACAGATGTTAATAAAAAAAAACAAATACGTCATTCCTTTCGTAATTTTCGAAACTCAGCGTCATATTAGGATTATGCATTCATCTAATCTCGAAACCAATAAGCATTCGTACCACACATAGAAAATATGTACATATGCATGATTGGTTTGAAATTAGTCAAATTATCGAATTGAATTGGTCTAGATAGACTAACTGAAAACTAAAGAATAGGTATATAGAAGGAGGTATATAGAAAGTCAAGCAAGCCGGAGTGTGCGTTTATTGTGTACTTGATTTACGAGAAATATCACATGGTTCAATAAGTCCCCGCTAAGTCCTCCACGTTGAATTCAAATTAATTATGTGAATAAATACAAGTGAATAAATGAAGAAAAAATAATAAAGTGAGAGAAACATACAAAATATTCACAAAATGATTGAACATTAAAATTTCTTCAGATGGAAGAGGCCACAAAGATGCCAACAAGACTATTTCGGATGTACAAAATGCACATACTACACAGCATACTAGTTTAGTGTCT
This sequence comes from Drosophila bifasciata, assembly GCA_009664405.1. NCBI lineage: Eukaryota > Metazoa > Arthropoda > Insecta > Diptera > Drosophilidae > Drosophila > Drosophila bifasciata. The sequence continues at coordinate 921,974 of CM019045.1, forward strand.
ATCAGGACAACGCGGCATGTCAAAAGTTCATTGCTTATTCAACAAAGTAACTAACACGAAGTAAGATATAAGAATTTACATAAACATGATCTACTATTTTTACATGATTGAGTTTCAGAGTGCCTCTCTTTTACCACAAATGTGTGGAAATGCTAGGACCACGTTGGTCTCCACAGGAACCACTGATCTATGCTTCAAATTGACATTTTGAACCAAACGAAAAAGAAACGTCGTTGTTTCTGTCTGTTTTGAGTCGGGGACTTATTGAACCACGTGGTAACGTATACTGGATATTGGATCGCTAAATACGTATGTTAAAACAATTTGATTTAGCAATTAGATTAAGGAATCTTGGGGACAAGTACTCACAAGTGAAACTTCTCGTTCCACACAGGGTTAAGTTCCTGCGGCATTGTTCGCGTTCGTTTTTTCACCTTGCTAACCTGCACCGTCACATATGGATCACTGGTACCGCTTTTATCCTTCGCTATCAGGCCTTGAGCACAAATCACTGCATCATATCAGGTCAAATAGATATACATATATATATGGCAATTCGTTCGTTTCCAACACCACATTCCACAAATTTCCCATAATTTCGAGTGTTTGTTAATCCGATTGTTGGACCGATTAGATCATTATAATGTTCCAGGTAATATGTAGAATAAATTTTTTTTGTTTTTGTTGTACATACATGTATCCGATGGGTTGATTTTAATTTAGATTTTTTTATTTTTTTTTTGTTGATTTTTTAAAATTGTATGATGACATGAGGTTGTAATTTGGGTTTTTCATAATTTTTAATAATATGTTGGGGTTTGAAACGAAGAAAATCGTTTTGAGATTTATGTGCATTATGTGCATTTACAAATTTATTTCCAAATTTTTTTTTTCAGTGTTCAGTATTGATTTTCAAGGGAGAAAGAAGAAGAGAAAAAACGGAAGTTTTTAAATACATATACGATTTTATAAAATCAGCAGTAAGATCAGCAGTAAGAATGCCGTGCTGCTGACTCCACTGTATTTGTACATATACATACATATGTACATATATGCATGTACATACATTACGTTCCATCAGTTAATATAAGTATATACAAATATGTACATAAGGTTACTCTAGTCAGTAAGATGCAAGTGACAACGGTATAGTAGTAGTGTTTGTGGAATATACTGATCACAATAAAAACATTTACATATATAGTTCTGTACATTAGTACAATACATACATACATAAATACATACATACATACATACATATTATATATGCAAAGTAAATATAAAGTACACATAGTACATGTAGAATAGAAAGTGTTTGTCATTAATTAAAAATGGGTACATACCCACGTACATACACATACATACATATGTACACACACACACACAAACATACATACTTACGCATAAATATAGTATGCCAACAAAACGGATAGCCCAAGTACATAAGCTTTCCATATTAACCATGTACATTTTTTGTATGTATATTTATATTAATAAATGTGTATGTATGTATGTACATACTCGTACGATTGTTTATACATAGTGCAGGGATCAGGCAGGTTATAAAGTAATATTACTCAAAACTTACAAAAACTACGACCGCCGTCCCTATTTCGCCCTTTCGCGAACATTTCTCATGAAATGTCATCGTTTTATTTAAAAAAACCATAATAATTAAAAATTAAAAACTATAAAGGAATGATTATTATTCTGTGAAAGCTAGGCCAGTGCATACAATAAATAGGGTGGAAGAGCGCAAACAAGATTTGATCTCTGTTCTTGATCGCTTTTTACATTTACTAGCACAACTATGTACATATGTAAAATTTATCGAAATTTATCACAAAAATGAGAGTGCACTCAGCACAAATGTGATACAAATCGGATCACTATGTACTATGTATACATATATTATAGGGCTGTTAAAAGAACGGCCAAACCGTTATGCTATTTAAAGCTTTGCCTTTCATGTTGCCTATTATAGAGTGTTAAATATGCTTTTTGTTGGTCAAAAATGTCTAAGTTTAACAGATTGCAAATAGTACATGGGCACGATAAGCGAAAAACTGTTTGTGTTACCATCTTGTGTTACCATCACAGATTGTTGGTTCAAAATAGAAGATTTTAGGGTCATCAAACTGCAAGATATATGACATGTTACATACAAAACATACATACATGTATGTATGTAAATACGAACTACTCCCCGCCAAAGACAACTTAACTTTCATGCAATAACTTTATCCGATTTACGCTTCTCTATCGGAAAATGTTTATTCTTTAAAGTATTAACAAGATCACTCATATATAGTGTAGGATGCTATTCATGCAAGTCAGTTAACCAAATGAATATCAAACTTCAAATCAAATCATAGCCGTGCTTATCCCAGGCCTTTAACTGCTTTTGTAAATCAATTACATTTTAAACGGAAGTACTTGGAAGAATAATAAAAACATGCGCCGTGTGTCCTTAGTTGTAAAATTATACTATTTTTCGGTCTAATTTTTAGATGAGACTTTCTTTTTTAGGGGTTGTTTTTAGATACATACATACGTATTTACTATAACCGACTCGTTCTATCTATGTTCAAGGGTTGTTCGATTAAAATTAGTCTCAGATCTGTTATAGAATGTATAACCTTGACAGAGATTAATTTTTGAATTAATTTGTATTGTATTTAAATCTATACGAGTTCTCATGATATTCTCTTATGTATCGGCTTATTTCACGTGGCTATGATCAAGTTTATGAGCTCTCATCATCACAGTTAACAATTTCGGCCTGTTTTTTGCTCTTCGGTCCAAACGAACATAAAACAAAAATTTGATCCAAGGGAAAACACACATAAAATGTATTTGAACGACTGAGTCTACAGCTATTAGGGCTTGTTAATATTGTTATCATAGAAAGGACGGCTTTATTAAGATGCAACAAATAAGATCCATGCATGAACCAGAACCAGAGCTTCATAGCAAATAAATACTCATGAGCACTGGGGTACCCCTATCAAAAAACTTCTCGTGTCGTAACTATGTAAGAAACATCTGAAAGGGATACATAGCAACCATCTAGATAGGAGTACATATGTGGAGGAGGGAGAGCCATCGATCGTGAATCGATTGAATTAATCGACGGCCAAGGGACAGATAGGCATTGCGAATAGTGCAGGAAATTTATTAAAATATTTACACATTGTATATATGTACATTATTGGGTATTGGGTATAATCAATAATCAATAATGAAATGCATGTATGTATGTATGTTCTGTGCATAATTATGAATGAGTGGATCGAACTTAATATCAGCTTTCCACTTAGTAAATGCGGTGTTTTTAAGTACTATTTAAATAACTGTTCAATATCCACACAACGGCGGCGGCTCTCCCCTCGCAAGATATTGCTTTGGCTATAAATAACAGGCCTTGGGAGACCACCATTATTACGTTACTTCATTTAACACAAGATTTATTTATTGTAGGACCGATCAGAAAGGGCTTTGATACGTTTTATAAAATAAAATAAAATGAGAACGAATGTTCATACGAATCGTTAAAAAGCGAGTAATAGGTAGGGGAGTATATAGGGAGAACAAAATAAAATCCCTTTTTCATATTTTATACATCGGATCATCATCAACTGTATGATGATCAAAATAAAAAACTTGAATTTAGTCTGCACTGAAATCTAATTTAGACTTTCATCAGGCTTCTATAGGAACGAGATTGGTCGATCCTCAGACAAAGTTGATTAAAGACGAACCGCTACAATAAATTATATTGATTCGAAGTGTCGAAGCATTTTCCTCGATTCGTTTTATTTTTTATCAATGGAGGAGTATGAACAAATGAGTCCAGTAAAATGTTGCGATCCGAACACAAACAAACAAAAGAACAAAAGTGTATTGCATTTATTACTAAATGAAAATCATAAATTGTTGTTGTTTAACAGCGAAGTGGCTTTAAAAGTGTACCTGTAATTGTTAGTTTGCATGACCATTTAGATGTTCCCTCAACAGTTGCGTGCTCAGCCTGTTCTAATGAATCTATGTGTGTATCTGGATCCACACCGAATGTCATCCTTAAATTAAAATCGATTACATATATATGATTCGTTAATTTGAAGGCTCTATTTAAAAGCGTTTAAAATATGAACACGTCAAGTGGGTAATTGGATTGGCAATGGCAATGGCAATGGCTAGGCGGGTCATCTCAAAATTATTAATGATGATTTACGATACCTTGCTTTTACCTACACATACATATGTAAGTATCGCACTTCCTTGATCAGATTCCTAGCCAACCGTCGTAACACAATCCACATCAAATTCAATCTAATTAAAACCAATGTACATACATACATATGTATATTTTTCCTTTACGGTGCTCACTCTGCTCCCCCCAATAGTCGGTTCCCACTATGTATGTACATACTCCATACATACTTATGTTCATACATACATACATATGTACATATGTATGCCGATGTTTGAGTGTTGAGTGACCAAACAGGCACAGCAGCTGAGTATATTTTTCTGAACATAAAGCCGTTCCGCAGGTCCAAATGTATTTTTACTACTATACTATACGTTAAATACGAGTAAGTCAGCCATTAGTATACTACATATATGTAAGCTGATTTGCTGTCAAGGCAACATACTCTTTACATACGGACGTGGGTCTTAGCACAGGCTAATATATATTCACATACATACATACATATATATGTATTGACATATATGTAAATAAATGATCTATACAAATGTGTATATATTTATATTGCGTACATGCATGTTACACATTTTGCACATACATAAAAAACACACACAGTTAAATACAATCACACACGTACAGTATTAGTTATCATTACAATAATAATAGTAACACAGCTGTGTCATTCGAATGCAAAATGCGACTGCAAAAAATCACATACATTTAAAGTTAATTTCAAACAGAAAAAGAAGACGTTTATCAGTTTATCAATTTATCAGTTTATCAGTTTAGTTTGTGTAGTAGAATCTATCTCAAACCTGTGATTGCTATTTTGGCCGACCATTTGCTTGTGCCATCCAGGACGCTCTGTTTTACAGCCTTCATATGACCGGTGTGACTCTTCTCCTCAACGCTGAATACGGCTCTAATGGATGAATCCCAGGGAAGAGTTTACTATCTTTTTTTTTTTTTCAAATGTTTTTTTTTTTTTTTTTTTTGCTTACAAATAATTTGCCGTTTTCGCTTACATCCATATTTATATGTACATTGTACATATACTACATATACATACATACACATACATATGTATTGTACACCATTCAGATGATACATACATACATACATAAGTGTAGTTTTCTAACCCCCCATTGAAGCTAACACAACAAGTCTTCTTACACGAATGTAAGAGGGGAGATACTCGCGACAATTGTGTGTCCGTGTCCGTGTCCCCACTGTTAAGGAGTCAAAACCATTTCGTAGTTAATAACAATAACCTTACCTAATCAACTCAAAGATTTCCGGCTTCTCTCGCTCGCGTTGCTTCATGCGCTCCTTCATAGCGGTAATAATGGAATTGGCTTTGTCCTCGGCACCGTGTTTTGAACTCTTTTCGGCAGCACCTGCAAGTAGTTGTACTTGTATAGTAATTTACTCGCATCTCGACGAGCTCTTACTCAAAATACGTACGCTGAAGGCAATCGGCATTTAGCAGATCCTTGCATTTCTCATGGCACTTCACGCCGCATTCTGTGCATCGCACTCCCTGACGCGCTATTCCCCAAAGTAGGCCTTCACACTCGTAGCAATATGTTGGTGACGTGGCCGTCCATAGCAAAAAGTTGTGCGGGGTCGTAGATGATATCGGATAGATCAGAGCCTGAAGTGCTTTTTTGTACACGTGCATTTTCTGTATCGGGATAGAAAAAGCTCCGATTAAAATGTTTAAAAATGTGTTCTGTATCTGCATTTTGTTATTTGACTGATTTGAGAATATACATACATATGTAAATGTTACAGCAGCGTGTGCCACTTACCAGCTCTTCATCATTAAGCGTTGCCCGGGGAACAGCTGATGTGAGTCCGGCATTACGTTTTGTGGCGGCCATAGTCTGTATTCGGGCATACAGATAAATTAGATTTTGAGTGCATATTATTTGTTTTTTTGACATTTGCATGAAGCTGAAAGTTTTTTGTAGAAGTGTTGCGTATCAAAACATTCAAAGAAAAAGCTACTACTATGCTAATTCAGCCGATAGCTACTGCATATGTATACTTGGTATAAGTATAAACGGATGTGTGTGTATTTAATTATAAGATCCAAGAAGAATACGAAGCTTCAACAGGCAGAATGCAAATTCAAATGCAAGTTTAAATTCAAACAAAATTCAATCAATGAAAATTCTCATTTAAGTTATTAATTAGGGTGCACAAAACTGTGGTACAAGTACGGCATGATGATTACTATTAATAATTTATTATTTATGAATGATGATTATACAGTCATATCTATCAGTATAACTAACTATGTACTACTATTGATCGATTCGAATTGATATTTCAAAACTGGTTTGATTAATTTTAGTTATCTGGTTTTTTCTTAATGCAGGCTTACTATATGCGTTGCATATGCGTATTTTAGTGTTCTACCAACCGTGTTCGGGTTATTAATATGCAAATTCAATGAAATACATTTCTCCTTTATTTTGTGCGTCTGCTGTTGCTGATAACAGTTGATCAGAAGAATCAGAAATCAATTATTTCGAACGTTACTGTAAGATTCACACATACATATGTGCATGTACATATGTATGTTCAGCAAAAGACTAGACTCTAAATATAAAAAACACCTAGAATCGCAATTTCAGTTTTCCAGATTCCAGTAACAATTAAATTAACAATGCAAACATTTAATGAATTATTGTCTTGAACGGATTCCAATGGATTTCAACATATGTATATAGTACCTTTCCGTATTTCCGTCCGACAAAACGGAAGACCTCACCCTCCCAAAAACCCACTGTCCAGCGTTAGTATTTTACACATTTGTTCGATTGAAAGAAGCTTTTGTTAGCCCTGGGCACACTGCTTATGTTTATGAACGAAACCATACTATAGTACATACATATGTACATACATACATAAGAACTACTGAATTGCAACGGCTTAATTGTTTTTTAGGGAACCAAAATAACATTTGAAAAGAATTTGTGTTGTACAAATATTCGAATATTATAGGATTAGTCCGGCAATATCCTTTAAATGCGACCGGAAGGGAAAAACCAAAAACCAAAAATTTATGGATTTCCATACATATGTATGTATGTATGTACATATATCCGTAGGTAGACCTTTATACTCTTTAAATATAATCTTCAAATAATGAGAGTCACTTTGAGTTGCTGAACGAAATTTCGACAAGTGAAAAAAGTCCTTCTCGGCGGATGATACGGAAAGAGATTTCTCTCGAGTAACTAAGTTACATATTTATGTTAAATCAGTGTACACACTATTCTTCAACAAATTATAAAAATCATAAAATGAATGATCCAAGCGTTTAAGAAACATATGCATGATACTTAGCGAGTTGTTAATTCTTTTAAATTTATTTATTTATCTCTTCTATTTATCTTCGCTGTCCGTGACACGCAGCGATGCTGAAATAGCTTGGTGCTAAAATTCAAACGGTTCGATAGCAAATGGCAGGACTTATTGACAGGTTCTAAATGTCAATGAAAAGGTACACACATATGAACATACATACATTCATATGTACATATGTACATATCTGCTGTTATAAAGTCTGGCTTTTAGTTTAGTGTTGTATTGGAGACTTAAGAGTTGCTCGTGATCTACTGTGCATAACTACATTAAAAAATAACAACAAAAATACTCCATTTTGTGATTATTTAATTTGTATGTGAGATAATTGTAAATATTGTTAAATTGAATAACTGCTAGTGGAAACTTTTTTATTAAAATCTAGTTTGGAACAAAAGTCTGTAGTTCTATACCTTGAGCACCTGCAGTCCAATAAATCAGTCGTCGAAAGAAAACAAGGTTTATTTTTAAATAACAGTATGTAAAGTGGCATTAATGATAAGTAATTTCCATTCAGTAATTTCGACAGTAGAGAGGGATCCACATTTGTACATATCTACACGAAAGCACAACACGTACATACATACATACATATGTAAATATACATATAGTATGCATGTAGTAAGCTGTGTATTTATGACCGTTTGTGGCAATGAGAAGAGCGTACATGTACTCACCAATTCAGAAACAAGGGGAATAGACTTTCGACGGGGCCGTATATCTGGCATACTGTCGATATTGCTATAGAAGGGGTTATCGCCGGGATGTCCATTCGTACGTATTCCAACATCTCCTGTTCCAACACCATTCTGTAAAGGATTTGTTTTCTTATTATCATATTTATAATTGTTCTTTGCATGTGATCGATCATCGATATCATAAAATAATACAAAATTTAAACGTTGGTTAGTAGCATTGACTACATATTTTACACCCCCCGGCCAACGAGTACTACCCATGTACATATGTACATACATATACATACATATATGTATGCACATACATATGTATATACATACTATATATGGTCGTATCATTGTATCATTTTCATATTAATTAATAATTTCACTTTTAAGTAATTTTATAAAAAACTAAATAAAATATAAAAATTATGTACATACATATGTATAGTACTATAGTACATACTATGTACATATGTACTATACATATATCGATTGAAGGAAATATTTCAAAGGGGAATGATCAATTCATACTATACTTAAAACTAAAACATTGAAAATCGACAACATTATTTCAGATATACTATGTAACCATTTAGTTACATAGTTATGTATGTACATACGTATATACTGTTACGATTAGCATTACCTTCTCCCTGTCTTTGGTCATTTCTTCTTCTTTAATTTTGTCCTGATTGTTTTTCTCCTCGATCTTACGCTCCTTAAGAGTTTTAAGAAGCTTCCACTTACTGCTGCCAAGACCCGCCGTGGCGCCATTACTGCCCACCGCCTGGGATCCCTCCACACTCGATTCTTGACTTATTAGCTTCATTGATCGCGGCTCAGATGAAAATGATCCTTTAGCACTCTGAGGCTGAGGAGGAGACGATGTCTGTGCGTTGCATTGATCAATCGATTGATCTACCACGGCGACTGACGCTGGGTCCTGACCATTTGGGGGTATGGTATTGAACATGTCCCCCGCCGACTCGTGGTTTTCAATTGTTATGGCACCACCCATTGCAGAGATACCGCAACTTCTATTCGGACTCTCTACTGCCGGGCTCAAATCCTTTTCCATGTCATCACTCATCTCGGCTGGCGTATCGGGTCCTGATGTCGCGCTAGAAGCCGATGATCCGTGAAATATTTCTATGGAAAGATCTTTGTCCTGTTCGGATACCGATACTGCGTCGTTACTGATAAAACGTTCGTTCTGCTCGTACTCATTTTCTGAGGCACAGGAAGAACTGGAGCTGGCAATACTATCAGCTGCAACTATGTGTTTATTTGTTTTTTGGACACGTTTCCGCTTCTTGAATCGCTTCGCCTGCTGCCTTTTGTCTTTGTCTTGAAGCAAACTTTCCCCTTCCTGTCCTTCCCGAGCAGGCACCTCGATTTCCTCGTGAGATTCCATATCAGATGTTAGCTGCTGAAAATCGCCGTTGACATCCTGCCAGGCGCTATGCATGTCACAAACAATTTCAAACCTTTCCCGTGCTGGTTTAGACTTTGTGAATGCTTCCCCTGTTTCGGCTGCAGTATTCAAGCTACGTCCATAACTGATTTCTGGCTCTAATTTAACCGCGTACTTGAGCTCATCTAATACTTTGGACATCTGCAGCTTTACACTTTCATCCGGTGAATAAGCATGGGCGTCCTCCGCATCTGCAAAGCCAAAGTTTTCACCGGGGGGGGCTTCGCTATGCAACAGCTGTCCAATCTGCGAGAACAACACTTGATTGTCCGCACTTTGGTCGCTGTTTATGTTGTCAGCATGCGCTGTTCGTTGATGCTCCAGTTCCTCGAGTTGGCGAAGCTCATAGCAAAAGTATTCATCGTCTGTGTCGATGCTATCCTCTGTGCTTTGGCGCCGAGAAGACGAGAGTGTGCGACCGGAATGCTGACTACGACAGTCGTCATCTTCTCGCGACCCATATCCTAGATTGCTTGGAATGTCCAAGGATTGCTGTGCAACCCAGACTCCCCCCCCTCGGCTGTTAGTCGTCATAGTCGCCATAGTCGTAGTGGTTTTCGTTGGTGTGCCTGCTGTAGAAGCTAGTGTAGGTGCAGTTGCGATTGTTCTTGCCATTTTCGGGGTTGAGCCATGGGATTCAGTGTTGGCAGACACTTCGATAAAGGGTGGAGAAACGTCGTAGCTATCATCATCAATATAGACTGAGCTCACTTTCTGAAGGCTCGCCTGTGGCTGAGCAGTTGAATATGCGTCTGCTGGAGTACATGCTGGCATCTCACTGGTTTCCAAGAGAATCTCTGGCATCTTTATAAAGTGCGTGTCAGCATTATCACGCATTTTGTCACGTTCCAAAAGCTCTGACAACGTGCATGGGACAACCTCCGTTGGGGCGGCAAGTTGTATCTTTTTGAGGTCCCCAACGACAGCGAACAGATTGGGACTATCCATTTCAATTTCAATTCCGAGGCTACCATCATAGACGCCGGTGTGTTGTGGTGGCACATAAAAAGCATCATCATCATTATCACCATCATCATCACCATCACCATCCCCATCATCACCATAATCATCTCTATGATACTCCATTTGATTTGTTCTATGTTTAGCTCCCCCCATGCCCTCAAATATACCTTGCTGACTTGTCATTTGGCACTCATTTAAAAAACAATCCTCGTTATCCGATGAAGTGAAGCCTGGCAGATCTAGTTCGGTATCGGACATATTTGAGCCGAGGCGCAGGACACTGCTGTTCCGTTTGTAAGTCTTTGCTTTTTGCATTAAATTGTTCATCTTAGATGAAAATGAGCGCTTCTTCGGTGCTCCAGTGCCAGTAGTAGCGTCAGCTGCACCTCCAGCTGACTCGGAGTCTGACAGACGTCGTACAGAGGGCGGAGCCGTAGCTTTTTGTATGAGACGCATCGGTAACTTCTGTAAACGTTTGGACAGCTGTCCGTGACTTCCGTTTCCAGTTGGACGCTTGCACGAAATGAACGGATACGAGCCTGCCTGGCCACGGGCTTGTCTTTGATTGCCTTGACTTTGCACATCACCGGGTAATGACTGTGAACGATTGTACTTAGCTGAGCGCTTTAACTTTAGATTTTCTGGCAACAATGTGCTCAATTTATTCCATACCTTCGGTGACTTTGTGGTAATTGGTGGGACTGGGACTTGAACTGGAACTGGTGCTGGAACTGGAACTGCGACTACCGAAATTTCGCCGCACTCAAACCGTTTCGCACCATTAAGGTGAATCTGGGCTGATGCGCGCTGACCGACTGCATAATCAACTGCTAGAACAGGAACAGAAACAGGACCAGATCCTGATGAGGATTGAAGCATGGGAAGGGGCAAATTAGAATTTGTAGCTCTATTCTGAATAGTATATTGTGATGGTTGGTTTTGCTGCTGATGTAGTCCCAAGTAGTCCAAATTGTTGCTGCTGTTGTAGTCGGTGATACTGTTCGAGGATGGATAGTACACAAGTCTATCGGTCAAATGTGGCTTGCGGGATTGTTGTTCTTGGACTCGGTCCACACGGTCTGTACCAGTTTTTTCGAAGCTATATTGTGACTCATTCAAACTTTGACCACCACCACTCCTTATTCCGGAATCCGTTTTTGGATTCTTCCTGAGGGATGGCTGCTTAGGCGTAGTACTCGGAGTTTGGTTTGTTAACAAGTCCGGCATACGGTGGTCTTTATTAAGTAATTGTTGCGTTGCAACATCCTTCTGATCCCTTTGATTTTGTTGGTATTGTTGGTCCCATTCTAGCATTTCATCAACGGTGGAAAATGTACCGATTTGTTTAGCAGCCTCATTGACATTAAATATCGATTGGTTTTCATATGCAGAGCAAATCGGAATATTTTTTGACAGCTCGTGAATATAGTTCAGGTTCTCTTCGGAAAATGTATAATTACATTGTTTTGGGTTTAGATTGTCAGCATCAGTGCTATTGAAATTGGAATCTGTGCCTGATGTCGTCATTACAGTATAGCTGGATAGCTGGAATGTTTCCGTGCTTCTTTCGTTACTTTTGTTAGCAAACAGATTACAGTTCTGGATGCCAACAGTTACCGGGGAGTTCGGCGACCAGCCGCTCATCGAAGACAGCCCTGAATCGGATTTGGCCTGTTTCTGTTGATGTTGATGGGCGGCTTCAATTTCTCCGCGAAAAGTATTCTCGGACGCAACCGACGCGTCCATACCCAGATTGTCGTTTGGCGCTGGTGGTGGAGGACTGGGACTAGATCGACTTCGATCCATCATTAATATATCGGTAAACTCAGCCTCAGCCGTTACCTTATGTTTGTCAGGATTTTGCAGATGAAGTAGGAACAGCATACTATTGTGACGTTCCAGGCTTTTCTTTAAGGACTGGATGTACTCATCCTGATTGTAAATATTCCTCGATGAATCGGACAAACTCTCATTTGTTCCATGAGCAACACTTAGATCCCAATTGCTGTTATGCTGAAAAGTCGTATCCATATGGGCATGGGTCTTGTCCACTTCCGCTCCATGGCTCTGTACTATTTGATCTATTTTTTTCTTGCGGTTTATTTCAATCTCTTGTGTCTCCAGTAGCTTAAGTTGTTCGTCCAGATCAGAATTGTTTCGGAGTAGCTGCGCACTAACATTGCCCCCCACATTTAGCTTTGCTGTGAGATCTTGAATGGACGATGTTGGATTTAACTTTGACACGGATTGCGAAGTTTTGTCTACCATATACTTATCCTTGTTCTTGTCCTTGTCATCGTCCAATGAGTTACCAACCAGTTTCTTGAGTGTGTCAATATTTTTATTGAACTTCTTCATTACAAGAATAAACTTTTTATCGGCATCCGTAATGCGCAGTCGTCGCATCTCCTCAGCCAAGGTGACAGGGTTGAGTAGCAGTAGGGTTAACTTCTTATCGACGTGGTTAAGCCTTTGGAAAAAAGTCTCCTCTGCCCAAATGGTCTGCCGTATTTGACCGATTTGAGAAGCTTTTAGTGACTGCAGATCAGCAATTTTATTGATTTCCCCTATCAGTGTCTCAGTTATGCTGTCTAAAATAGCCGTGTTGTCCTCGTAGAAACAGCCGAGGTTGTTTCCCTTTCGCCAATTGTCACTTGCACTTTGAGTTGCAGTCGTATCCCCCCCTTCAGCTCTACTCATATCGTTCTGTGCACAGCTTTTGTCAAATTTGGTCGAAACGCTGGTAGTATGGATACTTCTAGCCGATTGGGACTGAGCCAGAATGCATTTAAGATTATTTATCATTTCCATTTCATTCTTATGGTGCTTCTTCTTACGATGCTTCCTTGAAGCATCTCTACTGATGTGATTGTTTGATTGATCACTGGAATCAGTTGTCGCTTCCTTTATTGCGGCCCTACTGGTGGTGCCTGTGACATCGTCCTCATCGTCCTTACCCTCATTGATCATCATCAAGGAAGACGTTGAGTGCTCGTGAGCCTCCGAATGTTGTAATAATGAGTCCACCTTGGAAATCTCCGAGCTCAGGTCATTGTCACGATATGCTTCATTGAGTGTTTTATAAAAGGTTTCGTTCATTTCATTGTTATTTGTTGTTAGCAGAATCTGTGTTCCTCCAGTATCCTCAATAGGCACGACTTGGTTTCCCCCCTCGCCCGTTTTAGAGGCCGCCAACCGAAAAAACTTAACTTCCTCGATAAGGTCGTCCAGTTCATTGGAGGCATTGCTGCTGGTCTGTCTGATGGGTTCCCCGTCCTGAGCTCTTGGGCTGTATGAATGGGTTATTTGGCTTTGGTTTTGGTTTTGGTTTTGACTTTGGGACCGTTCCATATTCACCATTTGCGGTAAGTTAAGAAAGCTGTTAGGAGTGGATAGAACTGCTGATGCTGAGGCCGATGCAACCTCTGTCAAAACCCGTTGTCCATTCAAAAATTCTTGCAACAATTCAGCACGTGCGTTGTTAGCCAGGGTTTGCTGTTGTTCATAAAGGATTAGATCCGAATCAGAATAAAGTTTCTTTCGCGGCTTTTTACGGTGGATGTCAATATCAGAGAGCCAAACGTTTGCGGATATCTGTTCGATATCCAGATTGTGGTCATCCAATGTTCCGCTGTCGTAGTTAAGAAAAATTTCATCTTGATTGTTTTCTAGTGCACAAGCTGCATTCATAAATATATTCGAGTCTCGATGTCCCATCAAAGTTGAGGCATCAAGTGCATCCAAGCTGATCATTTTGTCATAGTCATGGTCAGACGTTGGCCCTCTCATTTCCATGGCAATACTGACATTTTCGTCCATTTCCAATGGCAGTGAGAGGAGCAACTGCTCATCTGTCAGAAATTTGGTTGCACCTTCCATGTCCTCCTGATGATGATCCTGAAGCTCTTGGTGCTTTGCGGCCCTGATCAGTCCCATCAAATTACTAACCACCGACTGATGTTCCACTGATATGTTTTCGAGCTTCTCCAATCGAATCCAAATTTTGCCATACTCCGTTGAAAGCAAATCCAAAGCCCGCCAAGCGAACTTTAACTCTGTTTCGAGTAAGCTAATGCGCGTTGCAATTTTGTCCATATAATCGGAAATTATATAATCGGAGTGTTGCTGAGAATTGTATATCTGACAAAGCTGCTGCTCGCTCCTAATTGACATCATGCTGCCATTAGTGGGATGGGAGTGAGATTGAGATTGAGATGCCCCCAGACTTAGCGGCGACTTGGTGCACTGTCCCTGTAATTGTTGTGGTTGATGTTGAGCGGGAACGGAGGTGGGAGCGGTAGTGGGAGTGGGAGCGGTGCCCAAGATTAGATGATGATGTTGACGATACTTTGACATTTGATCTACCTTTTGCAGTATTTGGCCCTGATCCTGGGCTTGAATTTGGGAGTGCAAATGGGACTGGGACTGAGTTCGTGATTGCGATTGTGATTGTGGTTGTGGTTGGGGTTGTGTCAGGTGCGGCATCGTATATTTTGTAGATTGCTGATTCTGGTCTCTCAGCTGTTGTTTTATCTGGAACTGACTCTTTAGAGCATTTTCCGCAACAGTGTGCTGTAGCTGTAGCTTTTCAATGGCAATCTCAGATATCGCATGCTGCACTTGATGCTGATGTTGATGTTGGTAGTGACTAAATTGGTCCGAGACCCCAGCATAATTTTCAGCTAATGGCGCCAACGTTTGGGAGGCATTCATTGTATTGGTCCGAGATGCGAATTTAATATTCGACGTTGGTGATTTTGATTGTGTTGGATTCAAAGACATAATGGAAACGGAACTGGTATGCAAGCTCCTCCACCTAAATGATGATGATTGCTTTAAATGTCTTCAAACTAGGATATATCATATAATACATACGTTGAGTCCAGAATTCAAAGTCGATTTAGCTGAAAGCCTTAATCCATACAACACAATATCTACAACATTTGTAAAGTAGTTCCTAGTAAAAACACATACATACATGCGTATGTAAATATGTACATATTCATGAATCTAAATAATGTACATATGTAGATACTCGCCCAGCGCTATGCGATTGAATTCACTTGAAATCACCTACATACATATATACTATACATTCATTATCATTCTGCCATTCTTAGTCAAAAATGTTGGATTGGATTGGAGTACATATGTATGTATGTACACACATGTACTGTGTGCACTGGAACACAAATATGGGAGACGGGATGCGACAGCAGTATAAGTAAAATGAATTGCAAAAGTATACAGAAATTCTATAACTTCGCACTTATGAGAATGTGCTGCACTTTGTTAATTTGTTCAAGGATTCACACGACAATTATTGTCGCTTGTCGCACGTTTGCACGGGGTTTGGAAGTATGAATACGAAATGCTATATGCTAAATGCTCCTCATCTGAATAAGCCATTAAAAGCTCTTCTAAAGGTGCACAGCATGAATACTAAAAAAAAAAACATAATTATTTGTTAATTTCAAAACTAATTTGATGAATAATTAGGGCCCAAGGCAAACTGTATTTGTATGGAATTTTCACTTTTTGACTCAATTCATCTTTTGCACAAAATTCTGTATACGCATATCGTGGCCGTTGGCTGTTGCCGTTGCCGTTTTGGTTATTTGTATCCTATCCTATTGTTGCATGACAGTTGGGTGAAGTTGTTTTGCCAGCGAATCCATTTTTGGATTATTCGAATAAAGTTCGGAATTTAATGTGGTTTTTTTTCTAGCACACAGCAAACACTTTAGATGGGTACAAAAATCAGTTTACTGCGCACAAATGTGTGTGTGTGTTGTTCAGATGTGAATTGAAAAGCGTTGAAATGTGTACTACAACTTTGTAAGTTGTTCTATGTTGGGCATTTCAGTTCACCTTATCGATGGAGTTACTGCTACTAACTAAGCTTGTGTGCGAGCACAGCACACGCACGAAACTCCCTTGCAAGTGTGTGTGAGACACCCTTAGAACTTTTGTTTTTAGTACACATCCAAAAGGCAAAATGTCAAAATACTTGTGTATACTGGCGAAGGCACACATGCTCAGAGAGCGCGAGACTGACAATAGCAACAGCGAGAGAATGAGAATGAGAACAAAGTAGAAGTGTCTACTGCGCATGACAGGTGGTTCAACACCAGTTTTTGGCCTAGTCCAGTCGGTTAGGTTAGTTGTTGCTTGCGTTTCCTTTACCAAACGTACATATCTACTATCTACTATGTATACAGAGATAAGCTATGTATATGCGGTACCAGCGGAGAGTTTAGTTACCCCTGCAGCTTTAACCCTTCTTAATCTAATTAAAGTTAAAGTGTGTTTATTAGGCTAGATTGAGCCGGCTGTTCAATCGAGTACTGCACCGTGGTGTAACGTGTGTTTACTGAACAATAATCTGCTCTGATGAGAGTCCAAGCTAAATCAGCTGGCGATAGCTGAATCATAGATGGCGCCAGGAGCAAAGGCTGTTTTCTACATCACAGCACAGCAAGCAGAGGCTAACATTTACATTTGCCAAATACACTGTACTACATATGTATGTGCAATATGTTGTTTAGCCTATCTATGCCTATCTTTATTCTATATATTTCTATTTATTATAAGTATATCAAATAATTGCCGTCCGATACTTTATTTTTGGCACATACTATATGTATGTATACTTGTCTCGCACAATTGATCACTATCTCTTAAGCATCTCTAAATGTTTGTTTTTCATTCACCGGCTGTACATACATATATCAATGTATGAGCAACTTGTATATTTTTAAGGATATTTTATTTTTTTATTGTTTCTTGATAGACAATTTCCATACATAAAATATCCCTGAATGTACATACATACATACATATATTCACAGAAGAGACTTACATGAGAAGCTTGGCTTTGATGTTTCAGGAGTAGTATGCTTAACCTGCGGGTACGTTCTGCCACGGATGGACTTATGTTTTTTTGGGTACATATCATGTTAACTGAAGTTCGTACAGTTCGACGTGTAGCGCAGAACTGTGAAAGCCTAAATTTTGACTAAATTTGTCCACCTCAATTACGCTATCAGTTTTATTTTTTTAATGGGCTCATATGGGCTGCTTTCGGCGTAACGTAACAAACGGTGCTGCTTCAACCCACTGATGTGTGTGCCATATTATCAATACAGGTTACGCTACGCTACCCTACATTACGAATAAATTACAAAGAGTGCGGGTAACCGCACACAAGCGGTCACATACTACGACTATAACAAGTAACGAGAGGGAACGTTTTGAGTCGCAGTGGGCGCGACTCTAATTGTATACTCGTACTCAGTCAGTACATATGTGAGCTTATGATTAATGTTTTGAATTTTGAAATATTTGATCAGTTTTTAGATTTTAAATTTGTTGGCTAAATCTGTCTTAATCATCATCTTTATCACTTTATCACAACAACACGTAGTTCCCAGCTCGTTCTCCGCCGCAGGCCGCACGCTGAACGAAGCAAGCCAGAATGTGTGAGCGCTATAGGGAATGAGTAGCGGCTTCTGCGCTAAAGGGGAGGGGGTTAGCAGCTGAAAGTTAATTTCAGCTTTAAGCTACAATAATGATCCGATCTGAAGCAGAATTGGCAATCTGGTAGATATGTTAATTTTCAATAATGTTGCGTTTTCCGTTTTCTCGCATATTAAAATTACAGTGTGATATCACATGAGTCTGGACTCAAAATTTGGTTGATGTAGCTCTGGCTCACTTTTACCACACAAACAATATACCTCTTAACTCTTCTAGTATGGGTATAAAAAGGCTATGGTCGACCATTTGAACCGTTCAAGACAAAACAAGATGCTAACAATGACATATCTATCACTACACATATATATTATATATATATTTATATACTGATCATATCATCATGAATATGCATATAATATGCATATTAACTTGAAATGGATATTTTAAAAGTGATACCATCTTCATACGCAAGTAGTAGGTTTCCTTCAACAATATGTTTTTACCCAACCATTGCTAAGGTTAACAAAAACGAGCGGGAAAGTTGTGACGCGTGGCCAGGAAAGGAACGGGGCACTGAAGTCAGTTCTCTCCGCTATCTTTCTCAGGTTTTCTGGCACTTACGTGGAGGGAAGGACAGGAATCACGACCGCTAGTTATGTTCAAATAATGATTCTTGCTCTTCGTGTATCCTCACGAAATTTCAAAATACACTTGTAATAGTGTGATATCAGAGGATATTGAATCTAAATTTTGGTTGGTCTAGCTCTTATAGTCTCTTAGATTTCGACTAGCGTCCATCTGGACCAAAAGACTTACAGGCGGACGGACAAACGGACGACGCACAGACGGAGAGAAATAGCTTCATATGTACATATTTCGAATCGGCTATTGATGCTGATCAAGAACATGTGTATAGGTATATAGTACTTTATGGGGTCGGAAACGTTTCCTTCTCCCACATTCGAAATATGTAAATATGTATCCCTATAAACTATAGAAATCATATAAAACCAAATATATATATCATCATAAGAGACGCATATTTTGATACAGCGTATTTAATCATGATGCACCCACCAGTGGGTGGGCAACAAATTTTAGTTTATATTTGGTAAAAAGAAAAGAAACAAAATGGCTTACTAAATATGTTTAAATAAGTTTTACTTACATTTAGCTGCATGATAATTTTGTTGTAAGCCCAATGCCATCGTTGTCGAGCTGTTATTTCGGCCTGTCGAATCACTTGCATGTGTCCACCAACTACTTCCTCGGTTTCTCCCCGCATGAGTGGCTTCTTCTTCAGGGACTTCAGTCTTTTTAAGTCGGCGAGATCGGCCAGTTGATCATTTATTTCCTCATCTCCAGTGACAAGAAGGTCGGGTGACATTTTTTCTTCCGCACAGTCAACTAGATTGGATTCTGAATCTAGAAGAATGCTGTCCTGCTTTTGAACTGGATGATGTGTTGGCGTCAGTTGCAACGAAATATACTCCGGCTTGAATTTGTCTGCTTTTATCTGATTATTAACCTCTTCGGTGGTGTCTTTTCGAGCTTCGACGCCAGCAAGGTCGATTTTATTGGCCTTGCTCCCTTCGACGATACCAACGCTCCCGCTAGAGCTTTCATCTAGATAATTGCCACTGTCTTCTTCACTTTGGTAGTGTTCGTAAAGAAAGTCATCGTCCTGTCCTTCGTCAATGAAATCTAGTGATGATTGATTGTTCGATAGCATCATTTTGGTCTGGTGCTGCTGTCTTTTGTTAATGTTGCTGGTACTGCTGGAATTGCTGTTGCTGTTACTATTGCTGTTGCTAGGTTGCTGTTGTTGCTCTTGCTGTCTCTGCTGTTCTAGATACTTATATTCATCCTCCTCATTAAAGTAATCCTCCCGATAGTCATAACCACAATTGACGTGTTCATAATAACCATTCGGCTGATTTGATGACGGTGTCGCCTGCTGATGACCCATGTAGTAATCACCCTGCTCACTATCAATGCAATAACTCGGTTCTTTGCCGAAGGCTATATCCATATCATCTATATCCAAGTCTGATTCATCATCAAAGATCTCAGTGGGCATTTGTTTGATTAACAGCCCCGACTTACCATTGATGGTGGGCAGTTTTTTGCCGGTGGATCCTGCTGGCGGTACCGTCGGCAATATTTTTGCTCCATTTGCAACCATTTGGGATTGGCCTGATTGCCCTCTTACTATATCTTCACGCTGGCCTTGATTACCATTTGAATAGAAATTAGCGAATAACTTGTTATCGTCAGGGCTGAAGTCATGCATTTTGATATTACTATTCTCGTAATCATCACCTGTACTATTTGAGTAATGGCTTGACAGTAACTCCTGATTAGTCAGCTGGTTGTTGTAATCGTTATTGACGATTGCAAATCCAGCGGAGCCCATTTCAATCTTCGGCGGCTTGTTTGCAGACGCGTCACTCATATTATTGGCGGCACGTGCCGCTGAAGTTGGCACTAATGGTTTTTGTGTTACAGCTGATGCTACCGAAGAGGCTCCTTGATTAACTGCCTGTGTTGCAGATTGGACAGCCGCCGCAGCCTTTCCGAAAATAGATCCGAGCATTCCACCACTGCTAGTTGTACCAGAAGGTACAGAAGGTGCACCTGTTTTTGTCGGTGCCTCAATGGGATGTGATGATGGGGGGGGAACAACGGACTCGGTGATTTTTGATTTTGCAGCCAAATAGTGAAACGCTTCGGACGCTATTCCGGGCTTCATATCACTGGGCATGTCTTTGTACGACTCATTGTAGCTGTAACTAACGTCGCTGTTACCTTCGACTGATGTTGGGTACGAATAGGGATGTTCCGTGAAGCCATACTCTTCTTCATGGTCCAGCATTACCACGCTCACCACTTCATCAGTCAAATTGAACTCATCATAGCTTTCCACATAACCATAACCGCCAGGATTCGTATATGCTGTTGAGCTGGGTGCGACGACTGCACTATTGTAAACATGAGACGACTCATTTATGGGGGTTAGCGCCGCACTGTCGGTTGTGTACGTGTAGGGGGGCTCCCCAAATTTATACTCGTAAAGATTTTCTTCAACGCTAGCTCCCGTAGTGCTGTCAGCACTGGCACTAACTTCTATAACGTTTTCTGTCGTTGTGGTCGTTGGTAAGGCAGCAACAGTCATACCTGTCTCCTGTTGTGTTTGCTTGCTGGAGCTGAAGCTGGCACTGGAGCTGGCGCTGGAGAGCAACCCACCTACACTCGGTACAAGCTTTGATGCTAGGCCAAATCCAAAACCCTTTTTACTGGCTGTGTTAGCCTGTTGCTGTGTTGCTTCCACGGTTGAGCTGACACCACTAAACACGCCATCCAGTCCGCCCTTGAGACCTTTGGAGAGCCCCCCTAGCACACTCGTTGCCGCTGAGGCAACCACTTTGGCCTTATGTTGCGTGGGCGTAGGTGACTTTTGGACAGGCTTATAATATCCACCCTGACCAGAATTCAGGCTGTGGTTTGGTTGAGCTAAGCCAACGTGATCCACCTTTTCATTGGTCTTGCTTATAGAAATTTCTTCCTTTTCTTCTCCGCTGGCCATTAATGATGAACTATTGTCTGACTTGTTTGACATAGGCGCGGCAGTTGATCCGGTTCCACCCTCAATATGGGATATGGAGGCAGTCAGTACTGTTAGATCGACATTGAAACTATCGTAAAAGGTATCATCAAACTCAGTAGCCATGGACCCCGATGGTTGCGCTAATTCCGCTGGTTCCGCTGGTTCCACTTGTTCCGCTGGTTCAATGCCAATGATGGGTCGAAATTGAGTGTCTACTGAACATTCTGTGGTGGCAGTCGGTGCTAGTGTTATTGAATCGTCCATTTTTGCGACAGCTCCCGCTCCCGCTCTTGATATTAAATAATCCGTATCCGACTCCTGCTGATATACAACAGGAAAACTGTACTCTTTATATGTGTCAAAATTAGATGCTGTAAATTCGGTCAAATAAGACTGCGATGTAAGCGTGCTTGTGCTTGGGACCGTTTTTGTTGTTGTAATTTCAAATTCAGTATTTTCAGTCGAAACAATGACATCGGTAGCCACTGAAAGATTGGCATCAGTTCCAGTGACACTGACCGGAGGGGAACTGCTACTGCTGGCGTGAATCTCCAAAATGGGTTGCGGCAGTTCGGGTAACTCAAATTTCTTCATATAATCGGTGTAGGATAATATTGGAGCTGTTGATGATGTCGAAGTTAACGTTGATGGAGAAGGTGAAGCCGAAGCTGAAGCTTCGCGGCTAGTGATAATTGGCTTTACTGCAGAGCTAGATGCAAAAACAGTTTTTGTGAACACATCATCAGAGTGACTGTGACTGTGACTCCAGTGACTCGTAGTTGTGAATATGTCGTGAGAAATATTTTTCGTTGGGGATATTGCTTCGGTTGCATGTTCTTCTAATTTGGTAGTCTCGGTCGGTTTGCTGAATAAATGTGAATATGTGGAGGGGGGTGAGGGTGAGTCACTCAAATTTGATTTAGTCGGTAGTGGTGTCGCTGTAATCGCGTCTGCAAGCTCAGCCTGAGGCAGAGGCTGCGGCTGAGCCTGAGCGTGAGGCGTTTGATAATTGACGGAGCTACTCCTATTCCTTGCCACAGCAGATGAAATGGGTGCGTCCAATGATCTCCCAGATAAGTTGAACGAATCAAAATCATCATCAATTTTGAGCTTTTCATCGGCATATGGGTGGTATTCTATTGTTTTGGTGGTGTTGAAAGCACTAGTGATATGATCTTCTTCATTTTCTTTCGAATAACTAATTGTATCTAATAAGGTATAAGGCTTTAGATATTCAGATATGTCAAAAATGGTTGCATCGGGCTCGCTAATGTGGATGGTGGATGTTTCCTGTGTCGCTGGTTTCATCAATGGTGGTGGCTCCATTTTTAGTTTCATATAAGAATCAGCCGATTCTCTTTCAGGAGTGCTGGCTATTGGCGAACTCTGTATCTGCATTTGCATCTGCGGACTACTAGTGCAAGGAAGCTCCATTGATGGATAGGGATGGGATTCTAAAGGTACTGCATGTGATAATGCCCATGATGTCAGCAGCATATCATTTTCGGACTGTCCCACCGCATCTACTTCGTGGTGTTGTTCCTTCTCCTTACTAAGAAAAGCATAATAAGGTAGCGGGGGGGCTTGGCTTGTGTGGCTCAGTAAATTGGTGGTTGTAAGCATGGATGAGCTTTCCGTTGTTTCAGATTCGGGTGATGAGCGGCGAATGGCTGATGTACTATTGTCTAAAGACCTAAATGGTAATGATGTTGTCACTGATGCAGGAGCCGTCGACGAGTTCGGATTAGGAAGTAATATGGAGGAATGCTTTTTGGCCAGGACTTGGGAAGATGGCAACTTTGGGAGCTGCTTTGGACGATGATTTTTCTCTGCAGATGCTGCTGTTGAAGATTGTAATGAGGAACCTGATGTTTCATCTGAGGCTAAGGTGGTGGTGGTTGTATACAATGTTGATGATTTGTACTGTGGCGTTGGTAGAAGTTTTGGCAATTTTCTAGTTGTCGTCGATGTCATCGTCATAGCAGTGATGGGAGTACATGTAAGAACTTCCCCACCGCAGAACTTTGTCTCTGCTGACCACCATCCTGATGAAGTTATTGCAGTGGCAGTGGCATTGGTACTGATACTGGTACTGCTACTAGTACTGGCGCCTAGTAGAGACTCTTTAGTTGTAGTTCTTTCCTCTGGTTTATTAGAGTTCTGAACTGGCACTCTAGTCTCACCAGATGCTATTACAGACGCCGTTGTCATTGCCATCATCAGAGAAATTTTGCGCTGCTGCTGTAATTTATGTTGTGCATTAGTAGTCGTGCTTGGCGGTGTATCGCTGTACGTTGACAGACTGTCAGCATTGTAGTTGCTCTCTTGGTATTCACTGTAGTCACTGTAGTCCAAGGGCAACATTGAGGTGTAAGGCCTTGCCATTTGTCGGAATTCTTCGTACGTGCTGGTCCCAGTGGCCACTACAGGTGGGGCCATACATAGTGCTGCTGTCATGGCTAGGCCACCCATAGATGGATCTCCATCGTAGGTTGAATCTGCATTTAAATCAAATAAATTTTGACTTAAACTTGAGCGCTGAGCTGGTCGTGCCCGTGTTCTCGGCAAGACACGCAATGGTGCTGCTGGCACCCTATTACTATCTCTAAATGTTGCTGCATAGCCAGTATGTCCATTAAGGTTATTTTCGTAGACATTCTGGTAGGCGCCTGAACCATGGTCGTCTATTGCACCATCATTATGATCATGTGCATTCGGCAAGCAGGCACGATGTTGTCTGGTGTTCCCTCTTTGCGGATACATATACATACCTTCCAGATCCATCTCCATATCCATATCCATTCCAATGGCACCGCCGCGAACTGATGAGCCCCTGTCACCGTTCGCGGCACCGTTTCTACTACTATCATTTTGATTGGCCGGCAGCAAAGGCAATAATTTAGTTGAGGTACATTTTTGATTTTCATATTCAAAGCCATATTCATATTCAGCTGTTATAACCGTATTATTTCCATCCCAGTTTTCGGTAGCGGTCGCTTCTCCCTTCACACCTTTTTGGTCTTCCTTACTTCCATAGTAATCTACATAATCGTTATTATAGCCGCTATCTACATGTGTAAGTTCTGTCTCACTGGTCCAAATCCGCTCGCTACCATAATTTATTGGTTGGCTTAGTGGGGGGTTTCTTAGATCACTGTACTCATCGTAGTACTCTGAGTTATCATTTACTCTATAAGGATTATTGCTGTTGTTTGCTTGACGACTGTTGTTGCTTGATAAGGCATCATTTTGTTCACTATAGAAGTAGTCGTGCGGTACATAATGCTGCAAGAGAACAATTCGATTATGATTATGATTTGTATACCATGTAATATACGAGTATGGCTATGCATTTTACCGTCATATTTTAAGGTTTTTTGTTTGCTCCCAGAAGATTGATGATCTGGTACCGTTTTCCGAAAGTCTCTGCTCAAAACTGATCCTATAACTGGGTGGCATTGTAGCGTCGCCCTAACATCAGAAAATACACATAAATACCTATGGATATATTACGATGGAAATACTTTTATTACTATACATATATGTATATGTAAATATATCACTCGATATCACTTTCGTATTAAGATAAATCATACACCCATATCCATTAGAAAGTACAAAACCCGGTCACTTGTTTCATACATACATGCATACATTTGTACATATACATATGTATAAGCATATTTATTTACCGATTAGTTTAGCTTAGATGTCGATTACCGAAATATTTCCACGACTTGCTTTGTTTTATACACTTTAATACAAACCACCACCAAACACACGTTACAGAAACATAAATATCCAGATTTGCATTATTCGTACATACATATGTACATCACAAAATACTCTTCGTACATATAACCTTTCAGTGTAAATGGACATGTGCTTGTACATATGAACAACACACAATAAAATATGGATTAATATGTACATAAATTTCAACATGTGCATTCCAATGGCACAGTCACATGTACACACATATGTACATATGTATGTATTTATGTATGCATGCCATGCAGGCTGGACTGCACACCCACAGATTTAGTTATTCATTCACATTTAGATTCAGATTCAGTTCGAGTTATGTTTTTGTTATTATTATTAATCTGCATTTGTACATAAATACACAAGTATTTATGCATGTATGTATGTATATGTACATATGTATGTAAGTACGATTTTAGAACATGTAGCATAGGCTATTAATTTATATTCATTTAACTGCATTATTTTAGAATTTGCAGATTTTATTCGATTCATTCATTTCGAACGGATTGAAATTGAACAATTGGGGGGGTTTGGTTTGGTTTTTCATTCAACTTTTCATTTGAAACGCACCATTAAGATTATATTTGTAAACCACCTTATTTAAAAGCTTTTGCTTTGCGCTGTTTAGCTTATGCGTTAAGTTAGAATATCTTGGGAATATCTTCCCACCATTTTGCAATTTATTTATGTTTCACTTCGTTTTTCTTTGTACAGAGTAACTGAAAACTGATTATTTTGTATTGTATAATTCAAATTGAGTAAAAAACACCGGACATGCGCAAAAGAACAAGAGAATGACAGTAGGGAGAGCTTAGACATCAATGCTATTCGAAGAGTATTTGACAACAGCTGTCAGTTCTGAAATGTTGCCACATAACTGTAATGCCAAATGAGTAACAGGCATGGGCATGGCATACCAGGTACTTGAGCCACCCTACACACAAAAAATCGTTACGAACCACTCGTTACGAAAACTTTCTGAAACTATTGTAAGATATTGGATGTAATGTAAACCCTTTGCACGCTGGACATTGTACGTTGCTCGCCACTCCATTAAGTCTGAATTATGTACATATATTACGCACTGCTTCCCAAAAACTAAGCACCTTAAGGAATAATCTATGTATACCCGATACTCAAATAGTATATGGATATGTACACATATTAGTTGTGTATTAATATGTATAAAGCCCAGAAGGAAGCGTTTCCGCAGACTTTTCGCGGATGTTTTGTTTTAGAGTTACAGTTTATTTTATGAATATAATTATAATTTTCAATTTTTAAAAAGAAATTCAGTCCTTAATGACCTTGGTTTATGAGCTATGGGTAATAAGAAACAGAGTTAATGGGGTGTCGGTGTCCTATTCTAGTGGCGAAAAGTGCATGTATAGTATAGCTTGGATAGATTACAGCGAGTCAAAGTCATTCGGATCATTTGACAAATGTGTCCTAGCGGTAAGGGAGTATTAGGTGGTGACTAACGCAAGATCAGCATATTCTCGAACCCTTCGCCAGGTACGAGAAAAGGTTGGGTTTTGTACGTTAAACGATTTGGTTGGTACATGTACGATACGACTTTTTATACCCATACTCGAAGAGTAAAAGGGTATATTGTATTTGTGGTAAAAGTGGATGTGTGTAACATAGAGAAGGAATAATTTCCGACCCTATAAAGTATATATATTCTTAATCAGCATCAATAGCCGAGTCGATATAGCCCTGTCTGTCCGTCCGTCTGTCTGTCCGTCTTGTTTGTCCCCCATTGCTCGGAGGCTATAAGAGATGGAGCATCCACATTTTTTTTCCAGACTGATGTGTTCTCTCACTCCTAGAAAAAGGTTAAAAAATTTCGCCCCGCCCACTTCCGCCCCCACAAAGGGCGCACATCTGTGGCGTCCACAATTTTGAAGAAAGCAGAAAACTAAAAATGCAGAATCAAAGAGAAAGACTATATCTATCAGGAGCCCAAATCTAAATCGGATCGGATCATTAATATAGCTACAATAGAGAAAAACATACGAAAAAACTTCGCTCCCTCTCTTTCGCACTCACACAAAAACGAATCGATTTGGTTTTTTGTATTTTGTGTCGCCTGGATCAAAGAGACTATAAGAGCTAGAGCAACTAGACTTTTTAACTTTCTGCCAAGACTCCTATACCAAACCTGAACAAGTGTATTTCAAAATTTCGCCCCGCCACCTTCCGCCCCCACAAAAGACGAAAGTCCACAATTTTGCAGATAGGAAAAAACGAAAAATTCAGTATTGTAGAGAATTATTGTAGCCACAATGATGAAATGAATATTCAGCAGCGAGTCCCCTTGCTGGGGCTGGGGCCACCGCAACAAAATATACATTTTTATTAGGGTTGATAGCCGCTACTGATTCTCTCACACTCACGCTCACACGCTCTGCCTCGTGCAGTGTACGTGTGTTGTTGTGAGAACTGATGTAGATGACAGATGCAGCAAACAAATTTAACATGTGAAATGTAAAAACTGATAAAACATTTAAAAATTCCAAATAAATCACATGTGTACAGACTAAGTACGGGTATAAAATTAGAGTCGCGTTTACAGCGACTCCGTACGTTCTTTCTCGTTTCGTTTGTTTACCAAATTACCTAATTTCGTTAACAGAAAACTCAGTGTGGGGAATACGGTTTCTGGTATGACTATCTACAACAATGGGTTTTAAATGTAAGCCTTTACCATTCAAGGTATACTGATACACCTTTACATCTAAGTACATACATAATAAAATTTCCTTCTCGTTTCTTATTCAGGCTCCTTATAATTGCAAGCAACCATAATTTCTAATCAATTTACATCCATATGAAGAATTAACTCCTCCCTTACTTTTTCGTGTAAAGCTTTTCCACAGCAGCACGTTATCATTAAATTAACATGAGTTTTTATATATTTTTTTATGACTTTTTATACTCGAAGATTATCTGGATATATTGGATTTGTGATCGAAGTGGAGGTGTGTAACGTCCAGAAGAACGCAGCAATTCTTGATCAGCAATATCTGTCTACCCGTCCCGATGAGAGCCTACATCTCAGGGACTTTATACAAGCGCATATCAAAATTTCGCCGCAATTTAATACAATACAATTGTCCTTGTGAAAAGCAATCCGCTTTTAAATCTAAACCACACCATTGCAGAGATTGTCCTTGAGCTTTATTGAGCCAGTCGAATGGGAAATTTATATCAGTGTATCAGTCACGATTTTGGGAATCCTAGGAATGAAGATATCTTTACCCAGTTAAGATCGTTGTTTTCACAACGTTGTTCATCAATTTCTTCACCGCGAGTCTCGTACCGTTGCAGAGCTTTGGCTAATGTTCGATAGAAAAAGCATCGATTCAGCAGTAGATCCAGCAAGTAGAGTTCGCAGTGGCTCTGGTGTTGCGTCAAGTTGAGGTACGTCACTCCTTTCGGTTTAGTATTGAACTATAGATCCTGGCAGCAAGTACAGACTTGCAGACTCATCAGTCCAATGACGAACGTCTCTATAATGAACAGCAGGATCATATCGAAATGCTAGATGATTGTAGTGCTGATTTTGATCTACTGTTACCTGTGCACATAATTTAGCTACCTTGCCCTATCGTTTACATTTCTTTCTTCTTCAGTCCTATTCGAATCATTTGTTCTCGAAATTTCTGCGTCGCGAGGAAATGGAAACTGTGACTGGAAACGGAGAAAAGGACTAGAAAATTGTTGAGGAAATCGAAAACAATACTATTGTTTGACAACACTGGAAATTAAAATTTTATACAACAATACTTTTACCGCGATTTTCCGAGCTTCGGTTGCTTGTGTTGACATACAAAGTAAAAAACACCAAGCTGAAACCTGACCTCTATACTGTGTTTAAATTTGCGCTCAAACTTTTCAATAGTTTTCGAATACATAGACTTTGGAGAAACGAACACAACATTTTTATATAAATATACATATTATTAATCGCTGGGGTAAACAAAGATACAATTTGCTGTGAAAAGGGATTTCTTAATGAGATTAATTCATCTTTGAAAAAAAATCTCTTACTGGCGATCCATATCTTAAGGTTTGGAAGCAAAAAATAGTCACGTGGGTGAGAGAATCCGGTAAAATAAGGGCGGGTGAAAGATAAATTCGTTCTTTAATTCATCGGCTTTTGCCATTCGAGCTGCACATGCCAGCACCCTTGCATTGTGGTCGACATCATACGGAAAGCTCACTCATCCTCAACTGATCAATACAAATTACAAACGACTAAGCCCATCGATTGACTATTGCTTCACAATCTCTCGCACTTTCAATCTCCGATCGGCCAACACCATATCAACTGGCTGTCCGAACGTTGGTCATCGATTTTGCTTACCATAGAAGTTAACGACGCATCTTTACATTTTGACAGGAAAAAACTGACATGCCTGTGGACAAAAGCGTGTCGGACTCTCAGTTAAGTGGCGGGAAATTCAAAAGGGCACGTACCTATTGAACACCTCTCGTAAGTCAGATTTAATAACTCTATCAAAAGACATGCAGTGATAACTAAAATAAATTATGGTTTGGTCGAAAACCCCAGACGTCGCACACTAAACGACGCAAGGCGAGTGTGTGATGGATAGAGAAAATGAGTAGCGGCTGCAGCTCTGGAAGGGGGTTGGTTAACCGTTGCAAACGAGTTTCTTCCTTCTGCCCATAATCCGAATCGGCATTCTGGTAGATTTGGTAATTTTCTACGGTATGGTCTTTTTTTTCTCGTATCTTCAAAATTGGGGATGCCATTGATTGTCGTCCGAAAGGGAGCGTGGTAAAACACACAATACAGCCACAATGAGCCTGTAAAAAAATTTGGTTACTCTAGCTCTTATAGTCTCTGTGAAGTCACAGACACATTAGACACAAAAAGTGTGTAATTTTAAATATGTTACTTTCAAAAGTTACGTCTCAAAAGGTTGCCGACCCCTGTAATAGAAATGTATCCCAGAAATATTTGGCCAATGATTTTTATCGATATGCATATTTCTATCCCTCAGGGGTTGTAGTCCACTGTTACAGCATTAAGTCTCCAATTACCTGTTTTTATGATGACGTGCTAAATATCAATACATTTACCGTGTATCTCAGAGCAAGTGATTTTCAATGTGATTAACTAAATCCTAATGTACTATAAAAGACATTTTTCTTTGTCGAGTTTCAAATTATGTTCTTGAGCCTATTCCATATACCTTACCCAATCTACTTAAAGTATATTAATATTTATTCGATTTTTCGCCACGCATAGAAATGTTGCATTAACATATTTCGATTGTTACCTACCTTTCATGTGTATTTGTGTATCGGTAATAATCTTTTCAAACTAATTTGAAGTGTGGATAATAAAATCGTGAGTATCTATGTAAGTAATAGTTAATTTCAATTATTCGGCACTTGATTTATTCCCGAGTCACTGTACTGTACACACCAGAGTTATGGGGGTATAGGCCTTCACAGTAAATCTGTAGTTATGATTTTATCTTTTCTTAAAGGGGTTATGTAATTTTTTTTAAAGTAAAATACGCAAGTGTATTATCCGTTTGTCGTTTTTCACCTTTAAAAACATTATATTTAAAACTTTATCGTTCTGTTCAAGTTACAAATAGATGGATAATCTCTTAGAGATAGAAACATAATCGATTATTCAGTTAAATCTATAAACTGTACTGGGAAATTCTATTTTCACTTTAATCTGTTTTTGTTTTTTTCAGTTCCAAATTGGGATTTGTGTAAATTTACTAAATTGGCCTTCGCGTACATTTTTTTTGCCGTCTACTTCTTAGTCGTATTGGCGAACTAGACTAGCCAAAGCAATTCTTGTCCCTTGTAGAGGAGTTCTGTAGCTATATTGTAATAGCAACCATTTATAACTAGGAATTTTCTCTGGGTTCGCTTTATTTTACATATGTTATACACTTTCATATTATTGCATGTTCTTGTAATGCAAGGACCACAATATCTATTGAGATAATTCCATATCGAATCATAGTTACTGATAAAGGGCTCTCTTTACAAACCAGCTTTCTGTTTAATTAATTTTATTACAAATTTAAATATATGGTTTGTTTTATACTCCTAACGGGCTGTCTATGTCAACTCTCCAAGTACTGTGCTGCTTTAATTGGTTTCATCATTTAATAATGAGTTAAAGAAGGGATTAAGACTTTTAACAGCAACGCCTAAAAACGAAAATAAAAAAAATCAAGTATTGATAGAACGAGGGTGAGTTTGTAGCTGCATCTTACCCTTCCCTGCGGATTGATCCTTTGAATCACGCCACTTACATAGCGACTCCTTTTGTATAACATAGGCATCATATAGCTCACCAATTAGTTCACTCAATAGTCCTAAATCAATCAATAAATTATATAAATGCTATACGCACATGCATGTATTTTCATACCTCTGGGATGCTCTAAGCTATGCACCAATAACTGCATAGCATAAAGGCATTCCAATTGATGATCTTCGTGCAAGTCAATGTATCGCTGCAAAACTGGTATGCAAAACTTTTGGAAGATTTCTGGCTCAAGTTTGTAGCTGTTGTCCTTGTAGAGAACTGCAAAATTACTCAACGTTTCAGTCAAGCCTCTAATAAACAGTTTATCAGCCACCAGGATATTGCCCTGAGAGAATCAAATAAGAATTTTGTTTACTATTAAATTACAACTACTTCAAACAATTTCGAGACTTACGTTACAGTAATCGATGATGCAGTCTGCCGTCGCTCCTTCCTTTAGCAAATGCTCTATATGTTCTATCACATTTTTAACGTGCTTCTCTGGTGTCTCGCGCTGCTCAATTACTGGCGACTTCAACTCGTTTTCCACATACTCTAGCCTCTGTTTCAAATGACATATGAATAGTTAAAGTTATATCTTATATTAGTATGGCATTTTGATGACAAACTTACATTGGTTTCAATGAAATCGATAACTTCGTTGTCAGGCATAAAGTCGGACCAGTGCAGGTTAAACTTTATCCACATGGAACGAGTAAAATTCGGTCCAACTTCTCGTGTACAATATGTCAAATAGGTTTTGAGAAACTTTTTACCCACGTTCGATGGGCTGTTGTCTTTCAGATTATTGTTCCACAGATCTGATACCGTCAATATTTTCTTCACAATTAGTGGCCCTGCGAGGAATCGATTAATGATATGTCAGAAATGGAGGTCATGCTTTTGCATTACCGGCAAATTGCAGAATATACAGCCATAGTTCAGGAATATCAAAAATTAAATCGTTTGCGCACTCAGCAAATTCTTTGTACGCCAGTCTAAAGTGATCCACCGAGATGTAGTTCTGTTGTATGAGATGCGCCACGGTAATGGCCAGATACCGCCTGTACTGTTTTCCTACATTAGCCAGATGCAAATAGTCTGTTAATATGTAGTACAAGAAACCACAGCGCATGTCCTCCGGTATCCGTTTCATACACGCAACTACCGTCGGAGTTACACTCTTGGAGGCTGCAGCCAGCTCAATCATTTCCGAGACAACCGCCTTGATGAGCTTGATATCAGCATCACTGGGCTCGCTGAAAACGGCCACCGGGGCCACAGATCGATTTATCTGCACCGACGTTGTAGCGGTACTGGAACTTGCCGCAGCTGACTGCTGATCACCACCTCTGTAAAGCCCTCCCACGTTGGCAGCAGAATTTCCAAGTGAGCTTTGTGCCTTCGTAAATGAAAGATTTATACAATTATTTATTACAGACTAGCTATTAGATGTATGATTAAGTTTTTCTGGCATTTGCCCACTAAAACAGTTAAGTTCCGTCTCTGCAACCCAAAACTTTAAAGTTAAAAGATTTGTCTTGCAGTTCTCGTTTTAACGACTCAATGGTCGACCAGTACTTAAGTGACCGATCCGATTAAATTACGTCTGAGTCTTTTCATACTAACAGATTTGGAAAAATAAGCAGGAATTTATATTTACCTTGCCAGTAATTCGAGCTGATGGAGCCTGTTGTGTATATTTGGACTGACTAGCAGACTTCTGAACTGAAGGGTTCATCAAACGACCCTGCTGTCCAGCGCGAGAAGATGAATTCTCTCGCGATCCCTGTGATGATCCAGTTCTCGAGTTGATACCTAATAAATGGGTATTTAATCTTAGGTCAATACCACGATAACGCAAACAGTACCTCTATCGCCATAACGATCACGCTCCATAGATCCCTTGTTGTATGATCCCTTGTTTCTGGGGCCACTGCGGTCACGGTCACGGTCACGATCCCGTTCGCTACTGTTCTTATCAACTAGGGACGACAACACTGCGAAGGGATTGGATGGTGTAGTTGTGGGAGCAGAAGATTGTCTCGCAGCATTGTTATTCCAAATAAATTGTGTGACACCACCCATTTTTTTGTTCTCTAAGTTTTGGCCTAGTTGTAAAGTCTGAAAAGAAACCAAAGAGATAACCAAACTAATCGACGGTGTAACTAGGAGTAAGGAATGCAAAGGTAGGGGCGTTGTTCCGCTTTAGTTATTTATGATCAAGCTACATACATATGCATCACTTAATGAAAATTAATGCATGTATCTACATAATAGACTGCCATTTGAAAAAGGTTTAGAAGCGACTTAAACTAAACCTCCTTAACTTGAACTCAAGTTTTGATTCTGGACAAGACCATTTCAGCATTTGATACAATCAATTGATATAACTATTGATGACTTAAGTTAAAGCGCGTCTTACCAGACCCTCCAGTTTGTTGCTATCAACCGCTTGCGAGCGGCTACCCTTGCTTGTTTGTACGTGCCATGTGTCATCGTTGTTTCCATTAGAATGACCAGCACCGCTGGAGCTACTGCCTCCGCCCCCATTATTTTGTTGCTGGTGTCGGAGGTTACCGTTGTCGCCGCGCTGGCTGTGACTTCCGGAATAGCCGCTGCTAGAGCGAGAGTCTCCGAATCGAGCATTGCCGCGATCGTCTCGCTTTCCCGATCCTCCCTGGGACCCAACAGGGGTGGTGCCGGAGAGCGGACCGAAGTATTGTGCCGATAGTTGCTCGTTCTTAGTCTCCTTTTCGATTTGTCCCATGGTCTTGGGTGCCTCGTTGCGCGTCGATTGCCATTTGTTTTTGCGCAGATCGATAACGTCTTGGAGCATAAACCGCACGCGGGAGCTCACTTTGGCGCCGTCTTTGTCGCTCTTCGAAGCGATCGCCTGCATCCTGGCTATGGACTTTTCCAGCGAATAGCATCGCGACGGATCCTTTGAACTGACTGGGGTCTGCTCGAACTTAGCACCGACGGTTGTCAGCAGCTTGCAGAGGCACTCAAGCATATCCTCCGAGTGTGGGTTCAGCAGAGTATCAATGCAGGAGTATATGATTTTGCCAGTCAGCATGGATATCTTAAAGAGCTCCCCGATAAACCGAACCGTGCCTCCGGAGCGTCTGCGTATTTTCCTCTCTTCTTCTTCCAGAAATGCTTCAAGCTCAGCTTTTTCGTTCGGATCGTTGCATTTCTTTATCTTGTCCACAATTGGCTGCAGTTTCTTCTCCTTTGCGGTGCTCTGTGAGACGTTCTGCGTGAACTCCCGCTCCGTTTTGTCCAACAAGGCATTCCGGAAGTGTGCCAGATTTGATTTCGTGCCGCTCTCCATACGCTCGTCGCGAGCTTTAACCTCACTTATAAGCCGATGGCACAGCCTGGCATACGAAACCGAGAAGTTTGGTTCGTCAATGGCCTTCTCAAACACCAAGACAATAACTTCGTCCATTTTGTCAGGCGTATCAATCTTCAATTTGATTATCTCCTCGACCAGAGTATCGAACCGCTCGGGGGTGAGCTTGTTCAGAATTCCCCTGACCCGTCGCACCAACTCATCCTTCTCCTGAGTGGCCTTCACGTCTGCGCTGCTGTCCGACTTATTTACGCCTCGTGGACGCCACGCATTCTCGTTCTGATTCAGTTTTACGTCCTGGTTCAGCGACAGGTTGACATGAATCATACCCTTCATGCTGCTCCTGCCACCGCCACCCTGTACACCCGACATTGACACCTGCTTGCCAATGAAACCACCTCCCGACTCGCTGTTGCGACCTCCAATCACACCAACCATCGACTGCACTCGCTTGTTGTTGCTGTTGTTGTTGTTACGGATAAACGACGGCATTAAGTTCGGTTGGGGCAGTATCGAAACGTTCTTTACTTCCGGTTGTATACGCGAGGCTTTTGCCTCGCGCAGCTGCAGCAACTGCTCGCGATCGTACTGCTTCTTGCCACTGGGATTGCTGGGCGACCATTGACCCTCATTATAATTAATCAACGATGTTAAAACACTCTCTGCGGATGTGCCAGTGGCATCTGGTTCCTGTTGCAATTCGATATCTCCTTGCAGATTGGGATCGGCAATCGACTCAGGCTCTGGCGGAAGTTCACACTGCGTGTCTGCCTCTGGTAGCTCTGGCTTTGCCTCAGGCTCACGCTCGAGATCTTCTTCCGCGGCAACACTGGAATGCGACTCTAGTGCCTGCTCAGGTACTGGGACCGTATCCATTGCACCTTTTGGTAAAAGTTCTTTAGCCGGTGTTTCTACTAATGTTTTAGGTGTTCGGGTCTGGGACTCCGTACAAATCTCTTCTATTAATGCCATCGGCGATCGATCAGTCTCATCGAGGGCACTTTCGAAGCTTCGTTCCGGCTTTGTGTGCTGTACTTCGCCCTGGTGGGCCTGGCTTAGATCTGAGCTTTCCTCAGCTACGCTTTCTGATATTTCTGTTGATGGGATGAGGTTCTGAATCGACTTGGTTTCGACAGAACCAAGCGAAGCGGCATCAATGCGAGCCGTCTCAGATAGTTCGGCAACGTCGGTAGACAGATTTGGTGCTGTCTCCGAATGCAGCAACTCGGTTGAAATGTTATCGGCGGACTGAACAGCATCCGAGGTAACAATAGTAGCAATGTTGGTATCCTCCGATGCGGCGGCTGGCTTTTCCGCGGTGATCAGGGCAAGACCCTGATCCTGTGTATTCTGCTGGGAAGTGGATGCTGTCTGATAGGATTGGTTTTGTTGGGTAGCCTCCTTGGTAGGTTTGGTTGCAGCGCCTGGTTTTGCAGCTGCATCATCCGCATCAGCTGAATAGAATAAATGACAAAGCAGACATTTGATTTGTTGATTGTGTAAGCTGTGCAAAATGTAAATATAACAAAAATTAATTTTAATTTTGATTTCTTTCGTATGTATATGTGTAGATCCGGAAGTGAAACTGTTCGTAAATGACAGGAAGCATTAATCTACTATATAAAAATAAGTCGGGTTTTCTTATTGACGTAATAACTCCAGAATGCAAGAACCAATTTGCACGGTTTTGCATTCGTTGGAAAGGTCTCGGCTCCGTGAGGTTTATAGCAAAAGAAAATTCACGAAAAATTTCAAAAGAAAAGCGGGAAAA
This sequence comes from Drosophila bifasciata, assembly GCA_009664405.1. NCBI lineage: Eukaryota > Metazoa > Arthropoda > Insecta > Diptera > Drosophilidae > Drosophila > Drosophila bifasciata. The sequence goes on from CM019045.1 coordinate 958,978, forward strand.
TGCATTTGTATTATCTACTATATACTACATACAGCGCCAAACCAATATTATAAGAAGGCGCCGGTGCGTGATATATTGTTTGACAGCTACTCATTGTTCTCTGCTCAGTAAATTTCATGTGACAAAGCGGGATTGTGTTCACTGTGAAAACGAAATAAAAAAAAGTTATTCGTTTCCTCATATTTCAATTGGAAACCATCAAATCAATCACGTGTATTGTGAACATTTTTATTCAATTTCAACAGCAGGCATTTGTCTTTAAGGTTGTAAGTTGAACTGTGTAAATTATGTGGATCGTGCATTTGAGGTTAAATTCACCACTCTGTCCACAGTCAAAAATGCCTATAGGACGACGTGCGAACATCGGCCGCCGCACAAGACATGCAAGCCAGCAACAAGTGTATTTACAGAACTTAAGCGAAGAAAGACAAAATATAATAAGAGGAAATTCCCAATTGGGACAACGCGTGAGGACACGAAGATCATTGGCATCATACAATCGCTTGGTATTCTAATATGATCCCACTGCGAACTACAGTGATGATGAAAATTTAGATATTGGACCAATGACGACTATATGCCGATATTGCAATGCGTTAAAGTTCAAAAGAGAAACGGCTGGATTGTGCTGCGCAAGTGGAAAAGTCAAACTGGATCCATTACTTACACCACCACAGCCACTGAAACCATTGTTCGATTGAAGTGATCCCGATTCCAGCCATTTTCTTCAACACATCCTTGAATACAATAACTGCTTTCGCATGACTTCCTTTGGAGCTAATATCATTCGAGAAGGCGGCTTCATGCCGACTTGCAAGGTAAAAGATACAGCACACATAACCAATCACTCACACCAACACAATGAATTGAAACACGTAACAATTACATATACACCACACACTACACCATCACACGATCAGAAGTTACACCGTATTCTTCAACAATTGATTGTTTGCAATTAAAGATACAAGGACAAATATATCATTTGCATGGTTCAATGGTGCCAACACCAGATGAACCGCATCAATTTATGCAAATATATTTCATTTCGTCGATGGTGGATCAACTGAATGTGCGGTGCAATATACAGGGAACACAACAGTTAAAGAGACGAATTATTGAACAGTTGCAAGCATTTTTTCACGCTAATAATGCTGTGGTTAATATGTTCAAAACAGCATTGGAACGAATGCCATCAGATACGCACAAATTTGTCATAAGAGCGGATTGTACCCCAACAGGTGAACATGTGCGAAGATTCAATGGACCCACCGTTAATGATGTTGCTGCAATTATTGTAGGCGATCAAACTAAATCGCCAGACATTGTCGTTCAGCGAAATGAATTCATTACTGTTGTGAAATGAAATACAATTTTTCCTTTTCAAATATAAAACAAAAAAAAATTGTTCTTTTAATCACCAAACGAAATGTTACATAAAACGAAGCCATCTGGTGGCGAAACGGAGTTCGCCGGGTTTGCTAGTATATTATATAATATGAACCCAACTGGAATTTCGTCCAAGTTCCGACGAATTAGTTCTTCTATTTATGTCAATTCCAAAACCTCATCCTCTGCATCATATGTCTTTTTTTACTCATATACTAATAGAGATAGGGACGGGGCGGGCAGTGCTCCGTGTCGCGCAGGCCGCTTTGTATACTATGCAATCATATCTAAAATGTGTGAACTTTAATATGCGCTGCAGCAGTCAGGCTCGTCTTGAAGAGTCGAAAGTCTAACGAGTGGAAGGCACTTACATACATATGTACATGGTGCTCAGGCTTTGGGAGCTAAGGGATACGGTATTCGGGTGATTTTTATGTTTGAAGGCTTTTCCATAGTTTACTTAGTTTTTTAGGTCGGTCTCTTCCGAAAATACACAACAGATTCTATAAAATTACGTATTTAGTATAGCAAATTGGGAAATAACTTAATCGTAGAAAAATGATTTATTTTAGGAGCAAGGACCGATTTCACAGAAGAAAATAATTTTGTGTGCATCTGTATTTACAAGTTGATTGTCAATTCCGTTGTACATACAGTTGTGTTCAAAATAATAGTAGTGGCCCTCAAGATATTTATAAAACCATTTTTTTAACACTTCCAGTCGGCCAAATGAAACAAATGATACCTTTTGAATAGACTGGAATGCAGGCATTAGAAGTTTTGTAACATTTGGGATAAATTATTTTAAAAAAATATATAAATTAATTTAAAAGAGTCACAATCCGTAAGCTCATTTTAGTTGTTATATATTATGTTGAATCAAATTTTTGGAAATAGCGGTATTTTCGATTTTGGAGCGTAAAAGAAATCATTGCCCGGTGCAGAAGAGGAGACATCAGAGTTAGACTAAAAACTAAAGGTTTGAGGTATAAGGGAGTTGAAAAATAAATTTGTTGTACTCTTAATATTGTATTTGACTCAATTGAGTACAAGAAGTAAACTGAAAATCAATTTTTTATGTGAAAAACATATCTTTTTTGCATGGATGGTCGACGAAGGTTGAAGGCAAAACCCAACCTTCAGTATCCTCAAAAATTATGAAAAAAAATTTATATCGCTTTGAAAGTGATGCGACAGTTGGTAGACAACTGATTACACATTATTTAAGTCCAAGAAGTCCTGGAAACTTACGCGTTTCGGTATTAAAGCACATAGGCCCACAACTCAAGTTAGCAGAAACGCTTGTGGGTTGGCCTGAGTCCCAGTCATATAAAATACTTTTTACAAATGTGAGTAAAGTTGTATTATATGGTAATATACATAGATGCCAAAGGATATGTTTGGCATTAAAAAAAAATCCGATTTCCCCCCAAAATCTGGAAAAAAATACCATTAGATATGCGGGCTGAGCACTATGGGGCTCAGCTCATATGAACTAGTACGGTATAGTCTGGCGTTGGAGTATTTAACAAAACAGGGTATGCAGATATACTTTAATATACATAAAGTTCATATTGCAATTAAAAATACCTCTCAAAAGCATCTATCAGCAGAGTTTTGGTACAAAACCCTATCAAAAGCTTGCTAGAAATTGGGTTTATCCGAAAATATCGACGTTTTGCCATGCTCAACTCAGTCCCTGGATCCCAATCTCATTTAAAACTTATGGGGGAATGTCAAATACATTGTTAAAACTGCAAATCTGTCAACCCGACTAAAGTTTTGGCAAGTGGGTTAAGCATTATTGGCTGAAATCCTATTGACGCGTTGGCTGGACCCTATTGGCCCCATGCCAGACCGGTGTATGGCCGTAATGTCAACAAAATTGATTAAAAACTATATATTAAAGCTCAAGAAACAAGAGGAATATGAATCATAGGTTTTAATTTGAGTTTCGTTGGTTTTATCGATTTTCTAAAAAAATACTACTACATATTTTATTGAACAACAGATTTCATGGGTATACGTCCAAAATCAAGCAAAACAAGAAATTGGAATGCAAATATAATGAGACTTCTTCGGTTTTCTAATGTCTACATTCCAATCTATTCAAAAAGGTATCATTTGTTTCATTTGGATGACTGGAAGTGTTAAAAAAAATGGTTTTGAAAATATGTTGAGGAGCACTACTATTATTTCGCACACAGCTGTATGTATGTAGTTTAATATGCATATCTCTACTTCTTTATAACTGATCAAAACCAATTCAAAGGAATAATGTACTAGCATATGTGGAATAACAATAAAACTTTCTCTCTCTTTAAAGATATACTGAATAACAAATTAAATGTAATTTAAGAAGAGGTAATGAAGTATTCAGTAAAGATCTTCGTGGCTTTTGCATTCGAATTGGATTGAATTGAAACGAGTTTATTCGAGAATACAGGATTGCAAAAAAACGAACTGAAATAAATGAAAAAGCATAGCCGAAGACATTTGAATTACTCTAATCGTTTTATTCTAATTCCTAATTATTACTCTTATCGTTTTGTTAGTATGTCCACTTTGTGTAGTCTTATTTTTCGTTATTTGATGTGTGTTTGTTACGCAAATCAAAACAACAATCAAAATACGATTTATTATTTTTCTTCATTTGCATGTTTAAATATACAGTTGGGCTCAATTAAACGGTAGTGCCGCACAAAGTGATTTTTAAACTTATTTTTTAAACACTTCCAGTCATCAAAATGGAATAAATGTTATCTTTTTTAATAGACTGGAATGTAAGCACTAGAATACCGATGAAATTTCGTTACATTTTATGACTTTAGACGAATACCTATGGATTTGAGCCAACAGTTCTTGAACCATTGGCCAAAACTTTTATCTGGTTGACGGATTTGCAGTTGGTATAATGCATTCGACATTTCCCCATAAAAGTTTCGATATGATTGAGATACAGGGACTGAGCAGGAAATAGAACGAGAAAGAACGTACGGAGCTGTTGTCGCGACTCTACTTTTATACCCGTACTCAGTCAGCATACATGTGATATATGTGGAATTTTCAAATGTTTTATCAGTTTTTACATTTTACATTTTTTTGCTACATCAGTCATCTACATCTACTTCATCTACATCACTTCTCACAACAACACACGTACACTGCACGAGGCAGCATGTTTGAGCGTGAGTGTGCGTGCGAAAGAATCAGTAGCGAAAATCATCCCCATAAATGATTTACGTCGCAAGGAGAAGGGGGAAGCTCGCAGCTGAAAATTCATTTGATCATTGTGGCTACAATAATGATCCGATCTAAACCAAATTCGGGAATCTGGTAGATATGGTCATTCTCTACAATATTGCATTTTTCGTTTTTTCCTATCTTCTAAATTGTGGATTTTCGCATTTTGGGGGGGGCGGAAGGGGGCGGGGCGAAATTTTGAAATACACTTGTTCAGGTTCGGTATCACAGGAGTCTGGGCAGAAAGTTTGGTTGCTCTAGCTTTTATAGTCTCTGAGATCCAGGCGTTCATTTGTACGAAAACCAAATCGACTCGTTTTTGTGTGAGTGCGAAAGAGAGGGAGTGAAGTTTTTTCGTATGTTTTTCTCTATTGTGGCTATATTTATGATCCGATCCGATTCAGATTTGGGCCCCTGATAGATAAGGTTTTTCTCTATGATTCTGCATTTTTAGTTTTTTGTTATATTCAAAATTGTGCACGCCACAGATGTGCGCCCTTTGTGGGGGCGGAAGTGGGCGGCGCGAAATTTTGAAACATTTTTCTATGTGAGATATCACATCAGCTTGGAAAAAAGATTTGGTCTCTCTAGCTCTTATAGCCTCCGAGCAATGGGCGACAAACAAGACGGACAGACAGCAATTACCACAAATACAATATACCCTTTTACTCTTCGAGTACGGGTATAAAAACGTCGATATTTTCGGATGAAACCCAATTCCTAGTGGGCTTTTTTTGGATTTTCCTGTCATTATCCTATTGAAAGATCCTTTTGAGAAGCATTTTTAAAATTTAATGAATATGAGATATGGGCTTTTTCTATGATTCTGCATTTTCCGTTTTCTGTTATCTGTAAAATTGTGGACGCCAGAGATGTGCGCTCTTTGTGGGGGCGGAAGTGGGCGTGGTGAAATTTTGTAACACACTTCTAGGAGTGAGATATCACATCAGTCTAGAAAAAAAAATTTTGTTGCTCTAGCTCTTATAGCCTCCGAGCAATGAACGACAAACAAGACGGACGGACAGACAGACAGACGGACGACAGACATGGCTATATCGACTCGGCTATTGATGCTGATCAAGAATATATATACTTTATGGGGTCGGAAATGATTCCTTCTCTATGTTACATCCACTTTTACCATAAATACAGTAAACCCTTTTACTCTTCGAGTAAGGGTATTAAACATTCACGGGGACTCCCAAAGTCAGAAATGCAGGAAAAGTCAGGAGTGCTCCTTTTTTGTCGCTGAGTGTATAAGAGCTAGAGCAAAACACTTTTTTTCCAGTATTCAAAAATACATTCAAACAAGTGTGTTTTAAACAAAATTTCGCACCGCCCCTTTCGCTCCTAAAAAGGACGAAAATTTGTGGCGTCCACAATTTTGGCACAATTTTTAAGATAGAAAAAAAAACGAAAATGCAGTATCATAGAGAATGACCTTAGTCACAATGAAGAAATTTACTTTCAGTAAAAACTGATCAAATATTATATTTAAAAATTTCACATAAATCAGAAGCTCACATATAGAGTAACTGAGTACGTCTATAAAAGTAGTGTCACGGTATCCGCGACTTCTCGTATAATTGTAGAATTTGTATGACTGTTCAAACAGAGCTTTGAAATTGGCTAGGCGCAGCACTACTATTTCATTGAACACTACGGTACATAAACATATATTTACATACATAAGAAAAAGCAGGCAAATATACCCATTTTAAATCATTAAATTCGCTCATCTTTGTTTAAATATTGTGCGTCTGAGTATTCGCTCAAAATTGTTCGTGCTCGCAATTGTGTGAATTATTCATTCGAATGCCGGTTGATTGCCCTTCATGAAAAATGCATACATCAAAATTACAGTTGATGTATACTTGTTTAATTAAATCAAAAGTTATTAAAAAATAAAAACTTTACGAAAATATAATACGTAGAAATCGGATGAATATTACATATAAGTAACATATTTTATCTTGATATGCAAAGGTCAATTTTTTTTCGTTACTGAAAACAGAAAGTTGCTATTGATTAATTAATTGCATTTATTGTACCAATTGGATTGGGGGTTCAATCACAAAAGCGAGTGATTAAGCGATGCTTCTAGTCCTTTAACTGCTTTTAAAAGCTTTGATAGCTTTGTGTATAGATCATTCCTGCCTGGCAACATGTTCCTTTAGCAATTCATTTGTGTAAACTTCGGCATAATACGAGAAGATCTAATCTAATTGGGATCGGAAACGTTTCCTCTTTCTGGTGTGTACACAAAACCGATGTTCTCATGTACTCTTGTACTCCACAAGCTCCAGGTAGAAAAGAGATTGATAAATAATATAATACCGTTTTATTTCCGTTTTCACCAAGAATGGCGTTATATTCCACGAGCGAATACAGATAAAAATGTGAATAAAAAATTAAAGGTATAGTAATAGATGCCATAGTATGTAATAATCTATAGACATACATATACATATACACAAGAATGTATACATATAAATAATACGATTGTGTACATATACGACACATACATACGCATATGTATATAAGTATTTTATTCACTTTCGACGTGCGTTGTCTACACGACCAACTGTCGCGCAGTTGCCTAGGCGCTATAGATAGACACAGATGATATCGAATCGCACTAACACTCACCCACTCAGACACAGTGATCACATCGAACCAATTCGCTACGAACTGAATTACGAACGGAGCAACAGAGAAAGACGTCCGTCGACCGACTGCCACTAGTCGATGGCAATCTAAAAAGAGCAGGTCTAAACACACTCGCATCAATTATTATTCGGCTACGCACAGCAATTGAACATGTGTGCGGAATCGAACTAATGAATGAACTAATCCACACAAAACTGACCAGAAGTGACCACGTTGCGATGCCGAATGTTTTGTATCCCCCGGCAGAATAGTATAGAAATCAGTTGGGAAAAATTGTGATTAGAGCCAAAGTAAAAATTTAGCTTTTCCGCGTTTATTAAAAACGACAAAATATAGTAAATACATCGAAAGAGATTTTATTTCCTTCTATTATTCAAATTTTTATTCATAAAATAAAGTTTCGAGGCTAAGACCCAACATTGTGCGACGGTGTCCAGTTCATACAATTTTAATTCTTTTTCGTTTCTTGCAATTCTGTTCCAAATGGATTCGATTTTCATTTGAATTACCTTGGGGAAAAATACTTTATCAAGGTTTCAAGTGTAGAGAAGTTAAAGATATACATATACATACATACATATATGCTACTGACAATCCAACCAAGTTTAAAACGAGAAAGAACGTACGGAGTCGCTGTTGCCGCGACTCTACTTTTATACCCGTACTCAGTCAGCACACATGTGATTCATGTGGAATTTTCAAATTTTTTATAAGTTTTACATCATACATTTGTTTGCTACATCAGTCATCTACATCTGCTTCATCTACATCACTTCTCACAACAACACACGTACACTGCACGAGGCAGCATGTTTGTGCGTAAGTGTGCGTGCGAAAGAATCATTAGCGAAAATCATCCCCATAAATGATTTACGTCGCAAGGGGAAGGGGGAAGCTCGCAGCTGAAAATTCATTTGATCATTGTGGCTACAATAATGATCCGATCTGAACCAAATTCGGGAATCTGGTAGATATGGTCATTCTCTACAAAACTGCATTTTTATTTTTTTCTATCTTCAAAATTGTGGATTTTCGTATTTTGGGGGCGGGAGTGGGCGTGGCAAAATTTTGAAATAAACTTGCACTGAAGCGATATCACAGGAGTCTAGGCAATAAATTTGGTTGATCTAGCTCTTATAGTCTCTGAGATCGAGGCGCTCATTTATACGAAAAACCAAAATTACTCGATTTTGTGTGAGTGCGAAAGGGATGGAGCGAAGTTTTTGCGTATATTTGCCTCTATTGTGGCTATATTAATGATCCGATCCGATTCAGCTTTGGGCCCCTGATAGATATGGGCTGTCTCCATGATTCTGCATTTTTCGTTTTCTGTTATTTTCAAAATTGTGGCCGCCACAGATGTGCGCCCTTTTTGGGGGCGGAAGTGGGCGGGGCGAAATTTTGAAACACTTTTCTAGGAGTGAGATACCACATCAGACTGGATAAAAGTTTGGTTGCTCTAGCTCTTATAGCCTTCGAGCAATGGGCGACAAACAAGACGGACAGACAGCAATTAGCACAAATACAATATACCCTTTTACTCTTCGAGTACGGGTATAACAAAGAATCATATTACAAGGGCTGCCTTTTATATATTCTTCGCATTGACTATGTTATTATATTTAATTTGTGCTGTTAAGCTTCGTTAAGTTCCGTTTAATAAATATGTAGGGTTTACTATGGTTAATATATAAAGCACCAAAAAAAATAGCGCAAAAGTGTGCTGGTGGGATAGCGATGGCGAAATCGAGAGATCATGTCGAGTCAGTTGATCGATTCAAGATGGACCCTGATTTAGGATGCGGGATCGGATCTAGACTGTGTCAGATGGAAGACGCTAGAAGAGAGCGGCTACATTGGCTACTGCTGTGCTTGAACATATAGGCAGTTACATTCTGGCGTTACAATACAATCGTACGAGAAAATGTTGCAAAAAATAATGAAAAAGCGAAAATATGGACAAAAGTTTATTATCTATCCCTGTTGAAAAAAAATTATACTAATCAAGCTTAAGGTATGTTAAAACATGTTACCAACCAAAAAACAAACTACTGGTTGGTGAGAGCAAGAAGGACCCTTGTAAACCGTCCAAAGAGCTAAAAAGTACCTTTAAAAATCTTCTAGGATGAGCAGAGTTAGTTCTTACTAACTGCACAAAATTTAGGAAAAGTGAATGCAGTATCCAAAAAAGAACTGGAGAGTTGCTCTAAAGAAATATGGTGAAACATCCGATGGTCCGAAATAAGTCAAAACTCGATCTTAGACGACTACCTAATGTAGAATACAAACCCCTGACTAACATATAAACATGCCAGGAAAGGCATCATAGTACGGGCATGCGTTTTCGTGTTATGGAGGTGGTCAACTACATGGCACTAATTGATGATGGATCAACACGTCAATGTTAATATATATTTTAAACGAGAAAGAACGTACGGAGTCGCTGTAAACGCGACTCTACTTTTATACCCGTACTCAGTCTGTACACATGTGATTTATTTGGAATTTTCAAATGTTTTATCAGTTTTTACATTTTACATTTTTTTGCTGCATCTGTCATCTACATCTACATCAGTTCTCACAAAAAACACGTACACTGCACGAGGCAAAGCGTGTGAGCGTGAGTGAATCAGTATCGGCTATTAACCCTAATAAAAATAAAAACCCCCGTCAAGGGAGCTCGCTGCTGAAAATTCATTTCATCATTGTGGCTATAATAATGATCCGATCTGAACCAAATTCGAAAATCTGGTAGATATGGTCATTCTCTACGATACTGCATTTTTATTTTTTTCTATCTTCAAATTGTGGATTTTCGTCTTTTGTAGGGGCGGAAGGGGGCGGGGCGAAATTTTGAAATACACTTTTCCAGGTTTGGTATCACAGGAGTCTAGTCAGAAAGTTTGGTTGCTATAGCTCTTATAGTATATGAGATCCAGGCTACACAAAATACAAAAAACCAAATCGACTCGTTTTTGTGTGAGTGCGAAAGAGAGGGAATGATGTTTCTAGCAATGGTTTTCTCTATTGTGGCTATACTAATGATCCGATACGATTCAGAGTTGGGCCCCTGATGGATATGGTCTTTCTCTATGATTCTGCATTTTTCGTTTTCTGTTATCTTCAAAATTGTGGGCAGTGCGAAATTTCGAAACATTTTTTCTAGGAGTGAGATATCACAATGGGCAATGGGCGACAAACAGACGGACAGACAGGAAATACAATATACCCTTTTACTCTTTGAGTACGGGTATAAAAATCCACTTTGGGACCATTGTGCATTGGTTAAAATCGATGGAATGATGAATTAAGAATATTAGCTTCATGTTTGGGAGATCAAATTGACAAATTTTAAAGGTTCATGCCCCATATCGGAGATCACTTTTCAGCAAGACGAGGGATCCCAAGAACACAGCTAAAAGCATAATAAATTGGCTCAATAATGAGAGTTTTTACTTAATGCACTGACCCGCCCAAAGCCCAGATCTAAATTCCGTTGAAAAATTAATGGGGTCTGCTTAAAAAGACGACTGGAAAGTATGACTGCTCCGCAGGAATTGGATGGGACCGCATGATTTCTGGGCCTATATAAGGTTTCTATTAAAGATTATGAATTCAAAATATTGCAAACGTGGAAAACTGGATACATTGACTTTTTTGAAAATTCTAAAAACTCTTAGCGGAGCAAATATTTTATTTTTAATTATTTTTTGTTTAATTTGTACATAATTAAAGAATAACGAGAGGGAATGTTGCGAGTCGCAATGGGCGCGACTCTACTTTTATACCCGTACTTAAGTCAGTATATACATACATATGAATGTGAGCCTATGATTTCAGTGGAATTTTTAAATATTCATCTGGCTCCCACACCCACACGGCATTCTAGCCGCGTTCTATTAGCGGCTGCATTGATGCGATGGTGATGGCGTAGCAACTGAAAATTAATTTCAACATTCTAGCTATCATAATAATCTGAGCTGAACCAGATTCTTAAATCTGGTAGATATGGGCATTCTCTACGATACCTTATTTTCCGTTTCATTATATCTTCAAATTTGTGGACGTCTATGGGGGCGGAAGCGGCGAGCCGAAATTTTGAAATACTTTCATAAAATGTGGTTGCTCTAGCTCTGACAGTCTCTGAGAACTAGGCGCTCTTCAATGCGGACGGAGGAACAGACAGATATAGACTTTAAACACACATAGACACTGTACCATATATGCTGGGACCGTTTTCTTCATATATTTACAAATATTTAATAAAAGGGAAGCCATATTAGGAGCAGATGGTCATTTGCCTAAAAAAGTTTGCTCAATTCTAGGATAAATCTACATACAAATTTTTCATGTACCACATTTGAAATCGCTTAACGATAAATGAAAAATTAAGTTTGACGTTATGAAAATGTCCGATTTGCTGCCAGATTTGATTTCGATTGATTGTGACAATCCAAGAATGATTAGATCAGGTTAGACAAATTTTTTTTTTTGAAGCACCACGTATTACTACTTTAAAAAGTTGTATTGCGAATTCAATCGTAGACTTCCTTCAGGACGATATTCGTGAAGGTAGTTGAAAATTATTTGCTCTGCCCAAAAAAAAATTAAGATAGAGTTATCCGTCCTCTTCAAAAACTCCCGTCTCTTCACCATACATGGCCATACACTTTGGCTATAGGACTTGGTCCATAGACTTGGGCGGCCATACACTTCGGATAGAGGACTTGGGCCACTTAGGCTATAGGACTTGGGCCATACACTTGGGCCATATTTATTTTCGGATGTGTCGGTAAAGTGAGTTTAAGAGTCTTTCGATTATCGATATCTAATCACTATCGTTTACTTCAGGAGTACCACAGGGCAGCCATCTAGCCCCCCTACTTTTCACACTCTTTATTAATGACCTCCCGTCACTACCGAATACTCATGTATGCGGATGATGTCTATGTCTGTGTCTGTATAAGGACATTTCATTTCTGTCGTGGAGAGGTTAAATTCAACGTCAGGTTTTGTTTAAAAGTCTAAACATCTCTTTTAAACTAAATCTAAGTTAGAATTACAAACAGACGATTATATCCTCTTGCGTGACGCGAGCCAAATCGTTGGAAGTCTGTGTGATCAATATCGAATTTCCATGTTTTTGCGGCCGGAATTCGTAAGACTTCGATGAACCTCTTAAAATCATTACGGAAACCACGAGACATATCTGCATACATACATTTTCACGAATTGAATATGGCATTATACAAAACCCATTGTGCACTACTCTAATTCTAATTCCCTACGAAATTATATGATTTCCACTAAAATCATTATGTGCTAGTACTCATATTGTTTACTTACAAGTGGTAGAGACAGGAAACTCACAGACGTTTTTAGGAGAGACTATGGGGATTCTAAATGAAGGAAATTGTTATTGGAATCAGTTGTTAGGTGAACCTAGATAATTTCATAGACGTACTTTTTGCTTCTTCCCTTCTGAGGCGTTGGCAATATTTCAACAGACGGTGCATCAGACATGGCGGATACGATTGGAGTCTGCCCCACGATATCTTGGCGTTGTAAGGGCAATTGCTCTGAAAGGAAAAAACAGAGCCACACTTAAGATGAAGTAGATAAGTAAGGCATAACGCATTCTCACCCATAGGATAAGGAACATTGGTCCTCGAGTCTGTGGAGCCTGCCTGCTGTGTTACGTTATTGGAAACATTGGAAATATTTATACCAACAGAATCCTGCGTTGGAATACAAATCGGAGTTTCGGATAGAACAACAGGAGCCGTCACCGTTGCTGAAGATCCTTGCTCCGGGAAGTCATTTTCCGCAGTCGAGTTGCTCTGTTAAGGCAAACAATTCGGTAAGAGATTCAATCTAATTAATCTTATCTATGGGAATTTACTTGCCTTATCGAAATCGTCCAATATATTTTTCTTAGTGGCCGGATCGATGATCTGCAAACGATGCTGATGTCGACGTCTACTCGCTGGCTGCGACTGAACTGATTGAGGTTGCACGTTGGTGGGCATCACACCGACCATTGGAGCCACACCAACCTGGCCCACACCACTGCCAGGCCCTGCGACACCGATGACAGTATTTGCTCCTTGTTGGACAGTGCTGGTGAGCAGCTGCAGCTGTGTCGAGGCGGCCCCGGGACCAGCCAGCGGCCCATTGGGTCCGGACTGTACCGGCTGCATTGTGTTTCCCACATTTGTATTGACTGTCACGGCGCTACGGGTATGCGGCGGCGGCTGCTGCTGGAGCGTCGGCACATACTGGTACTGGTAGTAGGGCATTGGAGCATGCGCATATTGAAGGTGAGATGTTGGAAATGTTTGCTGTCGCGGGTTGTATTGAGTGTACGGCTGCAGCACCATATTCTGGTGTATTGCCTGTTGATACATAGGCACATGGACGTGACGGGTGCCGCCGGCGCCACCGCCCCGCGGAGCATTAGGCGTCGGGGGTGGTCCTCGAAATATGCCGCCGCTTTGTTGATTTGAACGGGCGTTCCCTGAACTGTTGTTTCCCGTTGACACGTACTGCAAATGAGTGTAAAATAAGTCAATACAAATATCATGCTTTGTGTTAGGTTCTGGTAAAAAATCAAAAATATATAATGGAACTGTTTCAATATTAAATCCATTGGGGCACTTAAAATTATCCCAATTTTTTGTTGTTTTTTAAATTATATTTTTGAAATATTTTTTCTGGAGATAATCATATTTAATAGTTATAATAGTTTCAGCTTTAACATGGTCTTAATACTGGTATTTTTCTGAGTTCGTACGTGTTTTATTTTCAAGTATGAATGTATCAATGTTTCTTCTACGGAATATTGAGAAGTAGTGTACAGATTAGAGCCCTGCATGAACAAGCAATAGAATCATCCTGCCGATTTTGTATTCGCCTTGTTCGGTCAGTTAAATTTGGAGCTTTCTTATAACTATATCGCTCGCTCAAACCGGACTGAACGAAACAGGTGTAGTAATTTCTACTGGATCAAAATTTTTCACGCTCACTCTCTGTTGAATTTTCTGTTAGAGATAATGATTAAGCAACGCACAAATATAATGCGTTTTGCATTTCCTACTTTCTGAAATCTTTATTTGTGTGTGTTTGCGTAGACAACAGGGGCTAAAAGAGAAGGGTTTTGCTTTAGAAAAATGAATTTCAATTATGGCAAGAAAATGTTTTGTGCCAAATTAAAGACATATAGTCTTTATAGTCTTGGTATACATTTGTTCAGTGTAAAATGAAACTGGATGTGGATAGTCAAAGGCCGCAGAACTCCGTAGTATGTTTTCAGTCATCTCCAAGACAGTGAATACAAATTTGATTCTGACTTGTTGTGCTCGCAGTGATTCGAGCCTGACTAAAGGAATGATTCGCACTGATCAAAATCATTAAATATGCATGAGTATACGTTGTGATTTTATGAACACTATGGATTCGTGCAGGGCTTTAATACATTATAATTTTTATATAAAATCGGTTTTGATTTGTGCACTAGAATCAACTCTCACGTATTTTGTTGTTTGTCAAATTGTGAAAAGTTTTGGATTATACTAAAGTACCCCCGGATAAAGACAGCATACAAATGAAAAGAAAAATTCAAATAAAGGCTGATTTCTGGTGGAGATAGATTTGAAAGTGGGAAATCAGTGAGAACAGAATTTGGCAGGCGACGACATACTTCGATGCGCCTAAGAGGTCTTGCAGTTTAGCAATAATACACACAACGTTTAGTTCAATTAAAGAACCTATATTGTATGCTTGGTGTGGTTTCAGAATAAATCATAAGTTTATAATTGGAAGACCCAAGGCGATCGATGCCTTGTGTGCTTTTCCGATGGATTACCTCTGCCGACGCTGTTTGGAAGCTATTGTTTGACAGCAGATTGCTGTTTTTGAAATCGAACTTCCTATTAGTATCAATACAACTGACGCCTACGCCGATACCAACAAGATTCTTTTCGTGCATGTACGTCCCAGCGGTGGCTGCACCAATAGCGACACCAATGGTGCTTCCAGTACTGGAACTGTTTCCCACTCCGGCGGGAGAGTTGTTGATAGGCGCTACCGTACCGCTTCCGACGCAGTTCCCATTTTTATTCATGTCCGGAACGCTCATGAAACGAAGGTTTCCATCTAGACTGGAGCTAGGTAGTGCCCGGTGGCTTGATATATTGTAAATAGCGGCCGAATTCAATTCCCCCGGATTCAATGGACAGCTGTTGACAGTCATTATGCTAGCGCCGTTGCACAGTACAGTAGACTGCTGTGATCCTGCTGGTCCTGGGCCTGCTCCAGCCATGGGCCTGTTCACAACGTTAGCATAGCTTTGTTGCTGCTGCTGCTGTGTATGCTGGAGGTGATGGGACTGCTGCTGCTGGTGGGTTAGGTGGGCTGACTGGTGAGTACTCGGCGTTGAAGTCTTTAGTATTGAAACCACATTGTAAGCCTTGCTGATCGGATACTGTGGCTGTGACGCCGTATGGCTATGTTGCTGCTGTTGCAGGGACTGCTGAAGAGGCTGTGGCTTTGTGGGCGGCACCTGTGGAGCATACTTTTTGGACTTTTTATTGGCTGGCAATATCTACAACAGATCACAAGAGTTGAGATGTTTTTCTGGACTATGAAATTAAAACCATATTGAATCTTTTTTTTAAATAAGGTCGAAAGTTATTAAGGTAAAGAAATACATAAAGAAACATTTACAAAATATCAACTTAAAATAATGACAAGAAAGTCGACCATCCCATATATGAGATTCCCGCTATTCCGATTTGGTTTCATTTTTGAACCGAATATTTTAAATTGAAACATTCTTCAAAACCATCTTTGGAGCACAGAACCTCATTTTCATTTAAAACAACAAACATTTATTTCCGCAGAGAAGGAAGCCTAATCCTTGTTGTCAAACACACATAAAATTTCATGTATTCCATAATCCTCTTCCAAATGTACATATGTATATATATAAAGCTGCGGTCACAATACAGATTTCAACCATATACTAAAATACACGCATGTGTATTTGAAGCGACAGGCAATAACAACAAAACAGACCCTTTGAGCAAAATTGCCCACGAAAAGTTAATACATTTTAATGGTTTTCATTGTATTATTGGGGGCATTCTCAGCTGAAGCGTTTGCTTGTGGACCCGAATCGATAATATATTTAGTATATTTGTTTTTGGACCGACCCAAGGTCGCAAGGCTGTATTCGGGGCATGAAATAGATCGCCAGCTGGGTTCTTAGACCAGTATTTCTAAGCAGCATCCCAAAGTGTTCCATCAATGTTCCAAGATGACAATTTGCAACATGTCTTCAACATCAAACTAATAACTGCAATTACGTTTGCATAGTTCTGCAGCCCCTAAGGGCAGTCCATATTTTACAAACAACAGTTATAATTATGGTAACTGAGCCATCATGGATTGGCTTCAGCATTGGAGTAGAAGTAGGAATATGTGAAGTGAAAAACGCTCATGGGTCTATGGAGTGCCAGCCTGACAATTATCTTCATTTCCTTGAACTAGACTTAATATCATACATAAATTAAAACATTCTCATTAAGACTTTATCCATTCATTCCTAAGTGCAAGCTAAGGACTTGTTTATTGCTCCTTAATACTATTATATACTATTATCCATGCAAGATGCATACATATGTACTGTATACATATGTCGCCTAAAAATGCATCTGAGCTGTGAAAGCTGTACCAAGATGTGAGCAGTTTAGTTTCCCCAGTTTATATCAGACTTATTTCGCACTATTATCTGTCCGAAAAAATAGATTTTGAATAAATAAATAAACTTTAAGACTTCCATTATAAAAACATAAACTTCCTTTCTAACAAAAATACAATACGAATACCGGGTATAACAGTAAATAATGCTTGTGCTAGAACTAGTTCAGAGAAATTTCAGCCAGGGAAACATCCAAATCAAAATCGCAATAATACAAAAATAAAAATAAAAATATTCGATTGTTCCGAATTTTCTAAACACTTGTTACTGGCAGTTAAGATCCATGGGCAATCGATAAATGTTTGTAGTTATCAAATAGCATACAAAATACATTTTGCGTCGGACGTCCATTAAATCAAAATATGTAGTTAAGATAGCTTTACAGATAAATAATATTAATATAAAATAGTATTAACAAAGCTTCTTCGCCATCTTCAAAAAGTCATGTGTGCCAGCGGATTGAGAATTTTGTCATATTGTGCATCAGTTAACGTTATTTAAATTCAATGTTTGATATAAGCTGGAAATGGAATTCTTTGTCGCCAGCCAGCCACCTACATCTACCGCAGTAAAGTGTGTTTGTGGGTCTGCTTGAGGTTTCACTTACCATATTTTGTGCTGAATGAGGCTGCATGGCTTTAGCTATATCGGATTGTGTTGATATATTTGGCGTAGCTTGTTGCATTACGAATAATCCTAGAAGTGTTATTGTATCTGAAATCGCCAAACGGTATATCTAGCCGATATATTGACGATTTCTGTGCCGATCTCGGGCCAACTGCAATGCGTCGTCACACAACCATCTGACTCTGGGAGAGTTACATATATATATATATATACATCAAATTCAAATCCAAGCGACCAATCAAATAAATTAATACTGATTAGCTGTATCCTTCTTACCTGTAAATTGGATCAAGCTATTACTTCCAGAAATGTTTGATCTGCAAGTTTAAACTAAAAAAAATGCAACTATATTAGTACTAAGTTGAGAAATATATATATACATATATACGTGTGTATGTATGTACATGCATGCACATATTATATATACATATAATCTTGCAGTTTGAGATTAACTAAGCAACTTTTAAATGTTCAAACGTGCATCCATATGCACACATAGTTAAATTCAACTAAATTCATGTCTAAAATCCCTACAACGTTTTACTCTAAATATTTGCCGACGTTGCCGTTTGGTGATGAGACGACGATGAGCAAGAATGAGAGCTAAACCTCTTACAAAGGCACCCTATTTAAAAAAAAAAAAACGTGCATCTGCCTCAATTAGTATATTTAATTTTAAAAACGAAAATATCTTTAAACAAATTAAACACTGCCGATATGTACATTAAGAGTATGTTTTTGAATGCCACAAAACGTCGACTTGGCTTAAAATGTCATGTAATTTTAGTTGGCAAGTCCTCGTCTTACCCTTTGATTTACCTGGAGCATACGTTCCGTTACGAAGCAATTATTTACAAAAAAAACAAAAGTCTTCACCCAAAGTGTATTAGTGAACAGCAACAAACTAAATTCTATTTCTAGATGTTTTTATAATCCAAAATCTACTTTTTTTTTTATTAATTTCCACATGCAATGTGTTCTGTTCAGTGTGACCGCGGACTTATCGATAAAATATATCGCTTGACCCTTAGAAATATACCTTGTAATTTTCAAAATATACCGTAATATATTAGGGAACGACTTGAACCACTAACCCATTCAGACTGAATGGTCAGTGCTTGAACCACTTAACTCCGCACTATTTAAACCATTTGAAACCAATGGCATTCAGTAAAACCAAACCATTTAAAAACCGCTGTCGATAATATATGGCATCCCTCAGATATATCCCGTAAAATACTAAAAAATTATAAGCAGAGATTATAAGGAGTTCACCAAATTGAGCAAACACCGCTTGCGTTTCTTTGTTAAAACAACGGACTTATCGATATATCAGAAATATATCGTAAAATACCAGCAAAACATATAGAATATACCATTAATCTCAAGCTAACCAAACAGCTTATAGATGTCCCAGTTCATACAAATAAATGGCATCTCTAGTGTTTTTTGTTAGAGCTACCACATTCCTTGACTGATGTCTGATGTTTTATTCGTCTGTTCACGAGTCAAGCCGAGCGATCGCAAGCACTGTTCTCGTATGGGAAGTGCGACGCGCAGGTTGTTTGTTCTTTGCATTCGCTTAGAAGGCTGACATTTAGACGAATGATATCAAATTTAATGCGCGTGTATGCCTTCGTTATCATAAATTAAGACCTGGCAGAGTGGGTGGGCGCGTATGCCACACACTTAAGCGTGGGATATAAGTCTATATATATGTATAAAATGGAGAGATAAAAATGAACAGTGCATCGTCACGTGAGAACGGATGGGCAGAATTGATTTACAATATTTTGCATTTTTCTGTGTTTGCCAGGAGTATGTTTTTACAAAGAAAAATTTTGGAAATCCAACCCTCGATCGCAAAAAAGATTGATTTTTAAAAGTGCTGGGCTTAGGTTTTGGAAAAACCAATATGCGATCACGAAACAGGTGATTTTTTATTTGATTCTTATATTGAGGTAGGCGAAGAGGCATTGTCATAGCACAAACCATACAGACTGTATGGTCAGTGGTCACAGTCAAAGACTAGTTCTAAACTCGAGATATTATTTAACATTTGAACTATTTACTAGCAGCAAAAAATAATGATGTCGATACCATAAATTAAAATTTTTAAGATCAAATCGCTAGAGAGCAATCTTACAAATCAGTTGACAGCGTGACCGACCAGAATGAAGCGACAAATTATCCCACTGAATTTTTAAACTGGCTTGTTGCGGCAGGAACTACGCTGCATAATTTACAGCGGAAGATGGATCGATCATAATATTGTAGCTGAATCTAAATCATCTGTGCAATGGTAAGCGGTTGTTCTTCAAGAACCTGATAAACAATTTGATTCAAGCGACGATCATCATGGGAAACCACAAGGGCGAGGTTATCCTTATCCCATGAATTCCCATTATTCTAACTAATATTCCATTCCAATTAAAGAGGATTCAGTTCCCTGTTATATCGGCTTTTACGTTGACAATAGATATATCGCAAGTTTCTGGGACTCTATTCTCAAATTTCCGTGTTTTTCTAGCTGAAAAACATCATATCGTTCTCAATTGATTTCGATTCCATTCAAATATATAATATTTAAATTTAAGGTAGTTTTTTATTATCAATCAGGAGTTTATATGAAGGCATTAAATTGGGATGAGACAAAGTTCGCCGGATCCTCTAGTATAATAAAATAACGAGAAAGAACGTGACACTACTTTTATAGCCGTACTCAGTCGGTATGATTTATGTGGAATTTTCAAATTTTTTGTCAGTTTTTACATTTTTTTTGCTGCATATGTCATTTAAATCTTCATCAGTTCTCACAACACACAAGTACACTTCACAAGGCAGATTGTATGAGCAGTGTGTGAGCTAGAGAGAGATTAGTAGCGGCTACCAAAGCTAAAGTGACTCTATCGTTGCGTGGGGTCGGGGGGCCTCGCTGTTGAAAATTAATTTTATTATTGTGGCTATAATAATAATCTGATCTGATCCAGATATGGTCTTTCTCTATGATTCTAAATTTTTAGCTCTATGTTATCTTTAAAATTCTGGACGCCACAGATGTGCGCTGAATGTGGGGGCGGAAGTGAGCGGACGAAATTTTAAAATACATTTGTAGAAATGGGATATCATATATGTGGAAAAAAAAAAAATGGATTCTCTAGCTCTCATAGTCTCCCAGCAATGGGCGACAACCAAGACGAACAGACGGAAGGACAGGCATGGCTATTCATGCTGATCAAGAATACGGAAACGCTTCCTTCTCTATGTTACGCACATCCGCTTTTACCACAAATACAATATACCTTTTTACTCTTTGAGTACGCATATAATAAAAGCTTCTAGTTGTTTGAAATATTTGCAATAGCACATTTAAATGCATGAACTTATTCCTATTTTAGACATGTTTATTCCGAATTAAACGAGAGGGAACGCGGTGAGTCACAGCATCCGCGACACTAATTTTATTCCCCTACTCAGTCAGAATATTCTGAGGTTATGATTCATGTGGAATTTTTAAATATTCTATCATTTAACATATTTTTTCTACAACTGTTATCTACATCACATCTTACAACACAAGGTTTCAACTCGTTCCACGCCAGAGGCCGCACGCAGAACAAGACAAGCCATAATGTGCGAGCTGCACATTCACTGAAGGGGGTTAGAAACTGAAAATTAATATCATTATTCGGAACTTAATAATAATCCGACCTGAACAAGATTCGAAAATCTGGTAGATATGGCCAATCTCTACGATAATGCATTCTTTGTCTCTTCAAAATTGTGGATGCAACAGATTTTCGTCCTTTGTGTATGCGGAAGTGAGCGTGATAAAATTTTGAAAATTGTACCAGTGGTATGGCCACTCTGAACAGGGACGTTGTCTATATACAGTATATATTGTGCCAATACTCAGTTCGGAAAAATAGACAAGGCTATAGATACGGAAAAAAAAACCGATAGTATTTTCACATCTCGAAAATATATTTATTCGTCTACCAAAAGACACACATACATCCAGCTCCATAGCGCCCAGAAATAGCTCCAGGATCTACTACGCTCATCCATGTAAAAAAACACATAACAGTGTAACCGTAGAACATACACTGTGGGCAAAGTGAATGGTCACACTGGTCATCGAGTGACATATAGAGCACTTTCAGTCGACGGAAAAATTATCGCGTCTAAGTACTAAGTTAAACAGTTAAACAAATGGAGTGAAGCCGCGGAAAATAATACTTATAAATGCAATGCTCTTAAAATTAAAATTTTATAGATTCTGGAAAGCGGAGCCGAGTAAAAGCTAAATATTATTTAGCATTAAAATTAATTTGGGAATAAGATCATTTGATATATGATGTTACGAATAAATTTATTTTGAGATATTTTAGATATGTAACAGCTCTAAAAAAAAAGGTTCATATTTAATTTCACTTGTGATAGTGATGGTCAAAAATTCCTTAAACGATAGTAGCAGCATAATATATTAGTAAATATCTTTAAATTTGTATAATAGAAATATATTATATATTTTACTCGTATTTAAAGAATGTGATTGATTTGATAATTGTTGTCGTCATTTTGACATAGCATGACCTTAACGTACTAAAAATAATCATGCACATATAGGATATTTGATATCTTCTTGAATTAAAAACCTTTATTAATGTTTTTCCAGAGTTAAGCATACTTGACTATGCTTCATCTAACTTTTAAGAACTTTTAAATTCTATAAATCCATGTAGAAACGTTATTGAATAAAGCTAGGATAAATATATTAAACACAAATACTTTTTTTTTTATGTTGGTGCCAAACTATCAAGAAAAGTATTTTGGGTGTTGCTTAGTGAAATCAATCTTAGCATATTAAAATAGGTCACAAAACCCGAAATTTTAGAATAAAGTTTAGTTTTTCGTATTTTTTATAATTAAACAAACCAAAAATAATATAAACATACGTACAGAATAGTATTAAGGCCTTAACATCAAACAAACTCAGATGATTAGATGCATGCTTGACTAATCGGAAATTTACCGTAAATATTTACAATTAAGTAATTGATTTTGATATGCAAAATAATTTCTTAATGTTAGTTTATTCAGATTCTTTTGTTTTGCTTTGTCCAAGTTAGATGTTTTTACATCTTAATTGTAATATATGTAATCGTGTTTTATAGACCGTACTACCGGAAAGTTGTATGTAAAAGTTAATAGATTCTGGATAAGTCCTTTTCTATTCGCTAAATATAAAGCGTGATAAATAAAGAATATTCAAGAAAATTATAAATAAAAAAGAAAAAATGTTTCATTTCATTTTGAAAATACAAACTTTTATGTATGTATGTACATATGTAAATATAAATCAAATTTAAAGATTCACATATAAAGACATAAGACATACATATGTACCTACTTGCACACATACATAGGTGCGATCACAATATATGGAAAAAGTATCAATAATTCAATTAAATCAATTAGCTCAATTAAATCTCACATATACCAAATCTCATAAATGTAATGTATTGGACGTTCTGAAATTAGAACCTGTTTCTCTAATTTATGAGATTTTTGTTGTAATGTAAATATAGTATGTCTAATCTTTTAGACATCGATGACGATATCGTTGTACCCAATAGGCTCTAGATTCTACTGTAATATACATATTAAAGTTATGAACCTTGTAATAATTGTTAAAATTATACGTTTTGCCACTATATGTACATATGTGGGGAGCTACATAGCCAGAGTCATTGGTAAATCAAGATATGTATTGGAAAGTACATATAACCATTAGAGAAATAAGAACACGTCCAAATCACAATGTTCCATCTATTATCATGGATAATACCGAGGACTGGCGGCCTTATGACGAAGGATTGCCTGACGCCGGAACTGCTCCTCCACAACACAATCCTTCTAGTTAGTGAAAACGGATTGATGTTCTTGTCAATGTCCACTCTGTGGACGATGACAATCTTGTGTATGTATATTCCCAATTCGCTAGCGACTAATGCCCTCAATAAGCGCATCAACTCGACGATGAAGCTCAAAGAGCCACATCGAGGCCGAGATGGAGCAGCTGCACAAGCATGTCATTCAGCATGCCCCCCCAGGAGCAGCTTCCCTCTATAGCTGTGAAATCTGCCGATATGCAGTGCTCACACAGTTGGATTTTTTTGCCCAAGAAGAGTAATGAGCCACCAATGGACATGGAATAGCAGCAAGTACATCACAATGAGATAAGGCAATTATCTCTGGCTTTCTATACATACATATAGTATGTAGATATATAGTGTTTCGCTTAATAATTTCTGCTTACATTTCTATGCAGCTTCAACACGTGCGAATTGAGGTGGAAATAATTTTTGGACAAATGCAACAATTTCTATTCGTACAATGCATGCATGCCCCAAAGAGCCATCAAAATACACATAACCGGAGCTTTTGCACAAATTCAGAAGCTATGAAAGAGAGTGAATCCCACAGCGCGCAAAATCACAATGTCAACGGACTCTTTAGCTACTGTTATTTTCAACATCAGTAAGAGAATGAGCTGCGTTTCTCTTCAGGACTCAGTGACGGTGCTTTTGCTCCTGAAAAATGCTTCGAGAGATGGGCAGATAGAAGGAGGCCATGATGGTGTTGTAGATGGCTGCTGCTTCTACTGTTGTTCTTTTCCTTGGAACGAACCACTGCTGCGGATGCTGCTTCGTTGGTTTTTGTTGTGCTGCTGCTGCTGCTGCTGGTCATACAAGAACTGATTTTGTTTTGGCTTATCATGTGAAAATCAGTTTATCTACTGGTAATGAAAAGAACAGAGGTACGCGTGGTTCGCTCTTAATGGTTAGGACAACTTAAGAAAAGTGAATGCTTTGTTTTTTTCTTTTTTTAATAAATTGTGCATCGAGTAATTAATAAAAATAGTGAGTTTTTCGTATTGGCTGGTGGAAAATATGTACATACATACATATATGTGTATGTAACAATTTTTATAAATTATATATTCAAAATGAGTGTAAATCCTTTTAGAGAAGTATAATGCATTTCGTTTGGGAAGTTCTTGTAGTGTTATTTGTGCTGAACCTAAATATTACCTCTATATACACAACGTACTAAATTGAATATAAACATACTGACATCCGTCCGAATAGAGTTAGTCAATTTATTGTAAACTCTTATTAGTTGCAGTGTAATTTAATAATATAATACTAAAAACTATTAATATAACGATGCATAAAACTCATACATACATATGTTTGTTTGTATGTACATGTAAAAATTTGTATTTTGGAGTGCACAAATTTTACAATAGGTCCCAATTTGCTGCGCATACTGATACCTTTAACATCGTGTATGTGTATTAACAGATATTTTTATGTATTTGTAGATGGGTGCTGGTGCTGTGCTGGGCTGGTGTTTTTGCTAACAAATCCCATCTTGTCCATCCTCAAATGTACCATTCTTGCTGTTGTTGGTACTTCTTTAAGTTCTTGCATTCAAAGCTTTTCCTGGGTCGCTTTTCACACATATACAAACACACATTTTGGGGTGTAAAAAGTGTCTCTTAGTTTTTGCTCTCTTCACAGCCATCTCTTCTTTTATCTAATATAGTATAGTACTAAAGCAAGCATTTCTCTCTCATCTTGGCCAAATGTCCAAGCTCAAAATGAAGCCTTAACTTTAACAGTGGCACATGATTCAAGAATAAATGTACGTTTTATTGAATACATATGTATAAGCAAATACTACTATCTAAAATAGGTGGAACTTTGTCCAATTGGTTTCCAATTGAGAGATTAAATTGAAACCATTTTTCTAACGCTTTTTTTATGTGATCCATATGTAATATATTATGGTAAATATATTTTCGATAAAGATTTGTACAAATTTATGTACATATGTATGTATGCACAAAATATCTTTGATCGAAATTCATACAAACAGAACCGGCATCTGATCTATCCCAATGTTATTCCAATATGCTACAATATAATATTTTGACTCGCGTACCAAAGCCATTAGGGCTCATTTACTTATGAGGTTTACTTAGGTTTATAGAACTGCTCGACCACCGTCGAGGTTCCTCGGAGGCAGATTTGCCCGTTGTCTTCATGTTAGGAGTGTTTTTCAAACCTTCGCAAGGCCCTGGAAGAAGGGACCTCCAAATATCAAGTCCCGTTAATAGAATGTACCAGATAAACCAGTTTTTTTTTGTAAATTTTAAATAGCAATCTTATACATATTTTTATTTTATATAATAGAGAAAGGTGTATATGTATATTTCTATATATGCTATACATATATATTCTGTACTTTCAGCGTGTGCTTAGAGTGAATTCGATGATTGATTAGCCGCAATGGTATACGATAGAATTCAGGTGCATCGTTGTTTTTAAAAGGAAACGAACACACACATTCTGCAAAGGGGCTTGGGAGTTTGTAAAGATGCGGCAGCAGGAGAATGTGTTTGTCAAACGGACCGGTAATATAACTCTTATTGTCTTGGTGGTATTGTGTTGGAGTCCAGTGGCTCAGCTTAAGAGCCCGAGCAGCACGCATGGCCAGGACACTGTATCTGTTTCACTCCCGGGAGACATTATACTTGGAGGTCTGTTCCCCGTGCACGAGAAGGGCGATGGTGCTCCATGTGGACCAAAAGTGTACAACAGAGGAGTGCAGCGCTTGGAGGCAATGTTGTATGCAATAGATCGTGTAAACAATGATACCAACATACTTCCGGGAATAACCCTAGGGGTTCATATACTGGACACCTGCTCCAGAGATACCTATGCTCTAAACCAATCGCTGCAATTCGTGCGTGCCTCGCTTAACAACTTGGATACCTCTGTTTTTGAATGTTCTGACACATCCAGCCCGCAGCTGAGAAAAAATGCTTCATCGGGTCCCGTCTTTGGAGTAATTGGTGGTTCCTACAGCTCAGTGTCCTTGCAAGTAGCCAATCTTCTGCGCCTATTTCATATTCCCCAAATCTCGCCTGCATCGACCGCTAAAACGCTGTCAGACAAATCACGCTTCGATCTGTTTGCTCGAACAGTGCCACCAGATACTTTTCAATCCGTCGCCCTCGTTGACATAATCAAGAACTTTAACTGGTCCTATGTATCTACAATTCATTCAGAAGGCTCTTACGGTAAGTGTAAAAATGCATCCAATAACCGATCAAAAAGGTTCAGTAGGAAAAGGCATCAAGCCCGGATAATGCGTACCTCTTATTTTCGACTCTGGCTTTTCACAGGGGAGTACGGGATAGAAGCGTTTCATAAGGAAGCAACGGAGCGGCACGTGTGTATAGCTGCTGCAGAAAAGGTGGCCAGTGCTGCAGATGACAAAGTCTTTGACTCTATTATTAGTAAGCTTCAAAAGAAGCCGAACGCTCGCGGTGTTGTTCTCTTTACGCGTGCTGAAGATGCACGCGGCATTCTGCAAGCAGCAAAGCGGGCCAAATTGACGCAACAGTTTCATTGGATTGCCAGTGACGGATGGGGAAAGCAGCAGAAGCTTTTGGAGGGTTTGGAGGAAATAGCTGAGGGGGCTATTACCGTAGAGCTGCAGTCGGAGATCATCGAGGACTTTGATCGCTATATGATGCAGCTCACACCAAGGACGAATCAGCGCAATCCCTGGTTTGCTGAATACTGGGAGGACACATTCAATTGTGTATTGAAACAAGTTGCGACCGGATTACATGCACCCGATATAAATGCAAGCGCTATACATACCCAGACCGAGCCCAAGACCAAGCAAACTTGCGACGAAAACCTACGGCTGTCCGAGAAAGTCGGGTAAGTGGTCGATCCAGTTGACTGATAATCCCAAGTAACAAAATTTGCTGCAACGTTGGTGTGGAATCAATTTCTTGTTCTTACAAATTCAGTGCATAGTGTGGCACAATGAGAGATATATAGAGAGAGAGAGAGAGAGAGAGAGAGAGAGAAAGAAAGAGGG
The DNA here is from genome assembly GCA_009664405.1 of Drosophila bifasciata. NCBI lineage: Eukaryota > Metazoa > Arthropoda > Insecta > Diptera > Drosophilidae > Drosophila > Drosophila bifasciata. Next base: position 986,636 of record CM019045.1, read on the forward strand.
CCAAACGCCCGTATAAATGTTTTACTAATTTATCATAATCACATGTTGCAAACGGCCAGACAAAGCCGAAACATCGCTGCCCATGACAAAATTATATACGAAACTAAAAAACTCTTTTGGTCAGAATGATAAGTTGAGTCATAAGTCTAGCACAGCAGGCGCTACGCATTTTCTCTCTCGCGCTCACACACTCTGCTTGCCTTGTTCAGCGTGCGGCCTGTGGCGGAGAACGAGCTGGAACGGCATGTTGTTATGAGAAGAGAAGTGATGTAGATGTAGATAAAAGATGCAGGAAAAAATATAAAATGTATTCCACATAAACCATGAGATGACTTATAGACTGACTAAGGACTGGTATAAAAATAGTAAAGCGACAACTACGACACAACGTTCCTTCTCGTTTTTTTTGTAGTGGTAGCGATGTGCAAATGTATTACGAATTTCGTTTCAGATACGAGCAGGAGTCAAAGACCCAATTCGTAGTGGATGCAGTGTATGCATTTGCGTACGCACTCCATAATCTCCACAACGACCGGTGTAATACACAAAACGATCAAAATACAGAGCAGCAAAAGCATCAACACAGTGAATCTGTGTGGTATAGGAAGCCCATTGATAGCAAGTCCCAGGCATGTCCCGAAATGGCCAGCTATGACGGAAAGGATTTTTATAACAATTACCTGCTGAACGTGTCATTTATAGGTGAATATTTCGTATTTCCGCATGCGAAGTTCAATTTGATAATTTCTATAATTCACAACTAATTCACGTCCCCGTCTCCGTCCCATTTCATCTGCGAAGATCTGGCTGGCAGCGAAGTAAAGTTTGATCGCCAAGGTGACGGACTGGCCAGATACGACATTTTAAATTATCAACGTCTGGAGAATTCTTCAGGATATCACTATAAGGTAGCCATAGCACCCGCCCCTTACTAACGGTTCTACCACATTGATAAAATAATCAAATATACATATATAACATTGTAGGTTATCGGTAAATGGTTCAATGGTCTCCAACTGAATTCAGAAACTGTTGTATGGAATAAGGCGGCGGATCAACCAACATCAGCCTGTTCTCTACCATGCGAGGTGGGAATGATTAAAAAACAACAGGTATGACATGACAAAAACATACAATTTCACTCAGGGTTTAAAAATGTAGGAACACAAATTTTCAGGGAGATACCTGCTGCTGGATATGCGACAGCTGTGAGTCATATGAGTACGTGTACGATGACTTTACATGCAAAGACTGCGGCCCAGGTCTCTGGCCATACCCCGATAAACTTTCGTGCTTTCCTTTGGACATTCAGTACATGCGATGGAACTCCCTCTTCGCCCTCATTCCCATGGCCATTGCCATATTGGGAATCGCAGTGACCATCATTGTCATAGTTCTGTTCGCCAAAAACCACGACACGCCTTTGGTGAGAGCATCTGGTCGGGAGCTTAGTTATACGCTTCTCTTCGGCATATTGGTGTGCTACTGCAACACCTTTGCTCTGGTCGCTAAGCCAACTATTGGTTCCTGCGTGCTTCAGCGGTTTGGCATCGGAGTTGGGTTTTCTATTATTTATAGCGCATTGCTCACAAAAACAAATCGTATTTCTCGCATTTTCCACTCTGCTTCCAAGTCAGCCCAGCGCCTCAAGTATATTAGTCCACAGTCGCAGGTGGTCATAACGGCATCATTGATAGGTAAGAATCCTACATACTCACATATACTCGTATCAATAAACGCAGCTACTATCACCAAACTAAAACAATAATTTTCTATATATTGTGTGCAGCAATACAGATACTGATAACAATGATCTGGATGGTGGTGGAGCCGCCTGGAACACGCTTCTACTACCCAGACAGGACGGAGGTGATACTAAAATGCAAAATACAGGATATGTCCTTTCTATTTTCGCAGCTTTACAATATGATTCTGATTACAATCTGCACCGTTTATGCAATAAAAACCAGAAAAATACCCGAAAATTTCAACGAATCAAAGTTCATTGGATTCACCATGTATACCACTTGCATTATCTGGCTGGCCTTTGTGCCAATTTACTTCGGTACTGGAAACTCTTACGAGGTAAGTATTTGCTAACCATTTTATAGAGCGGTATTTTGAAGGGTGCCTACAAAGTCTTACATTATTCTGAAGAAAAAAAGTTTATTAAAGCTAAATAAACAAACAAAAAGAATGAAGGTTTTTGGTAAAGAAACAACATTTTTCTGATTTAACGTTTACTCGCAGTTGTATAAATATTGAATGGTATATACGGAATGCGTTTAATATTTAGTTGAAACTCCTTTTTATACCCCCCGTACTCGAAGAGTTATGTATTTGGGGTAAAAGTGGATATGTATAACGCAGAGAAGGAAACGTTTCCGACCCCAGAAAGTATATATATTATTGATCAGCATCAATAGCCGAGTCTATGCCTGTCTGTCCGTCTGTCGGTATTGTTTGTCGCCCAGTGCTCGGAAACTATAAGAGCTAGAGTTTGAATGTGAACTCTCGCTACTACTAGTGTATTTCAAAATTTCGCTCCGCCCCCCCAGAAAAGAGAAAAATCTGTGGCGTCCAAAATTTTGAAGATAGAAGAAAACGGAAAATGCAAAATCAAAGAGAAAGCCCGTATCTATCAGACGCTTGAATCTGGCTCAGATCGTATTATTATTATAGATACAATGAATAAAACCATTTGTAGAGGAATCGTTCTCTCTCGCTCTCTCTAACACACCAGCGCGTCTACTTGCCTGTTCGTCCATATGAGCGCCTGGATCTCAAAGACTATAAGAGCTAATGCACTAACTATTTCAAAGTCCACTATTTGCAATATTTCTACTAGTAGACACGGAAAACCAAAATGCAAAGTTTTTGTAACTCTATGTACCTACATATGTACATACATACAATATATCAATGTTGGTGTACCTGTACTTTGTACACCATGGAGACCAAAACATCAAAAATACTTAATCAAAACCAACACTATACTATTGTATTGATTGTTTCAGATACAAATCACCACGTTGTGCATTTCAATAAGTCTTAGTGCTTCCGTGGCACTAGTATGTCTCTATTCACCAAAGGTATACATCCTCGTCTTCCATCCAGACAAGAATGTGCGCAAGTTGACAATGAACAGCACCGTATATAGACGATCGGCCGCACCTGGGGCTCAGGGCCCGCCTACTAGTTCCGGATACAGTCGCACACAAGCTCCGGGAACAACAGTGCCATCGGGTGGGGCTGGTACAGCAGGTACTACAGCGACTTCAAGTGACCGACCATCGCAAAACAGCCCGAGGCCAGGCCTTGACCTGGACCAAAGTCAAGCTGACATTGTTCATAGAGGCAGTGGCAGTGTCAGTACCAGCAAAAATAACGATCCAGATCCCGAGGAGTGCGACTACACTGCGCCATCCTGTATCCGTGTAAAGGACTAAAACTCCAACCTTGGAATCTGGAACTCGCGACTTCATTTCGATCAACGATTAATACATTCAAATATCCATACATACACCGATAGCCGAATTAAACAATATAAATATACAGCTTAATCTGTGTGTAATTTTAAATTTGGATTAGCTTTGAGTCTGCTTCATCAAGAAATAAGAATACTCGTGCATATGATTTCAGAAATATCATACGATCCAAACACTGACGAGTGGGCTCATGCATCTAGTCAAACTAGTCAAACTACTACCAATGAAATTTAAGATTCTTGTTACCTCGGAACTTGTTTTAGTTAACTTTTTATAAGCCTGTTTCCCATTATTATTCAAATTGATTTATTATTACATACCTACCTACATATGTTAATCCTGTAAGATCTCGTGTATTATAGTGTTATTGATCTGCAATTATTTTTAAGAATACATTTGTGGGTTTCGACTACACATGTACATATGTATGTTTTAAAATGCTTTCAAACCCATTTAGTCTCAAGATCAGCCAGATAATCCTGAGTGTAAAGATTTTAAGAGTTACTAAATGTAAGAATTGTACGAAAATTATTTTGAATTAATTACGGAGTTATGTTGACGATCAACGTCGTATACACCTAAAGATTACAAAACGGAACACAAATTTACATCTTTTAGTCTTACATGATTTTTATTCATTTACTCCAAATATACACCCTTGCATTATGGATATTATATACTCGTTCATCCAGTTTGAAATATACTCGAATTAGGAAATTCACGTGCCAACACTGCACCATATACATAATGGCCGAAGCTTGTTAGGCGTGAATTAGGCAGACGTCTTCTCGCCCAACGGATCGAGGGGACGCACGACGATTAAAATAATATAAATTAGAATAATTAAAAAGGGACAAATAATTCAGTCATCCACTGTGAAAACCTGTTCCCACTCTTAGTGCTCCAATTAAAACGCCTGTTAATAATACATCATGCAGATTGTTCGTTGAGAGCATAGCATAGATATCATCAAGCGGGTCCTATTAAATATTTCTGCTCTTTTTTGACATTTTTTTTAAGAATCTGCATATATGAACTTTATGCGGTCGAAGAAAAAACAGGATAACGTTCGAAACAAATTGGATCGGGGTCATCAGAGTAAAAGCATATCGGTGTTCTAATACATATGTACATGTATGTATAGCATTTTAAAAACTTTTACTTTGCGTCGAATGAGTCTATTTCAGGACGTTTGTAAGACCATTCCATTCTTGCTTTGTTTATTTTGTTTAAGTTCAAACCAGTACTTCATAGTCTTACATAATTAATCTAGTATATTATTTACAGTAAAATATATTTTACAATATGATTAACTACAATCAAGAACTACTTTAAACAGTTTGTTTATTAATATAATTTAAAAGAAGTTACCAGTGTACGTGTACCCGAATTAAGGAATTATTTTGGTGGAGGGACGGGACGTGGCGTGTCCTCGTCACTTGTCACTATACACAAAAGTATGCGTAAACATAAGATATAAATAAAAGAAAATCTGATGATTGAACCCTTTAATTAAATTCGCTGTTAAGCGTTATTTTGCAGATCGACAGTTGGTGCTGCGCTACGTTACCGCTGCACGCTTAGTTGTGCACTACGGCCGAGGAATGTTGGATGTTTCGTTCAAATTCTTCCAAACTAAGGGTTTGATTCATATTTAAAAGAGGCAATTTTCCGGCAGAAGCTCTGGCAAGAAGCTCTGGAGAAAACCACTGAGCCAATTGATTATTTGTTGGTGATGGCAACCGATCGTCTCTGTGGTAATTACTTTTGATTACGCTTCCAGATTCCGCGATTTCGACACCACCTAAATTGATATAAAGCAAGTTAACAATAGTTAGACAATGAAATCAACCTCTCTATACCTGGAAGTGACGATGATATCTGTGCTCCATGAATTACTCTGTGTCTAAGCGGTGGGTGTGACTGCTGCTGCAGTTGCAGGTAATGGTGATGTTGCATTTGCGAGATTCCGTCAGAATATGGAATATTCTGATTCATATTTTCAGTGTTAAAAACTGAATCCATTGGCTGCATTGGTTTAAACCTTTGCTGGTGCTGTTGCTGTTGCGCCTCTGCTTTTGATCCAAATGGCACTGGAGTCAGATGATGCGGGACAGTGTTTAGACTTCCCTTTAGTATAGGACGGCCTAAAAATACAATAAGTGTAAAAGTAAGCTTACTCAGCTTACAGACTATTCGGAACACCAGACACTTCCACCATATTTACCAAATGATTTTCCTTGTGCTATTTGAACCGCACCATGAACCCATTTTATCGGTTGCTGATTACGAGACTGTGGCAGTTTTGGAGATATTTGTGGACTGTTTGGACTAATGGAATAGTTTCCTCCACCTAGTATCATGCGAGGTTGAACGGACATTGCCTGCGGTTCGTTTCCAATAGGGTTTGGAGTAAGCAGCTTGGTGTTAGTGTTCTGTGGCTGCATTTGGTATTGCTGGTGTGCCTGATTGTAAGGCGTATCCTTATCAGCTGTCATTTTCCGTAGAACAGACGTAGGCGTGAATGCCAGTGGAGTGGGCGAGTTGATTTGGCGAATGTGCTGACTTATTCCATGGTTGTTGGAGTTTTGTGGGAACAGATCTGTAAGTTTAAATTTAAGTTCGTTGATTCAGAAATGTACCCTCTTAGCAATTACATACCCTCAGGGTAGTTTGGATGTTGCGACTGCGCTTGATGAAACGATAGATGGGCTAGGTTGTGGTGATCTATATCGATTGGATATGCTGGTTTATAGGCGAGAGAATTTCTTCTGCTATGTGAGTATTCCCGAAGAACGGTTGCAATGACATCCTTTGTGTGAGTCACAGTGCTGGGGTTGCTCAATTCCTTCTCTAGAAACTCAACCGATACATCTCCTCGAGCAATACCTGAAATCATACCAGTAAATAATAGCACAATATTTGGCACATTCCAAACAAGTTGTATTCTAGAAAAATTATAAAACATCTTACTCTGAATTAAATGATGAACTTCCATTCGCTTTTGTGCCAGTAATATATTAGGCGTGTTGACACCTTGGATTGGGTGCAGCTGCTGCTGTTGCAGCTGCGGATGCTGCTGCTGCCCCATGGACTCATTCATTCTCTTTGGCAAGCAGTCATTATGCTTAAAGCGCTGTTGAAATACCTCCACGTCGTCTTCCTTCATTTGATGACTGTGATCCTGGAGTATGTTCTGTTGGGGATCGATTAAATGAGGACGATGTGCATTTTGACTGACAGCACTGGAAGCATTTATCATATGATAAACGTCATTTCCCAGCTGATGCTGGCTGCTTTGGGAGCCCAGTTGCTGCAGGAGCTTTCTAAAAGCTTCCGTATCCCTGGCCACTGGCTTTTCCACTTGAGCTTTCTGACCCCCATAGGCTACGGCTATTGGGTTCGTGTAATCGGAACGCAGATCCACTTTAGTCATTTGTGCTTCCAAGTCCTTAACACTGGGTATATCTGAAATATGAAAGTAGTGTTGTAGTGAACGATACCCTCCACGTTTATTGTGTTGGAAATTATGTTGAAGACCCACCGTGAGTTTCTTGTACGCCTGGATCCCGAAGTGCCGATGGCTCATTATTAGTTGCAGCTTCTTTGGGTCGAAACCACCGGCTAAAGCGAGACGTTCCCTTCGTTTCATCTTGTTCATCGCCTTCATTACTCTACGTTGATTGAAAATTCACATATTTATTTATGTGCATGATAGTGACATACATATGTTGGTAGAGTTAGAACGACCCCTATCGCTTTCTCCCCACGTTCCCCTATTTTTCCCTTTGACGGAAGAGTGAGTCGCTAAGAGTTGAGTTGCTACGGTACGGTTGTGTGATCAAACAGAACCATTTGAACGTGTTACGTGTTTTGTGACTGTGAAAGGAGGAAAATTGCGTCTACTAGAAATGGTAAAACCACCAGAACTGAAATCCTGTTCCTGAAGCCCATTCGCAGTTAAATTCATACTTCAAAATGTCTATAATGGGGAAAATTGTCAACAATTCAATTCACATTCAAAGTCAATGGCCAAGTGTACAACAAAGCACATACAATTTTAAAAATATACAAACAAATTTAAAAAAAAGCTATTAAAACATTTGCTTACATAAGTTTCTGTCTGTGAAAATACTGGTTCCATAACTATGCCACTACAGTCGACTGTAGCCCACTGAGTTCTGCACAATTTTTGACCGAATTTCTCACTGACCGCTAAAACCGTGTTTTTCGCACGGAAATTTATGTTGGCTATAGGCGGACCGGACTGACAAAATATCGAAATGAATATGTATATATATATATATTTATATATATGGCAAAATAGCGTCTACCGGGTAAGCCAGTAGTCTGTAAGAAGAGAATACTCATACTTCTGCAGGGTCTGTTTTCCATTGCAAAGGAGCCGACTCATGTAATTTACAGATTGCCAAGAAAACGATTATTTTGGTGGGTGATATTTACCATAAGTGTAGGGTCCAACGGGTGCATGTTCAGAAAGGCATCAAAGTTGAATTCACCCTCGGAGTTTGAGGTACATGGTAAACGGCCTGATTGCTGATGGTTTTTATTTTGTTTGGTCGGTTCCAGTGGGGGCTGAATGAACGTAGGCACACTTTCACCAGTGTCTTTTATGTCGTCCTTGGCCTTCCGTTCGATTACGTTTAGGCTGGTTATACTGCTGCTTCTTGAGGCACTGTCGACCACAGGTGGTTCAGATGCTTGAATTTGCTTTGACGGAAATCGATTCGCCTTGTCTTCAAGCTCCGAGCGCTCATCGTTGTGTTCGTGATCGTCGAATCCATGCAAATCTATTGTCTCTAGCTGGGATGTCGGGCCAGCACTGAACCACTCGGGTTCTTCGTGCCTGTCATGCTGGTGGTACATGTTTGTGCGCTTTCCCCGACCTTGGATAGATCCAGAGTCCTTGTTTGATGACCGGCGACTGCTCATTCCTTGCCTGTCGACAGATCTTTTGTTGTCGTATTGAAACCGCCTATCTCCTGTATTTTCAGTAAGTCGGTCGCTATGTCTTCCACTAAATGTCCGCAAACGCTGTTGGTTCTGGTTCTGGTTTTGGTTCTGACCCTGACTCTGTTGGTTAATACTTCCACTTCCATTTTGAGATCTTTCCTTCTCCTTTTCAATGCCAGATGATGCTTGCTGTTGGCCTTTGTAGTCCCAATTATCGGCTCTGGGCAAAAGTCGGCCGCTGCCAATGCGCCTTTCCTGTCGAGTCGTTGAAAACGTCGGTGAAGATGCCTGAGATTGGTCAGGATCTTGTTGGACATTGTTCGCACGTCTCTCACAGCTCTCCCCTACCCATTCGCTGCCCTTCCTGATGGGCGAACTTATGCCTTTACCCTGGCTATGGCTATGCGTGGGAGTGGAGGCATGGTCTAGCCCTACATTCACATTTTCTCCGACTGAAACATCGTCAGAATTGGTGTTTATCGGGTCATTGTTTTCCGTGCCGTTAACGCAATTGACTGCAGCAAAGCGCCGTTTGGCAAATGCTGGCATTAAATGCGATGAAGATATGCTCCGATGATCGATGATTGACGATTTGAACGATGGACCACCCATAACGCTTTGCGTCGATTGTGTATCTTTATCCTTGTCCTCGATACACATTGAGTGGGAATCATTGGGCGCAAAGCGCTGATAATAGTTATTGGCTCTCTCCCGATTTCGCATTGCGCGCCTCGAGCTTATTAATCCGTTATTGGAGCTGTTCAGACTGGAGTTATCCGTCTCTGGGGATAGGCTGATTTTATTTGGATTTGTATAGTTGCTGGGGACATTGGCGCTAGCGTTGACTTTCCAAAAATTTAAAGTCTGCAGTTCATTTCGATTAGCACATTGGGGACGCTGGCGACTACTTCCTTCATAACGTAGTGCCAACAAATCTGCTCTTGAGTACCTTAAAAACAGGGTGTAATAAAACATTATTGTATTAAATACAAAATATACGTAGGTATTTAGTATGGTATGTGTAAGAACTAGGAAACTGGTTAAAATGTTTATCAATTTTACGAACATCGGAAACAGCTTTCACTAGACGTGAAACTTAATACACGTATACAAATGTACATTTATTTTTCATAACTACATATTGACGTAAATAAATTCCTCTTATACATGCATTAAGTTTTAGATAATACATACGTGGGCCTGAAGTTGAACTTATTAATCATAGGATCATAGGATGACTAGTAGGAGTATGGTATTGCTCAAATTAATAATGCTTACCTCGCTTGATCTTTTGTCAAATCCATTTTTTACGAGGGCGAGTATTTTAGCCGGATTTCTTTCAGGTTAATTTGTAAAATGCTATCCGCATATATTTCCCAATCACAACGGTACTACTTTAATTACAAAAACGCGCTTATGGGCCACAGCGTACAAAAATGCATATATATATATACATACATATGTAATATGTACATAAGTTAGAAACATCTGGATACGATGTAATAAGCCATTTTAGAAAAACAGAATACACGTTATTATTTAAGAATTAAATAAAACCACAAAAATACACACAGTGACACATGTTCATTCGTAACACATATAATTTAAATAAATAATCTCCTAAATTAGCTGAATTTTCTGAAAATCACGACATACTATGGATGGACTTAATGGTAGTCGTAAAAATTATCGATTAATATATCATAAAATACAAGTGGTGTGCGAGGAAGAAAATGGATATGACTTGCCTTCGATTTGGAAACATGGGAAAGAAACGCAAACTTATTTTCCCTGAAAATAACCTCTGAAAACATTGTCAATCTCGAAGGAATGGTTGAACTCTCTGAATGTTATGAGACACCGATTCAGAAAGGAATCATACACCATTTACTTTAAAACAGTTTTACAGAGTTTTACACAGTTTTAGTGTGCATATTTTCATATCATGAGCGAATTGGCAGATGTAATGGATTAGATCAGCCATTGCAATGTTATCAAATCCGAAACTATCATAATATTGTATAAAAATTTGTTTTGTAAATACATGTACATATGTCCGATATGGAGACGTATGGACTGACATAGAAGTGGCAGCAGCTCTGGTTGAGAGTTGGCCTGGCTGCTTGAAATTTGAATTTTATGTTTTTGTCTGTTTTGATACATATCTTACATATCTTAAATTATTTTGGATTGCTGGGAATTCTTCCGAAATCCCTGCAAATCTTCAATGCTCTCATGATAAGTGTTAAACAAAATATTCCCCATTTCGGCAGACAACTTACACTTCCGATGGTTGATTTCTAAAGGCTGTAAAACTTTAAATGCATGGTAATAAAAAAACAAATATATCCATTAAACATATCACTTATGTATACCATTAGTGAATTCCAAAACGGAATGCTCATTAAGTTATCTTGTAGAAAACGCCAATTTTCTTCCATTTTTATTAATTCCATAAAAAAAAAAATGAAACAGCTGCTGGACTGTGTGTTGTTTCTTTTCATTTCTTCTTGTCAGTTATTGGCCGCGTTCACCATGATACAAACTTTACCATAGCGACGTCGTCAGTACTATCGGCTCGAAACGAGCTTTTTTCTTATTTAATCAAGTGGTCCAAATGATGATAATTCTGATGTACGAGTATCTGCTAAAAATTAAATTTGAATATACAATTGATATTCCGATCGTTATTATCGATATACTTAGAACACACCTATTGCCCCATTGGAAATAGCTCAATACTTATGGAAATGCAGATTTAAAGCATGCTACTGAGATAGAAAAAAAACAAAGCGAACAGAATCAGGGTTGATATTCTAATAAAACCGTTATCTAGTGTCTGTAAGGAAGGTAGTACTCAGATAAAAAAAACGAAAAAGACGTGTTGTGTCACTGTTAAAGCGACACTACTTTTTATACCCGTACTCAGTCAGTACACATGTGATTTACATATGTACTATGTGGAATTTCAAAATATTTTATCATTTTTTACATTTTACATTTCACATTTTTTCTACATTACTTCTCAAAACAACACTGCACGGTCAGGGTGGCGACTAGCTGCTGAAAATTCATTTCATCATTGTGGCTATAATAATGATCCGATCTGGACCAGATTCTGGAATCTGATAGATATGACCATTCTCCACGATCTTTTGTTTTTTCCCATCTTCAAAATTGTGGATTTTCGTCTTTTGGGGGGGGCGGTATAAGCTTGCACTGAAGCGATATCACAGGAGTCTGCTCAAAAAATTTGGTTGCTCTAGCTCTTATAGTCTCTGAGATCGAGGCGCTCATTTGTACGAAAAACCAAATCGACTCGTTTTTTTATGAGTGCGAAAGTGACGGAATGATGTTTTTCGGTATGGTTTTGTCTATTGTGGCTATACTAATGATCCGAGCCGACTCAGAATTGGGACCCTGATAGATATGGTCTTTCTCTATGATTCTGAATTTTTTTTAGTTCTGTTCTCTTCAAAATTGTGGCCGCCACAGATGTGGGGGTCGAAGTGGGCGGGGCGAAATTTTTAAACACTTTTCTAGGAGTGAGAGAAGTCTGGAAAAAAAGTCTGGTTGCTCTAGCTCTTATAGCCTCCGAGTAATGGGCGACAAACAAGACGGACAGACACACAGACAGACGGACGGGCAGACAGGGCTATATCGACTCGGCATTGATGCTGATCAAGAATATATATACTTTATAGGGTCGGAAATTATTCCTTCTCTATGTTACACACATCCACATTTACCACAAATACAATATACCCTTTACACTTTGAGTACGGGTATAAAAACAGGCCGATAGATTCTAGAAAAGCAGCCGATGGTATTTGCTGGTATTAGATAGTATTTTTCTAGCCCCTCGAAAAAGATATCTGTGTTCTATTTTCTGCTAGCAAACAATAAGTAAAAATGGCAAAATGGAGGGCAAGAAGCAAAAACAAAACAACCAATTTGTAATTATGTGTTTAAGCCTAGTACTCAGATCGAAAAAAGAGAGAGTATGGAAGAGTGGAAGTTCTGGGGGAAGCATTCTCAATGAAACGACGTGCTCGGGTTAATCTGTAGTTGAAAATACGCTTGTTCACAGTCAGGCTTCGAGAACTGAATGGCTTCATAGCCCGATTATGCAGCGGGAACGCATCATCTCCAACAACGTAATATGGAGTTCGCTTTCCATTTAGCACATTGTCGTCAGGAAACTGCCGAGTTGTCAGAAGACAAAAACGCTTTTGCAATCTTACAGTATGAGAAGGCGTTCGTATTTCCCTCACTTCCATAGGCGCCAACGTCTGAGCAATGTAACCCTACGGAATTCAGGTCACACCCTTTCACACAACTGGCCGCTAGAAAAATATATGACATTTGTTCGCTAGCAAAAAGTTTTTCGATCTGAGAAAAAACACCAAGTCCCTACATCCATTTTTTAGTTTATGCCAAAAAAAACTATATTTGGTGCAGGGAGGTGCATCACTTACTCCTGGTAGATGACGATAATAATACCATATTGGTAATGGTAAATATCGAGATAATTTTAAGTGGATACACTTTTATTTGATTCTTCGAAATACAGGTGTTAAACATTTAACTAGGTCACAAATCTGAATTAAGATGCATTCCTCCGTTAAGGGTTTGAAAAGCATCGGCCGCAGGGATAGCTTTCCTTTCCTTTTATACAGTTAAATATTGTACTTTGGTTAAGACGAATCTCTTTACATTTTAAACTAGTATACATTCATCCAGGCTTCGGTTTTCACTTACAATTGCGTTTTACGTTTTCAAGCGAAAGTCGTACTTTTCTTTTCATCTTGATCTTGAAAAAGCAAATGTTTGTAAACGATGTAATTTTTTTCTCGTATTCTTTTAAGCGTAAAATTTGGAGCTGGTTTGCCCACGCGTTAGTGCTTTACTCATATAAAATGGCGTTTGTTATGTATAACAGAGATTTAAATACGATGTATCGGTATTTTAAAGCTGCACGCAAGAAAACGCAGTGTTGTTGCATTGACCAATTTTTTCATATACTCCCTGAGCCGACACATATACATACGTTCATACTTACATACACAATCAGGCAGGCTCCAGTTTTCACTTACTTTTGCGTTTTAATTTGTTATACCCACGCGTTAGTGCCAGCTCATATCAAAAGGCTTCAGTTATGTTTAACTGATATTTATCGATAACCAAATCGGGCTGCCACATCTCTTTCTACGAAAACGCAACGTGTTGTTGCATTGACCAATTTTTATACCCGTACTCGAAGAGTAAAAGGGTAGATTGTATTTGTGGTAAATGTGGATGTGTGTAACATAGAGAAGGAATAATTTCCGACCCTATAAAGTATATATATTCTTGATCATCATCAATAGCCGAGTCGATATAGCCCTTTCTGTCCGTCCGTCTGTCTGTCTGTCTGTCTGTCTTGTTTGTTGCCCATTACTCGGATGCTATAAGAGTTAGAGCAACCAGACTTTTTTTCCAGACTGATGTGATCTCTCACTCCTAGAAAAGTGTTTCAAAATTTCGCCCCGCCCACTTCCGACCCCACAAAAGGCGCACATCTGTGGCGGCCACAATTTTGAAGAGGAAAAAAAAAAAACAGAATCATAGAGAAAGATCATATCTATCAGAGGCCCAAATCTGAATTGGAACGGATCATTAGTATAGCCACAATATAGAAAACCATTTCGAGAAACATCATTCCCTCTCTTTCGCCCTCACACAAAAACGAGTGGTTTTGGTTTTTCGTATTTTGTGTAGCCTGGATCTCAGAGACTATAAGAGCGCTAGAGCAACCAAACTTTCTGTCCTGACTCCTGTAATACCGAACCAAGACAAGTGTTTTTCAAAATTTTGCCACGCCCCCTTCCGCCCCCACAAAAGACATTGTAGCCACAATGATGAAATGAATTTTCAGCAGCTAGCCGCCAACCGTCTGCCATGCGGTGTTGTTGTAAGAAGTGATGTAGAGGACAGATGTAGGAAAAAATGTAAAATGTAAAAAATTGTTAAATATTTAAAAATGCCACATAAATCACATGTGTACTGACTGAGTACGGGTATAAAAGTAGAGTCGTTCTTTCTCGTTTCAGATCCAGTTTTGAGATTGGATACACTGGTAATGCTGTCAATTTCACGGCAATGCATCAATAGGGCATTTACTTTTTATACCCGTACTCGAAGAGTAATAGGGTATATTGTATTTGTGGTAAAAGTGGATGTGTGTAAACATAGAGAAGGAGTAATTTCCGACCATATAAAGTATATATATTCTTGATAAGCATCAATAGCCGAGTCGATATAGCCCTGTCTGTCCGTCCGTCTGTCCGTCCGTCCGTCCGTCCGTCCGTCCGTCCGTCTTGTTTGTCGCCCATTGCTCGAAGGCTATAAAAGCTAGAGCAACCAAACTTTTTATCCTGTCTGATGTGATATCTCACTCCTAGAAAAAAGTTTCAAAATTTCGCCCCGCCCACTTCCGCCCCCACAAAGAGCGCACATCTGTGGCGTCCACAATTTTGAAGATAGCAGAAAACGAAAAATGCAGAAGCATAGAGAAAGACCATATCTATCAGGGGCCCAAATCTGAATCGGATCGGATCATTAATATAGCCACAATAGAGAAAAACATACGCAAAAACTTCGCTCCATCCCTTTCGCACTCACACAAAATCGAGTCGATTTGGTTTTTTGTATTTTGTGTCGCCTGGATCTCAGAGACTATAAGAGCTATAGCAACCAAACTTTTGGCCAAGACTCCTGTGATACCAAACCTGAACAAGTGTATTTCAAAATTTCGCCCCGCCCCTTCCGCCCCCACAAAAGACGAAAATCCACAATTTTGAAGATAGAAAAACCAAAAATGCAGTATCGTAGAAAATGACCATATCTACCAGATTCCCGAATTTGGTTCAGATCGGATCATTATTGTAGCCACAATGATCAAATGAATTTTCAGCAGCAATCCCCACTCCTCTTGCAGAGTAAGTCAATTATTGGGGTTGATTGTTGCTGCAGCTTCTCTCACACGCACACTCACGCTCAAACATGCTGCCTCGTGCAGTGTACGTGTGTTGTTGTGAGAACTGATGTAGATGTAGATGTCGATGACAGATGTAGCAAAAATGTAAAATGTAAAAACTGATAAAACATTTTAAAATTCCACATAAATCACATGTGTACTGACTGAGTACGGGTATAAAAGTAGAGTCGCGTTCGAAGCGACTCCGTACGTTCTCTCTCGTTCCTTTTGCAATTGTATAAAAAGCTATTTCGGCGGTTAATATGTTGTCGGGATGCGAGGAATGCGGAAGTGCCTCTGGAGGAAATCGGAAATTTTTTGCGAAAGTTCAGAAGCCTGGCTGAATATTATATTAATTAAATACAAAGTAACATTTCTAATATCTCTTTATTAGAATGAAAGAAATACCTTACCTAAATTGTATACCTTTAATTAAACACGACACATATAAATTTAAATGAACTATTATATTTCATTAGGCTTATTTAAAATCAACACAATTTTCATTGGCTGTTGCGCTTCTTTCATAACAATATAGTTGGCGAATATTACCAAGTGGATAGCTCCATGCAGAGCTCTCCGAGAGAGAGTTGGGGCTCAAAGTCGTTGGTCGTGAATGGTGCTCATTGAACGGGTTTACTTGCGACTTAAAGAATACTGGGAAGGAAACTCTGTGATGTACTTGTGGTTGAGCAGATTTAATAGCCACTGCCTTCGAGTAACATTTTTTTTTCAAAAATGTAGTTCTTCCTTTTTTTGAACTATTTTTTTCCGGTTGGTGCTTAAAACTCTTTCCTCGAGTGAAAATTCTTAAATGACCATTAAATCCTTTCGTCTCCTAAAAAAAACGTTTAAAATTTTGAGTAAATAATAGCAAATTCATTTATATTGATCGGTCACCCGTATAAGTATATTGTGGCCAGTAAGGTCGAGGGAGAGGTTAAAGGGTGTCGTGATTATATGTAGGTCCCTCCGATTCGGCAGTGGAATGAACTAAAGCTAAGGTCTCCTTTATCGAAAGCATTGAGGAGCTGGAAAAAAGGGTGGGAACGTTGAGCAGTCTCAAATCACGGCTTAAACAGTTGGCTGGACGTCCGATTTGGACCAAAGCGAAATTTGAGTTGAGCTTAAGTGTAAGAAAGTATATTGAACAAACCCAGGAAGGTTCAACTTGACACTCCCGCATCGGGTTTTGACACTTTGACACTGACGCAGACCATTATGTTTTTTTTCCATTTTCATTAAGATTTGGGATTAAGAGCATTGTTTGGATCATTCGTGGCACTGAATTAAATAAAGAATGGATCTTCTGAGTATCAAGCGCTGTGCGAACAGATATGTATTTTGTCATAAAATCTGTCAGATTGGCCGTTACTGACAACATACAAAAGGGGGCCCGTGAAGTTTACAAACATGTTTCCACGAGCATTATTCCCCAAAAGAAGCCCGAAAAAGATATCGTAATTAAATATTCTTCATACCTCATTACAGTTATAGCCGTCCTTGCAAATTTCGGTATCCGCATTCAAGAAAGTGCCAGCTGCTTTTATTTTTCCATTTGGGTTTGATATGGAGCGGTTAATGTTGTCGAGCAAGCAAACATTTGATTTTAACTCAAGTTGATCCTCGGCATCCGTTGTAATACCATCCACATCCACATCAGCATCTACATCAATATTTGTACTTGCAGTCTGAGAATGAGTGGAAGTTTCACTTTCAGATGATATATCAGCTGGCGAATGTGGACAATCTTCGAGGGGTTCATTAAGAACTTCGTCTTCCGTTGTTTCGATATCTACAACCTCGTCGTCGTCGTCGTCGTCATCATTAGCATATAAATTTCTTCCTATTCCGTAAGACGATTCTGAAGATATTGATTTATCCGAGATGTTTTTGTTGTGAATGGATACTGAAGTCGAAAAATTGATTTGCTCACGTTCGACATTGGATTGGATACTGTCTAATATTGGCGAAAAACCCTCCCCTGTTGGTAATCGATGCGAGGCAGTTGTAATACTGTTATGCGTTAAAACTGTTGTCGTCCTGGCCGTTTGAGTTGGAGTAATGTAAACGTTGCTATTCGAGTCGCTAGACCTAGTGTATAATGAAGTGGATACAATTGCTGCTGAAGCAACAACTGGCTTAAATGCAGAACAGCTTAAAATCGATGGAATGTTATAATCAGAAAACGTTAGACCACTGCTGGTGACATCAGACAGCTTACGATTTTTAATAATGCCGCAAATAGATGTAGACGACGATTCGTTTTTCATATTAAACGGATGACGCTCCCGCTCCCCCATGCGAGCGGCATTAGCTGTCGTTGCTGGCATATTCGTTTCTGCTCTAGCCCATGGCATTGGACATGATTCGAAGTCAAGAGCCGATTCACTGGTTTCGGCGCTACAGATTTTCGAATTTTTCGAATGCTGTTGCTGATGATTTGCATCCTGTTGCTGCCACATATAGTCCACTACAAAATTTCTGGAAAGGGGCATTATCGAAAGATCGTGGTCGTTGCGAAGCGAGTGAAGGGGTGAAAGGACCGAGGAGTGATGTAAATTAAATGGTACTCCAACCGTAGCAGCTGCTACAGCCGTAACTCCGACCACAGCGGCGGCTGCAGCCACGGTACTGTAATTGTATTGGTGGTCAACGGATCGTTTTGATAATGGAGCCTGCTCCTTGCATGCTATGTTTTTGGAATCTATTATCTCACAGTCAGTTGGTGAGCTACACGAGCTTCCACCGACTAGTGCAGTAGCTGACGATGGCGTTGGTGAGCTTTGATTTCGATTGCGATTTACATTACTATTGCTACTAACGAGTCTTTTCCTGGTGCCACCATTAAACATTGCCTTAACATCTTCCCAAGCGTAGATAATTTTTTCATCGTGGGCGTTTCCACTAAGAGTCATATGCCGTCGCCAGGAATTAAAGTTGGCAGCATCGGGCTGAACATACCTGTCGTTTGTTGTGATGCGATGTGAATGAAAAATGAATTTATTCGGCGAGAAGAACATTCCACAAAATGCACATTTAATGCATTTGGCTCGTGATGAGTTATACCGAGATGGTAAAAACGATCCACGACAACCCCATGCACATTTGTGCTGTACATTAAATGCAAAGTCGTCAGGCAATCGAGGTGGTGAGTTGTCACCCAGGAAACTCTTACAAAGACGCTCAGCTTCTCTTCTCGTTATCATTCCGCATCGCCGGGAACTTACCGGCATGGCACCAGCTCTCCTCAGAATTTCCAACTGTACTGGTGTACATTGAACGCAGGTTATGCCAAGCGCTACACGTCTATTATGTATTTCATTGTAGCTGAATTGTTTTAGAAGAGTATTTGAAATTTGCGCCAGGCAGAGTCGCTCTTGCCCCTCAATGTACAAAGACACAATTGGTATTCCATAAAGCAGAACCGAGCTAACCTAAAAATAATAAACGTAAATTAATTCAGGTAATAAATCCGTCCTATATAGAGAAAATGTAACGACTAGAAGGATTCGTCTCCGACATCATATAGTCTAGGTATTCTATAGCTATTGTATTTTCTTGTAAAAAATATATTGAGTTCAAAATCAGCATAAATCTTATTTCAGCATTTTTAAAACTTCCAGTCATCCAAATGAAACAATTTACACCTTTTTGAATAGACTGGAATGTAAGCATTAGAAAACCGAAGAAATTTCGTGACATTTGCGTCCCATGACTATGGACGTATACAACTATGAAATCTGCTGTTCAATGAAGTAGTAGTGTTTTTTAGAAAATCGAAAAAAAATAAAGAAACTCAAATTAAAGCCTATGTTTTATATTTATCATGTTTCTTGAGCTTTGGTATATAATTTTTAATCAATTTTGTTGTCATTACGGCCATATACCGGTCTGGCATGGGCCAAAAAGGTCCTTCCAACTCTTCAATAGGATTTCAGACAATAATCCTTAAGCCACTTGCCAAAACTTTAGTCGGGTTGACGGATTTGCAGCTTAGACAAAGTATTTGACATTCCCCCATAACTTTTAGATGAGATTGGGATCCAGTAACATGGCAAAACGTCGATATTTTTGGCTGAAACCCAATTCCTAGCAAGCTTTTAAAAGTGTTTTCTATCAATACTCTGCTGATAGATTGTTTTGAGAGGCATTTTTCGTCTTTAATATGAATTTTATGTGTTCTAAAGTATGCGTACATACACATTTTTGTTTAATACTCAAACGCAATACTAGGAAGTACTAGTTCATATAAGCTGGGCCCCATAGGTCTCAGCCCAGCATATCTAATTCTATTTTTTATACCCGTACTCTAAGAGTAAAAGGGTATATTGTATTTGTGGTAAAAGTGGATGTGTGTAACACATAGAAGGAATAATTTCCGACCCTATAAAGTGTATATATTCTTGATCAGCATCAATAGCCGAGTCAAAATAGCCATGTCTGTCCGTCCGTCTGTCCGTCTGTCCGTCCGTCCGTCCGTCCGTCCGTCCGTCCGTCCGTCTTGTTTGTCGCCCATTGCTCGTAGGCTATAAGAGCTAGAGAAACCAAATTTTATGTTCAGACTGATGTGATATCTCACTCCTAGAAAAGTGTTTCAAAATTTCGACCCGCCCACTTCCGCCCCCACAAAGGGCGCAAATCTGTGGCGTCCACAATTGTAAAAATAACAGAAAACTAAAAATGCAGTACCATAGAGAGAGACCATATCTATCAGGGGCCCTAATCTGAATCGGATCGGATAATTAATATAGCCATAATAGAAAAACATACGCAAAAACTTCGCTCCCCTCTCTTTCGCACTCACACAAAATCGAGTCGATTTGGTTTTTTGTATTTTGTGTCGCCTGGATCTCAGAGACTATAAGAGCTAGAGCAACAAAACTTTCTGTCCAAGCACCTTTGATATCACTTCAGTACAAGTGTATTTCAAAATTTCGCCACGCCCCCTTCCGCTCCCTCCAAAAGAGGAAAGTCCACGATTTTGAAGATAGAAAAAAACGAAAAAAAAGAAAAAACGAGAAAGAACGTACGGAGTCGCTGTGAACGCGACTCTACTTTTATACCCGTACTCAGTCAGTACACATGTGATTTATGTGGAATTTTTTAATGTTGTATCAGTTTTTACATTTTACATTTTACATTTGTTTGCTGCTTCTGTCATCTACATCTACATCAGTTCTCACAACAACACACGTACACTGCACGAGGCAGCATGTTTGAGCGCGAGTGTGCGTGTGAGAGAATCTGTAGGGACAATCATCCCCATAAATGACTTACGTCGCAAGGGGGCGGGGCAAGAGTACAAACCATGCTGAAAATTCATTTGATCATTGTGGCTACAATAATGATCCGATCTGAACCAAATTCGGGAATCTGGTAGATATGGTCATTCTCTACAATGCTGCATTTTTCGTTTTTCCTATCTTCAAAATTGTGGAGTTTTGTCTTTTTGGGGGGCGGAAGTGGGCGTGGCAAAATTTTGAAATAAACTTGCACTGAAGCGATATTACAGGAGTCTGGACAAAAAGTTTGGTTGCTCTAGCTCTTATAGTCTCTGAGATCGAGGCGCTCATTTGTACGAAAAACCAAATCGACTCGCTTTTGTATGAGTGCGAAAGAGACGGAATGATGTTTTTCGAAATGTGGTTATAACAATGATCCGATCCAATTCAGATTTGGGCCTCCGATAGATGTGGTCTTTCTCTATGATTCTGAATTTTTAGTTTTCTGTTACATTTAAAATTGTGGACGCCACAGATGTGCGCCCTTTGTGGGGGCGGAGGTGGGCGGGGCTAAATTTTGAAACACTTTTCTAGGAGTGAGATATAACATCAGTCTGGAAAAAAATTTGGTTGCTCTAGCTCTTAAAGCCTCCGAGCAATGGGCGACAAACAAGACGGACGGACAGACAGACGGACATTTACCACAAATACAATATACCCTTTTACTCTTCGAGTACGGGTATAAAAAAACGATACAAATGCAGTATCGTAGAGAATGATCATATCTACCAGATTCCCGAGTCTGGTTCAGATCGGATTATTATTATAGTCACAATGATAAAATTAATTTTTAGCAGCGAGCCCTCCACCCCTCGCAACAAAACAGTCATTCTAGGGATGATAGCTGCTACTGATTCTGTCTCTCTCGCTCACACACTCTGCCTCGTGCAGTGTACGTGTGTTGTTGAGAGAACTGATGTAGATGTTGATAACAGATGCAGAAAAACAAATTTAAAATGTAAAAACTGAAAAACTGATAAAACATTTGAAAATTCCACTGAGTACTGAGTACGGGTATAAAAGTAGTGTCGCGATAACGGCGACACCACACGTTTTTATCGTTTAAATTATTTTATAAATTTTATTTTCATTTTTGAAACTAATTTATCCGAGCACTAATATTTTATTAAACAGCAGAAAGCAAATGTAACAAAACTTATTCGGTTTTCTATTGCCTATATTCCAGTCTAAAAAGGTATAATTTGTTTCATTTGGATGACTGGAAGTGTTTAAGCACAACAACCACAAAGCCCGTTACAAAGAGTTTCAAGTCAATCAAAAAATATGGAAATTATTAAGTTCTCGGAGCACATGCAGAACGTACTACTCTACATATAGTTCTATAGCGTAGTAATTAAATTAATATACATATGTATGTAATACAATGAGGTTGAAAAACACGTTGTGATTAAAAATGAATGCGCCATATTATACATAAGTAAGCAATTAGGTAGATTTGCTCCAATTGATTGCACTACTCAACACGATATTTTCTCAAGGAACTAAACGGTCTCTTTTTGTTAGATTTGGGACTTTGAAACTGTTAAGCTAGCTGTTAAGATAATTGTTTTTCAATGGCAACATTTTTTTTATAAAAATTGTTCGCCTCTTCTGTAGTTTTGCTGTTCCTTTCATGTTTCGACTGATGTTAAAAGCAAAGGCTTGCACAATAAAATAATCAATAATTTTTTGTCTTTCTGCCTCTTTCTAAGTAATAGTAAAAACTTAAGTTTAATCAAAGCTAAAGCTAACAATTTTGCAGCGAGTGATTTCTACAATATATAGTACATAGTCGACAAACATAGCCCTCTTCCATTTTACTTCAAATTGATATGAGTATGCTGGCGCATTTATATTGGTATGACATCTATGAATTTTTACAACCATCTTAAATTAAACAAAATTTATATGCATGCTACGCGTGCCATGCCAGCCATGTCTCTACTTGGCATTCATCATCCAGTTAAAAAAAATCCTATTCTGAACTCAAGAAAGTTTTTCACTGCTTCACTGTTTTGCACTCCCAATCTTTGTAAGCCATGAACAAAAGAACACAAAATGATATCACGTAGCTAATGATTCCACAAGGGAATCATTTGTTTACTTTTTGTTTGTAATAGTAAGAGGATATTGAAGCTCCCCTAAGAACGATATCCAACCTGTGTCCTTTTGGGGAAGTAGACTATTCAGTGTGAATCTAAACTCATCTCAAGCTGGCCATTTTTTCTCGATTTAAAGACTTGGATATTCTTGCAGTTCCAACAATTTGTAGCCTCTCACCATTTAAGAATATTCAAGGTGTTCAAATACATAAAGTATAATTAAACTGATACATATGATTACACACATTTCATACTATCTTCAAAACTATAGTGTAACTATAAATTTATGTACACAATACATACATATGTACTATATATAGTACTTGTAGGTTCAATAGAGTCTTTTATCCAGACTTACGTACGTGATTTGACCTTTGAGATGCCTGACTGTTTTCCATTCCATTGGGTGGATTCGATGATACTTCAGTTTTTTGTACGGTTTCCGGAAACGCCATTTACTAAAAAACTAAAAGAAAAATTGAGATTGAAGAAGGCATTCGATTTGATATTATTTATTAACTAAGTCTTAAATGACTAGTAACTGTTAAGAAAGTTGAATCAAATATTTGTCAACTACATTGTATGTACATACACTTCACCTAATCTAAATATTAAAAATTCTTCAGAAATTCTCGTAGTTATTATTACAATGACGCAGTCCTGGGTATATTTATTTTTCTTCAGAACTAGTTCCGTACTCTTCGTTTTATACTCTTTGGTACATTTTTGTTGAGTATCAAAAAAGCTAGAAGGGACGCACTTGTCCGGATGTGTCGGGTCCGTTCCACTTCGAATGTGTCCATAAACTCTGCACTAATTACATAATTCAGTAAGATTTAGTTCAAATCGGTATCCAATGTCATATAGGCGTGCCGATCTTTATATTTTCGACAAGCACGCTCAGTTGTCGTATGAACATACAGAAAACTGGGCCAATGTTTAAGGTCTTT
The DNA here is from genome assembly GCA_009664405.1 of Drosophila bifasciata. Taxonomy (NCBI): domain Eukaryota; kingdom Metazoa; phylum Arthropoda; class Insecta; order Diptera; family Drosophilidae; genus Drosophila; species Drosophila bifasciata. Next base: position 1,010,453 of record CM019045.1, read on the forward strand.
CGAAATCACAACAACAAACATATTAGCTGGGGAATTGAAAAGATTCTGGTCAGAATTGGTACTAATAACAATTTAGGTTATAAATTTGTTTCATATAAAATAATCTGACGCTTGCACATCGCATCCCTTATGCCAAAACTCCCTCATTCAATTATAGAATGCGTGTGAATGGCATAATTGAAAAGGAGACTGGTCCCTAGAGTACATTCGTTAAAGATAATAAGGTTAGCAAAAAAGCAAAAAAGTTATACAGTACAGATTGTTAAGCTTAATGCCATTGTTATTACATACATACCTACCCACGCCTAAATCGCTAACGAAAGGCGAAACAAATGATTACAACTCGAGACTCTCCTTAACTCGAGAAGAAGGGAGATGGTCTGTCTACCAACTAGAACCCCCCAGTCACCGTCACCCACTAGACGACCAGAGGGTTGAACGAATTACAAACCAGTGAGGTAAATAATGACAAAATTATGTTAGTATTTAGAAAAACAGCAGATTGTTAACAATCTGGCAGATGTACTTAGATAAGGGAGGTGGGTGGTATGATGATGATGATTCCCTGAGGCTATTGAATTTTCCATAGGGTTGTTCGTAATGCAATCATCAGTTCTACTATAACTACATAGGTGTGTTTTTTATATATGTTTATATGTAAATGTAAGCTCTTGCCTATACAATTTTTTACACAAATCAAAAACGATACTTAAATTAAGTTGAATTAGAAAAATAAACTTAAGTGGTTGCTTATATCTGTTACCTACTCGTACCTGTTACTAGGTGTGTAAACATATGAGTACTCTGATCCCATAACACTTTGCCCAATTAAAATAGTAACATCCACAAATGTGCTATACAAATTCAATTATCTCCAATTAATTTGAGTGCTTTGTTTATACGAGGCGTGGGCGCATGCCTCACACTAACATTTGTGTTGTCCATCCAGCCAGTTCTCATATTTCAAAGTTTTTGTTAAAAAAATGAGCCCACTCGTCGGTCGTCATACAATCTCTCGATTTTACATGCACGATGGACTATTGAAATCGAAAACGATTAGGTCTCGGTTCGGTTCGGTCTGGGTCTGGGTCTGGGTCTGGGCCTGGGCCTTTGCATGGGTCTGAGGGTTGGTTGAAGCATGAAAGCATATGCCCTTTGACGAGTACGAATACAAATACAGATACTGGGGTAGATAAAGACTAAAATACCCACTGATGAGTTGGCAATAATTCGCTTGAGTGGTTGCTGTCAACAGGCAAATAATAGGTGTTCTATTTGAGGGCGGGGCGGGGAGACATTACACAGGACACAGGACACAGGCTGCCATGCCATTGCCGCCGTGCAATGCCAAGTGCCGTGCTGAAGTCGGGCTGGTGCCAGTGATGGCCTTTTGTTTACACGTACAACATCATGCATATTTAATTGGGTTAAATTGCTTGACGATTAACGTTTTGTAAATGAAATGCGCGGATAATTGAGTTTACTTTGTCTAATTACAACGGTTTTTTTGTTGTTGTACAAAACACGTATCCATGGAAATATTGAACATGTTGAACTAGCGATTCGTCTCCATTAACATTTTGTGGCTAATTTGGGATTAATACTCGTATGCACACGCCCCGTCATATTATACTATATATTTTGCAATATGAACATTTATTTGAACCCAATTTGAGAAGAAATTGTATATTTCATATTTTTGAATAGCTTTTGAGAGGTCGAAACAGGTTTGAAACAAACTTAATCCTAGCGTGTAATCCACATACTAAGTCTGCACACGAAGTTATTCAGATTCAATAGTCTCGTCGGATAGGTGCATGAATGTCGAATAAATGTTTTTTGACAAATTCAGTTCACCTCTGGTTACACGATCAATCGTTGAATAGTGGTATACAAATGCAGGAGGCTAGCTTCGGCTCTCCCTTTCAGATCGACCAAATACATATGTACATATATTGTTCGAACTTTATGGGTCATTCATTATTTTTTCAGCGACTCTATTTCAACAACCCAAATCCATGGAGCACAATATTTTGTTGATCTGAGTACTAGGCTAAGTCAATAACCTGTTTTTTCTGTACTTATTACGGACATCACTGAAAATAAAAACATCACAAAATAGCCTAGGGTGTCGTCAAATACAAATAATGTAATAAAGAATATTTAGATTGATTAAGATTCGAGATTTGTTGTCTTACCGTTCTTTCTTATGACACTCACGAGTATATGTTCGATTTTTAATATTTTAAGATTGAGGAGCTATATACAAGAGGACAAAAAAGAAAAGAAGATTAAGGAGTGAACGGAATGAAAGAAAGTGCAATATATCTGAGTTATACGCATTGCTAAAATCTTTGAGAAAATTGTAAACCTGCACTTGCAACATCTCTGCAAATCACTTATGTCTCCGCATGGCTCAGCACGCATTTATAAGGCGACGATCAACAACCACAAAGAGTTCACTTCTTTTTTCATTAAAGGCTTCCAAGGTAACTTCCAGACGGATGTTGTTTAAACCGATTTCAGTAAAGCATTCAACTCTGTGACCCTTCTAGCCTTTAAAACCTTGACCTTTAAGGGATTCGGACCAATCTTTTGATATAGATTTCTAGCTTCCTTTGTTCTAGGTCTCAAAGAGTCCTAGTTCTCTTATTCTCATTTTCTTATTCCTGTTAAGGTTACTTCTGGAGTACCACAGGTTAGCCATCTTGGCTCGAAATGCTAATGTATTGACATTTCATTCCAACAGCCCCTTATTGGCTTCTTACAACCTCTGCGGTTATTTCTATTGAAAGAACTACCTTTGTTGATGATATTGACCCCAAGTTTCTGAACACATTACTTCCGTAAAGTCAAGGGAGTGGTTTGTGTTTATAAAGAGGTGAACGTGTCACGCGTCATGCGGCAGCGTCTCTCGGTCGGTTGGGCGGGAGGAGGGCTGGGTGTCTGCCAGGGATCCGCGCGTAACAGGCTTCGGCTTGGTGTCGCATGGGCCACTTGATGGTGCAGTCATTGCACATCAACGTCCTAAAGAAATATAACGAAGACTCGTTTATTTCGCTTATTCTTCCGATTTTTGAGAACATCTCTCGTGTATGGTGTCCACAGTACAAAGTGCACCAAGACCGTATAAAATCAGTCCAGAAAATCTTTTTTACATTTTGCTCTGCGTGGCTTTAACTGTGAAGAAGGTGTGAGACTGCCATCTCACTGTCGTAGATTGATTTTAATAACCTTTCAATAACATAACTTTTCCGTAATTAGTATTTTCGTTTGTAACTTTGCATGCTTAGCTCTTTTAGTTGTGTTTAACTAAGTTTCTTTGAATATTATACTAACACTTATCTTTCCTGCATGTTTCGCGATCGGTTCGGTGACGCGTCGCGCGTTATGCAGCAGCGCCCCTCGATCGGTTGGGCGAGAGGAGGTCTGCGTATCTGCCTTATGGTCGCACGGCCCATTTGATGGTGCTGTCATTGCATATCAACATCATAAAGTAATGCTAGCTTTGCATTCGAGCATTCGTAGGCTGCATACCAAAGTGAATATGTATTGTCTCATCGGGTATACATGTACATATATATGTATATATAGTATGTACACATGTACATATAAACGTCGTAGTTAAATAACGTCTTAGTTTCGAATTTTTGTGTGTTTTTTTGTAAACTGAAGACAACTGTGGCCAGAAACGTTCAAAATGGTAATTAACGCTAAAATGTGATTTCGGAAAATTGGCGAAACAATTTTAGCTCAACCATTTATCCATAGATTTAAGTTTTTAAGTGACATATACATATGTACATGCATAGACGACACACAAAATACAATATAAACATTATATAATTTTAATTCGACTCTGACTCTTGAGTTTTTAAAGTAAAAATTGCAACAACAAAAAATACCTCTATAAATTATTAATTTTGCATTTTAAAACTTGGTATTTCCCAGACGGTAATCTTAAGACAAAGCTATCAGCTTTTTAGAATGGTATAGCTAATTACAACCAAATAAAATTTCAATTTTATTGGGTAGTTTTATGGGACAGATGTCTTAGCAGTAGTATTATTTAGGGAATTTAAGTCCCAGCTTAGTATCCTAGTCGGCGCATGGATGGAATAATTGGACATCGTGAAGTTTTTGTCGCTTAGCAAGTATCACCCACCACTGATAAAGTTATTCATGCAAATCACACAAAGCATTTTCTACGGCAAGCCAGACAAGTTACGTATGTATGAATGTAAAAAAGTTAATCAACAATAATCTATTGGGCTTAGATGATAATAAAAATTACATCTAAGGCATTTTCATACTGATTGCATGACGTACTTCGGTACTAGAGTAGTTTGCACCAATGACCGCATTCTACTCGTAAAGTCGGACAACCGAGATATAAAATGAGTCAACTGGAACCATAACGTCTTGAATTTGCCTTCTATGGGATATTCACTCTAATAGCTTTAACAAAAGGGTTTTCCAATATATCGGGGATTCTAGACCCTAAACCCTTCTCCTGACAATAGCAAACACAACAAAAAAAAAGAATTGGCGAAATCGGTCCAGCCCAAAATAGGGATTCATTTCATTTTCATTTTCATTCATACATGTATATAGATAGATTACTTAGCCGACCAAGATGGATCCTAATATTTAATATCTTAACCTGCTAGAACATCCAAATGCTGTAATGTCGGATTAAGGAAGCCCTCGTTCCGTTATCAGAAGGCTTGTCTTAAAGATTAGTAGTTGCGATCCTGAGATACTAGATCTACAATCGATATATACCGACACAATTGTAGCTCGATTTATTTACGACAAAACTTGTTCAATTATGTTAAGCTTTAATGGGTTTTATAGGTTATAGATGCATGTATACTATATACATAAATATGTAATTATTTGTGTGCATTGTAATGCCGAGAAAAATCAGGGTTCTGAGCACTCGAATATCACGCCACGAAATGTTATCGAAAACTGAATACGAAAAGCAGTTTTTGGTTGACATTGAGACGAACGCAACGCCGAATATGTACATTGAAGTCCGAGTCTAAACTTATAATACCGATGCACCTCATGAAAAATCCTAAAAGGGGAAGAAAATTCCAAAAACTTCCCAACCAATAAGACACTTTTGCCACTATGTACGAGGCCCATATTCGAAGTTAAATCCAACCAATTGGAGAGGTCCTTAATATTAAGGGGCGTAGCGTTTACATGCGTCTGCGCCCTTTGTACCATGAAAATGCAGAACATATAGTACTAGGGCCGTCATGTTGTACATAGCACATACATTTTTTTTTGTTTCGAATTCATCGAACTGTGAATATTGCTTTTAATTTAATTAACTGTCCCAACCAAATGTTGGCATGAAAATTAAATTAAGCTGGCTATGGGAGGAAGGGTCAGGAGTCAAAAATGTATGCGGTTCTACGATATTGCGGTATAATATCGTAGAAGCAGAGCGAATCACATCATCCCTCCAATGCATTAAAGATAATACAGAATAGGTGTGGCTCATATTAATATGAGTAGCTATTCACAATTTAAATATGAGTTTTGCGCTGTGTTGGTTTAAATGTTGTCGTAGTTATTTTTCGTGCAGTTTCCTTCTAAACGCGAGACAAATACAACTCCTTTCCTCTTGTAACTCTTGTAGGGTAGAGATAGTCCTGATCAGGAATTTTGCTGATAGATTTAAGGATTTACAATTTGTGTAAGAATTGAATTTAGTGTAAAATGCTTTTAGTGTACCAGTGCGTTAATTAGGCGTCGTTCATAAAAATCTATGGATAAACGGTTGATCTAAAATTAAATGTTGTTAATACTTAGCTACTTGTTATACCCGTACTCGAAGAGTAAAAGGGTGTATTGTATTTGTGGTAAAAGTGAATGTGTGTACATTTCGCACCGCCCCCCCTTCCCACCACAACCCCCACCATGCAAAAGACAAAAGTCGACTATTTTAAAGATAGAAACAAATATAAAAATGCAGTGTAGTAGAGAATGACCATATCTACCATATTCTGATTCAGATCGAATCATTAGTATAGCCACAATGATGAAATTCATTTTCAGCAGCTAGCCGCCAGCCCGTCAGCCGCTACTGGTTCTCTCTCTGTCGCTCACACACTGCTCACAGACTGTGCTTCGTGCAGTGCACGCGGAGAACGAAACAGCGTGTTGTTGTAAGAAGTGATGTAGATGACAGATACCTCAAAAAAATGTAAAATGTAAAAACTGATAAAATATTTTAAAATTCCACATAAATCACATGTGTAGTGACTGAGTACGGGTATAAAAGTAGTGTCGTGTTCACGGAGATTCAACATGTTCGTTCTCATTTTTGTTATACCCAATCTGGGTATGGATACCTCTTACGGCAAGGTTAAGTTCACCTTTACTTTTTCACAGGCTCTGGTCCACACAAATTATACTTTTGACGCTTCTACATACTTATATTTCAATAAAAGCAAAGCAGAAATACCTGAGATATAGGATATCATGTCCTAGCCCATACAACAATCAGTTATTTTTAGTCTTGTCAATTTTGAATTTGAAAACCTAATCATTTCCAGACGGTAAGCTGAAGCTGCAAAGTTTTTAGGTCCAACTTAGAGCTGCATCTATCAGCTTTTCAGAATGAATTGCAAAGTTCAATACAAGCTAATTAAAGATACTTAAGTTATGTGAAAATAAGAAGCACTACCTCTGAAAAAACATTACAAAGTAAATCTAATAAAACACTAGAACACTAACTCTAACACTAAACTAAACACTGACACTAAAACACTAAACATTTATAGATTTTAAAAATTGAAAAAAATAAACCGCTTATTCATTATAAATTTCACAGGCCCAAATCTATCAGAAAAATTAGTTTTTGTGCATAGCGGAAAAATGGAGTGAGCATTGAATATCTGAATGTTTTTCGTGTTAGAGAGTTTTCCGTCTTGATTGGATTGTATGTCGTAAATGGTATTTTTATACCCGTACTCGAATAGTAAAAGGGTATATTGTATTTGTGGTATTTGCTGTCTGTCCGTCTGTCCGTCATGTTTGTCGCCCATTGCTCGGAGGCTATAAGAGCTAGAGGGACCAAATCTTTTCCAAGCTGATGTGATGTCTCACTCCTAGAAAAATGTTTCAAAATTTCGCCCCGCCCACTTCCGCCCCCACAAAGGGCGCACATCTGTGGCGTGCACAATTTTGAATATAACAAAAAAACTAAAAATGCAGTATCATAGAGAAAGAACATATCTATCAGGTGCCCAAATCTGAATCGGATCGGATCATTAATATAGCCACAATAGAGAAACACATACGAAAAAACTTCGCTCCCTCTCTTTCGCACTCACACAAAATCGAGTCGATTTGGTTTTTTGTATTTTGTGTCGCCAGGATCTCAGAGACTATAAGAGCTAGAGCAACCAAACTTTCTGTCCACACTCCTGTGATACCAAACCTGAACAAGTGTATTTCAAACTTTCGCCCCGCCCCCTTCCGCCCCCACAAAAGACGAAAGTCCACAATTTTGAAGATAGAAAAAAACGAAAAATGCAGTATCGTAGAGAATACCCATATCTACCAGATTCTTGAATTTGGTTTAGATCGGATCATTATTGTAGCCACAATGATCAAATGAATTTTCAGCAGAGGGAATACCCCGCCCCCTTGCGGCGTAAGTCATTTATGGGGATGATTGTCGCTACAGATTCTCTCACACTCACAATCACGCTCGCACAAGCTGCCTCGTGCAGTGTACCTGTGTTGTTGTGAGAACTGATGTAGATGTAGATGACAGAAGCAGCAAACAAATGTAAAATGTAAAAACTGATACAATATTTGAAAATTCCACATAAATCACATGTGTACTGACTGAGTACGGGTTTAAAAGTAGAGTCGCGTTCGCAGCGACTCCATACGTTCTTTCTCGTTCGAATACCATATGTATCCATATACAATATAAGTAAGATGGCCGATCAATAAGTATTCGTACTAGCCACGAAGAAACAAGCTTTTGCCAAAATTTGAAACGTAACATTATATGCTACGGAATGTTAGGGAATTATTTTTAGCTCCTGCATTTACTATTGAAAGCCTAAAAACGAGAGTTTTTAGACGTTCTCAGACAGTATAAATATATGTAAGCTGAAGATTTATGTCGAATTTCTAAGTATATGAATTCTTGATCGCCATCAACAGCCTAGCCGATATGGCGTCTGTCTATCCATCCGTCTATCAGGCTTAACAAAATATTTGTGTCCAGACTCCAGGAACACCAAACTGAAACAAGTATATTCTAACACTTCGAACTGGTGGAACTGGTGAAACTGTGGAATCCAATTTTAAAGATACGAAAACAAAATCATAAAGAATGCCATATCTATCAAATCGCCGAACCAGATCGGATTTTTTGTAGAGAGGATAGGAATGCAAGCATTAACATTGAACATAACTAGCAGTCGTGCTTCTCCCCTCCTCTATATGCTTTTCCCATTTCTCATGACAAGAACGAGCAAAATTGTTTTTTCTTCGCTTTCTGTTATACCTACACAAATCAGTGGGCAATTTTATTTTCTGCGGATCGGGGTTATTCTCGGCCCATGAAGTATATTTTTTAAAATATATTGGCTTTGTTTGTCTTTGGCAGCAGAGAGCCACCTTTGTTGTACACTTGGCCCTTGACTTTAAACGTTGAACTGAATTGTTGACAATTTTCACCAGTATTGACATTTTAAAGCATGAATCGAACTGCGAATGGACTTTAGGAACATGGATATAATTGAGGAGATTTACTCTTAAATTGTTAGAATCATAAAGAACGGGCAAAAACCTCGACGCGTATTGGCACGATAGATTGTTTGCAGGATTTCCATCCCCAATGACGGTGCACAAGTATTTGTATTGCTTTTGGCGCCTCACATAACTCATAACAGGGGGGACAGGTGCCACTTTTAAATGGATGTAAGTTAAGTTTGCGACAGTGGCAGATTCAAAAGCGCATACCTTCTACTTTGGACGGGTGTCTTGGGAATGATAAAAAAAAAACATGAAAGAACCTGTGGAGTCACCGTTAACGCGACACTACTTTTATATCAGTACTCAGTCAGTACACATGTGAGCTTTTGATTTATTTGGTGTTTTTAAATATTTTCTCAGTTTTTACATTTTACATTTTTTGATACATCTGTTTTCTACATCCCTTTTCACAACAACACGCCGTTTCGTTATACGGTATCACAGGAGCTTGGACAGAAAGTTTGGTAGCGCTAGCTCTTATAGTCTCTAAGATCCTGGCGCTCATCTCGACGAATGGGCAAAGCAGCCGCATTGCTGTCAGACAGATAGACGGGCAGACAGACATGGCTATATCGACTCGGTTATTGATGCTGATCAAGAATAAGATCAAGAATTATTATAATAATATAATAATAATTGTGTCGCAGTAACTGCGTCTCAAATTTCTCTCTGCTTAGGGGCTCCCAGGCCTTCCACCGAGGACCCCCTCAACATTTAAAACGAGAGGGAAATGTTCTTTAAAAAAATCGGTTTTTTACTCTCACTTGCTCTTTGCTATCCACCCACAGGAGCCCATATAAGTGGCATTTTAAAATTGACCAGCTAAACGCAGGTTTACCATATTCGTTACATTTCCGGCTCCAACAACTTTATTTTGTTTTTTTGTTATATCTCCTTTCAAAAACAACAGCGAGCGAAGCCGCCGAGTACACCTCACTAAACATAAGTATTTTAAATAAATAATAATAACTAGAAAGCCCGACGACGCTTCACTGTGGCCCATTGTGGTTAAATATAATTTTATTTTTTAAATTGTTTAATTCAATTTGTTAAATTCGCATAAACAAAACTATTTAACGAGAAAGAACGTGTTGTGTCGCCGTTACGCGAAACTACTTTTTTCAAATGTTGTATCAGTTTTTATACGCGTACTCGAAGAGTAAAAGGGTATATTGTATTTGTGGTAAAAATAACATAGAGAAGGAATAATTTCCGACCCTATAAAGTATATATATTCTTAATCAGCATCAATAGCCGAGTCGATATAGCCCTGTCTGTCCGGCCGTCTGGTTCGTCGCCCATTGCTCGAAGGCTATAAGAGCTAGAGGGACCAAATCTTTTTTCCAAACTGATGTGATATCTCACTCCTAGAAAAATGTTTCAAAATTTCGCCTGCCCACTTCCGCCCCCACAAAGGGCGCACATCTGTGGCGTGCACAATTTTGAATATAAAAAAAAACTAAAAATGCAGTATCATAGAAAAAGAACATATCTATCAGGTGCCCAAATCTGAATCGGATCGGATCATTAATATAGCCACAATAGAGAAAAACATACGAAAAACTTCGCTCCCTCTCTTTCGCACTCACACAAATCGATTCGATTTGGTTTTTTGTATTTTGTGTCGCCTGGATCTCAGAGACTATAACAGCTAGGGCAACCAAAATTTCTGTTCACACTCCTGTGATACCAAACCTGAACAAGTGTATTTCAAAATTTCAATCCTGCCTCCTTCCGCACCCCCAAAAGACGACCCACAAAGACACAATTTTGAAGATAGAAAAAAACAAAAAATGCAGTTTCGTAGAAAATTACCATATCTACCAGATTTCCAAATTTGGATTCAGATCGGATCATTATTGTAGCCGAAATGATGAAATGAATTTTCAGCAGCGAGTCCCCTTGCGGGGGTGGCCCCCCGCAACAAAATATACATTTTTATTAGGGTTGATTCTCTTACACTCACGCTCACAGACTCTGCCTCGTGCAGTGTACATGTGTTGTTGTGAGAACTGATGTAGATGTAGATGACAGATGCAGAAAACAAATGTAAAATGTAAAATGTAAAAACTGATAAAACATTTGAAAATTCCACATAAATCACATGTGTACTGAATGAGTACGGGTATAAAAGTAGTGTCGCGTTTACAGCGACTCCGTACGTTCTTTCTCGTTACATTTTACATTTGTTTGCTGCATCTGTCATCTACATCGACATCTACATCAGTTCTCACAACAACACACGTACACTGTGTAGAGAGAATCTGTAGCGGCTATCAACCCTAAATGTCGTTTTTGTTGCGAGGGGTGGGTCAGTTCGCTGCTGAAAATTCATTTCATCATTGTGGCTATAATAATAAGCCGATCTGAATCCAAATTTGGGAATCTGGTAGATATGGGCGCATTCTCTACGATACTGCATTTTTTTGCATCGTTTTTTTTTCTATCTTCAAAATTGTGGACTTTAGTCTTTTGTGGGGGCGGGGTGAAATTTTGAAATACACTTGTCCAGGTTTGGTACCACAGGAGTCTAGACAGAAAGTTTGGTTGCTCTAGCTCTTATACCTGGTCGAAATAAATATTGGGACACTCAATTTTTCTTTAAAGTAAATCGTATTTGCTTATTTATTATTTTTTTAAAATTTTATTCGCAAGTATAAAGAGAAAATGCATTGAAATAAAATTAATTTTTTGTAAATATCTGATCCTTTTCGAGAAAATTCAGGTCCTTATTTTTTGCTGCCTTAGAAATAATTATTGGTACACTAAAATCCAAATAATTTTTTAAAATTCCAAAAATTAGAACAAATAAATTTGTTTTCTTACTTAATAGTGTGTATTGCCTCCACGCTTTAAAATAACTTCAGCCAAGCGATTAGGCATTGATAGAATTAAATTTTGGAGCGTTTTTTCGTCGATTTTGGCCCTTTCTTCGATAATTGGCTTTTTGAGCTGCACCAAATTTTCAAATTGTCGCCTATTGCTATAAACTTTGCTGGACAGTATTTACGAAACATTCTCGATTGGGTTTAAATAGGGAATACATGAAGGCCACCCCAAAAGATCTATTTTTCGGTCCTTAAAGAACTGTTTTGTGGTTTTGGATACGTGGAATGTAGCGTTATCCTGTTGGAAAATCAACTTTTTATCCCGATATTTTTCGCTAAACGGTATTAATACGTCGTCTATGAGGCTTATGTACAGCTGAGAATTCATTCGAGATGATACAAAACATACAGGGGATCTTCCGGGGTGTCCAAATGCAGCCAATACCATAAGCGAGCCGCCCCAAAATTTCGAAATTGCGTTCACGGCGTATATCTCTCCAGTACATCATTTTAACGTCAGGACCATCCAAGTTGAACTTTTTTTTGTCACTGAAGATAACGTTCTCCCATTCACTTGTCCAAAATCTTTACTTTTTGCAAATTCCAGACGAGCTGCTTTGTGCCTTGGCAGAAGCATAGGTTTGCGTACCATTTTTTCATACTTAATGTTACTATCTGAACTTAAAATTGGCTGAATACGACGGGTAATGATGTCAAGAGACAGTTTAGCCTTAATATCCCGTGAACTAGTCGCTGCATTTAAATCCAAATTATTTATTTGTCGTTTTGTTCGATCAGACACTAAGCAAGGTCGGCCGGTTTTACTGTTTTATTATATCCTGACGGGTTTTTTATATTTTTGACAGTATTCTTGCTTATTTCCGCAATATTGGCTATTTCTCGAATGCTTTTCCCTTCCCTGTGCAGATTAAGGATAGTTTTTTGCATATTCTCCGACAACTTTAATCCATTCCCCATTTTTACTTTATTAACGTGTGGAACTGTATTAAATGAACTTTTATTTAGCCTTTGATTGTTAAATTTACTTGTTCAGAGCTAAAAAGAATAAAATACTCACTTTTAACTACGAAAAACTTGAATACACAGTCAATTAGCACCACTTTTCTGATGGTGTACCAATAATTATTTCGTACTAGAAAAAAAAACGTCTCACAAAACTGGTCAGGAAAAAGTCCCCGAATAAAAAAATATATACTTTTAACCTGCCGTTACTTTCTTGATAAGTAGATATATTCAAAAAATTTGTGTGTCGCTACAAATGCTTACCATTTCTTAAAAATTTTGAAAAATATCTATGATAAGTGAGTGTCCCAATATTTATTTCGACCAGGTAGTCTCTGAGATCCAGGCTACCGAATGATCCGAATGATGTTTTTCGAATTGGGTTTCTCTATTGTGGCTATACTAATGATCCGATTCGATTCAGAAACGATTCCTTCTCTATGTTACACACATCCACACCCCTTGTGAAGGCAGATGAAGCATATATAGTATGTACATATATAACTCAACAAAATGAAACATTTTATTTACGCTTCGAACCAAACCAAAATTTGGGGCCTTTTGTATTTTGTTTAAAAATTTACTTTAAAAACTCAGTAAGTATATCCTGTCATTATTTTGTTCTACATCGGTGCATTTATTGGGTAGTTTGGTTTTCGTCCCGGGTGTAAACTTTTCTCGACAGGGCCACTAACCATGCAGTCCATGTAAAATATGTACATTTGCAATGCTGGATTTTGGCCAATTTGGCCAGTAATAATATATTTTGTAAAAATATTTCAACAAAATTTTATGTTTTAATGCCCCTTGTGAACAGCAATTACGGGGTTGTTCATGCGCAAGTGCCATTAACAACGAGCCGCTAACATATGTATGGAGTCATCGCTTACAAAAAGCTAATGTAGAAAATGTTGAGACAGCGGTACTCTTCCTCTCCTTTTCTGTTATTTTTCAGATGTCATTTGAAAACTCGAATTATACTTTCGTATATTGTTCAAAACATGATACGACAATCCATTAAGTAATTGGGGCTCCCCAATTCAGGCAATTTCACTTTACCACTCACACAGCACATCACATCTTGCAGAATGACACAAAATTAAATAAAATAAACAAACAAACATTTTTAGACCAAATCTGAGATTTATTTTTTATTACTGCATGCTATTTGGTGCACGCGTTGCGGAGACGGATGCATAGACACAGATTTGTTTCTGCAAATTTATAGTATAGATTGTCGAACCACTTACATTTTCCAATTAAGCGCGAATGCAAATTTTCCAACCTTTAAATTTCGCGCCGAAGGGCAGTACAAAAAATAATCGAGAAAAAACGAACAAAAAGTTATTTAACTTAGCTTTTAATTTGTAATAAATTATACACTACAACTACATGTCATGTACCACGTTGTGGCGCTATTTCTACCGCGGCGACTTCTTGAACTCACGCATACCCTACAACTCTCGCTGCTATGAAACTTCCACTTGTTCATGTTTTGTTTTTTGTTTTTTATGAAATTTTTGTTATAATTAAATAATAAATTATTGTGCATTATATTGTAGTAAGTAAATGCAGTGCTAAAATGTAAAGTAAATTCAGATGTTAGTCCTAAACTTTGTTGATATTTACCTGTTGATATTTACCTATACATACATACCTATAAATTGATAGTTCTGACGCGTGTAAGTATTTACAGGCTAATATTATTTGTCTGCACTCGTAGTCACAGACAAGGACATGCCCATTATACCCACCAGTCAGAGGAGACGCGCTGAGACGCAGGGAGACCCCACCATTTTGCAAATGGTAAAATGTTCACGAAAATCACTTTCACAAAAGCGCATCAGGAAAGATTAGTGGAGCTACTACATTCGATTTTATATCACAGAATATGGTGGTTACATGAGTCAGTGGATTACATTATTCACACCAAATATATAAAGTGTAGTTGCACAATCCAATGAAACTGGATAACATCAACTTTGTGAATCTTAACGTGTTATATAATATATAAACGTGTGTTTTTATAATAGCCTGATTGGCCCATGCAAAGTCGTGCTGACCATCATAGACTTTGTTATATAAAAAAAAACAAATAGGAAAACTATAAAAATCTAATAAATCCTTCTTAATCTTCGAACTAAAAATCATTTGTTTATCTGCACTTAATTATTCACGTAATAATATATACATACATATGTATATAAAAATACATAAGAGATTAATGTAAAATACATTTTGTAATAGCAAATAAATTCGTGGATAAAACAAAAAATAAATAATGAAACCTAATATAAAATATACCACAAACAGTTACCAGCATTTACAAATTTAGAAAACAAACAAAAACATACATTAATGTACCTTTATAATGAGGTGGTCAAAGGAATTTCACGACCCCTTACATATATACTAAATCTTGGTTGTTACACCGACAGTACAATGTACAGCAGAACCATGTAGAATGAGTCCAATAAAAAAATTTGTTCTACGTGGTCTCTCAACTGTGATGCAAGGGGAGAGATCGCCATCTTACCCTAATTGACTGCTCTTAATAAACTGTATTTCATCCTTATTTAATTTTAAACAAACAAATGGTGGGACCCACTTTTCCCACCACTAGAGAGCTCTGACTTGTTGACCAGCGTTAACTTCGGGATTCCTAATAGATCCACAAGAAATTTGTGATATGTAAATATCGTTTAAAAAATAATTCATTTTCGACATGTGGCCATGTCAAAAATCTGAAATCTGAAATGTTCCCCGTAGTTTGACATTGGAAAAGGGAAGATCTGACGGGCAAAGGTGACGGGAAACACTGCCAAGCTTAGCTTGTTGACACAGCTGCCAAACTCTGGCGCTTGTGTCAAGAAAAATTAGTCAAGTCCTTAACCGGCTGAACCATGAATCCATGAATCCCAAAGCTTGAAATTTTAGTACGCAGCAGTATTTATTTACTGGCAAGGCAAGGCAAAAAAACCATTCTAAAAACAATGTCAAACTAAATAATTAAATTATAATAATGCATTAAGGTATAATAACAATCCGTTCGTTGTCGCGGCAGCCTTACTCCGCCTTAACCCACTCGTCAAAAACACAAGTGTACATATACATGCATACGTGTGTATATTGTATAGTACATATGTATGTATATTGTGTGTAGCAATAGTTAATAAAAATCGATGAACTTGGTCCGTAAATCAATCCGACAATATCCTCTCTGTTAGAAGGCTTTGTTATCTTTGCAAAAAGCTGTTAAAAGCTTTCTTATCATTCTATTACATAAAATTATTGATTATATATTTCCCGAAAGTAATTGGCAGCAGATACAACACGAAAGTTTATTATTTACATACATATATTAAGCTAAACAACTGGCTAATCACTATGTAACGAAAAACAAAGCGGAAGTTTCGATTTTATAAAAAAGCCTAAAGCACACATGAAAAAACAGAAAGCATTCAGCAGATTTATTTGCACTAAATAAGAGACTAAAACGAAATTTTTGTTTAACTTTTAATAATATTTTTATATTTGACTTTAAAAAAAACAATAATAAATTATATGAAAACTTAAAAATTATTTCTTAAATTTAAACTAAACATTTCCTTAAATGTTATTTTGCTTATTTAGTTTTGTTTGTACCATGCCATTCAGTACAACCACTTGCTGCATACTGAGAGGAATTTCTTTTCGTCGACAGAACATTTTTGATTGAAAGCGCCTAAAAGAGGAATAACAACAACGTAAATGTAAAAACTTAGTTAAACAATTTTGCTATAATTTCAAATATAGTTAATTTCTTTTTGTTTATACGCGTACTCGAAGAGTAAAAGGGTATATTGTATTTGTGGTATTTGCTGTCTGTCCGTCTTGTTTGGAGGCTATAAGAGCTAGAGCAACTAAATTTTTTTTCCCGGCTGATGTGATATCTCACTCTTAGAAAAATGTTTCAAAATTTTTCCCCGCCCCACAGAGGGCGCTCATCTGTGGCGAAATAAAATCAAAGTCACGCTTACTGAAAGAGCACAGATAGTGGACAGATTATACGGCCAGTTAAAAGCACCTGAGACACTCATAAAACGCAATTACACAGAAAGCAATGATTAACTCGATAAATATTCAAATATATTCAGTATGAAAAACGTTACGTTAACAAAAAATAACGGGTTTTACCGTTTACCTTTTTTTCGAACAATCAACAAATTCTTACCGAAAGCGCTCCCAGCGGCAGGTAGTTCAAAAATTTGTTTAAAAGTATATTCCTAGTGTTGGAGAACAAACAAAATATAAAACAAAATTGCAACATAATTTGTTCGCAACATTTGGGTTTTGCTTGCAACATTTTGTTATTTGTTCTCAGCATTTTATATTTGGTCAAAACATTTTGTTATTTATTCTCAGCATATTATATTATACTTATGTATGTATGTACATATATCGACATGCTTCCGTTTTCGAACAATCAACAAATTCTTACCGACAGCGCTCCCAGCGGCAGGCAGTTGAAAAAGTTGTTTAAAAGTAATCCTAGTGTTGGAGAACAAACAAAATATAAACCAAAATTGCAACATAATTTCTTCGCAACATTTGGGTTTTGTTTGCAACGTTTTTTTTATTTGTTCTCAGCATTTTACAATTTTTGGTCACAACATTTTGTTATTTATTCTCAGCATATTATATTATACATATGTATAACGACATGCTTCCGTTTTCGAACAATCAACAAATTCTTATCGACAGCGCTCCCAGCGGCAGGCAGTTCAAAAATTTGTTTAAAAGTATTCCCAGTGTTGGAGAACAAACAAAATATATACCAAAATTGCAACATAATTTGTTCGCAACATTTGGGTTTTGTTTGCAACATTTTGTTATTTGTTCTCAGCATTTTATATTTGGTCACAACATTTTGTTATTTATTCTCAGCATATTATATTATACATATGTATAACGACATGCTTCCGTTTTCACATTCGAAAAATATTTGAGATTTACGTTTGAAATGGAAAGTTAGGAGGGACATTTGCGATATGCAAAATTTTTCGTTTTCAAAACGTTAACATATTTTTCGTAAAAATAAAAAGTAAATGTCTTTTTATGCTAGTGCAAAAAAAAAAACGCATAATTTAGTATTGTTATAGTTGGTGGAGTTTTACGGGCGAAGTCGATATATTTCGGAATATATATACATAATTTTATATTATATATGTATAGTGTATGTATACTTGATCAGCATCGAAAGGCATTAATATGTACATATGTATGTAGTTCTTATGCCTGTCTTGCCATCCATTTGTTTGCAAAAAACATACATACAAGATATGTACATATACTATAATTCTAGTAGAAACAACTAACAAATTGCTTTCTTCCATGGTAAATCATTTGAAAGGTGTTCAAAATCAGAAAAGAGGCTACAGAAAACAGTAACCCTAAAATTAAGAATAATAAGTTAATTTAAATGGAGTGCACGAAAAAAAGCTGCGGCCTGAAAATTTCCCTAAAATTGGTTTTTGTTATATTATTGTTTTGTTTTTATGATTAAGGAGATCGTTTTAGTTAATTATATATGTTGAAATTTTGAAGTACAAAACTGCGTTTAAATTTTTGGATTATCTTTTATGGTATAGGAGCAGTGGCGATTCAAACTTTTTCTTCGTAGCTGCACGAAATAAGCTCCGAGCCACTGTATATATGTACATGGCAGCAGACTTATGTATGTATGTACGTACTTCTTATTATCGTTTCGATAACATAACCAAATTGGGCTGTGGCACCGTGAACAATTATTTCAGATCAGATCTAATTTTGAGGTTGTATTAAACAAATTTTGTTTTAATCCACAAAGTCAATTGCACTGGCAATGATGTCAAAACATACTCACATTCAGGCAATGCATCTTATTTTTTCGTCTTGTTATCTTTCATTTCGTCCAGAAAAATGTTTCCGTTTTGAGAACGAAAAATTTGTGGCGTATTGCGGAATCGAAAATCCCGTTTTCAAAAATAAATCCGAAATTTTTCTAAAATTCCTCCATCCTCCAGTCGCAGAATATCCCACATAAATTTCCATTGGTAAAGAAAATAAAACTAAACAAATGGGCTATTCTGGTATCTAGCTTAGAATTACTTTCCCATGAAATTTTTGCCAGTTTTATTTAGCGTTCCAGTTTGATTTCGTTGCGTAGGTACCGTGTATGTGATCTGATTCTTTAGTTTTTTTGGCCGGATCCATTAAGCTGTGAAGATATGTTAAAGACAAGCCGGAGCTCTCTCATATTTGTAATGAACCCACGAAACTTTGTTAATAGCCTTTTAAGAGCCGTTTAGATTAAAGATATCGTGGTAATTTGTTTAGGAATCTGTGGCTAGTAAAGCGGTAAAATGGATATATGTACAATGAGAATATAAGTATACAAATATATTTTTCAACAGCATCCAATGCCGATTCGATATAGCCATGGTTGTGTGTTCCCAGAGACTATATGCTAGAGCAAAGTTTGATTCCAGACTCATGTGATATCACAGGGAGTGTGACCCCATAAAGGATGAAAATCTGTGGTGTCCACAATATTGAAGATAACAGAACATATGTATATCCGATCTGATCGAGATTCGGCAATCTGGTAGACAATGTCATTCTCTTCGATACTCCATTTTCCGTTTTCTTGTATCTTTCGTTTGGTTTCATTTGGTTGCTCTAGCTCTTATAAATAGTTTCTGAGATCTTTTTCAGAGCTCATCTGGACGAACGGGCAAAGCAGACGCTGTGGAGTGTGAGAGAGAGCGAGAGGAAACGATGCCTCTCTAAATGGTTTTCTCATTGAAGCTGTATTAATAATCCGATCTGATCCATATCTGATCGGGCCTCTGATAGATATGGGCTTTCTCTATGATTCTGCATTTTCCGTTTTCTTCTATCTCTAAAATTGTGGATGCCACAGGTTCGTCCTTTCTCGGCGCGGAAAGGGGCGGTGCGAAATTTTGGATTAAAGTACACTTGTAGCAGTGAATAGCAGTTGCAGCACATAAGTCTGGAACAAACATTTGGTTGCTCTAGCTTTGAATGTAGTTTCTGAGCTGGGCGAAAAACAAGACAGACAGACAGGAAGACATGGTTATATCTACTCGGCAATTAATGCTGATCAATAATACGGAAACGTTTCCTCCTCTGCGTTACACTCATCCACTTTTACCACAAATGCAGTACACCCCTTAACTCTTCGAGTGTGGGCGGGTATAAAAAACACATAATTATCTTTCTATTGATTTACTTATACGTAATTTTAAGCACAAATGATATAGAATTAATTTGTATACTACAAGTTTGGATGAATATGTAGATAAACTTTCAGGGAACATGGAACTTCTACACAAGTACACACATAAATATATGTAACACACATTTGTACATACATATGTACATATGTAGGTAAAACATATATAAAACATTTCTTTGGTCCGGCTGTAATAATTAAATTTGGAACGGTACATTTGGTACCGGTAAATTTGGTACATCACGATTCGATGTACTTTTATGTAGCTCATAATAAGTATAGAGGCCCTACTGGTTAATTACCCCCTTAATTGGAGGCTCAAACAGGAAGTAACTATGTATTGGCCAGTATCTTGAGTGTTGTGGATTCTAGTAGCTTGTCTTGATTTTAAGGTGAGAGAGAGGCGTGTGATAAATTCCAAGCCTCCCGTACTCTCCACCCAAATGAACACTTGAGTCAATGGTTCCCTCTCTATCTTAATCGCTATCGCTATCGCTATCGTGATCCTGTCTTTTGCCACAAGTGCGACTTGCCAGCAAAAATACGCCTAAAGCCACGGCAAGTGCAGAAACTCCCATGGAAAATTGTGATAGCCATGAAATTTGTATATCAATGGGGTTATTGTTACCTATTGTTTCAGCTGAAGCAGGGTTGCAGCAGAAGCACTGAGCTTTACTGGCTTGCCGATGGTAATAAATGTATAGTATTTATGAAGTATCTAAACTTGGAAAGAATACCTCTACTGCTGGCACGGAAATGTCAACGACAATGTGAATTAAACACATTGATCCCACCACTGTGCCGAAGCGAAGGCACCGAGATTTATCTGAAAAATTCTTATCACATGTCACAATTTAGTTCCAGTCGAGGAGTCGAACAAGCATGTCGGAAAAAAACACACAAAGCCAAGAGGGATCAGCTGTTATTTTTCCCAATGCGGTTGCTCCGACTCCGAAATTAATGACACAAAATGAAATGTGGAAAGTGATGCTGTCAACAGCACTTGTTGGATTGGATTGGATTGGGTTGGATTGAAGAGAAGAGACGAGACGAGAAGAGAAGACGCAATGCCACTGAAAAACAAGACAAAACAGAACCATGTCAAGTGCCGTGACAAACAGATACATACATATACATAGTCTACCCACTAAGAAATAGGAAATATACAAGTGCCAATGGTTTTTTTTCGATTTAAAAAATGTTCATATTAAAATCAGACCGTTTGGATATATCATCAATTAAAAATCAAACAAACAAGTTATTCTCATGATGACTATATGATAAAATATAATGATCCGATTTCTTTTTACATACATTATATATGTACATATAAGTATATAAGATCACGGTCTGTCCGATAGGATCATAAGTACAATATTATATATACCATACCATATATATAACACTCTTATGTTAAAAGTAGCTATAGATTTGTTCTCGTCTAAAGAATTTTTTTAATGAACACAGGATGGGGTGGGGATGATGATGGGGTAAGGGGACGTCCGTCTGCACTATCAATCTGCTATCCTATCTGAGATGGAGATGCCATTCGCAGTGAAATTGAACAAGCGACAGTACGACACGGGCAATGGCGAAATGTCTGGCGTTAATACGCCAGGCTATTGGTAAGGGCTCACTGCTAGGGTTCAGAACTCACAAAATTTTGAGCAGCTTTGCTGCTGCTGCTGCTGAAGCTCCCCTTTTTCCTTTTCCGGACGAGTGGCTAATTGCCCAGTGAAGTGGACGCTCCGCTCCGACAAAGCCAAAGCCAAAGCGAGTTGTGCTGAGTTGATGATGACGACGAACCATCCACCGCAGCCGGCTCGGCTAAATTCTCATTGTAATTGTCATCATCGTCTTCATCTTTCACTGGGGGCGCATCGTATTGTTACTTAAATGATTTCTGTGTTGTTCATTATTGCATCCGAAATAATGAAACAAAGCATTTTCATTTCAGCTCGCAGAACACCCCCCTAAAATTTATAAAAATCAAATTCAACAGGAGTGGGCGTGGACCTTATCATATGATAGTTGTAAACTGGAAATACCTTTGTTACTTCCTGGCCTGGCTTACAGATTTCTAGAAAAAAATAATATAAAAATATAATATTACCTCTGCTCATATATGCATACATATTTACACACATGTACATATATATTAGGGAAACTATAAATATCCTTACGCCAATTTTCGGACGTTTATGGTTATATGTATTCCACCAGACAGACTTCAAGGTAAATCGGTGAGATCCGACATATGGATCTGCCCTTATGGCAGAGCAGCGAATAAATTTTACTTTGAAGTTGCAAGTTAACTAAACTTGGTGCTGGTGCTGCTTGTGAACCGTGGTGCACAGTTTGCGAGAGATAGTACTGTGTAGTACTAGTTGTATCTCATGCTGTCCCTGTCTTTAAATTTAGATTGAACTTGAAGTTGGATCAACTGGGCGTGTGCTAATAGTATAACTTCATCAAGAGAAAAACGCCTACTTTTCATATTAATGCTGAAGTGACGCAAATGTGTGTGGCTCACCAACAAACACGCACGCGTCCGCAGACGACACCACCCCGAAAAGTAAGTCAAACATACAAAAAGGGTCGGTCGGTCAGGTCAGGCAGTGGCGAAACGAAATGTATTGGTAGTATGTAGAAACGTTGTGAAAAGTATGATGCCGAGAAGGGTGGTAAGGTTTCGGGTTTGGATATCCCTTTGATTGTTTTTTGGGATTTTCATTATTTCATCTCAATGATTTTGAATTCATGAAAATTGCCGAAACATTTGTTATACAATAATTTAATTTGCTGCCTATGACGAGGGACAGATAAGATTTGAATTTTCGACGGACAGGGCGCAAATGCTAGAAAGTATCTACAAAATTATATGTTATGTGTGTACTATATGTACATACATATGTATATACATACACTGTACATGTACACGGGTACATATAGTATAAGTATATTTTCTCGCCTACAACTAATTCACATCCCTTTGTTCCGGTTTATCTACAAGTATATCGGTATGAGCATCAGACCACAATGCCCGAATCGATATGGTCACACTTTCTGTTCCCATGCAATCTAAAACTACATAAACTAAACTAACTTACTACCCCAATTATACATATACACCATACAGATGCACCTAATTAAATAACCGAATCGACTCAGTTTTGTATTAGTGTATGTGATGTGTGCCTCTTTCTATACATTTCTACTCATAAGATTACAAAAGAGATCTTACAAGCATAGATAAAAGACATCTTCTGGTACTGAACTTTGATAAATTGTGACAGCAAAGGTAAAGCAACCAGAGGACATATAGTTCATATATGTACATAAATTTCAATATTTTCATTTCAACGGTTTTAATGATTGTAAATGATGGATGGATGGTTGCCTCGACTTTTCTTACCATGACATAGATCCTCTAAACTGATCTTTTCCATCAGTCAAGTCAATTGAATGACGTCGGCAAACATGGATACACACACAACAGGTGCTCCAATCTAAATATATTCATTCAAAGGATCAGCATTCAGGCATCTTGCCAGTCTGCCCGTCGGTCTTTCTCTACAAGGAAATAAGGTACTCTTTTTCCTTCTTCTTGAGAGTCTTCTTGAGGGTATCCACATACATAAATACATACATATGTAGTATAATATTTTTAGTTAGCTCGATCAGCTCAATCAGCTGAGATTTTTGATCAGCAAGCGCTATGAAATAAATCAGATGTTTTGCAAATTGCAATTGTATGTAATCCTCCATTTGATGCGCACCTAAATACAACTGAGCTTAACTTTGTTGACCACCACCACCACCACCACCTACCTACCTACTAATCCCTTTTTACACGTTTATAGCCGCGCGTAAGTGTTTAACCATACTCTTACATATGTATGTATGCACATGTGAACATATCTGTAAATATACTTGAGTCGATGGTCGATGATGGCATAGGGTCAAAGCAAGCCAAGGCCGAGCAAAGGCTCGCGCAGTCGTCCATATAATTAATCACATTTGTTCTAATATATTTATGTACATCCTAAAAATGTCAATGATAATTTCGCCGTAGCGACATTAGCTTTTTTCAAACTTTCCTTGGCATGGAGAGGGAGTTCCTCTCTCCGGCAGATCTTTGCCCGCGCTTGTCGGATTGATGCACAATTAATGCTCGTCTGGTCCAGCACTTGGTAATTGGCAGCCAGGCGACCAGACCACCGATCGATAACAATAAAATTGTTAAAAGCGCAAAATGCCGCAAAGAGTGTAATTTGTCGAGCACATGAACGAACAGGGAGAGGTACGACCCAGGCCCAGGCTCAGAAACCAGGCGTATTTGAATTCATCAATGGCGTGTTTAAGCAGTTTGTCAGCGACACGTGGCAGAGCGGCTGTTGGCCTTTCGAGTTCGCTGGCAACAGCAGGCGGTGGCGATGACGTTGGCTGTGCTAGAGCAACGATTACAAACGAGGAAGAGGATAAGAACGAGGGCCGGGCCAGGCCGTGTGTCGATGCTGATGATGATGTAAAACGTCAGTACTATTCAAAAACAGCCACCACCACACCCCCACCCTCACAGCTCACAGCCCAGAGCTCACAGCTGGATACGAGGTGCAGTAAATAGAGATTTAAACGCCCATACTGGCTGGCTGGCCACTTTGCCGCTTGGCGTTGTCAACGCAACGCAACGCAACGCCACGCCACGCAACGACAATGGCCCATTTGTAATACCCATTCGTACCCATTCATTGTTATAAACTAAATTGCTGAAATTCGTCGTATACCGTACATCAGGGTCTGCCAAAAAATCGAACGACGCTTTAACTTAAGGGTATGCTTCCTTGATTCCTCCTTTGGGAATGAATCGTCATTTAGTTTCCTCTCACATTAGTACATAGTTAACCCTTCAACAGCACACGCGTTCGTTCACTGGAATATATTTTTTCTTCAAATTATCACTTTTTACTTGCGGCATTTGATTTATCGGAGCGCTTCTAAAGTGAGTGGCATGAAATTTACAAGTAACAGCGCGTATTTACGTTCGAAAAAAAAACAAAAAACAAAAAGTTCAAAATGATCGTAGTTCGTATAAAACTAGATTACTTACATATCCTTTTACAGGCAACTATGCCTTAAGTGCTGAACAATTTTAAATGCGAAATTAATTAACAAAGTATATAAAATACCAATCAGCACTTTTGAATGAGCGGAACACAATATATTTGGCTTTTACTCGAATGCGAGACGAAGGAACGAAGCGGATGCAAATGCTCGATGTACTTGTTGGCGTTGTTTACCATTTTTCTACGTTCCAATTGTCGTAGTTGATTTCGATCAGCTATTTTGATTGGGTTTCACTCTTAGTTTCATTAACATTGGGCTCGTCGTCTGTGCCACCTTGCATGATCCTGGCATTGTCTTCTGTACCACACACACACAAATTGAACTATTCATCTTACGTATGATATATGTATATACATATGTAGTACATATATAAATTAATATTAGTATATATAAATTTGGGTATAAAAGATTTGTGGTAAAAGTGGAATTGTATAACGCAGAGAAGGAAAATTTTCCGAACCCATTAATTCTTGATCACCATCAAAAGCCGATTCGATATAGCCATGTCTGTCTGGCCGTCTGTCCGTCTTGTTTATCGCTAGTTTTCAGAGACTACATATAAGACCTAGAGCAACCAAATCCTTTTTCCAGACTTATGTTTTCTGCTCTGTGTATATCACAGAAGTATGTTTCCGCTCCTATAAAAGTCGAAAATCTGTTGTGTCAACAGTTGAAGATACAAGGAAACGGAAAATGAACCAATGGATAACCAAATCTACCAGATTGCCGCCGAATCTGGATTAGACCGGATGATTATTAAGGCACGAATGATGAAATTAATTTACAGTTGCTTTCCCCCTCTCCTTCAGCGGGGCAGGTTGGTGACAGATGTAGCAAAAATATGTAAAATGCAAAACTGATCAAATATTTTAAAATTCCACCATTCCAACATCTGACCAATTTTATAATAATACTAACAAAATGTATAACCTTCTCATGCCTTGTAACTAGACAAGTTGAAGTATTAACTGATAGATACCATTTATACAAAACGTAAAAAGTAGTAGTAAGAAATTAACTTCCGAGGCAATTCTTTCCCCTGGCTTCTGTTTTTGCTTCTGCTTCAGTTCAATTCAGTTTTATTTGGTCGTATAAGGGGGGGTACGCACCATACGATTCTATAAACTCGAACAATAAATTAATAAACGATGGTAGCTTTTGGTAAGCAAATATTACGAATCAGATTCTGCACGCTCCTTTGTTAATTTCCCGTGCACACGCTCACTCAAGCTCGCCCTCCTCCCCTCTTACCTCATACCAATGGCACTCAATAAGCGCAATAGCAGTTAAGGACGATACGATGATACCGATGTACCCTCACATCCAGTCCAGTCCCTTGAATAACCCACAGCCGCCGCATTAGCTTGACTTGCCTTGCCTTGATTTGTCCTTCGTGTTGGTGCGCAGTTATTTAAAATAATATTTCCGCATCCGGCAAATAATACGAAACGCGTGCTGCCAGCCAGCCAGCGCTGTGCTGTCCCAGTCCCAGTCCATGTCCAACAAGTAATGCCGATTTCATCACTGTAATTGGACGTAATCAATAATGTTCCCCCTTCAGGAAGAGCGCTTTAAAGTCCATATCGTCCAGAGACTAATTTCAATAGTCCATATGAATGGTATATACCAAATAACTGTTTAACTTTTTTTTCTTTTCGACAGAGTATGCAATTTGTTATGTACATACATTTTAACATGCATATATGCATGTTAGTATTTATCTATTAAAACTTTTACATATGTACAACTTTCATACGAGTGTGTACATATGTACATATTACACACAAAGATAGATCGCGCCCTTTTAACACAAAAAAACAAGAACCACAACGGCGGGAGCATGCAGTTGTATTCAAGCGCAAATCCACACACAATGCATCATTTTATTTAATTGTTTACTTCAAGGGTAGGCTCAATGCAGAGCAGAGCAGAGCTGAGCATAGCAGTGCACCCCTAAGTAGGGTTTGACTGTCAAAATGTTCATGTTCCTCTATTTGTCTAACAAACTCTAGGACGGGTTCGGGACAGGGCGGGAGTCGGCCGGCATGCGAAGCACTCGTATTTGTTCGTCTGTTTAGTGTAGCAACTTTGACCTCTTTTGTTCGTTACAAAACCTTGTCGGCATCGGCTGCGGTTTTTTTCTCTTTGGTTTTGGTCCTGTCTCCCCGATTCTTTGTTATCTAAGCTAAATTACACTCTCGTCCTTTTGCTTCTCTCTATTCAATTGTTGTCTGTCTGCTGTATTCTCGGGTTTTGTTCGACTCTTCGACTGCGATTGAATCTGTGGCCTGACGACTTTTCGTGAGCCAACTGGACACTCTTAACATGCGCTGGGTTTTGATGAGATCGCAGAGTAGATCGAGAGTAGAGTATCATCAGTAGGGCCGGCTGTTTTCTTTTCAATGTCCCGCCCATAAACATTTGTTTGTTGTTGACACACGCCTAATGACAATATAATGTATCATACAAGTACATACATGTTTCATTTATGGCCTCAATATAAACAAAAATTCAATTAACAGACATAGCCAATTGGCCAGCCTCTTGAAACTCCCATATGTTCTCGCCTTCTCACCGTAGTCACAATCTCTCTCAAATCACAGGGTACATATGTATGTACATTAGATTGGTGCAGGTATAAAGTGCGTTATATCATTCTAGGATTGTATTTTGATTTTCAACTCAATAAACTAAACTAAAAACTGTTATGTTTTCTCTAGACCAGTACCAGTAAGTATTTATGAGTTGAATTTTTGGTTTTTTTTTGTGTCGATACTTCCACGAAGTTACACTAATGCTACAGCCAAGGATGAACTATATATGTATTAAGTATAATACAGCGCGGAATCTAGGCTAGGATTCTAGGCTGTGGATTCTAGAAACGTAGCCCTTCTTCGCCCAACCGACTGAGGGGCGCATCCGCATGACGCGTAAAGCCGCACCGGTCGAGTAAATGCAGGAACAATGGATGTTATACTAATATTCGGGGAAAACTATAACTAAACACAACTTAAAGAGCTAAACATACATACATATGTACATTCAAACACAAAAAAATCTTATTTAGAAGTAGATATAATATTGTAGATGGAATTATAACTTGAGAATAAGACCCTTAACGGTTCATTAATGCTGCTCAACAAATCATAGCTCTCTACGTCCGCCCACGATTTTGTTACGATTAACTAAAGGTGGAGTCCAGATGTATTCAGTACTGAAGGCACACTATACAGAAGAGCCTTATTCTAAAATCCAATGAATTAGCAAGATACAGAACGTCATCAAAAAAGGGTCTCCATGAATGGATGTCAATACGATCTGTCAATATGTCGATATGTGTTAAAAGTTACCAAAATTGATCATCATTCGATGTAATAGTTGTTTTTCTGCGCATAGGAAATTTATATATATGTATATGCATAATGTGCATATGTTATAGTTAAGTTTATTTCATAGGTACAACCCTACATACATATGTACATACATGAGTACATATGTATTCCTGCTTAATGTTAATGCATTAGTCACATGGAGTTCAATGAGTTAGTTACGTGGTTTCGAACAATAAGTATGATTTACCTATTTTAACATTTATTTAACATTTAAACTAACTACCGTTCTCTGAATGACCTCTCTCTCTCTGTTATATGTATGTATGTACATATGTAAGACCCGGTAATAAATACATGTAGATACATTTACATATAATGCCCATATAATTGAAGATGCCCATTCACTTTCAATGGGCGGGGTCGGTGTTTGAATTTTTATAATGTACGAGACCAGTGAGTGCAACACAATATGAAATAATTTAACGTTTATTCACACATTCCAGAAAAATCAGATTCGTCACCTCCACAATGCTCCATGAAATTTTTGGCACACGCAGAAGGAATTACAAAAATTCGAACCGGGAATAAGTACGTATTTCCCTTTGAAGAACAAGCACCCTACCTACCACACAGAGATGCCGTCAGTGAGCGAATGGGCCAAAGGTTGTGTGAATGGGTGGGTGGGTGACGGGGACGGAGACGATGGATGGGGGCTTATCCGTTGATGCGTGTGACTTCAAAAATCCCAAAAACGTGTCGGGCGGCATGTTGAGTGCGAGTAGGCTTGAATGCTGCTTGAATCTTTTGGGGATGGTTGGTTGTAAGTTCTTGGATGCTACTAGTTACTTCTCTGCTGGTCGGTCCTTGCTTGCTTGGTGGTGGAAATTGTGTAACTGACATATACGGCAATTTGCAAGCCCAAACACAAATCCAAACACAAACCCAAACACAAACCCAAACCAACCCAAGCCAGGCCGCTGCGATATGCAGTAATACTAATTTCGAATTGCGTGGTCTAGTAGAGTTTCTAGATTTAAAAATTCAAACTTACGGCCAAGAATGTGGGTAACTCTTTTATTGCCATTTACGAACATCTCTGTTTCTGAACCTACTACATAGATGCAGCATGCATTCTTTACTCTAAAAGTTGATTTTCGTTGGTTAGTTATTTTGAAATATCTTTATTATTTTTTATAAATAAACATGGTATGCGAATCACCCACCCACCCATCACTAGTGGCTGTGAGTTCGAGGTGCTTTCTGCTTTTCAACAAAACAAAATATTATAATGGGAATGAGCACAAGCCTTTAACATAAGGTATGCTTTTATCTATATATATACATATGTACATACATACATACACACGTATGTAAAAAAAAAACTAAAAAACGAAACTTGTGTACATGCGTTCATTCATATGCATATGCAGACGATACGAAAGATGGAAATGGGTTCTCTTGTAAACATGTATGTATGTACATACCTGCAAAAATACATACATATGTACATACACATGCATACATCTACATTTACATATATGTATGTATGTATGAATGAATTGCAGTTTTGTTTGCCATCGTTATTACCATCTGAATTCATAAAGTTCAATTATCAAACAACCAACCAAAAATGGGTTATCATGGTAGAAAGGGACAGCTTTACATTGACATGCCATCTTGTTGCCATCCCTCTTTTACTCAACTCACTTCCATTCATTCAACTCTGTTTCTCTGCTTCGTCATTGCCATCTCTGTTGCGTAGCTACAACCATCTCTCTCTGTTTCAGATTTGGGAAACGGGCATACCCGTACATACCCATACTTGCGATGGGCGCAACCCAACCAGAACGAAAGAGACAGATAGTGTGACAGTGTAACTCTGTCAAAATGGCTGCTGGCAATGTTGATTCCGCTGTGCTATTGCTGCTCTTGCCAGTGTTTTTTCGCATGAGAGCTCATTAACGTTTCGCTTGGCTAAGTGCGCGCCTCGCCTCGCCACTGAAACCAGTTAGTAGAAGAAAATTTTGATCAGAGCAAACTAAGACCGACGCCGACGTCACGATGGCTGCGATTTGATTATTTCGAATGCACATACTAGTTCTTGGATTGATAAACGTGGGCGCAATCCGTGGCCCTGCCTGCCGCCGGGTCGCTGACGGCACGGCAGCACCTGCCTGCACCTGTGTGTCAGAGATTATATCGGGACCAATTTGTAGTTCAATTTTAGTTCCGACTTTCGAACCAGAGATATTCCGTTACGCTAAAACAACGTCAATGTAGTACAGAGTGAATAGAATATGCCAAAAATCTAAAAGAGCTGGCAAAGAGTACAAAAATAATATAACAAAAAAATTGAAGAAAATCCAACAACTAGCCCGCCGAGTACCGCTACAGTAAAGTAAAGGAACAACGGAGTTATATATGTACATACATATTATCGTTTTTATCGTATTATAGTGATGACAGTCTAGTGCTGACTAAACAAGTGAAAAAATAATAAAAATATATGTATACACACAAGAGTAACAAAAAAAAAATGCTTGCAACGACAACGAAACGAAATCACACTGTTTTGTAAACTACGCAGTGATTCGCGCGGAAATAAATACACGTACTTGTATAAAGTATAATTTGTATTAAGTACTTACATACATACATATGTATATGCATACATACAACGTTCATATTGGCATCGAAATTGGCAGTGAAATCACCAATACACCAATCAGCAATCATGATGCTAACTACTGAGCACATCATGCATGGCCACCATCCCCACTCTTCGGTCGGTCAGAGTGCGTTATTTGGATGCTCCACGGCGGGTCATAGTGGTATCAATCAGTTAGGCGGCGTCTATGTAAATGGCCGTCCCCTGCCCGACTCTACGCGTCAAAAGATAGTCGAGCTGGCTCACTCGGGCGCTCGTCCTTGTGATATTTCTAGAATACTTCAAGTTTCGAATGGCTGCGTAAGCAAAATATTGGGCAGGTAAGACACAAACTCCATACATATGTAATAAACTCCAGTATAATCTGTTCATTAGCACTATAGGAGACACTCAATGTAAATATGTATTTACATACGTTCTAAAATATGTAATTCATGAACTCATGCATAAATCAAACGAAATTATCGTGTTATGCACATACATATGTACCCTGCGTTTTCAGAAGGTCCTTCCTACATACATACTATATGTATATGTATGTATGGTATACAATGCTATTACCTCTGAGACCTTAAAAACCATTAACATATTTAGGTCTACGTTTTTCGCTAGTCGAAGCAAGTCGTTGTTTCTTTCATCAGTTGTAAATATATGTATTTAAAACGTTTCTGTACCTCCTCCATATGTCAGTATCAACCAGAACCAAGTAGTAATAGGCTAGTTGAGTATACTTGAATAATCCTTATTAAGCACTATATTTTATTCTCTCTTTGTTTTAGATACTATGAAACAGGATCAATCAAACCTCGAGCAATAGGTGGTTCCAAACCACGAGTAGCTACAACGCCGGTCGTACAAAAAATTGCCGATTACAAGCGGGAATGTCCCAGCATATTTGCTTGGGAAATTCGAGACCGACTTCTTTCGGAGCAAGTTTGCAACAGTGATAACATTCCAAGTGTAAGTGTTCGAAACGACGGCGGAACCCATCGAATTGTGTACAATTTAAGTTGTACTATGCCATGCTCATTCCATCCATTTCAGTTTTACGTTATATGAATTTTTTTTCAACCAATTTACTATAGATAGAAACTTGAAGACACTTTCGACCACCACATTTAGAATAGACAGCCCATTCAATTTTCCAGCAACAGTTAGTCTGTGTGTTAGTCTGTTTGAACGAACAGTTCTCGTTTACAGTTATTAAAAGCTCTAAGATAAATAATGGTAAAAGACTTGGACCTACATAAGTATTAAGTGATTTATGCGCAAAACCAGTTGTGCAGAAGTCAAGTTGAAAAGTTAAAATGAGAAAATATATTAAATTATATATTATATATATTACAACAATTATTAGAATATTATAACTTGGTTGGTTGTGCGCACCAAATGACTTAATCCAAATGCAGAGGGAGGAACAGAGGTACTAGAAATTTTGTTCAATAAATAGTTGAACTTTCTTGTCGGTGCATATTTTGCCTATGCAAATATGTACATACCACCTGGGTACACAAATATTCAAAGATAATTTTAAAAAAATCAAATCAGCGGAGGCGATCGGGGGAATTTTTTTTAGTAAGTCAATATTGAAAAATATCCATAAATTTGTAGTTTTAAAAAGCAATGTTTTTTTTATAACTGTTGTTATTTTTATTAGGAGGCAATAATGGTAACGATGAATACACCTTTAAAAGAGATGAGCAAGATAATCATACGATGCATAGCTTAATTTTTTATTCGCCCTGAATGATGCATTTGCATGTGCATACAAATTTAGTAAGTTGATTCTACCTGGAAAATGGTTCATATATCTCCTTAGCTTAACCCACAGATTTTCGCAAAGTTTCCATTTTGTAAAGAAAAATGATCAAAGCCCCAGTAGGCGTTATCTTTTTCAAATGACACGCAGTAATCTGATTCCGACTGTCTTTGTACAAAATGTGAATGTTAGATGGGATGACTTTTGCAAGCACCTGTAAGTATTCTGATCTATTCTGAATACGGACGGAAATAGATAGCTTTATTTTTGAAATAAACATGTAGAACATTGCGATTGAATTTTCTTAAAAAGTTATGTTTTTATCAAAAAAGAGCTCTTTCAACAGACCACTACATATGTAC
Organism: Drosophila bifasciata; assembly: GCA_009664405.1. Classification (NCBI taxonomy): domain Eukaryota; kingdom Metazoa; phylum Arthropoda; class Insecta; order Diptera; family Drosophilidae; genus Drosophila; species Drosophila bifasciata. The sequence continues at coordinate 1,043,627 of CM019045.1, forward strand.
ATACTTAGTTATCCACAAAAGTTTTGTTCTTAGCAAAGTTTCAGCCAGAGCCTGTTTTTAATGATTAATTAGAGCCTTATTTCACTACCTTGCAAATCTTAGTTGAAAAATTGTACAATGTGCAGCTGTCATAGATAGGAAGACAGATACTGCCAATGCTAGTCTTTATTTCTTGTTGTCTGGGAGGACCAGTTGATTTGTACTTCAGATGAGATTCATTAGGGTTATCACTAAACTAAAATACTAATTCCAAAGTAATTTTGTGTGGAGGCTGGCAGAACAACTAATTCTTAATCCGGCAGCAGGGAAAATTGTCTGCGATCAAGATTGCTGTAAAGTAGATATATCCAAACAAAAGGCTAGGGCGCACAAAGGATTAAATAATTTCAAAACAAAAAGAACCCATCGCATTTAAAACGGATAAGGGAATGGATACATATACTTTGGTCTAGTTTCGGAGATCTTCTTCTTTTCAATGGTCTCAGCCGAGTGAATACATTTTCATTATTCCATCAGGTAAACAACCTCATTGTTCCTCTCTTCGTCTAATCCCGCAGAAGAGCAAGCCCATTTTCCTAGTGGTAGATTATATGGCTGTTGGATGGTTGTAAGGATTTTGAAGCCGCAGAATGTTATTGTGAAATCTTCATCTTAAAATAGAAAGAAGTAGAAAGGGAAGGCAGGGAGTGGGCTTCTAGTGCCGTTTCAATATAAAATTAGAAACCACATTCGGGCCACAATAGTTTATATCGCAAGTTACATTAACCTTCGTACTGAGTAAGCTTCTGTTCGTCCCCAACCTTAACCCTAACCCTAACTTGAACCAAACATTTGACTTGCTCGTGTAATCGCTTGAAGACGTCCGTCCCACAGTTTTCTCAAGTGACACTCCAAATCGCTCCCCATCACATCTATTCCAATGTAGCCGACTAAACTAAACACACACGCTCCGCTAAGTCACTGTTGATAACTGCTGCTTCAATAAACCATTCATAATAATTGTCCGATAGGAACGGATTTTTGGCGATTTTGTTAATACTGAACAATACGGAATTCCCTATTTACTCCAAAGCATAACTCCATAACTCCAAGGTACCCATCATCCCCACCTGTAAATTGAGAAGTCCCTTCGCACCTTATTTGATTAAATTTCCAAAGCCCACAAGGTATCCGATTGCTGATTCCTGAGGTACAGGTACTCGTACGTATGTATATAACATTCAAATTGGTGGGATGTTTTTTTTACACTTGGCTTATTGATTACTACATAGCAGCAAGAGTTGAGTAGTTTGAAAACGTTCACAACGAATTTTGGCTCACGTGTGCGAGAGTAGTTCTTTTTCATGAATAGTCGGACCCATGATGAAATTATACACAAGGTGATCGATCCCATCCGTAAGCTATTTTCGCTTGCACTGCTGAGAGAGCTTTGACGCCATGTCTGGATAAGAGAGGCAAGACAGAGAAAGATACATATACAGAAAAATTGTTTTGTTTTGTTTTCTGTACTCTTCGCAGCCTTGAAATAGGCAGCCAAATAAGCTCCGAAAAGAGTGGGTGGGTAGGTACATTTTCTACTATATACATATGTACATATATGGATATAGATGAGTGTGTTTATGCTATGGCGGTGTTCTTTAGAAAAAACTGAGATTTTTTAACAAGTAGAAACCGATTCGACTAGTTGTTACACTTTGTAACGATATGAAGAGGGAAGTGGGAAGATACAAAAAATACTTGTCATGAGAACTGAGAAAACCACAGAGAGAAAGAGAGAGAGTATGTAGGATTTGGGAAAAACCAGCAGAGAATAGCAGAGTCTGTTGAGCTAACAGAGCCAACAGCAGACTACACAACAGCAAGAGAGACAAGAAGCAGTCGTCGTAAGAAAGGAGGAGAGAACAAAAGTTCAACGATCGCTGCAGCTCAATTCGGTGCCAAAGTCTCTCTCGTCAACACGTAAAATTAATAGCGCAAGAAGTTAACGAACATTATCAGTTTTAAACATTCACCCATTGTAATCCGTGCAAAATCAACTAATCATAATATCAATAAAGAAGAATATATAATAAAACTGTCGTCCTGGAGTCATCCAATAACTACGGAAACCCGGGGACACATGTATACATACCATAGTTAGAATTCTTGCACTTCGTTTATCCTCTTTCCTATGTATTTGGCAAATTTTGGAAATAGGTTCACTTTTCAGTTTAATTTTACACAAGAAGTGCCACACAAAGCCGATATTTACATACATACATATGTACATATATTACTTTATGGAGTTGGAAACGTTTCTTTCCATTTTCTTCAGATAAGAATCTGTTTAGTATCCCCTAGTCAGATAAATTTGATTTAAATTGAACAAAACAGATAATACTTCGTACTTTTACTAAATGTACTTACTATATGCATGATCGTATCGAACGTTTGTATGAAAATAAGTAATTTCAAGCGTCGGATATATGTACATACATATGTATGTATAGTATGTACATACTTTGTTGTTTGCTTTGAAAACTTTTCTATAAAATGTAAGTACACTCTACATACATAAAAAAAAAAATAACATGACAAGCTTCTTGATTCACTTGATTCAATTTCTTTGATGTTCTTTGATGCTTTTATGTACAAATAATAACGACCAGTAATTCATTATACCCATACTCGGCGGTACTTGTACTTGTACAACAGGCCAACGGCAGCTCAATTGTGCTAAATGAGGAGTAAAGTGTCCAAAGAAATGTTGGACCCATGGCACGTGGCAACACTTAAGGCAACTGCTAAAGTGGCATTTTGTATGTTTGTGGTAATGACGTTTGTATCTACTATATGTACATACATACATACATATGTACACATTGTAGACATATGTTGTAAATGCATTAAAGTTTGTACATTATGAAAGTGTCTAGTATTAGGCACATCTCCATTTAGTTAACTGGTTATACATATGATCTTCTGTAGCAATACAGAGTTTGTTTTCAATTCTATGTCGCTTAATATTTCTAATCGAGGGTTCCTACTTGCATATACATACATATGTATCCTGCGTCATTCTGATCAATATAGGAGGTACTGATGGTAGTGATAGGGTCATAATAGCATAATAGAAGTATATAAATCAGCCCCTTTCCATCTAGTTTCCGGCAACGAAGTACCATCCAGCCCGTTCATGGGGTTGGTTAGATACGCTTCCTTTCGGCTGTTACATGAATCTACACTAAAACAACATCTCATGCTCTAAGAATAGGGAATAAAATGAAATGCCGGAATTTCCTTCCCAAAAGTGTATAGAGTTGAAAGTGTTACATGTAAATCGGGTGTTGCTCGTTGAAAGCCATGCCTAAGAAGAGTAAGAACTTCAGACCTCCGCGATCATTTCTGGAGTTCATTCCAGAAAAGATGTACCTTTAAACGATAGTCAAAAGGTATACCATATTAGCTCGATGCCTTAGTAAATGGAATCATCATTCAAACCTCCCCCCAGCTCACTTGCTCCTACCATAGGACCGTCCGTTGTGAAGCCGCATGGGCGTGTATCCCTTGATAAGATAGTCAAATGACACTTCTTTATTAGGGTTTAATTCAATTATATCTGGAGCCTGCACATGTTCTCCAATAAATTAGACCGTTGTCGACCGATACTTCGCGAATAGGAACACCAAATGGCACTGTTTTAACTAACCATCATGGTGAGAGATGAAGGAATTTGACAGGCAGACGGAAATGGCAATATACATAGAGCAAGAGTCTTTGTACATGCTTTAAGTGTTTAAGTGTTCAGAGGGACAATCATTCTCCTATCCAAGGGTATACAAATATGTATGTATGACTCTCTCTCTCATTCTTACAGTCGTTCCTTCAGTTGTTTTTTTTTTTACTTTTTAAAGGGAAATTACAAAAATCCTGTATCTTGTCTCCTTATATTGTCTCGAACCACAAATTTAGGATATTGTCAATACTGTGTAGTTATGGGTCTTCTTGAAATTGTATTATTTAATCCGCTTTCATGAATCTATGCCAAACGATTGATTCAAAGATTAATTTGGTGTTCGAATATCGGATATCTGAAGATTTGCTGCATTCTTATAGTTCTTTAGGACGTTGATGTGCAATGACTGCACCATCAAGTGGCCCATGCGACACCAAGCCGAAGCCTGTTACGCGCGGATCCCCGGCAGATACGCAGCCCTCCTCCCGCCCAACCGACCGAGGGTAGCTGCCGCATGACGCGCGACACGAGTACCGAAACCGATCGCGAACATGCAGGAAAGATAGGTGTTAGACTAATATTCGAGGAAAAATTGGGGCTAAACACAACGCTAAACATGCAAAGTTACAAAAGAATATTACTAATTACGTGCAAGGTATGTTAGTATTAGTGATTTAAGTAGAGGAAGTGATTTAGTGGTGGATATTATATGGTAGAACGAAGATGCATACATGTACATACGAGTATGTATGTACATACATATTTATGTATGTTCATATGTATATTTTCAAAATGTTGCAAGCATTTAACTTTACTTTTTGAACCAGTGTGTAGGGCAGAAGCAATAGTAAAAAACGAGAAAGAACGTAAGGAGTCGCTGTTAACGCGACACTACCTTTTTACCCGTACTCAGTCAGTACACATGTAATTTATGTGGAATTTTAAAATATTTTTATAATTTTTTACATTTTACATTTTTTCCTGCATCTGTCATCTACATCTAAATCACTTCTCATATCAACACTGCACTGCTGTAGGCGGCTCGCTGCTGAAAATTCATTTTATCATTGTGGCTACAATAATGAATGATCCGATTTGAACCAGATTCGGAAATCTTCGTATCGCAGTATCGTTGAGAATGACCATATCAATTGCCGAATCTACGTTTCGGCTACGTTTTTTTTCTATCTTCGAAATTGTGGACTTTCGTGTTATGTGGAGGCGGGGTGAAATTTTGAAATACACTTGTCTTGATTTGGTATCACAGGAGTTTGGACAGAAAGTTTGGTTGCTCTAGCTCTTCTAGTCTCTGAGATCCAGGCGACACAAAATACGAAAAACCAAATCGACTCTTTTTTGTGTGAGAGAGAGCGAGAGGGAATGATTTTCTCCGTTGTGACTAACATAGACTAACAGACAGGCATAGACTCGGCTATTGATGCTGATCAAGAATATACATACTTTAGGGGGGTCTGAGACGATCCTGCTCTACATATGTTACACATATCCACTTTTACTACAAATTCAATATACCCTTTACTCTCGAGTACGGGTATAATGAGAATGACTTTATGTGGATTCATGCAGGTTTTCTATGTACAGCTGTGAACAGTGAAATAGTAGTGCCGCGTCTCACCACTTTCAAAACTATTTTTGAGACACTTCCAGTTTTTCAAATTGATCAAGTGATACCTCAAATGTAAGCATTAGAACCCGGAAGAAATCCCATTACATTTGGTTTCCATCCCATGAAATCAGCTGGACATTGAAATAGTATTGCTTTGTGTAAATATATTACAAAAATATTCTTAATATTGTATTTAACTCAATTGACTATAAGAAATAACTGAAAATCAATTTTGTATGCGAAAAATATATCTATTGTGGATGGTACCTTAAGTATCCTCAAAAATTATGGAAAAAATTGTATAACGCTTTGTCATTGCCATGACAGTTTGTAGACAACTGATTACACATTATTTAAGTCGAAGAAGTCCTAGAAAGTTACGCGTCTGGTCATTAAGCACATGGGTCCACGACTCAAGTTAGCAAAAAGCTTGTGGCCTGGCCTGTGCCCACAGTCACCATAAATACTCTTGACTGTTGAGCGTTAAGTTCTAATATGTGGTAAGATAGATTTCAAAGAATACGATTGGCATACACAGAAATGCAATTTCCAACCAAAATCATGAATCATGAATAGCATTGGAAATGCTGGGCTGAGCCTATGGGGACGGGGACCAGCTCATATGAAGTGGTTCCGTCTAGTATGGCGTTGACGTTTGAGTATTGAACAAAACAGTGTATGTAGGCATACTTTAGAGCACATTACATTCATATTAAAGTTGTAAAATTACTCTCAAAATAATCTATCAGCAGAGTATTGATAAGTATTGATAAAAAACACTCTGAAAAGCTTATGGATCTTATTCCCATCGATATATTCTGTGGAAATGTCAAATGCCTAAAGAAACTGCAAATCCGTCAACCAGATCAAAGTCTTGGCAAGTTGTTCGAGTGTTATTGGCTCAAGTCCTATTGAAGCGCAGCCGGTACGAATCAGTAATGAAAGAAAAATTGATAAAAAACCAAAAATTTAACCTCAAGAAACTTGTTAAACATAAGTTTTAAATTAGGTTTAGTTGTTTTTAAAATTTTCTAAAGAAACACTACTATTTCAATATGCAGCTGATTTCATGGGTATTTGTCTTAAATCATGTAAAACAAGAAGATGGAATCCAAATGTAATGGGGTTCTTATGCTTACATTTGAGGCTTTCTAAAAAGGTTTCACTTGTTCAATTTGAAAAACTGGAAGAGTCTCAAAAATAGTTTTGAAAGTGGTTTGGTGCGGCGTTACTATTTCACTGTTCACAGTGAAATATCTTCGAAAAGAAAAATAACATTTTAGTTGTAAACAAAACAAAATCAAAAACGGTATGAAAAATAATAGTCTAACCGCTTAGTTTCTAGCTTTCATATTGCGGAGGAATATTATGAAAAAGAGTCGACTGTACTAATCGCTCTCGCCGGATTTCTATATCCCTCCCGTTCTCAAATCGTTCTAATGGGTGGGAGGTTCCAGGAATTTAAATTGCGCGCGCGTACTGTATTGTGTGTATCAACCCTTAGCGCACGAACATCCAGCCCTGGTTTTCTCTCTCTCTCTCTCTTTTCGCTCTCAAAAGTACTTTCCCGATATTACTCGCTTTTCAACCAATGAAAAAGAACAGACTTTTAGCCAATGAAAACAATATTACAGTTGATGTATAACACTTCATTCATGTACACATATGTACATCTCTATCACACAATTGTATGTTCTATTCATTCTCACTTGTTTCGGTATTTCCCCCATTTCGTATTTAATGACGATTGGCATTTAAGTGTATGAATCTTCCTTCAACGACAAAATAATTATGTTAGCGACAAAAATATTACAAAACAGTGTATTTTTCTCGATGCATCAGAGTGTGTTACGTACGTATATGTGTGTATGTATTTAGATATGTAATTATGTGGGTATGTATGTACCATTATGCAATGTTTCGTTATAGGGGGGGTTGGTAAAGAAAGTTAAATATACATAGTATGTTTATTAGAATACTATGTTTTATTGTAATACTATGTTTATGTACATATGTACATACAAATGTATGTACAGTACATATGAACGTACATGTATTAATGTATTTTTTGTTTCTTCTTGAACTGTGCTTAATTGCAGGTTTCGTCGATAAATCGAGTCTTGCGCAATTTGGCATCGCAAAAGGAGCAGCAGGCGCAGCAGCAAAACGAATCTGTCTATGAAAAGCTCCGAATGTTCAATGGACAAACTAGTGGTTGGGCATGGTATCCAAGCAACACGACAACGGCACACTTGGCCCTACCGCCAACACCAACGGTACTGCCTACGCCAACGAATTTATCTGGACAAATTAATCGGGATGAGGTGCAAAAGCGAGGTAAGTGAGTATCCCTTACCCCTTTACCCCCTTTTATTACAAATAAATAATAAGCTATTTTCCATAGTCAAGAAACAATGGGGGGCAGTGGTAGTTGTAGTTGTAGTGGTATTTTACTGGAGACCAAAAGTGTAAATAATAAACTTGTAAAACCAAGATAGGAACCTTGGAAACGAAACATTTTTTAGTGTGATACCACTGGAGTCTGCAAAATAGCTCTTACCTTACATACATAGGTATATAGTCATATACATATATAGGTATCATATGTATCTATGTGTGTACATATATGCACAGTTTTTTATGAAGTCGGAAGCGCTTCTAGTATACCCTTGAATTCCAATTCAGAGAGAGGCCTAGCGTAACTTCTAATAGCTTGTTGAGTTCTTTACGCGACAGACATGTGCAAATGCATGGTATACATACATACATAGTATGTATCTAACTTGGGATTAGTGTCTTCTCTTCTTGGACAAAAATGATTTGGTTGTTCCCTCTAGACGACCTAATGATAATTGGGGAACAACTCGAATATCCTTGGGCATTTTTACCCACTCAAATGAAATTGGTAAACCCCATGTTTTATTATCCTCTCGTCACATTAATGACAATTATGTAATACATACAATGTAGATACATAGTATGTATATAGTTGGGCGGGTTACATGTGTATATACATACATACATACATATGTATGTGTCCATAAATACGAGTATGTGCACATACATATGTATGTATGAATATATGTGGAAAAAAGAGTGCAGGATACAATATAATTTAATGAACTAAGAGAGATGAGAGTAAAGAACAGCCCAAGACCATGTCTCTTGCATTTCTGGCAACAGCAATGAGTTCATAGGAACTTTGATTTAATTTTTATACATATAAACTAGTTCTATCATTATGCTAGTTATGTTTTTGAGGCTGATGAAACTTACAATTTGAATTCTCATTGAACAAAAATACATGATGAGTAAGGCGCTGCGGACAAAACACAGCCCTGAAAGTGTGTTAAAAGAAAAGCAACAGCACAGCAACCCTCCACATTCAATGCATTATCTCGAATCTCCCTCTCTTGAAAGCATTTTGTCACAGATGATCAAACAGCAGGCCAAACAAAAAGTTAATTTGTTGGTCATTTGTTTTTTGCCATTAAATCTAATTGAGGCACGACGATATTTCGCTACTTTCCGTTGGCTTCTGTTTCTTTTGTTGGCTTCAATTGTTTTTGTTTATTTTGCGATCAATGAATTAGAATGACATATGTCCTGTTTCCAATAAACATACCCCCGCCCTTGCGACCATGCGCCCATACCATTTCCATTCCATTTTCCATTCCATTTTATCTTATACTATTATCCCGTCCAATCAACTGGATTGCTGTATCAACACACACACACACACACACACACACACACACACACATACACATGCACAGCCACTGGCACAGGAACAGGCACACAACATTATGGCATATGCAAGCATTTTTATCAAATACGACAAACAATCTGAAAAATTAATTAAACTAAACCAATTTTCCTATTCCGCCCGACTGTTGATTCATATCCGAACGATTTTTTAGCCGATTGACCACATTTAGTTGATTTTGATTAATTGACATATATGTATATGTATATGTATGTGTACATGGGTATATTCACGATCAGCATCAACAGTCGAGTCAACAGATACACACATAGATACATACATATGTATGTATTTCAGAGAAAACTATATAAGAGCTCCATACATACATACATATGTACATAGAGCAACAGAAACGGTGGGCAGAGTCCTGTGATATCATATCAGACTGAATCAATCCACTGTTTATTTTAAATAAATTAAAACAAACTTGCCGCCGCGCAACCCTACCGCCAACACAAAGACCAAAAATCTGTTCCATTCTTCCATTCACCATGTTCCATTCTTATAGCCGGAATGTAAAAATCGATTTGCAGTGGGGGATATTGGAGTTAGAACAGGTAGAGAGACAAATGTAGAGGGAACAAATTTAAGCAGAAGAAATATTATGAAATTATAATCAAACAGGTCATGGTGTAAAGGTGTTCAGATGATAATCGCAGTGCAAGAATTCGCAAACTAATGCAACACAGCTAACTTAAACCTAGTCAGTACATACATATGTATATCGTAAGATTACTTGTGTACTGTATTTGTATTTGTATTTATATATGTGTATTTGTGTACTGACCCTATAAAGTATATATATTCTTGATCAGCATCAATAGCCGAGTCGATATAGCCATGTCTGTCTGTCCGTCCGTCTGTCTGTCTGTCCGTCCGTCTTGTTTGTCGCCCATTGCTCGGAGGCTATAAAAGATAGAGCATCCAAATTTTTTTCCAGACTGTTGTGTTCTCTCACTCCTAAAAAAGTGTTTGCGAATTTCGCCCCGCCTACTTCCGCCCCCACAAAGGGCGCACATCTGTGGCGTCCACAATTTTGAAGATAGCAGAAAACGAAAAATGCAGAATCATAGATAACGCTATATAAGAGCTAGAGCAACCAGATTCCCGAATGAACAAGTGTATTTCAAAATTTCGCCCCGCCCCCTTCCGCCCCCACAAAAAACGAAAGTCCACAATTTTGAAGATAGAGAAAAATTAAAAATGCAGTATTGTAGAGAATGATTATATCTACCAGATTCCCGAATTTGGTTCAGATCGGATCATTATTGTAGCCACAATGATCAAATGAATTTTCAGCAGCGAGTCCCTTTTCGGGGGTTGCCCCCGAATATTAGGGTTGATTCTCTGACACTCACACTCACGCTCTGCCTCGTGCAGTGTACGTGAGAACTGATGTAGATGTATGTAGATGACTGATGCAGCAAACAAATGTAAAATGTAAAAACTGATACAACATTTGAAAACTGACTGAGTACGGGTATAAAAAGTAGAGTCGCGTTTACAGCGACTCCGTACGTTCTTTCTCGTTTTCTTTAAAAATATATCCAATCTAGAGTGAGACATTTCATTCAACGTCTTCTTAGGATTTTCACACTTTTACGGTAATTTTTTTTTTATAGTTATACATAGTTAGTCTACATACATATGTATGTATGTACTTTAGCTCATGTTGTTTGACTTACACATACATATGTGTGTATATCATTTTTTGTAATGCTCGTAGTTGCTGCTGTGAGATACATTGCAACCAATTGCAACTGAAATACGAGGGTTGTCACTTCCAGCCATATTAGGGCCAAAAGGTTATTTGCATAAAAAAGTTTGGAGTTTTATGCGCTAAACCTACATACAACTTTTTAATGTACGACCACGTTTGATATCGATTAACGATAAAAAAAAAAATTTACCTTTAAAAATGGAATTAGGCCTTGAACATTTTCGTGCGATTATTTTTCACATCTTTCGACGTGGATTACGTAGCTAAGAATTTATCGATGAACTAAAATTATTACACGGCGAACAAGCACCTTCCTTAAGCTCTGTAAAAAATTAGAACATTGAGTTTTTTCGTGGTCGCTGTACGCTCAGCGACTTATTCCGTGAAGGTCGTCCAAAATCAGTTGTTGTGCCACAGCAATCGACTGCTTGGGTCTTCCAAAATGAACCAAATCCAAAAAATTGTTCGCTTGCAAAGCACATCGAAGCAAATCGTGGTCTGTTTTTTCGGCATTAATGGTCATGTGTCTACAGTGGCCTTAGGGAAACGTGAAACAGTTAATTCTGATTGGTATACAACCATTTGTTTGCCAGAAGTTTTCGGTGAAATTCGAAAAATGAACAAAAAGACACGAATCCTTCTTCACCATGCCAATGCTAGCTCTCACTCATAGGCACAGACAAAGGCATTTTTGACCGACCAAAACGTCGAATTGATGGGTCACCCGCCGTACAGTGCTGACTTAGCACTCAATGACTTCTTCTTGTTCCCTAACATCAAGAATACATTACGCGATCAACGGCTTACGACGCCAGAAGAAGCGGTTGATGTATTCAAAATGCATGTTTTAGAGGTGTCTCATTCGGAAAGGAAAAAAAGCTGTGAAAATTTGTTTAATCGAACGCTAAAGTATATTAATTATCAAGGAGAATATTATGAGAAATAATAAAACCATTTTCAGACGCCTAAGTTGGGGTTTTCATAGTTATTTCGAATACCAATTAATAATTGCTCCACTTATTGTTTTTCTACTTGGGTGAATACTAACAGTATTACTTGAAACTGCCGTGTTCATATCTTTTTATGCCAGCTAATCTTAAATAGGAAACACTTAATGGGAATACTGGGGAAAGTTGTATTATCTGAATAGCCAAGGAAGGCATGTACAGTCCAGACTATTGGCTGGCTTGTCATGCCATTCAGGAGAAACAGTCTGTCGGATCCTAGAAGATAAATGAAATTTTCTTTCAAATAAAGCCTTCGAATGTTGTAAAAGTAACACTTCGACGACTCTTCTCAATCCGAAATTATGCGTAGAGAAACTGTAACAATATAATTGGGGAAAGATCGGTAGAGCAACAACGTTATTGTTTTAAAAAACTTAGTATATCTGGTACTGGTAACTGGTTCCAGCTATATATGTATATCTAACGGAAACACTGATTATAACCCAGAGAACATTGTGTCTTTCAATATAATATTATCTGTAGATATATACCCGGGTGATGTCTCTCACCCCTCTCACGAGAGTACGTCAGATGGCAACTCCGATCACAATTCATCTGGGGACGAGGACTCTCAAATGCGACTACGGCTGAAAAGAAAACTTCAGCGCAATCGAACCTCTTTTACCAATGAACAAATTGACAGCCTGGAGAAAGGTAAATATTAATTAGATCCTATAGTAAACATAGAAACCCATATTTAATTCGCTTCCACTTTGCAGAATTTGAGCGAACACACTATCCGGACGTTTTTGCGCGAGAGAGACTTGCTGAAAAAATTGGTTTGCCAGAGGCACGTATTCAGGTTTGTCTTTCAGTTTTGTTTAATTAAATCAAAAACCTTTCTATGATGTACATGTGTGGTAAGAAATACATTTTTTAGCCCCAAAATGTCTGATATTTCATTTTGTGACGAAAAGAGCCGCTTTTTTGCACAGAAACGGGCTTTCAAAGCTACTGTGTGTGTCCGAACTTTCACAGAAAATAGTTCTGATCAACGATTTCGTTTTTTCTATTTTAGTATTCTGTAATGTAGCGCTACAACTTTCGAGCACTCAGTTCGTACTCAAGTTTTGTCTGTAATATGACTTTTTGCATAACATGTGAAATGCCGAATAATTCCTAATAATATTTTTAAAAGTGCATCTTTTAAATTGAATGTTGTCTTTCGTCACAAACTTTGATATCTGACATTTTGAGACTTTAATATGCTTTTGGCACCAGACTTTTACCTTGTAAAGAGATTTTTGTAGCATCGGAGGTTTTCATAATTTTCGTTAGATTTTTTTAACGCAACGAGGAAGCACTTCTGCCATGAATCTATTGTAAGCTATCATAATGAAACGTAGCACCCAATATTATTTACTCTTTTGGACTATCTGGGCATCCTAAACAACTTGTCCATGCTTGCCTTCGTCACCCCCATGCTACGAAGCAAAATAAATCACTGAAGTTCGCTCCAAATCGTTGATTTTCTTTATATTTTTTCATCGTTAATGCATATGTCAATGGTCGTCGATTGACAAGAGTATCAAGTTATCAAATGAACTTCATTTTGTATGAGTGTTTTGGGTCTAACAGTTTTTTTTAGATTGAAAACCCAGACATATGTATCTCTACATGGCTTTGCTACGCACTTTTCGCCTTTTGTGGGTTATTATCACTCAGCATTCAAGAACCGTTATACTCGCTCGAATATTAACATCATTATATGCCACCATACATATGTATGTCTAACCAACTACGGTTAGACATGACTGTATCGCCATGACTGTCTTTGTAACCTTAGCTTCTGCAAAATCGGGTCCTACGGTTCCATCTTTTTGTAGCCTGCAGTGGGAACTCACCGCGGTTGAACCAAAGATAACGATGAAGGATGAACAATTTTCAGCGAGCCTGTGGTTGGGTGTCCTGCAGATAGAGTACTGAAAGCTAAAAGGATCCGTGGTCTGAAAATCTACGGTGTATTCCCCAGAACACTATCGTATCATTACCCACTAAGTTGCGTGGTATGTGTTGCAGGCAGGCATTCGATTAGGTTACTTTAAAAGAATTCCTCGAGCGGGCGATTCTCACCCCGAACAACGCACAACGAACACATTAGGGTGGTTGCCAGCAAAGGGAGACGATCTGTCAGTCCGTATGAAACTGCGTTTGACATGCTATCCGTCCAACTGTAAGATGGTGCTGTCCACACTGAATGATTCTTATCATGACTGTTCGAAAAAAAGCAGACCCATGGACTTAGTATCAGAGTGGACATGGCCAGGGACCGCGTTTGGAATTTAACGAGAGGTTGTTTTTAGCCCATATTAAGCTTATGGCTTCTTGAGAAGTGCAACCGTTCTAGTAATATTTATAATGGGTAGGAAAGCGATATGAAACAAGTATATATGTTAAATATCTTTGTGATTTTATTTAATAAATAATAAAATTTAATTTAATAAAACGAGAAGGAATGCTGTGAGTCGCAGTTACTGCGACACTACTTTTATACCCGTACTCAGTCAGTCCACATGTGAGCTTATGATTTATGTAGAATTGTAAAATATTTTATCAGTTTTTAAATTTTAGATTTTTTTGGTACATCTGTAATCTCCATCTACATCAATTATCCCAACAACACTACGTTCCAACTTGTTGTCCGCGTTCACTGCACGAGGCAAAGTGTTTGAGCAAAGTGTAAGCGAGAGAGAAAATCAGTAGCGGCTGCAGAGATAAAGGGGAGGGGGCTAGCAGCTGAAAATTAATTTCATCATTGTGGCTATAGTAATGATCCGATCTCAACCAGAGATCTGGTAGATCTGGCCATTTTCTACGCAGTAATGCAGTATGCAGTAATTCTATATATTTATTCATATCTTTAAAGATAACAGATAAAGCGGGAGGGGCGAAATTAAAAAATACACTTTTATTGAAGTGATATCACAGGAGATTGGATAGAATGTTTGGTTTCTCTATATCTTTTATTGTCTCTGAGAACGGGCAAAAACAGAGAGAGAGAGAGAGAGAGAGAGAGAGAGAGCGAGAGCGAACGATGTCTATCCAAACTGGTTTCTCCATAATGATCCGATCTGACCCAGATTCGGGCGCCTGATGATGATGATTCTGCATTGGTTTTCTCCTATCTTCAAAATTGTGGACGCCACAGATTTTCGACCTGTGTGTGGGTGGAAGGGCGAGGGGGAAGCTCTGATCGTCTCTTAGCACTAGGCGATCAACAAGAGGGTCAACACGGCGTTGCACATCCAATTAATTAAATAGATTAATGCGAGGACCCATGGCTTTATCGGCATGGCTGTGCGTTGCACACATCCACTTCGACCACAAATCTAATATAACTCTTCGAGTACGGGTACAAAAATTGGAAAAAGCCGCAGAAATCGGGAAATTGGTTTTAAATTAATGTGAAATCTGTATGTAATATTTGATTTTCTTGTCCTTCTTTTGAATTATCTGTGGGCTGCATCCCGTTTATATGGCGTTAACCGTGACTTAACGTTCTCTTGCTGCTATGATGCAGTGGTATATAAGTTTCTTCAGTCGTTCTTAGTACCCGGTTCCCACCACCACATTGTAGAAATGTATCCGAACAGTGATATCTACAACACATCTGTGTTTATACTTAGCTCCGGTACATGTTTCCATAGGTTGTATTGATTTTGAAAGATATCTAAAGCTTCGACCCCGAAATTAAATCGTCGTACTTTCTAGCTAGTGTGTACTTACGCATTTGCGTATTTCGACTAACGTTCGACGAAAGCAACAGGACACAATCAGACAGCGTCTGAAATCAACCCAAAAACCAAACGGCACCCTGCTATTTTTGTTTAATTTTAATGGTTTTTTATCGTCGGGCCCGGGCCCAGACGAATCTAACATTCGTCGTTCACTCTTGATTCTTTGTGTAAGTGAATAAAAACAACTTGACTGTAAAAACACTTGAAACTCCTTGTGTTTTTTCGGATTGAGTAGCCGACGCGGGCATGGGCACATTGGAGTTCACTGACGAACGACGAACTTAAGGGGAAACATGTCGTCTGAAGTGGAAGCGGCAACAATAACGCAAAGTAATAAATGTCATGGTGTAAATATTAGGGCCCAACAAATATTGTAATCCTCATTCACATTCACCCCTTTGTCAAATTGCTAAATTTCGATTCTCTTCATAACAACTACTATGTGAAGGGTGTGTGTCTCTGACTGCGTACGCGAACGCGACTGCATGACCAAAGTAATAGCTTCATTACACTTCAAGTGTTGCCTCAACTGCAAATTTTCAAACACCGACGCAAAAATGCTTAAATCAATTCGTTTGACGCGGGGACTTGAACGAATTGTCGCCCTCTGTGACACTTGAGAATTTATGAATTTAATGTCCTGAGAAACAACAGTCACGTCATAACTGCTTCGTTGCCTTCTCAACTCTCCACACAGTTATAGCATATAAAGAAACGATACAGATGTTAATATTACTGGGAAATCAATTTTTTTGCAGTTATGAAATACTGTTACCTGCTATAATACTCCCTGAAAACAATCCGACGTTTATTTTGTTTTAGTTTTCTCTAGTACATCCATCGTCCACTGGTTAACAAAGAGCATCCTATACGGCGGGTGTTTGGTTTTTGATTGCTCGGGCCTGCTACTCGATCGCGAACACCTTTTTACAGCCGTTACCTTTCGGAGCACCAGCACATAAATATACGAGTATCAAAATAAACGAGAAGTAACGTGTTGTGTCGCCGTACACGCGACACTACTCAGTCAATACACATGTGATTTATGTGGAAGTTTTTACATTTTACATTTTTTTGCTCCATCTGTCCTCTACATTACTTCTCACAACAACACGCCGTTTCGATCTCTGCGCTCACTGCTCGTACAGCGTTAACGGCGACACAACACTACTTCTCGTTTTTTACTGCATTTTCCGTTTTTTTTCTATCTTTAAAATTGTGAACTTTCGTCTGTTGTTGTGATGGAGGGGGGCGGGGAAAAATTTTGAAATACACTTGTATTGAAGTGGTATCACAGGAGTTTGGACAGAAATATTGGTTACTCTAGCTCTTATAGTCTCTGAAATTCAGATGCTCATCTGGACGAATCGGCAAAACAGACGCTTTGGTGTGTGAGAGGGCGCGAGAACGAACGATGCCAATCCAAATGGTTTTCTTCATTGGGGCCATATCCGATTCAGATTCGGGACTCTGATAGATATGGGTTTTCTCTATGATTCTGCATTTTCCCTTTTTCGATATCTTCAAAAAGTTTGGCGGTGGAAGGGGGCGGATCGAAATTTTGAAATACACTTGTATGAGTGAGATATCACATCAGTCTGGAAAAAAAATCTGGTTGCTCTAGATTTTATAGTCTCCGAGCACTGGGCGACAAACAATACGGACAGACAGACCAGTTCAACCAGTTTCAATCAGTTTCAACCAGTTTCAACCACGTTCAACAACGATCAATAACATTCAACCACGTTCAACCACGTTCAACCAGGTTCAATCCTGGTAGAAACTGATCAAACATTTAAAAATTTGACAAAAATCACATGTGTACTGACAGAGTTCGGGCATAAAAGTAGTGTCTCGTTAATGGCGAATCAACACGTTCGCTCTCGTTTATTTAAGTTTTTCAGACATGAATATGGCATCACCCCATTGTATATTTAACCAAGCAATGGCTGATTCGACAATTTGGAATTTACATGTATCGAAATTGGAAAGACAAGTCAAGTATTTGAATAGTAATATACGTAGATGTCTTAGATGTAAGCGCTAGAGCCGGGATCGCAGACGATAACTCCCGCATGATGTATTTCTCTGACTTTTAGTATCACTATTCGCAGAAGCCTCGAATGGATTCGTTAGTTATGCCAGGGAGGGGGATCTCTCCAAATACTCCCTCAGGCATCGTTCTCTCTCGCTCTCTCTCACACTCCACCGCGTCTGTTTTTACCGTTCGTTCAGATTATCCCCTAGATCTCAGAGACTATAAAAGCTGAAGCAACCAAACTTTCTATCTAAAATCCTATGGTATCCATCGAATTCAAGAGAATTTGCAATTTTTCCACGCCTTCTTCCGCTGCCACAAAGGACGGTATAAGATGACTGATAACTTTAGTTTTAGAATAATCGTAAACTTATAAAAGATGCATTTAGTAATATGATTTTAACCTGAAATGTGTCCATGTATTTTCTATGAACAGGTATGGTTTTCTAACCGTAGAGCCAAGTGGCGGCGAGAGGAAAAGATGCGCACTCAAAGACGGTCCGCAGATCATGTAGGTGGCAGTAGCGGAAGGGCCAGCACAAATAATCAGTCAGGTACAGCTGCATCTTCCTCCGTCACACCGTCGAGCAACTCAACGCCTGGTATTGCTAGCTCAGCAATCGGTTCGGAGGGGGCATCGTCAGCCATAATCAGTAACAACACCCTACCCGATACATCTAACGCCCCAACTGTAAGTACTATAGTTTGTACCAATTCGTAGTACGCTTTAACATACATTAACATACATATGGTGATAGGTTCTCGGAGGTGATGCAAATGCCACGCATACAAACTCGGAAAGCCCACCACTTCAAGCTGTAGCACCACGGATACCCTTAAATACCGGTTTCAATGCAATGTACTCATCTATCCCGCAGCCCATAGCAACGATGGCAGAAAATTACAAGTAAGTTTGTACAAATTCTAAATATACCTGAACGGATTCTATATGCATTTACTATTGTTTCATAATCTGTTTATAATTTATGTATGATGTATGATAATTTATGTTTAATATGTGAGAAAATTCATCAAGAATGACCGTATCTACGAGATTGCCGAATCTGGATCGGATTGGATTTTTGTTTTAAGCATAATGAAGAAATTAATTTGCAGTTGCTTCCCTTTCCTCCGCTGCAACAGTTACTCATTCTCTTTCTCGCTCGCACACTCTTCCTCGTTCAGGGCGCAAGGGCAGGAGAAGATATGGAATGTAAAAATGGTAGATGTAGATTTGGTTGAAAGAGGTGGTACCAAAAAAATACAAGCAGATGATAAAAATTAATTTAATCATTGTGACTATCAATTAGGTTCGGTTATTAGAATTAGATTAGAATTCGGTTGACATATTTATTCGGTATAGTCATTCAGTCTCAGAAAAAAGTTGTTTTGGAAAGGAACCTAATTTCTGTCTAAAATAAAGTCTTACATAATATTATATTAACTGAATATTAACTGAAACCTTTACCTTTCGATAGCTCAATGACCTCTTCGTTAGGCTCAATGACGCCCACATGCCTGCAACAAAGAGACAGCTATCCCTACATGTTTCACGATCCGCTGTCTCTGGGATCACCGTATGCTCCGCCCCACCATCGAAATGCGCCCTGCAATCCAGCAGCTGCACACCAACAACCCCCTCAACACGGAGTTTATGGTAACAGTTCTTCAATGACATCTAACACAGGTGCGGTGCTGGTGTGAAAGTTAAACTATGCGACAATCAACTAATCAAAAGTTTTTACAGGTGTTATCTCTGCCGGTGTGTCTGTGCCCGTGCAGATATCAACGCAGAATGTATCAGATCTAGCGGGTAGTAATTACTGGCCGCGTCTTCAGTGATCGTCAATTTTTAATTTGTCTTCTGAGCTTCTCTCCAAGGCGGCAGCTGCTGCGGCAGCAGTCGCTACCGCACATGCTGTTGAGGAGCGGAAGTCGTTTGGTAGTAAAGAAGCTACAAACACCAGCGATAACGATAGCCCACCAAATATCATTCCACAAATGACACAATGTTCATCAAGACACTTAAAGATGTGCATGGGTGCGAAGATGGGTATGGGTATGATGAAAATGGGTGTATGCATTTCACTAAGTGAAGTTATATCAGGTCAAGCTCTTACGCCCCCAACATCGCCATCAGCATCAGTGTCTGCAACATCACCGATTTTTTATCCATATGGTCCTGGCCCTGATCCTGATCCTGATCCGAGCTACCATCCAGACTGTCAATTGCAAATAATATAACTTATGCGCACGTCGACACATTTCCATTCTCTATCTCTTCCCTTAACTTAGGCGATACACATTTTGAATAGATCAGATCAATGCCATGGACCTAGAATTTTTTGTATTTTTTGAAGCGCAATTTACATACATAAATACATACTAACTAACTAAACAGAGCAGCCCATTCAGTTATTTATGAAAATTCACCAAACTTCGCATACGCCATATAAATAAGAAGATAAGAAGGCAATGCCATGGCCATGGCGCCTCAAAACCGATCTCTCCATGCATACATACATATGTATGTACATATGTACAACGTATCTATTATTTATTATGTTTATTATTATGCTACATATGTGTATGTATAAAGTATGTATTATTTATTATGTTTGCTATGCTATCCAACAGTATGTAATGCAACTTGTGCATACATACTACATATGAGTGTATAATCGAAATTAATTGCAACGAACTTAATTTCCAATAACAAATACGAGAAAAAAATAACACCGACACCTCCCTAGCATTTAAGTCTCAGTTTAAAATTATGTATGGCTCGAATTTATATATAGAAAAGTCGATGTATGTACTATATGTATGTAGGTAATAAGCCAATGGACTTACACATGTATGTTGCATATTAACATCCACATACATCCACATGTACATATGACCATTCGTGCATACGCATACATATGTTTAATAATAAGATTTAATAAATACTACAAATGTACACTTACATTAACCGTTTCAGTGTTATTTTAATAAATAAATTTAATACATGTTTTCAACGTCTTCAATATTCTACAACAAATTTAGCCATGTTTGCCATGTTTGCTCGATATTCGAAAACAATACAATATATTATACTTTTGTTCTGACGAACAAATTTGTCTGTAGATCATCATTGTCAGCATTATCAAATTATATGTACAAATGTACAAGCTTGCACATGCATGCATATACATATGTACATATACACAGCTGTGTTTAAAAGAATGGTAGTGCCCCTCATCAAATTTTTAAAAACTTTTTTTTTTAAACTTCTAGTCATCCAAATGAAACAAATTATACCTTTTTGAAAATATTGGAATGTAGGCATTAGAAAACCGAAGAAATTTCGTTACATTTGCCTTCCACTTTCTTGTTTTACATGACTTTGGACGTATATCCATGCAATTTTGTGTTCAATAAAATAGTAGTGCTGGGATAACCTAATTTAAAAAAATGAAAAAAATATAGAAATTAATTTTAAAAAATCAGTAAGCTCAATTTAGTTGTTATATATTATGATGAAAAACTCGTCAGTATTCACACCGTGACGCGGTATGTGTATGCGTGCGGTTCCTACCGGGTCGCCCAAGTAGGTAAGTGTTCCCAGAAAGGCCTCACTAGGAGCGTACGATCTGGACACTACCGACCTACCCTCTCTACGGTCTAACCGTCACAATATAAATTATCCAGCCCTGAATTATCACCCCGGTCAGATATTCATTCTCTACGATACTGCATTTTTCGTTTTTTTCTATCTCCAAAATTGTGGACTTTCGTCTTTTGTAGTGGCGGAAGGGGGCGGGCCCAAATTTTGAAATACACTTGTCTTGATTTGGTATCAAGCTGGAAACAAATTTGGTTGCTCTAGCTGTTTTAGTCTCCGAGCAATTGGCTATTGATGCTGATCAAGAATATATATACTTTATGTGGTCGGAAACGATTCCTTCTCTATGTTTCACACATCCACTTTCACCACAAATACAATATACCCTTTTACTCGTCGAGTACGGGTATAAATATGACATGTAGGTATGTATGTATAGTATACTTACTGGAGTATGGATATAAAAGTAGATTCGCGACCACTGCGACTCACAACGTTCCCTCTTGTTTGTAAATATTTTTTTTTAACCAGAAAAAATTTGGTTCGAAATTGAATCTGAATAGTGAATTCGTGTGAACAGCTGTGACAGCCCTATTGGACTATCTGTCAAACATAACCATACAGTGTATAGATGTTCCAACGAATTTGTCGCAGCTAAGGGCCTTCTACTAGGCCATTCGGTTCGGGAGCAGGGACGTTCGGCATGAGTCGACTCAAGGCGGGATGCGAAAGCAAGTTGAGCATTGCAAGTGTATGTTAAACGCACATAAAAATGGATATCTGCGTTGTCTTAACAATTCTTTCCTTCCGAAACCGGTTTTTTTCTTGACGTTCCAGGTGTACGTGAACTCATGTACTGTGCGTGGATTGGTTTCTGTTATATTATATTATATTATGCTTCTACATATATATAGTATTATAATTACACATATATCTATACTACAAATTTGTGGGAAAAAATCTGTGTGTATGCATCTATCTCGGCAACGCGTGCAGCAAATTACATGCGGTTTTTTTCAAATGATAGCCAGATAATGTTGCATGTTTTGCACAAACAAATTTTTACTTTTCTATAAATAGGTTCCTCAAGACTTAAGGAATTATGTATGTATGTAGGAACTGCTGCTGTTGAAATCAATTTGTGTTTGAAAACATCTAATTTGTGGCACTCTGTGAAAACGCTGTGATTGACTACAAATGTACGTGTTCAATTGCAAAACGATGCTTCAGCAGATTTTTTTCCAGACAACTGTTAGACCGTTAATGTAATGAATACATCGAAGGAATACTTGATTCAGAGTTTGTGTTCCAAATCTGTGCTATAAATTTGTAGAAAAAAATCTGTGTGTATGCATCTGGCTCCGCAACGCGTGCACCAAATTGATGCGGTAATTTTTTCTGCGAAAAAATTTCAATTATTTCAAAAATAAAATTATATTTATATTTCCATATATTATTCCTTTATCATATATAAAAGGTGATTTGCGCTGCAAAATTTATATATCTATATACACTCAGCGACAAAACAAAAGCCACACTCTGACTTTTCATGCATTCTGTCCGTCTTGTTTGTATATATAAGACTATAAGAGCTAGAGAAACCAAATTTTGATTCCAGACTGATGTGATATCTCACTCCAACATTTGTATTTCAATATTTTTTCCTACCTCCTTCAGCCTTTAGAAAAGGGGAACATCTGTTGCAATTTTGAAGATAGCCACAATGGAGAAAACCATTTGGAGAAGCATTGTTCTCTCTCGCTCTCTCTCGCACTCCAACGCGTCTGCTTTGCCCATTCGTCCAGATGAGCGCCTGGATCTAAGAGACTATAAGAGCTAGAGCAACCAAACTTTCTGTCCAAACTCCTGTGATACCACTTTAATACAAATGTGTTTCAAAATTTCACCGCAAAACGAAAGCCCACATTTTTGAATGCCCATATCTACAAGATTGCCGAATCTGGTTCAAATCGGATCATTGTTAAAACCACAATGATAAAATTCTTTTTCAGCAGCTGCCTCCCATCCCTTTAGCGGCAACGATCGTTTGACTCGCTCACACACTGCTCATGCGCTTTGCATCATGCAGTGTATGCGGAGAACGACACGGCGTGTTGTTGTGAAAAGTGATGTAAATGTAGATGACAGATGCAGCAAAAAATGTAAAATGTAAAACTGATCAAATGTTTTAAATTTCCACGTAAACCACATGTGTACTGACTGAATACGGGTATAACAGTAGAGTCGCGTTAACGACGACCCCACACGTTCCTTCTCGTTTATTTATTGAATTTGTCTCCGTCCCGATTAGCAAAATAACTATTAAAAACATTGGAAAAACAACCGCGGCTCAGAAAATAGCGCTCGGAAAGTTAGTTTTGTTTTTTAAATTATGCCTTTCAGGGCTGTCAAACGTTTGCTTGATTTTTTAAATATACATATAGAAAGTGTAACATAAATCAAAAAAATTTATTCAGTCGGTTTAGAGTCATTTAAGAGTATGAAATAAATCTGTTAAGACAAATTTGGCTAATTGTCTAAAAAACAAAACAAATAGTTTAAAGTGCATTGCGGGGCATTGAAGCTTGCTATAGAAACCCCTGGATTGTGCTGCCTTAAAGGCAAAGTGAAATTGTAATCTAATCATTACAAAAATAAATTTATGTTAAACTTATTATTCGACTCACTTCTCATCCTAGCAACCTCAATGTGCAACAGTGAAACATGGACGGGCCACTAGTATATAGCGAGAGGGAACGTTATGATTCACAGGGCGACTCTACTCTTCGAGTACGGTATACAAATCTCGTGTCACGGTGTTTGGGATTGAACTCCTCCCAGACGGCTAAACCAATTCTTATGAAATTTTGTTTGTATACAAAGAGTTCTTGGGCCATAGAACAAAGTTGGGCCAGAGACGCAAAGTATTTTTAATCTTCATATATCACCCCATTAACTTTATCGCGATTTTAGGGGTTTTGTATCAAGTAATGCTTTGATTAAGTTGTCAGTGTGTTTTGTGATAATCTTAATTTAATATTTGTCTCTGTGTTTTTTGTATATGTAAAGACATTCTGTGAAGATGCCAGCCGGCCCAGTGAGACCGTCTAACAAATAATGCCACATTTATGCGACATAGTAGAGCAAGTTGAAGAGCTGTTTTTGTATACCCGTATATACCCTTTATTGTATTTGTGAAAAAGTGGATGCGTGCAACACAGGAAACATTTCCGACTCCATTCTTGATCAGCATCAATAGCCTACGTCTGTCTACCTGTCCGTCTTGTTGAGCACCTAGAGACTTTTCCCGACACTATATTAGCCACCAAATTTTGTCTCCAGACTTATGTGATATCGCACTGCTACTATCTTCGGGTAAGACCCTCAAACATCGGTAACTCTTGCAAATGTCTCCCATCATAGCAACTGCATATGATCGAAATCAAGTATGAATATGAAAAAGCTTGGGTTGGATGACAAGTCCGGCCAGTAAAACATCGTTTAGGGAATAGCCAGATTAATTTGATGGGGATCCATCGAAAACGACCCGAAACTTGGTTGTAGAGCTGTATTTCTACGTGGCGCAATGGTCAGGCAAAAAGTATCGGCAGCGGAGGAATGAGTCACGGTACAAGATACACATTCATAAAGCATACTGCGATTTTAAATCAGGACGACTATCTAACTTCCGTTCAAGGGATAAGAGTCTACGAAGAGCTTGATGGTAAGATTCGCTCAAGAGATCCAGATTTTATTTTGCTGGGAATCGAACACAATAATCGCCGCTTTGCAATCGATGGAAATGCTGAGCAAAAAAGTGAGCTTCACAATTTTTGTTAGATTTTACTATGGGTTCGGTGCCATTTTCTACCTCTCGAAAACGTCGAAGAAGTACCTCAAGTCTCTTGTCTAGGTTATACTCAGCAGCTACGGCAGCAGCACGCGAAACCATTAAAGAGGAGCTCTTTACGCGGGAACAACTTCCAAATACGACCCATCTCAACTGAGTCTTATGGATTGATGGCAATCCTTATAGCAGTTTGACCTGACCAACACGGAGGAGTTCGTAAAAAATACTGGCAACAATAAGAAGATCGACGCACTGAGGTCTATGAGACTCGGGATCAGCTAGTGGAAGGAGAACGAGATTGTCTTATAGAAGCGCGGCTTCTGAGACGAAGAGCGATGAAAAGCGAGAGAAACGCATAGATGCAGCAGCAACACGGAAGAAGCGGGAGACATAGCCGAAAGAAACGGCCGCTGATGGGAGTAAGCATATGACCTGTAAAAGGTTGGTTAGATACCAACCTTACATTAACCAACCATGCATTAGCAACATTTGTTATTTTAGTTAATCTGACGCGACAAAACCTGCATCTTGTGAAAGCTGTACTCTTTGTATACAAAAAAAATGATCAAAGTATCAAGAATAATATTTTAACAGGATCTTAATCTTAATGAATCTCTGAGATACCATAAAATTACGCTCTTAGGCACCTAAGATTTAACTATAAACTTATAATGAAAGATAATTCTGATAGAAGATGATTCTCATAATATATATTTGTGACAACCGCTACACCCCATGTGATCATGTGTACTTAACTCTATTGCCAAAAAAAAATTTTAAAGCCATTTCCAAAAAATACTGTCAGAGTACCCCAAACGTGAAAATAAATTTAAAATAATTGCAATACACTCGATGGTTTCCAAATTTGTTTTGATGTTAAAACTATCGGTAGTGAAATAAAATTGTTTTGACTCATCTCTAGTTGTTACTTTCAGAGTAAAATGTGTAAATTTGCAAAGAATATATAAATAAAAACGGAGAAATTATGTATTTTCCAAGGATGTAGTTTTAATAGGTACCGATTAAAAGTATTGTAACTAAATATAATATTGTAGGTATTGTAGGCATTTCTATCCGCGTTAAGACAAGCACCCTTGATTCAGTTATACATACAAAAGTGCATCAAAGACCGAACCCCGAAACCATTGTAGAAAAAAAGTGAAAATCGAATCTAGTCGAGATTATAGCAAAATTTAATCATTTACTCGGAACATTTGATTTTAATCGAAGTACATTTTATAGTTATGTTTTAGTTGAATTCGATTAGTATCTGAAGCTGTGCGCATCTATGAACATTTGTTATTTTATTTGTGTATGTGTATGTACATACTTATCTATATGATATGTATAATATGAAAATCGAAGTCTACTCGAGAGTAGCGTCTACTATTAATCATTACTCGGATAATTCGAGTTAAAGTCGCACATTAAATGGTACATTACATCGTACACAAAAAGTGTTTTTAATTTTAGTAGAAAAAAAACTCCACAAGTAAGGGGCGTGGTTTCGTTTTTGATTTGCGATTTTGAGAGATTTTAGCGAACCGTGAGTATATACATAGCTATGTACTATTTGCATATATTTCTTCACAAAAACTTACATACTTCGTGCGGTAGGTGCTGCGGCTGCCGCCCTTGCTCTCCGCCGCCTCAGCATCCTCATCCACTGTGAAAAAAAAGACTAAAATAATAGCATATATTTATTATTAAGTAAGTAAGCACATTCCCTCCTTATCACATCAATCCCAACAGAAACATAGCGACATTTTGAACTAAATGCGGGTGGGTGGGCACCCAGGGTCGGTCATGGCGAGCGGGGCCTGGGATCCAAATTCCCGACGAGGTAAGGGTTTTTTAAGACCTTCCAATCAAACCTGCGGTTTCGAAAGCTGCCGATGCATTATGCTGGTGAAAAGCCCTACAGATTAGCTTATTACTGCCATAGGGTGAATATGATTTAGTTAATTATTTGAATACTGTTAATAACATTGGTCTGACACCTGGTCTGTTATAAATCACATTCGGAACTGCTTAGCGGTGCGAATCCTCGTGGAGATTTTGTCCAGTTTTATCCTCTTGGTCGTGAGTTGTCATGGGGTTACAAATCTCGTCTTGTCTATAATTCACGAAATTTTTCGTTTTATGATGGTTTCATACAATTCGATTGCAAAACGACGGTAAATTTAACTTATTTTCCCAACACAATTTGGGAATGAAAATTGATGGCAAAAAGTTGAGAAACCCGGAGCACATTCGTACGAATTTTTCTGCAGAAATTTGCGGAAACAACCGGTAGGCGTAGTACCATTGATTGGTCGAATTCTCTGACGCTAATTGGAAAAAAAATATACTTTTTGAGATCTAAACCCAATGCGGAAATTCTTATCAAGGGGAATTTATGGACTGAATAAGGTTTTATCTTAAGCACATCTTTTTTTGTTTTTGTTTTGCTATCTACCAAACAGAAGACCGGGAAACTTGCATTTTAAAATTGCCCAGCCAAATTCATGTTTAACAGGTTGAATGGATTGCCGACCAAATTATCGATACTATCCATATAAATATTTGTGTAGGAATGTTTGTGGATTCACGATCCACAGCTTATACCGTTGGCTCCAACGACCTTATTTTGTAAAAAATTATTTCTTTTGGGCCAAGGATTCCGGCTAGCGAACCGATTCTCGATCGAGTATCGAGTTTTTCCCGAATTTTCCGCTGCTGAAAGGCATACAAACCTGCATTATGCCTACCGTAATTAATTCGAAGTGTGGTCTGATCGGATAAGTCTGTTTGATTTTATTTTTGTGTCCTGAGCTCGGCGTATCGTTATTTTTATACTCGTATACAAGGAGTTAAGAAGTATATTAGATTTATGGTAAAAGTGGATGTGTGCAACGCACAGAAGAAGGAAACATTTCCGACCCCATAGAGTAAATATATTCTTGATCATCATCAATAGCCGATTCCCTTTGTCCGTCTTGTCTTATGTCTTATGTTCTCAGAGACTATAAAGGCTAGAGCACCAACTTTTGTTTTCAAAATCAGGTGATATCACACTGAATCAAATTTGTTTCAAAATTTTGGCACGACACCTTCCGTCATCTCAAAGAACGTAAATCTGTGGGATCCAACATTTTGAAGATGCGAGAAAACGGAATACGCTGAATCGTAGAATCGTAATCAGCCCCTCAGCGCTGCAGCCGCTTCTCGTTTTCTCTCTGGCTCACACACTCTGCGTTGCCTTGTTCAGTGTACGAATTCTGACGAACGTTAGAACGTTAGATATAGATGACAGATAAACGATAAGCTTACATTCATATATACTGACTGAGTACAGGTTTAAAAGTAGAGTCCCGCCCGCTGCGACTTACAAAGGTTCCTCTAGTTTTGCTCTTAAACTCTTTGCTTTGCTATACTCCCACAGTAACCAATAAAAATGGCATTTAAAATTGACCAGCCAAAATCATGTTTAGCGTCTTGGCTACATTTCCGGCTCCAACAACCACAGATGTTACACATCTTTCCAAATACGGACTGTTAATTCTAGAGTATTCCCAAAATATCGTGCTGCATGTGAAGAACTCAATATTCTAGAAACGACAATCGTTTAAGCAATTATCTCTGCATCTCGAAGTCAGTTACGCACATTATTTGCTATCATCATTTCGACATGCTTTCCATCGAACCCATCTAACGTGTGTTACAACGATCCCCAAATTTAATCGCTCAATTTCAAATTTAAAATAACATTTTTTTTCGATTCCCCTTAGATCCTTAGATATAGAGTCGATATAGTCATGTCTGTCTGTCCGTCCATCCGTCTGTCCGTCTTGTTTGTCTAGTTCTCAGAAACTATGTACGGTAGAGCAACCAAACTTTCTATCCAAACTCCTGTCTGTGTCCTCCGCCTTCACAAAAACAAAATTCCACAATTTTGAAGATTAAAAAAAACCGGAAAATGCAGTATCGTAGAGAAGCGATGTAGATGTAAATGACAGATGAAGCCGAAAAATTTCAAATGTAAAAACTGATAGAATATTTAAAAATTCCACATAAATCACATGTGTACTGAGTAGGGGTATAAAAGTAGTGTCGCGGTAACGGCGACTTACCACGTTCCCTCTCGTTTTTTTGTAATTTTTAGTTAGTACAACTTCTATACTTCCTGCATGTGACCGACCGGTGCAAAAACCTCTCTCGGTCGGTTTGGTGGGAGGAGGGCTGCGTTTCTACCTAATATCCGCGCGTAATATGATTCGGCTTGGTTTCGCATGGGCCCCTTGATGGCATATCCAAGTGCAAATAATGAACAACGAAATTCCTGGTATACCACATACTACATATTGAACTAAATAGTAATTCCATAGGGTAGGCTACCATAGGCTAATTCAAGATTTCTCTCCTTACACGCATACATTCAATTTTTGCACCTCATGTATATTCTAGGAAAAAAATTTGTATAAATACTAAAGTTAAATTTTAATCATTCTTTTTCATCCATCTGTAAACAAGATTAAACTATGTTGTCGCTAATAACAATATGCTAATTCCCTGAAAGACACTTGAGCCATCAACTCGATGTCAAATGGATGACAGACAAGAAAATTAAGGAGGAACGCACACACAAAGTACAGTAAAAGCACATCCTGCATTTATTAACGAATAATACGTGAGATTAGAACCAACGACTAGCTAAATTGAAGAATATTAGCATTTGGCAATTGGGCATTAGCATTGTAATACAAAAAGTGCATCGAATCGCCGAGACAACGAGCGATTGAGGCGATGCATTTCTTTCTATGGGTTCTGCTACTAGCAACTCTAGGAGATCATCATGAGTACTGGCTACGATCTGGACATTCACAGACCGTCGCTGCTCGCTTCAGGGCTGAAGAAATGGTTGTGGCTTTGCAGAACGAGTCCATAAGCTTGACAGATGCAAATGTCGCCGTTAATGATGCAAAGAACCTGAGCACCACCATTACAAATGTGGCCAAGTTCGACACTCGTCTAAACCACCTTCTGGTGGACACAATTACGGGGCGAGTATTTGTGGGCGGAGTTAACCGTTTGTATCAGCTGTCGCCGGACTTGGATCTCCATGAGACAGTGAAAACCGGACCGCAGAACGATTCTGTCGAGTGTAGCATACTCGACTGTCCGCTAAACGCCGTTCGCAGTCCGACAGACAACTATAACAAAGTGCTGCTAATAGACCGGGCCACATCGCGCCTTATTGCGTGTGGCTCCCTATTTCAGGGCACGTGCACAGTGCGAAATCTTCAGAACGTCAGTATAATTGAGCACGAGGTACCAGATGCAGTGGTGGCGAACGACGCCAAGTCGTCGACTGTGGCATTCATAGCACCAGGACCTCCCCAGCATCCTGTGACCAATGTAATGTATGTTGGAGTTACCTACACGAACAATTCCCCATACCGCAGCGAAATCCCTGCAGTGGCGTCACGATCCCTCGAAAAGACTAAGATGTTTCAGATCGCTTCATCGGCGGTAACAACCGGAACCCGAACATTTATCAATTCGTACGCCCGGGAATCATATTTTGTGAACTATGTGTATGGCTTTAGCTCGGAGCGGTTCTCGTATTTTCTGACCACCCAGCTTAAGCACAACCACCACTCGTCCCCGAAGGAGTACATAACTAAGCTGGTTCGGATATGTCAGGAGGACTCCAACTATTATTCGTACACTGAGATCCCGGTCGAGTGCATCAGCGAGGCCCAGGGCGGGACCAAATTCAACCTGGTGCAGGCCGGCTTCTTGGGAAAACCCAGCTCGGATCTGGCCCAAAGCTTAGGCATTTCCATCCAAGACGACGTTCTGTTTGCAGTGTTCTCAAAAGGAGATGGAAATGCACCCACCAACAACTCTGCACTCTGCATCTACTCCCTGAAATCCATTCGTCGTAAATTTATGCAAAATATCAAATCATGCTTCAATGGCAATGGAATGCGCGGACTGGACTTTATATCGCCAAGTATGCCGTGCGTTTTAACGGTATGTAAAACATCTCATCTAAGTTTGTAAAATAAACCTTTTTTTATATCTATCTTCTAACTGATCCGGCAAATGTTGTTTAATCAATTTTATTTTAAAGGAAACATGTTTGTCAGTTCAGTCGGTCCGTCTATAGCCAACATAAATAAGCTCAATGGTTGCCTTCGCGGATACATGCTACGTATAATTGTGCTACGTGTGAAAAACATGGAGTCCCCTCAGCTGACATCGTTTGACCTTGCGATTGTCATAGCTAATGCCAATCAATTAGAAATTGAACGCTTTTAAACTGGTTCCTCAAGTTTCAAACCTGCTTTATTTTTTGTTGTTTGCATACAAAAGGTCGTCCAGCCCATCGCCTATGCGCCTGGCTTTTGGCGAATTGAAATTATTGTAGCCGCAACGTACATCCGCGCGATAAGCGAGATGTCCCAATTGTTTTTTTTTATTTCGTTAATCTTGTATTGTTGATTTCGTGCCTTGTGATTGAGAGTCGCGCAAATGCAACATGCTCTTTCGTTATCTTTTTGGATTCGCTTGATTTCATACTAGGTGGTAGCCCGTCTCTCAAAATCGCTTTGTAGCGTTCGAAGGGACACTGGCACGCTCTCTGTTCTTCCTTCGATTCCCTGTTGTCTGGGAACCCAATATATCCGCACTAACTTTTTCGTGCTTAGGAAATCTAGTGCCTCCCTGCTTACCCAGACATTTTTGGAACTGACCACTGACGATCTGCAATCTATAATTCTGGGACACCCTTATTTCAGGGTCTGTACAGTGTATGGCCGTTCCCACTCCTCCTTCCATCTTGGAGCCGTCGGTGTTGAGTCTTGTCTCGACAGTTTCAGTCGTCGGGTCCCATTAAGGAAGTTATTTCAACATCCAGACAAGTTTGTGGGATCATGTAGTCAGATATACTGATCATGTGCCGACTAATTCAACTTAGCCCGAATCCTTAGGGCGAAATGTTCCTTAATGCGTGGATGTCCAGACCGAACATGATAATATAAAGCCTGGGAGTGACTCACCTCTGTCGTTGATGTTGATGTTCCCACATATGGTGGGCATTGGCGTCCCTGCCAACGAGAAGTTGTTGAGGCTGGCTTCCGCAACCAGAATACTTGTCTCTTCCGGTTAAGCTGACCTGTCGTGTGCCTTATAGCATCTCCACATCATCAGTGCTGTAAATAGACACAAAGTAAGCATACGAGTACGAGCACGGCGGTTCTGCTTCTGCTTACCTGCTGAGGACTTTAGACTGGCCACAGCATTGCCTGATGCAATCCATGGATCCTGGACCAGAGCTATATCAACGGGGCCTTGTTTTATGTCAATGAGGAGCTCCGCCGGCGACACCTTGCTCTTATGCAAGTTGAGCTGCAACACACCCAGTGTGATGTGTGGCTGGCTCAACTCCGATCGACGGGCTTACTATTACAGTCAGGTCACAGTTCTGTTCCTCTTTCGAGTCGTCAAACGCAAGACCCTAGGCGGCCTTTTTGAGACGTAGTTAGACGCTGGGGCAGTAGCATTGAAACTGATATGACCTAATATAATTCTTAAAACAGCGGCCACGACTCAACATTTATATCGAAAACATTCGAAAATCTTGTAGATATGGCCATGCCACAGATTTTCGTCCTTTCTGTGGCCGGACGGACAGACAGACAGACAGACTTATAATTAAGTTTTAAATAATTAAATATGAACGAGTATGGGTATAATTTCGATACCTGATTCGTTCAGTCCGTTTTGGACGAGCGTTTTGACTAAATGAGAAAGCAGAGACGCGGATCCTAACTGATCAATGTGAATAGGGGATGCCACCAAATCAAATCAAGCGTGGGTTTAATTAAAACGCTATAGATCGAGAGAGCGACAGGGAGAGAAAGACGCGAGACGAAGAGAAGATAGAAGAGGAATATATACATACCCGTGCTTCGGGCAGTAAAAATCACGCACTAAATTAATTGTTTACTTTTACTGATGCATTCTAATATAATCTATAGATTAAATGACATATCCGGCTTCTTACAGAAACTACAAACTATTGGCGAAGATTTCTGTGGATTGGACGTGAATTCGCCACTAGGAGGAGAGAACCCTATCACCTCCGTACCCGTGGCTATGTTTAGCACAAGACTCACCTCAGTGGCATCGACTAGCACCAGCGGTTACACAGTTGTCTTTGTTGGAACAGTGGACGGATACCTTAAGAAGGTTGTGGTCGAATCGTCGTCCGTTGCAAACGAGTACGCCAGCTTTCCCGTGGATGTCGGTTCGGCTATCAATCAAGACATGAAGTTTGACAACCAAAATCTCTACATCTACGCCATGTCTGAGAGCAGAGTGAGCAAGGTAAAGGTTTTTGACTGCTCCGACTACAAAACCTGCGGAGAGTGCTTGGGCGCCAGAGATCCTTACTGTGGCTGGTGCTCCTTGGAGAACAAGTGCAGTCCGCGCTCCAATTGCCAGGACGATGCCAACGATCCGCTATACTGGGTCAGCTACAAGACTGGAAAATGTACGACAATAACGAGTGTGGTCCCGCACCAGCTGCAACGCACTACCGCTCGCACTCTCGAGCTAATCATCGATCACTTACCACAGCTGAAGGAGAATCTAATATGTGCCTTTACCACCGAGGACAAGGCGCTCTTCACCAACGCCACCAAGAAACGCAACGGAGTGAACTGCACTACACCCCGCACAGATATGTTGCCACAAATTGAGCAGGGAAAACACCATTTTACAGCCAAGTTGTCTGTTCGCACTAGGAACGGGCCGGACCTGGTGTCCACGGACTTCACCTTTTTTGACTGCAGTACTCACTCTTCTTGCACCCGCTGTGTGTCCTCAGAGTTCCCATGCGATTGGTGCGTGGAGGCGCATAGATGTACGCATGATACAGCTGAGAACTGCCGCAATGACATACTGGTGACAGGGGTGAGCCGGATAGGGCCCAGCTATAGATCGGGACCTGGATTCTGTCCCACGATCAATGCAACGGGCGACGGAAGCGAAGTTCTTGTGGCTGCGGGCACGAGTAAATCCATCAAGGTCAAGGTGCACATAATCGGACAGTTTATTGTACAGACCCGATTCGTTTGCCAGTTCAATATCGAGGGACGTGTAACCAGTCTGAATGCTCAGTTGCTTGGCGACACCATCTACTGTGACAGCATGGAGTTTCAGTATACCTCTAGATCGCCTAACTTGACGGCAACCTTCGCTGTTATTTGGGGCGGGTCGAAGCCCCTTGATAATCCGCACAATATCCACGGTAAGTGTTCAACCAACTGCGGGCTATTTTTAATGTATTCAAATGATATTCAAATGAACATATTTCAGTTGTAATTTATCGTTGTCGAGACATGGCCGACAGCTGTGGCATTTGCTTGGCCTTAGCGGACAAGTACAACTGCGGCTGGTGCTCGTCCACTAATACGTGTGAGGTGGAAGAGCAGTGCAATAAGAACAATGAGGGCAAAACGGATTGGCTGAATCGAAGTGAGATTTGTCCCAACCCGGAAATTCACACTTTTGATCCAAAGACGGGTCCCTGGGAAGGCGGCACGAATATAACGATACGAGGAATAAATCTGGGCAAGAACTATAACGACATATATTCAGGAGTCCGCATAGCTGGGATAAACTGCATGCCATTCCCGCAGTTTTACATCGACACAAAACAAATTGTGTGCACGGTGGATAGTCCAGGCGAGCAGATGTACAGAAACGGAAGAATAGTGGTTCAAATAGGTGACTACCGCGGTGAGTCAAAGGAGGATTACGAGTTTGTTGATCCGAAAATACTGGACTTTAATCCAAAGTTTGGCCCGACGTCAGGTGGCACAGAAGTGCACATTTCTGGAAAGCATTTGAATGCCGGGTCCCGCATTCAAGCCTCCATCAACGACCATTTGCCCTGCAAAATTCTGAGCGCAGATTCCTCGCAAGCCATATGTCGCACCTCTCCGTCACCAGGGATCATCGAAGGGAGACTGAAGATGTCTTTTGACAACGGACCCCGCGAATTCAACGATTATAATTTCAAATATGTGCTGGACCCCACCGTTGAGCACGTCAGCTCCGGACCCACTGGTCAGATCAAAGTACCCAAGGGTATACCGGCCGGGGGTATTCGCATCTCGGTGATTGGCACCCAATTCACTAGCATTCAGTCCCCCAGCATTTATGTGGTGTACAATACGGAGATGTATGCGAGCCAGTGTCGAGTACAGTCGGACGTGGAAATGGAGTGTGCATCACCGATTATTGAGGCAGACAGCAAGTACTTGGACGCCGAGAGCCCAATGCTTCTTGAGTATGGATTCCTTATGGACAATGTGATGCGTGTGCAGAATCTGTCGAAGATACACAACAACCACTTCGAGCTGTATCCGAACCCAGAGTACTTTGTGTTTGAGGAGAGAGTCAAGTACTTTAAAAGCGAGTACCTAACCATAAACGGTCGCAATTTGGACCGCGCCTGCAAGGAAAGCGATGTGGAGGTGAGAATAGGGAACGGTTTCTGCAACATCACATCTCTTTCCCGCCAGCAACTCACGTGTCGACCCCCGCCCGAAGCCACCGCAACTAAGAGCCCCAACGGCCCCGAAGTGATTGTTCGCATCGGATCATCGCTAGAGTACCGCATTGGGATATTGAGCTATGAGTCGTCGAACATCATTTTGGACTGGGGAGAGAACGTCATATTCGCTGTAATAGCTAGCATTGTGATCCTACTGCTTATCTTTGTGGCCTTGCTGGTGGCCTATAAGAAAAAGAGCTCCGAGTCGAGCCGAGTGCTGCGCAACATGCAGGAGCAGATGGACATACTAGAGTTGCGAGTGGCTGCTGAATGCAAAGAAGCCTTTGCTGAACTCCAGACTGAAATGACTGACCTCACGGGAGATCTTACTTCTGGAGGCATTCCCTTCCTGGACTACCGATCGTATGCCATGAAGATTCTCTTTCCCAACCACGAAGATCACGTTGTGTTGCAGTGGGAAAGGCCAGAACTTCTGCGCAAGGAGAAGGGCCTGCGTATATTCGGCCAACTTATAATGAACAAAACGTTCCTCCTACTCTTCATACGTACTTTGGAGTCGAATCGATACTTCTCGATGCGAGAACGAGTCAATGTGGCCTCGCTGATAATGGTTACATTACAGTCAAAGCTTGAATACTGCACAGATATTCTGAAGACCTTGTTGGGCGACCTGATCGAGAAGTGCATAGAAGGAAAAAGTCATCCTAAATTGCTACTACGGCGAACCGAAAGTGTGGCTGAAAAAATGTTAAGTGCTTGGTTCACTTTTCTTCTCTACAAGTTCTTGAAGGAATGCGCAGGAGAGCCTCTATACATGCTCTTCCGTGCTGTGAAGGGACAAGTGGACAAGGGGCCAGTCGATGCCTGCACGCACGAGGCCAGATACTCCCTTAGTGAGGAGAAACTCATACGACAGTCCATCGATTTTCGGCCAATGAATGTCTATGCCAGCATTATACAGCAGCCAATCTTCTGCAACAACCTAGACATGTTACCCTCCCACACCGAGAACGTGTCCGTAAAGGTTTTGGACTGCGATACAATTGGTCAAGTCAAGGAAAAATGCTTAGAGACAATCTACAGAAACATACCATCCAGCCAGAGACCTCGCAAAGAAGATTTAGACCTAGGTATGTAGACTACCGTCATGCATATGCGACGACCTCTGACATATGTATATATACGTATATATATATATTTTTATACCCGTACTCGAAGAGTTAAGGGTTATGTATATTAGATTTGTGGTAAGAGTTTTATGTGTGTAACCCAGAGAAGGAAACCTTTTCGACCCCATAAAGGTATATATTCTTGATCAGCATCAATAGCCTAGTCTATATAGTCATGTCTGTTCGGCCGTCCGGCACATCTGCGGTGTCCAGAATTTAACATAACGGAAAACTAAAAATGCATAATTATAGAGAAAGCCCATACCTATCAGAGGCCCGAATTTGAATCGGATCGGATAATTACTATAGTCACAATGGAGAAAATCATTTGGAAAGGTATCGTCCCCTCTCGGTCGCTGTCACACACCAACGCGTCGGCTTTGCCCATTCGTCCAGATGAGCGCCTGGATCCCAGAGACTATAAAAAGCTTGAGCAACCAAACTTTCTGTCCAAACTCCTGTGATACCACTTCAGTACAAGTGTATTTTAAAATTTCGCTAAGCCATCTCTCCCATGCTTTATTAAAACAATACTACAAGTCAGTCTGAAGCTTTAAAAAAAATTTTTTTATCGCAACGTCCATAAAACATCAGAATGTTGTCTGACAAACCAAATATCCATTCTCCATGAGAAATTTGCCCAATTCTTCGATTGCTTCTTCGTTGTAATGGATGAAAACTCATTAACATTCATTCAAATCTGTATTTTCTTATGGAGGTAAACTTTTTTCTATTGACTTTCCTGTGTGAAAACTGCCGTAGCATCAATCGCTAAAAAGTAGACAATTCTGAGCAAAATTATTAAGTTAGATTTGGTTTAAATCTTGCGTAAAAGATATTATATATAGTAAGCTTTACAGTTTTAACTTGTAAATCTTTCAAAAATCAGTTTAAGCAATCTATCTAATTTTAAATGAACTTATTTTGCTGCAAAAGAGTGGCGCACAGGTGCTACGGGACGAGTCATTTTGTACGATGAAGACGTCACTTCCAAGACGGAGAGCGAGTGGAAGAAGCTAAACACATTGCAGCACTACAACGTTCCAGATGGGGCTGGATTGAGCTTGGTCCCGAAGCAGAGCTCAATCTATAACTTCAGTATATTATCGGATAAAAATGAGAAATCTCACAAGTAAACACAACAACTTTTCAACATCGTTCTGCAAATGCATTTATTTTAACATATTATTGTCAATCTTAGGTATGAAACACTTAATATATCGAAGTACACCTCCTCCTCTCCGACATTTAGCCGCGCCGGCAGCCCCCTGAACAACGATATGCAGGATAGTGGTATAAGGTACTGGCATTTGGTGAAACATCACGACAGTGATATGCAGAAAGAAGGCGAACGAGTCAATAAACTGGTGTCCGAGATCTATCTAACCAGACTGTTGGCCACCAAGGGAACGCTTCAAAAGTTTGTGGACGATCTCTTTGAGACAATATTCAGCACTGCTCATCGTGGGTCGGCGCTGCCATTGGCAATTAAATACATGTTTGACTTCCTAGACGATCAAGCTCAATTGCATGGGATAACTGATCCTGAGGTTGTGCATACATGGAAGAGCAACAGTCTACCATTGCGGTATGTATCCTATTAACTAATATACTTTAATGAGGGTTAGTTATTTACTCTTGCATTCCTTGGTACTCTTTTAGTTTTTGGGTGAACCTCATAAAAAATCCAAACTTCGTCTTTGACATACACAAGTCGAATATTGTAGACTCCTGCTTATCAGTTGTGGCTCAAACATTCATGGACTCCTGCTCTACTTCAGATCATCGTTTGGGTATGAATTGTTTTAGATCTCGAAAGAAATACCGCTTTAAAATTCTGTTTTGTTACAGGGAAAGACTCTCCAAGCTCGAAACTACTATATGCTAAAGATATTCCAGAGTATCGCAAGTGGGTAGATCGCTACTACAGAGATATTCGAGATATGTCGCCTATATCAGACCAAGATATGAATGCTATGCTTGCTGAAGAATCAAGGGTTTGTATTTACCTTCTAATTTATATATTTCAATTAATTAAAAATGAATTTCGTTAATTTAATTTCAGCTGCATACGACAGAATTTAACACCAATTGTGCTCTGCATGAGTTGTACACTTACGCTGTTAAATACAATGAACAGCTCACTGTTACTCTAGAGGAAGATGAGTTTTCACAGAAGCAGAGATTGGCTTTCAAATTGGAGCAAGTTCATAATATTATGTCAGCTGAATAAGGGGGTCCTAAGAGGGTCAACGAAAAGCGAAAACTCAAAGCGATGCAAATGATTTATGAAATGGCTTGTTTATAAGCTTCTAGTTGATAGAATCATGAATCATTAAACAGGAAGAGGGTCTATCCTATATACCAACGCAATTTAGAAATATTTATATATATATATATATGTATGTGTATGTATTTATGTGTGTTGTGTGTGTATTTCATGCGAATGTGAGCTACCGTGCTTTAAGCTGTATGTTTAGATGGTATATACTATTTAATTTGTGTCTATTGTGGATGTATACATATACGAATGTGTATTAACATACGAATATTCGAATGATTTATTCGATTCATATATTTTTACATAAATAAAAATATGCCATAGCTACAATTTTCCCTTTCATTATCGTCTGACCATCTGACCAATGTGAAAATTGTAAAATCCTTTTCCACAACAAAAAAAACTGCCAAACATAAACAGACTCATTAAAAACGATATATATGTATGTATGTATATTATATATTCACATGAACACAAATACAAACCGTGGGTATTGTCTACGAGCTTTCCGATCCGATCATGACTTCTTTGTTACTCGTTCTGCCCTCGCCAATAAAACAATTTAAAAAAACGTATCAAAACTTATCAGATAAAATGTCGAATAAAACTCCCAGTAGTTGCTTTAGTTCACATGTCAGTGGAAAGAAGAATCTATGAACATCATTTGTATATGTCGTCGTTGCTCATTAAACAAAATAATTATAACTGTATTGTATGTATGTATAAATATAAGAAAAATTATTGTGTAAGATCAGATGTTCGACATAAAGTAATCCAAATGCAAAAATCGACTGATTTTAATTTTAATTAAATATAAAATTAATGATTAACTATAATTTGTTTTTAAATTGCTGAGATTGCTGATGAACGATATTTATATACTTTTCCTCATCTGCATTTAATGGTAACAAGTCACATTCCATTTTGAAAAGATATCTATCCAACAGATAAACAGATTTTGTGACATTTTACAGTCACAACATATAAGCCCACATGATTTTAACGTAAAGTCGCTTACCTGCTCCTGCTAAATATTCTATACTTTGTGTAATTTATACTATATTTAAGATCTGCAACTCGTAATACACACCTAAAACACCTATGTTCACAAATGAATACTATGTTACCTGGTTCCCAGGGTTTGTAAAATGCTCCAGAGTTTTATCCTTTATGCGTTGTGATATCTTACAATATACAGTATAGGTGGAAGGAAACCATATTGATGCGCTGTCCGTCGTCAGAAATACTTGACTGCTCATGACTATCGCGATTATAAGATTCATGTACAGATTAAATTAATACAGATTGAACACTTTGCCTATTATTCTTTTTGTAAACTAACCGTTTTCTTTTTCTGAAATATAAACTCAGAATTGTTCTAATGAGTATGTCTATTCCCTTGGGACAGTCAAATAATTAATTTTGTGTATCAAATTTTTGTGTTAGTTTACCAACTTAATGGTTTGGTTGCTGAAAGAAAACCATTATCGGCTAACTGTAAGCACAACGCATATGTAAAAAGTCCCTTATAAGTCAAAATACTTTTAGGGCACGGCGACCCTCAGCACCAGGACATAAGATAGTATTTGTTAATACTCAAATAGGTTTTTTTCTCTGTTTTCATTTAATTTGTTCATGTCTTTTGAGTCTTAACAATTTATTTAAGTATTTGTATATGTTATTTATTTTATTTAACAAATGTATAAAAACTAATAGAGTAAATATATGTCTATCATCAGTGCTTCTACGTCTGTTTTTATGCTGTTCTTTAATTAAAAATTCAAACAGGTCAATTTAACAACACCATTAATAACAAAACTAAAACAATTAAGAATATATAGCCAGATAATACAATTGTAATACGTAAATGTTATAGTTCTCTATATTTGATGTATCTGTGTATGTATGTATGTAAAAATTAGCATTTTCAATTAATTAGAGAGACAAACAAAATATTTCTATGTGTGCATAATAATAATAATATTTAAAACATACGATGTATATATTTATTGGATTCCTTACATGCGTGCAGCGGTCCACTATCATATAATATAATATAGGAATCATAACAAGGTTTTTGTGTTAGGCTGCCTAAGCCGCAAAGACACGCAATCACTATACAAAAAAAAACCGAAACAAATGCACATTAATAATCACATAACTACCATAACTAGTAAAACTGGATTATTTGAAAAATTGCCCACCAAATCAATATATTCCAAAATAGTTATGTATAAAAAAAGAACATCTAAGTTCGGCAAGCCGAAACTGAAATGCCCTTGCAAATATATATATTCTACATTTAAACGGCTAATTTCAAATGTCTTGTGACAGCATATATTATATGTATGTACCAGTACTAATCTGGGTATGATTTATAAACACCAACATATGTAGGTTAGTACATACTGATAAAGTTGCAGTTCGAAAAAGACAATATTAATCCTGACTTTAGTCAATATTCATGAAAAATAAATAGCTTATATAAACAGCTGCGAGCAGTTGCTAATTGCTATTGCTATGTATAAAAAATTTTAGTCAAAATGATTCAATACCCTTTGCAAGGGTATACAATAGCACAGATCACATAATTTGTAGATTTTCTAAACAAAAAATTACTAAAGACTGAAATGAAATAATGATCGGATAATGATGGAATTTGGACAGAACACCTAATAGATTTGTATTAAAGCATTTTAAATTCAATTAAATTTTTATTTGTTGGTTTATGGCTTGGAAAACTCCTTTTTCACTACTTTTAAAACACAGAACACCGATCCAAGTATCATTATAGCAGTTTCCAATACAAACTTTAGATAAAGACTTGGATAAGTGTCACGACTCAGTTTAAAATTCCGAATAATTCGGATTGTGTTTATTTTGTATTCACCTGAATGTTCTTTTTTAATCAATATTGATACAACTAAAAATGTATACTATATATATGGTTGTGCGTAAAAATACATGATTCAAATGTGTAAATGTCTACTCTGAAGAAAGTGCATTGCATTTTGAACTAAAAGCAATAATACATGCAGAGTAGAACGCCTAATTTAATTAATTTTAAGCCCTACCTTTTATCTACATATCTCCCAAAACAGAACCATGTAATGTATTCCCAAATATTTGTACATTCATAAAAACATCTTATGAATTGCATTGAGAAGATCTAAGGATAATGTGTTATGCACTCCTCCGTGATCACACGGTGACATTTAAGTCTGAAAATATCAGTTTGTTCTTTTATTTTTCTCAACATAACAAATATGGAAAAGAGTTCTTCTAAATACGCAGAATGAAAGCACTGCAACGAAATAGTCGAAATAAGGCCTATCTGCGGAAATATTTGTCAAAATAAGAGGCATTTAGTTCGGAAATCTGAACTTGATGTATTCGTGCAAAATATGACGAGTTAATGGTATATTTATATCTATCAGTTTTGTCAACGATGTCGATTCATTTGTTTTAGTGCTAAATCGGTTCAATATGATTTGCAAGGGTATAGCTAAGTCAATACAAAATACGAATCCATTATTGTATATACATACATACATAGGACTTATGACTTGATTGATTTCCTGATAAACACTGGAAACTATATATGCTGCGCCCGTTGTATCCTATAAAACATGTATAATGATGATTACGGTATTTGAATCTATGTGTGTATACGTGCGTGTAAAATATTTTCAAATATACAATTATAAACTACAAAACTGTTTTCATACTTATAAAACAAATAAAACAACTGGAGATATTGCTGCCCAAGAGTAGTAATACGGTAAGAAAAACCAAGTAAATACAACTGTACGGGAACTTTCTTTAAGAGGTAACGCCAGATGCTGTCGGGTTTTGAAAAGACTCGAGGTCCGGAATTGTATGATTATGGCTCGTTTATGGCCGAGTTTGTTTTGGTACAATAATTTTTGTAATGTTTTTTTTCGAATAATTTTGTTGGAAAGATGTTATTTTTTGTTTGCTTTGGCAAAAATAATAATTTATAATGATTTGAGGGTGAAAAGACATCCGAACGCTTGAGGCTGACATAAGAGTACTACATATATTGTATCCAAGTCTGTTGAGGTTGAGTTTAGGATGGAGGAGAAGGATGGAGAGAAGCTCCCCAGCTCACTTGGTCATAGGTCCATT
Source organism: Drosophila bifasciata (assembly GCA_009664405.1). Lineage (NCBI taxonomy): Eukaryota > Metazoa > Arthropoda > Insecta > Diptera > Drosophilidae > Drosophila > Drosophila bifasciata. The sequence goes on from CM019045.1 coordinate 1,086,866, forward strand.
GTGATTCCTCATGGGCGTGCCACTTTCTCCCTGTCTATGCCGTGGTGAACAATTTTTTGCGAATTGTCAGTTCCATCAGGTAGCCCTGGTTTGATTTCGGATAGATCTAAAATGTCCGCTATAAAAGGAGCTCCGAAAGAGCGTAGTCTACGGTTTCTCAGGGCAGTGACAGAAGTAATGGGGAACCGACTTCTCTTCCTCATCTCAACAACTTCTACAGAACTCATTATAAGGATTAATAGTTTGGCGGCGTGTGCCAATCTGCCAGTGTCCGTGATGGTTCGGGCAAGCGCAGAGCCCTGTGCTGATTAGTCTGTATAGCTCTTCCGAGCGTTTCTTTGATCGACGCACAGTGTGGCCTTCTAAAAGCTTCATGAAATAAACTGCATTTGAAAAAAAATTCTTTCAAAATGTAGCTACTATGTCTAGAAGCTTTATAATAAATTGGCAATGTTAAATTTGTTTGCATATTTTCATATGTAAAATTATCAATAGCTTTTTGTCGATAACAAATTTTTTCATTGGCAATTTTACATCAGATGATAATTTTGTAACTACATATTTGTAACTTAGTTGGATTAAAAAAAACATTTATTTTTGTGTTATTTCATATTTTTGGTTCATCGTTTTTGTTCGAGGCGCAAAAAGGCGCTAATATGGCCCATATACGTAGATTATGAAATATTACAAAAAAAAAACAACAGCGAAGGTAATTTTATTTGTGGTAAAAGAGGACGTGTGTAACGCAGAGAAGGAAACGTTTTCGACCCCATAAAGTATATATATTCTTGATCAGCAGTTCTCAGAGACAATTAGAGCATGTGATGTTACACTGTTACAAGAATAATTGAAAATTTTGCCACGCTTCCTTCCTGACACCTCCGGCATTGTACAGGGCCGGATTACTTGCGCGGTTTCTCCCAGTTCACTTTAAGTCTGCACACATCAGAGATGTTTTTGAGTAGTTTGTTGTTTTCTGCCTTCTTAAGGTCCACAAACCTCGTGTTGAGTGGGAGCTGAGTTGCCTTGCTCCTTGGGGTATATATTCGCATAACGCAGTGACCCTCTCCCTGCAGGCATTCCGGGCTTCCCTGGTATGTGACCAACCGGGCAATTGAAAACGATCTTCGCCTTGTTCCGGTGGGCGACCAGCTTAATCAACATAGCGCACCCAAACCAACTGGCTGCCAACCCGCAATCTCTCCGAAGACTGAAGAGATTCCAACCCAGTGATCTCACTTCCCGTGCCATCCAATAACCATGAAAGTTTTGTAAATAATTGTAAATAGTCAAGGCCGATTGTACCATATCTCTTTACCCACCTTCCGCTTAAGTAATCTGTGAAGGGCAACAGCGATATGATAGTGCTGGAGGATTCCTCTCAATTTCCCATCCACATAGCAAGGTACTCAGGATACAGGTGGGCCTGTTAAGCAATGCGACAAATGTGATCCTTTGAGATCTTTTGTGATCCTTTGATACATTTCCGAAGGTGCAAGTTGCGGCACGCTCAGACGACAGCAATACCCGATGTCTAATTTCCGGAAGATTGAACGACGAGAGGCGCCAGCTACATTTGTGTCACACACAGCAACTCGAAGAAAAATCGAGAAAAATGTATTGATTCCCGCGCCAGTTGAGGTCCCCACGACCATTAGCAGAATGGGTAACGGTTCAACGATTATGTATGTTAGTACCAGCCGTATCAACCACCGGGCCGAAACCAGTCTGCGGAATTATTAGCATCATAGGCATTGATCCTGAAGCGGGTAGCCATTCTACGTTCCCAAATACTGAGATTGTACAACGGGAGGATAATATACCTCGCCAGAAACTGGAACATTTATAGGAACTAGAAGGTAATGGTATTCTTCGGGTTTTGGTTGTGAAATTTTTGGCGATAATTCTAACTCTTATTTCTGATCTTCTCTTATTTTCCTGATTTCTGAATCTGTCTTTAATTCCATGTATTACAGAAAGGCTGGTAAAATGGTGACCAAAAGAAGAAATTGAGATTGATTTCGAAGTAAACATAATGCAGTTAAGTATTGTACCAAGTATAACTACCCAAATATGATAGATTTATATTAGAATATATGTAGCTGGCCACGGATAGATTACTGAACAACTGAACGATCGTCCTCAAGAATGCCTTTTGTAGTTCATATACGATGGATGAGAAAGACCCATCGAGACCAGTGAAGCCAGTGTAAATCTGGTTGTAAGAAGAGTTTAAATACGGACACAGTTTAGCCAGCAAAGGAGAGGTAAAACAAATAGTTGTTGGTCGATGAGACGGGACTAGTGGGTCGGACATATTGACCATAGGAACTCTGAGGTCCTCTGGTATAGCAATTGTAATAGCAAGGTGGGGTGGGTGGCACTAATTGGGGAACATTCGCTGCTCTGTTCTGGGAATATGGGAGCAATCTAACATCTCTAGGAATGGCAGGAGGCTCGTTAGATGGAAGCGGATAGTTACAGTTATACGGATACAAGGGATTAACAGTGCAGGGCGAATATTGTCCCAGCCCCCTGTTTGGTAGCTGGGATTGCTGAGGTCCATCTTGCACAATGACTAGAACGTTGGCCTGTCGTTGCCGGGCAAGAGTGAAAGAGGAATCTACGTTTTCGTAATCGTTCAGCAGCTCAAAGTCACTGTCCCTGTCTGCCCGGATTGTCGATCCGTTTGGTTGGGTGGTGGTTCTCTTGATCGCTCTGGTGATACTGCGAGTGTTGGCTATGGTCTGTGCGGTATCGATCGTGAAATCTTTTGTCTTCTGATCTGAAACGGGCCAGTGTGCCTGAATGTGACCGAGTGATGAAGATGGCAATTAATTTTGTACAAACCTTTATTTATTTGCTTCTGCTCTCCCTCCTCACACACTGGATACTGTCCGCATTGATCGCCCTCAAGCTCATCTGGAGCATTGCAGGGAACTCTAGAGATTGTACATTTATTTCCGGGAGCACATGAAATATCACGACAATCGCGTCCAAAATCTATTTTTTTAAGGAAACAATTTCAACTATTTTACTGACTATTCATCTCAGACATACCCCTGTAAGCATGGAGTTTGGCAGCCATGATCAGGATAGTGGCTAGAACGCAACAGCTAACGATTCCCCTCATTTTGTAAAGTGTTTTAAACTGTTTTTAAAGTCTAAGTGCGATAGCCTTTATACCATTTCGGATTCCGTGGTTGAAAAGCTATTTATACGGAAATTTAATTACATTTCGTTGATTGATTAAACTAACATGCTTGATAGTCATGGACTATTTGCAATACATAATTTTAAATGAGGCACAATTTTATAATTTACTGGGCTAATAGCCTTGAACTTTATTTTTGGTAATTATTTATTTGGACTATATTCGAATAATTTTTAGTATACGTTTAAAAAAAGAGAATTTATTTTAAGTAATATGGTAGGTTAGGTTGTAGTGGCTCATGACGAGCCCGACACACATGGGCCGGCTTCGGCCCACTTAAGCCGGCTTAAATAATATATAATCTATTTAACAACTTTCAACATTAATTCTATAAGTCCATTTTTCAGCTACTGATATTTTTCATTAGCGTAGTTTACGAATGATGTACTAAAAGTCGATGATTGTTTAATTGAATAGACGTTATAAAAGGTACTCAGTTTCCGCAAAGTTATATTTTTTCCGGCTAATTTTGCTATAATTTTGCAGAATATTTGTGACTATGTATAATAGAATATATAGTATTTATGTACATTTTGTATTTTGTATGGCGCGGGTTTTTGATCATTTCCATTTTTTTTTTGTCGGTTAAAATTTTGATTAAATGGGTCTTTCGGCATCCTTGTCGGACGAAAATTGAGAGCTGTTTTTAGTTTCGATCGTTGTACGCCTAGCCGGAGTTCATGTTGTTCATGTTTGATGTTTTCGCATGATGTGGCGGACCATGTTGTCCAAACTATAGTTAAATATATTGGCCGCACATCTTACATTTCCCAGTTCATTCGTTAAAAGGCAGTGGCTTCCACTAGCGACATCAAACTGTAACGAAACGCCATACAGAAATAAGCAAGTCCACCTACCAAATTTGTTCATCTGTTTTCCTATTTTAACTGCCTTGTCTATTTCTCCCTAGCCGATGTACATGTGTACATATATCCTCGCTTCTTGCGACTTCTGCCGGGACAGCAAAACAGCAAACATCTCCGATATGTAGTCTGCAAGAGTACTTGGTGTTACAAGTTTAACTTTGTTGCAAGTACATGTTTTCCTGAATGTTCATAAATAACCAACAAATGTATGTAACTAATTTTTGGGTTGTTGTTATATATATATATATATAAAATATATTTTGGAGAAAAAGCTGATCAAAAATTGGTTGACCAACCCTCCAAATATCACATTTTACAGATTGATTAGCGTGGAATACCGGGGTAAAATCCAATACCGTTTTGCTACAATTGGAAATATGAAATCCCAACTAGAAAAAAAGGAACCATTTTTAGTTTGTTTAATTTCCCCAAAAACGCGTTACGTGAGGCGATATTTTCATCGATAAGTCCGCGGTCACCGTGCTTTGTTCACACGGTCCCACTGTTGGCCAATGACCACAATTTGGCCAATTTGTTCACACTATTCATAGGTTCACACAATTTGTTCACAAGTTTCCAGTTCTCGTCCGAAAAATGTTCGCGTTACGTGCTGCCGCTAAAGCCGATAAGAATTTGCTTCCATTTTTGGGTGGGCAATTGTGTAAGTAGCTATTATAATCATGGATAATATGTACAAAACTTGGATCGAGCTAGAATGGTGATAGACAGAACACAATTAGAGACGAATGTTAAGTGTGTAACATAACGTAACAAATTGACATAACCTTAATGTGCGTTTTTGATCTTACGATTGAGTGGAAAAAATGATTGCATAATAACTGAATTTGTTTTTTCAGACACAATGGTTGAAACTTTAATTAATGCAATCATTTCATTATCATGGAACTATGTAGTTAGATTGTAAATTTAAGTTCTACACTTATATTCCGTTTTAATGAATTTTCGGTACATTGTGCATATGTATGTATGTACGTCAAACTTAAAGAAGAAGTTTGATACATGCAAATTCCTAAATGAAATTGTTATAAATTCTTAAAGAATAATTTACACTTAAACATTCTTAAAAAAAACTCGTGACGTAATCTTACACATGAATGTACATGCATATATGTATGTATGTACATTTGCATACTGACTAGATGTATGTTCATATGTACCTCACTTGTGAATTCCTTGGGAAAATTTGCTTTTCCTCGGCATATTATTCCAACATTTAATTTTTTCGACCATACTTTTTAGCTCGCAGCCATGCCGCCAAAGCAGCTGTCAAGGCAGCCGCTGTTGCCAATGGAAAAATTGTGGCTGTAATTGGTGCTGTCGTTGATGTTCAGTTCGATGATGACTTGCCACCAATTTTGAATGCTTTGGAAGTTGACAACCGCTCCCCACGTTTGGTGCTCGAAGTGGCTCAGCACTTGGGCGAAAACACTGTGCGCACCATTGCCATGGATGGTACTGAGGGTTTGGTTCGTGGACAGAAGGTTCTCGATACTGGATACCCGATCCGTATACCAGTTGGTGCTGAAACTTTGGGTCGCATTATGAATGTTATTGGTATGTTTGTCACTCATAGTTTATAAATCGAAAAAAGTAATGTTCAATGTTTCATTATTTTAGGCGAACCTATCGATGAACGTGGGCCGATTCCAACTGATAAAACCGCCCCCATTCACGCCGAGGCTCCCGAATTTATTGAAATGTCCGTTGAGCAAGAGATTCTCGTCACCGGCATTAAAGTGGTCGATCTTCTGGCACCCTATGCCAAGGGCGGTAAGATTGGTCTGTTTGGTGGCGCTGGAGTCGGCAAGACTGTGCTGATTATGGAGCTGATCAACAACGTAGCCAAAGCCCATGGCGGTTACTCTGTTTTCGCCGGCGTGGGCGAACGTACTCGCGAAGGAAATGACTTGTACAATGAAATGATTGAGGGTGGTGTAATTTCCCTCAAGGATAAGACATCTAAGGTGGCTCTTGTATATGGTCAGATGAACGAGCCCCCAGGTGCCCGTGCTCGTGTGGCTCTTACTGGTCTCACTGTGGCTGAGTACTTCCGTGATCAGGAGGGACAGGATGTGTTGCTTTTTATTGACAACATTTTCCGGTTTACTCAAGCTGGCTCTGAAGTGTCCGCCTTATTGGGTCGTATTCCATCGGCCGTCGGCTACCAGCCCACTTTGGCTACTGACATGGGTTCTATGCAGGAGCGTATTACCACCACTAAGAAGGGATCTATCACCTCTGTGCAGGCTATTTATGTGCCTGCTGATGATTTAACTGATCCCGCTCCAGCCACAACTTTCGCTCATTTGGACGCAACCACTGTACTGTCGCGTGCTATTGCTGAATTGGGTATTTATCCCGCAGTGGATCCACTTGATTCCACTTCTCGTATTATGGACCCTAACATCATTGGCCAGGAACACTATAACGTTGCTCGTGGTGTGCAAAAGATCTTGCAAGATTATAAATCTCTTCAGGATATTATTGCTATCTTGGGCATGGATGAACTTTCTGAGGAGGACAAACTAACAGTCGCGCGTGCACGTAAGATCCAGCGTTTCTTGTCGCAGCCATTCCAGGTCGCTGAAGTCTTTACCGGACATGCTGGTAAACTGGTTCCATTGGAACAAACCATTAAGGGCTTCTCACAGATTCTGGCTGGCGAATATGATCATCTGCCCGAAGTTGCTTTCTACATGGTTGGCCCAATTGAAGAAGTAGTTGAGAAGGCTGATCGTCTTGCAAAGGAAGCTGCCTAAGTAATTACACGGGAATACGAATAATCAAGTGAATTATGCATTGAAGTTGTAATAGACACTGTAACATCAACTTAAATTCTATATACGAGAAGAACCCAATAAAACGTATTTAAAACCTAGTCAGTTCCATATATTATTCTGTTGCAAGTTCGTATTTGTTAAGTGTTTTCAGCACACAAAAAAACTATAATAGAAATGTAGAAATAAACAGCTATATTATGGGTGCGATACAGCACCTGAGCTTAAGACCCTGGGTAACTGCTATTGATTAACTAATTTTGACTACTTTTCTACCCCTCCGCGAAGATTTAAGGGGTATATTTGATTTGTGGTCGAAGTGGACGAAAACGATTCCGACCCATAAAGTGTATATGTATGTATGTATATTCTTGATCAGCATCAATAGGCGAGTCCATAAAGCCTGGTCTGTCTAGCCGTCCGATCGTCTAAACGTCTGTCCGTCTTATTTGACACCTAATTCTCAAACAATTTAGATCTAGAGCACCCAAATTTTGTTTCCAGACTCATGGGATACCTGAATCAAGTTTGTTTCAAAAACTCACCACGCTTCCTTCCTCCTTCACAAAAGACGGAAATCTGTGTCATACAAAATTATAAAGACACAAATATCGTAGAAAAAGATCATATATACCACATTGGTCTATCTGGGTCAGATCGGATATTATTATAGCCAGAACAAAGAAATTAATTTGCAGTGGCTGTCCACTTCCAGCGCTGCCCATTCTCTTTCTTTCGCTTACACACTCTGCAGTGTGCGACCTCTGGCGGAGGAAAAGTAGATGTAGTAAACAAATTTAAGCTGAATATTTTAATATTCCACATACATCTTACGCTCAGATATATTCTGACTGAGTATCAGCCGATTGCCTTTGTAGCCAGGCTTTAAGATGATGAATCGAGTTTTGCAAACAGAGGTCAAGTTGCCGAATAAAATAAAAAAATACTGACTGAGTACGGGTATAAAAGTGGGTCGCGGACACAGAAGCGACTCACAACTTTTATTACATTTAAATTTTTTATTAAACGTATGTTACTTAAGATGTCCATTTTAATTTTGATTCTGTGACTTCTTAATAATGGAATATATGTACCATTCAAGGATGACCCCCGAAAAAACAGCAAAATCTTTCTGAGACATAGTGGGCGTTTCTCTATGTTGTATCCTTCTTCTGGTAAAAGCTGGAGAGGAGAAGAATAAAGCGTACGGTACGTAGTTTATAAATGTTTATCTGAGTTAAAGATACGGCAGCTACTACTTGTAGTAGATGCATGTTGTGCCCCAGAACCCTGTACAATGCGTCGAGCTTTGAGCCCGATGTACCCGTGTAAAGTCATTAATTTAAAGAGCCATGATGGTATTTGGTATAATTTTTATTAAATATGCATGTGTATTTTATAAATCATAATTATGGAATAATTTATTAATATTAAGAATTATTACTGTTTAACTTGCATTATGGGTTGGCTTTAATTGTTTTTTAAATATTGTGGACATCAACATCCGCAAAAAATGTATAAAGGCAATTTTTATTTATCATTTTATCTCTTCACGGGTTTCGAGAAACGCAATGCATCAATTTTCTAATTATTACTCGGTTTACCTTAGAAGCTTTGCGATAAATTTAAAATTTCAAAAATTATAATAGATTTTCCTTTTATATAAGTATGCTATATATAATATTTATTATTTAAGAAGACGTGTAAGTCTTAGAAAAATTGATCATACAAACATCATTTTTTTTTTGGTTGAAATACCTTCTTCTTTGATTAAAACTGATAACAATGTGTGATTTGTGGGAGAAATAGGAAGTAGTGGTATCTATTTGACCCATGATGTAAAATCAATCAACAGAATAAGGTAAATAGTAGTAAATACATTGAAAATTGATTGGCTTTTAAATTAAAAAATTCAAAATGTATTTACTCCTGTCTTTTAAAAGCATTTACCTATAAATATTTAAAGCTAGACGAGTGTGCTTGATTTCGAGTACAAATGTAAGTACACATGCACACGTACATATGTATGTACATACTTAAGTATATTCAAAGTGTCTGTCCCGATTTTTTGAGGCAGGTACATGTACATGTACATATGCTCGTGTGTCAAACAAATGTGCATACATGCTATAGAATCCCTATTCCATAACAATATGACACAACAGAATAAGTTGGTTTGCTTTCCAAGAAATTAAGAGGAGCAGATCACGGAAAATTAACTTTATCATTATGCGTGGATGCAGTCTCAAATCATACAATTTCTATATTCGCACTCCTACCCTGCTCACAATAAACGATACACCTACACATTGTATGCACACATAGTTGGAGGCTTAACCTAAAACACTTAATTTGATCTAAGTTCCGAACTGGAAACTGGAAAAAATATGCAAATTATCTTATAATATTATTTGTAATGTAATTACATTATAATGTAATTATTATCGTAGGATAAATAATCTCGTCACTCTGCTTTTTCAATTTGATGGTAAACATTTTTATTTGTTTTTTGTTTTTTTTTCTCGTGATATCGAAAAATGCATATAAAATTTAAATAAATCATAATACTAATACAAATATGTAAGAATAAAACGTCTATTTAATTCATGTCATTACGAAGATGCACTGCATCCACAGACGCATCAATCATTACTTCATATGCATAAGGTACACACATATAAAATGGCTAGGATGCGGACAGACAGGCGATGTGTGATGTACTATATGTATGTAATTGATGGTGATGCAATGAATCATGAAAAGCATCGCCAAATCATTTCCATCTAAATTTTGTATAACAATTAGCTAATGTATTTAGATTTTAATTTATGTATTTTTTTTTTTTAATTTGTAAATGCTATTTGTAATTATCTAATGGTTTACACTTTCGTGATACATTTTATATTAAGTTGCGTTATTCATTTTTGGTTTTATTCACACATTTATTTGCGTTGACATATACTCGTACGTAAGTATGATATATATTTGTGTTTATGTATTTTACGAACGTGAATAATTAAGTGCTTATGCAGATAAACAAATGATTATAAGTATTCAGATACATACATTAACAATGTTTGCAGGCATTTTTAGAAGAGTAAGTAAAGATTTATTAGGTTTTTATAGTTTTCGTTTTTTTTTTTTTCTTTTCCAAAGATACAAATTAATCTATTTAACAAAGTCTATGATGGTCAGTACGACTTTGCATTGGTAAATCAGGCCATTAATATAAACACATTCCCACATCTAGATTCACAAACATGATGTTCTCCAGTTAAATAATTTACTCCCACAGATATGTTGGCTACGTAGTTGTTGGAAACGTAATTTCATTATACATATAATCATAGTATGTTTCAAAACTGATTTTATGTTAAATCTCTAAAATAGTCATACTTTCTGTGGAATTTATGGGCCTTGACTTTGACTTACATTTTTCATGCATGTATTTTTATCGATTTTAATTTATTTATAAGATTATAAATAAAAACATAAAACACTTTCAAATAAATATTAAATTTCGATTAGACAAATAATTAAATTTACAGTAAACTTTTTTATAGGTAAGACACTATTTTTGTGTCAACTGCAAATGAATTCAGCACATTCAACTGTTTGAACTGCACAACTAGACTTTATATCTTTGGTGTGATTAATGCAATCCACTGACTGATGTAACCTATTTCTGTGATATAAAATCGAATGTAGTAGCTCCACTAATCTTTCCTGATGCGCTTCGGTGAAAGTGAACATTTTGCCATTTGTTATCGCGTTTATGCCAGACGCGCGTCTCCTCGGACTGATGGGTATGAGCATGTCCTTGTCTGTGATAACGATATTTAATATTAGCCTGTGAATGAATACTTACACTCGTCAAAACCTAGCTATACTCACTTATCAATGTACTGTGTTAGCCTGACGTATGCGATGCAAGCGGCTTCTTCACCCAATAAGTGTACGTGGGGATTCAATATGGTTGTGTTAATGGCTTTACAATTCTTACCAAGAACTGCAAGTAAAAAAAGGCGTCAGGTAAAATTGTTAAATGTTCTCTTAATTATGCTCACCATTTTCAAAGTAGAATTTGTGGAAATCAATTCCTTCGACTAAGTTACCTAATGCTTCTGGCTCGAAGGCAGTTAGATGGGGGTCACAAATTTTACTGTAAGTAGTTGATAAGAATAAAAACCAATATGGCCATCCATGCTTAGCTACAGAAACTATGGATAAATAAAAATCCAAAACTTACGTGTATCCATCAAAGTCACCACTATTTATTGCTTCAATCAGCTGTTCAGTTATCTTTATTATCTCTTGCCGTCTAGCTGCTTTGTATATTGTTTAAAAAGATAAATTTGCAATTAGCCAGTATCACGAATTTTTCATTTTATTTTGTTTAACATGTATTTACAAGTATAATTGAATTGAATGACCTGTAAACTGACTGACTGACTCTCGATAATGTTCGTTAATCTTCTTCTTGTTTTCTATGATTCTTTTCTATTCTTTCTAGTAATAATATAAATATTCGAAAAGATGAAATTAAAAATGGATTGATTTAAAAGTGTATATCATACTTTTTAATAATGATATTTTTATCACGAATAAATGAATACAACTGAAGCCACAAAATGCATACAAACTTTCGCAATAAATGGTGCAGAGGACAATTTTAGGGAAGATTTAAGGTTAGGCCCGACCTAATCGAAAACTTAAGCATTATTGAACAAGAATTCTTGATTATACAAAACCGTTTTTCTTGACATAATTTTTTTTGCAGATTTGTATGAAAAGTTTTAGTTTTCTAAACATACAAAATAGTAAGTAATAATAAGATTTCTCAAATTGATGTGCCAGTTTATTTCCTATATGATGGGCTCACGTTACATGTATGTATTTGTCATGCATAGTTTTTAAAATGTTTTGAAAATTATGTAATTATAACAAAATAGTTTGATTATTTTCGCATGCAATACCTTACGAGAAATAGAAATCCCATTTTGATTGAAATTTTACAGCGGTACGGACAGAAGGACCCAGTAATAAAATTGGCTCTTTTATACATCAACTTTAGAAAATACATATACGTTCTATTACTTTCCACATAAGGAAACCTAATGCAATATATTCGCCTTTATCGGGCATTAGCTACATACATACATATGTACTTTAAATAACCTAGCCGTAATCCTGTTGCCTATTACATTTACATATATTTATATAAGGATTAAAAATAAACACTTTTACTTGCCGGCAGTGGTACTTAAATTGTCGGAAGACCCTTCTTTAAATTCATAATAGTTTTAAATGCCGTACAATTGGTACAATTGTACTGTATAGAGTTAGACAGCCTACTTCGGTTTTTGTTTTAATACTCAGGCAGGTTAATTTAATTAAATTTTGAAGCTATATATATCGCTGCTAGCGAAGAAGAAATGCTTTATATTTTTTCCACTTTAAGTCTTTGCAAATAAATCTTGTTTGGTTCTCAAGATATCTGAAACAAACGAAACAGCACAAGTTCTATGCTACTCATTGTATCAAATGGTATTACAATCGGATGACTAGACGGCAAAGATACGTTCGATCACTAAGCTTACCACACAGCCCAAGATAAGGGTAACAAGGGTACTAAATACATATACAATGTTCAAGTTTTCTCTAGCCCTTACGCTACCCTGACACAAAGCTTACGAGATGAACAACCAGAAAAAAACCGAAGCGAGAGCACTCTCCATCGTGGCTAAAGGACTTTAATTCTTTAAATATTTCGCTGCCCAAGTCGGATAAGTTTCTAACATGACGTGAAATCCAAAAATTGGATTTAATACATGATTTAATGGGAAAAAACTTTTTGTTGAAGATAATCGGATCGAAAAGTTTGCAGTTACCCCTGAAATAGATCCTCAAAACTGGTATGGAAAACTGTTGTTTTATGCGAGAGTTTGGAGAAGATCTAATCATTGAATTTATTATTTCACGCATCCTGACTAAAGTTGTATTTCAAATAAATCAAATAGTTTGTACACATGCATTTATACAAGCATATATGTATGTATGTATGTGTGTATATTGTCTATGGAGAAGTATGTACAATATTTATATTTTACGGAATATTTATAGACGTGGGACCACCAGTCAGCTTACGTACTCATTGAAAAAGAGAGTGGCGGCTGGCTTTAACATTTTGGGCATACATATGTACGTACCTGAGGAGCACTGTGAGTTTCCAGAAATTTGCTGGCAAGTTTTAGCAGGACACACTATCCTTATTTCTAAAACACACACATTCGAATTGTTTCCGTGAAACAAGTGAAAATCAATATTTCATAGCATATTTATTTTTAGAAAATGAAATCATAAAAATTGAGTTAGGGTTTAACAATGATTTGTGTAGAAATTACTATAAATGGAATCTCCTAGCCATATACATGCATGTAAGTCGTACCCCCCACAAATCGCCTCTGGTTTTGGTATTGGTATATACTAGTATATGTAAGTTCTACGTACAAAACCGTTGTGTAATTATTACAGTTCAATGTGAATTTATATCTGAATTGAAAGAAAAAGCTTCAAGGACTGTCGAGTGGTCCCCACCAGATTCGACACGAATGGGTAGACAATTATTGTATGAGTTTTGATCAACGATTTAATTCCCTCACTGGTTTGACTATTGACTGTTTGAATTACGTATAAGCAAACTAACATACAATTGTATGCGTACTGACCTGACGAAGAGTTTGGACTGGCTGGACTAATTGGAATGGTTTCGACCCGCTCTAGCCGAATGTAGTATTCAATTTGCATACAGATGTATGCCTTCAGTATTTATCATTGTTTATCCCGTTGACATATGACAGCTCCTCTTAATAATTTAACTCACAAAATCAAATGCTTAATTCAAACCTTTAAGAGGCTTAAGCTTACGAGTATAAGTCTGAATCGTATATCACAAGACTTCAAGTCCAATCTGGACAGCAAAACAGAGATAGCATGAGGCAAAACTATAAATTAATGTTAGTTAATGCTAGTATACTGTAGTCTTCTCCACTCCGACTCCACAGTCTAAGACCTGTGGATCAAATACTATTTCTCTTGATCAAACTGTCAATCGATTTCTGGTCTTGTTGCTTTGTCTTGTAATACAACCACTTACACCGCGGAGCCCGGAGATACCCCGAAAACATTTATGCGGTACGGTGTTAATATAGATTATGTGTAATCATTTATTTGTATACCCTTCATAGGGTTTTTTTTTGGATTTTGCAATGCCATCTCCATAAGGTACACATATACACGATAAATATATATGTATGTATGCAATGTATGAAGCTAGAACTTTCCACTTTCACTTTATTTTATTGAACGGTTGTTAACAAAATATGCATACAAAATTATGTTTATGTGTTATAATAATTTATCACAAAAGTGGAATAAAAATTTCATATCAACTCAATTTCAACATTCATATAGCTTATGACTTAAAGCGTTGACCGAAAGATATGTTTATTTTATTAAGTTATAAGTGAGCATTAGCCCTAGACATTACTTGTTCCGCTTTAAGTTTTTCATATTTTTGAATAGGCACATTTTTTGACAAACCTTCGATACGTATGTATGTAGTTCACGTAGTTCATATGTATTCTGACATGCACTTTCAGAAAAGCAAATATTTTTTCGATATCTGTGACTGTGATCAATCTTTACCAAATTATTTTTTTAGCGTAACTCCACTCAAAACTACTATTTGGACTATGCTTTGATTTGTCAGTCCTTTATAAATTCCTACGTCGGTCAAAGACCGTATATGGACGTAAGTTCGTGGTAATTACTAGTGTCAATATGTAAAGATGTTCTATATTAGTATGAAATCCTATATATGCATGTGTCTAAATATTGTAAGATAGATATATGTACATATGCATATGCATATGCCCGTTATCGTCTTCAAATACCTCTTGCAGCCATAACAGGGATATCGAATATCAAGTACAGAGAATCTGTTTCAATAGATCAATAATTCGGAGTATTTTAATACGATAAACAATTTCAAATTTAAATTGATTGCTTAAGGACTTGGCTAGCCTTCAACGAGGTTTAGTGGTAGAATCGTGGGAGTTGATTTTGTTCTTTATATTTAAACTGATATTTACAAATGACTGAAGTATTCGAGATGGTGGCATTTCGCTAAATTTAAAACACAAAGTGCTTCGATTTGTTTTGACTTTCGACTCTTGAATATCTGCAATGTTATACAAATTGAATTTTCATGTAATATTTTTTAAAAATTGGTGGAATATACATCATATGCATGTATGTAGTTGATAGATTGCTTAGTGGAGTTTCATTTACAATACAAGTCATTAAGATTGTAGGGGGTGGTAACACGATTACGGGTAGGACACGCGCAAGAAGTATACTCGTAAGTGGACATTCATGAAAGGATGAAGAATAAAGTTCGTCAAGCCAAAATAATTTCTTAGTGCTCAAGTATGTTTATATGAAATTTTTTAGAAAAGTTTCGGTTTACTATCCTTAGTATTGTGTCCCAAAAAGTTGATTCTGCACAAGTACAGTACAGTACAGTTCAGCTGAATTATTTAGATTGAAGTACTTCACACGTACGGTACGAGTACGTTTATCATACGTAAATAATTGATTCAAGTATGTATCTCTGTTATTTAAATAAGAGGCAAATCAACTCAGCGACTTATGTATGTAGTAGGTTTTCAACACGTGTGATATAGATATGTTTGTATTTAGTTGCATTCAAACTTCAATCCAAATGCAGAAGATACATTGCTGAAATAAAAATCAATATCAGACCATTTGGGATTGATAAAATATTCTTGCGTTCGAATTTAAATACAACATGTACGCCTGTACAACATTTGTATATATGTATGTATGTATGTATAGTACATTGAGGGGATAACATCTGGATTCACTCTACAGTTTAATTATACTCTGGCAAAAAACGATCTTCAAAATTAATACACATTCTTCCCCAATTGACGATACATACGAGTAGTGAAAGCTCTACGAGACATGCCAATGCATGGTTTCCTAACACATTAGCCTAAGCCTTGATTAATGGAAAATGAACATTTATATGATGGTGAAATTATTGCTTGTACATATGTATGTATACATGTGTCAAAATTGTTGAAAAATTATTGAAAAACCCAAACATTGTGTGTTAACATTTACCTTCGGGCTCTTTAGATATGACTGTGGTACTGCGATCAACGATTCCTTTTTTATCTTCTAGGAAAAACAAAAAAAATGAACAAATTTCATATTTGAAAATGCAACTTGATTTGCTCCAATATTATGTACTGTATGTGAACGAGTTTAATGTGTATTTTAGAGATTATTGTGATTAGTACTGGCTATTAAAAGTCGATTCGAGTTTCTATGAAGAGCAATACTTAATATGTAAAAAAAAACGATATTTAAAATTATTATTAGATTGCCACCCACTCCACTATGCATCAAAAGTTTTATCAGGTAAACAAATATGATCGTTTAATACAACTTTTGCGAAGATTTGATCGCATCGAGTAGTGACAGAAATTTTAAAGTTGTTCCCAAAAGAATATGTGCTCCAAATACCCAAATTATTATTAAATATTTGAAAAGAATGAATTAAAAAATACGAATGGAGATGCATGCGTAGTTTAAATGAAAAAAGAGCGATTTGATTAGCTCTGCTAAATAGTTTAATAGGAAGATATGCATTTATCTAGCAAAATCACCTGAAATTCGTTGTCTAAATTAGCGTGATATTTAGTCGATTTTGAATATCATATAGCTAGTACCCCCTTATTATTTAAGGTATGAAAAAAATTACATTGAAAATGGTGAAGTCGTTTAAAAAATAGTGTTAACAAAAAAAACAGTTAATAAAAACGAAAAAGATTTATTCAAATCTTGCGAAAATATGCAACACACAATCCATACACAATATCTAATTTTGGGAAAACATAAATAATTGGAAATAGAAAATGGATATACACTTTTATTCGATTCTGCACCAAACACTTATGTATTTATGTATATTTTATTCTATGTCATATATTTGGAATTTTTATCTACTCTGATATAATTTGCATGTGTAAGTAAGTCAGTGTAATGGATTAGGAATCTATATATTTCGCATTTCTATAATTTATACTATGTTGAAGCATTGAATAATGCACTAGCGATTGATTAAAACCTATCCTACTAAAAGAGATATCTATGTGGAAATATATTTTGTTCAAAACATTCACCGCGTTATAGGTATAGACAAAAATAAATGTAAGTTTTAATATTTACCCTTTATGTCGTCATCTTCAAGGGTGGTGCTAGACGAATCAGTTGATTCCTTGACTTGAGATCCGTCACCCTTTTTGGTGATCATGCTTCTGCCTGTAAATAATAGTATAATATTAGAATAATATCTGGCCAACCCTGCTGTTAATAATTTGTCCCTTTTCACTGCCCCAGAGTTTCTGGTCAATTCTGTAAGAGAGTAGTGACCTGATAACCACTCTCATACTACTATATGTAAAGTGAAGCGGAAATTTCATAATAGTTGTGCCCAGGTTTAGATAATTCTTAATTATTTTTTTTTTTTACAAAATTACTTACTGGAAAAATTCCTAGTAGCCAGCATTGTCGTAAGTATAGCTCCTTTAAGCTTGCGGCGTGCATTAAATTTCTTAAGACAGTCCACGGTTTCTTGACGATGCACAACAGAAGCAACACGTTCCCTTTGCTGAAAATACGGAGATGATTTGATATATACGATACATATTGGACGCTACTTACACAAATCCATGGGTGCTTTAAAGCCTCGGATGCGGTTATTCGTTTATTTGGATTCACAGTTAGCATTTGGTTGATGAGATTTTTTGCTTCTGGTGTTACTGTATCCCATTCTGGCGATGGATACTAAAGAGATTAACAAAAATTAGACGTTATTGACATGAGATCAGTATAAAAAAGGGTACTTACATCGTAGGCTCCTGCTTTAATCTGTGAGTATAATCTATGTTGGTCTTCATCCCAAAATGGTGGGTAACCCACCAAAAGTATGTAAAGAATAACTCCTGAGATAAAATACAAAGTTAGTTACAGAATAATGTGTTACATACAGCATGTTATTGTTAATCTTGTCATGATGCTTAATAATCATCAGAAAAAACCTTTGCTTACCACATGCCCAAATATCTACCGATTTTCCGTACGGCTCCTTTTTTAATACCTCCGGTGATAGATAACCCGGTGTCCCAGCAAATCCAAACCAGGCCTGATGGTCGCCTTGAACTTCAATGGCTAGACCAAAGTCAGCGAGTTTCACAGCTGCACCCTTTGCCTTACTAGCTAATAGTAAATTCTCAGGTTTCAGATCTCGATGCACCACACCGTTTTGGTGACAGTGATTGACCGATTCCAATATTTGTTGAATACAATGTGATGCATCAGCCTCTGAATAAAATTCGCGTGCAACAATGTCTTCGAAAAGTTCACCACCAGTTACACTGAAAATGTATGTATGCATAGTCAATTTTGTTGATTTCTTGGCTGGATTGAAGTTCTATATTATTTTTAAATTTTAATTAAATTACTTAGACGAATTATAGTATATTAGAGCTTTAAGCTCCTACATCAATTGCAATGTATTTTCGTTCACATGTTAAGCAGAAAATACACATACATATTCATACATAAATGAACGCAGAACTCGGAGGGGAAAGGATGAAGTATGAATCTCAATAAACAATAGTCAAGTCATTTCTTGAGAGATCCAAAAACATCTACATTCATATGAAAAATGTTACAATACAATAGTTTTCGGTAATAGACAAAATGGTACAAAATTTGGAAGATATTTCAAAATTGAACTTTAATGCTTACAGATCAAAAACAAGATAATGATAGTTCTCCTCCTGGATACTGTCATGCAATCTCACTGAAATATATAATTGCATTATTATAATTCACAATGAATTGTAATACTAAGACATACCAATGTTTGGATGGTGTAATTTACGGCAGATCCTAGCTTCACGCTCTAGTTTTTGAAAATCTTAAAAAAAATGTTTGTTTATTTATACATATGTATGTATATATTTCCCTTATATACTTAAGAACAGTCTGCACAAGGCGGCAGTTCCATGAGTACATGGTACATGACTGGGAAACATATTCTTACCTCTTGCTGTTAACTTTTTAGTATTTATAATCTTTGCAGCAAATTCAAATCCAGTTGATTTTTGGACACATCTTTTTACTATTGAGAAGGCACCTCTGAAAAATCGAACAATATTGGGTGCAATTGCAAAAATATGAATGAATGAATGAACAACATACTTTCCTAGCTCTTCTTTGATGTCGTAATTGTCCGAAAAACGCGTACAGGCTGCTGGAGCAGCCATCGCGATGGCACACTTAAGAAAATCTATTTCGGCAATAAATTGTCAGCAAGGCGTTGTATAAAAGCGCCTCGATCTCTGTGATTTTCAGTGTGCCTATATTACCACTTCCAACGTTGTTAATTTTACCTTTAAAGTAAAGTAAAGGAAACAATATAAATACATTAATATAATTAATGTTTATGATTAACATGCACATGTATGTATGTATGTATGGATGTACCATGCCATACACAAACACATTTATTAAGACAGGTTAAGCTACCGGCACGGAGCTCGTTAGTGTTTTGTGTCTCCGCTCTATATGACGAACACACACCGGTTAGTTTTGAAAAAAAAACGAAGGAAAACAAATAATTTATTTGATTCTTAAATAGTTTGGTATTCAAATTATTTAAACTACTCCTTTGAGATTATTTCATTACTTAATTCAATGTGAGGTGAGATGTATGTATGTATAATGTAGTGGACTTGTTATTGTTATCGGCACTAAACAATATTTTCTCCCATCACTATTAATTTTCGAACGGAATAACAAATAAAAATAAATACAGTTTTCCATTTTAATATAAAGGCGGCATTGTTTTTAAAATCGAATTAAACTGCTTTTATTTAAATAAATTCATTGAAGTTTTTTATGTTAATATATATATATATATATATACATATATATGTGCATATGTATGTAGTCTTTTGAGGATTTTGTTAGATACATAGGTGTTGACTATGTTAACCATTCACTGCTATATGTACATATGTATACATACATATATGTACATGTCAGGAGAAAGTATTGTTTTAATAATTCTTCGACGTCTTATGGGCACATCAAAGTTCGATTAGAAATATATCAAAATAGTCTTCGATATCAATTAAACGCCATGTAAATGCATGCATACATACATACGTTTATATTTCTGCACAGATGTGGATACGACTACATATTGGGTTCTGTTTTACGGTGCATCGCGAGCTTTTGTTCAAAATCAATATGCCGATTGAAGAAAAGAAACATGTTGATAAGGACTAAGTAAAATTACTAACCAAGCTTAAGATATAAACAAAAACTTGTACATTTTCACTTAAAAATACCCTATATTTTCGACACATACATGTTCTGCTGGCATACATAAATACGTGTAAAGTACTTAAAAATTCATATGTTCATATGTATGTACCTTTCTAGCACATATGTACTTTAAAAGCTGGTTGATTTAGCAGGCCCTAGGAAAATTAAATCAATATTCAGGTACCAGAAAACATTTAAATACAAATAAACTAGTATATGTAGCATAATAACATCTGTAGCACAATAAATGTGTTTATCATACATTTATTGACTAAATCAAATATATCAAGTTAAGCGACAGGTGTTTCAAAGCAATGATTCAGAGCAATAGATTACTGAAGAAAGTGCACAACCGCATCAAATCAGAAAATTTCTGTTCATAGTAATGCACATACATACATACTGCCAAAGAATCTAATAGCAAGTTTATGTATCCTTTTCTATGTATCCTGATTTTCTTGCATGGGAGCTTTTGATTGAGCTTAATTTTAAGACGCCCCGCCCCCAATAAGGATGCCACATGGGTATCTGCGGGTACATGATGTAAAACTTGTTGCGATTCATTGAATTTTTTTAATTCTACGACAGGGTATTACCAAAACATACATATACATACACATGGTATTTTAAGGTTTTAAACATGTTTTAGAAAATGCCATTTTTCATTTAATTTATGTACAAATGTACAAATTTTTAGATGATGCAAAGAAGTAGATGCATACATACACATTTATGTACATACACCACACTCACAAGTGTATATACTGCTGCTTCCTTGGGGCAAACGTCCATATTCCTTGCGCATGAATATTCCAAATTTTTCAACTGCCGTTGCATTTGTATTTCTAAGCAAACAGTCTTATGTATGTACATACATATACATATATATTCATTGTTTTTTATATAGACCTTTGCTAATGTTATGAGTTACAGATTTCATTTAATCATATGTGTTAAACATGTACATTTAAACACATACTAGGACTAGGCAGACATATGTATGAATTTTTGCAAAAAGTCCTTTAAGACATAGGGCGAGGCAAGTGAAGTAGCGTCAACCCAATTGTAGCAAGGAGAGCAAAAACGGTTTTATACCTTTCACATACGTACATATATACGTTATAATCATATACCATAGACATATGTACATATGTCAGTATGTTTATGTATATCTTTTAACCTAAAATAATAAAAAAGAGTATATATGTACATACATAGATATTTACGTATGGTTATAATTTTGAATTTCTCCCGAGCCTGAGATCCACACTTGTGTACGTGTGTACACATATATATACGTCGATAGATGAGAATAAAACACTTATATGTATATGTATTTATACAAAATTATTAATATTATATTAAATATATACCTTAATAAATGAATTTTATGATGTATTAGGATTCACTTAGAACAATGTATTACGAATACATATAACAGCAAATCGGGTAATAATAAAATGTTAATGATGATAATATAATATAAGTTTAAATGTCAATACGCAAAATAAAAGTTCCGATATTCGAACATACATATGTACATATATCTATGTATAAGTATGTATGGATATAGCGCACTGAGAACACACAACGCGTAAATATAAATATAGAAATTTTGAGAACGTCCGTTTGCTTGAAAATCGAATTCAATACTGAATGACGAGACTTTACTGTCTCGTTTGGTTCGATTAAAGTAGAAGTGCCGAGCAGAAAAGCTTTGTGCTGAATTGTTTTTTCCCTGACTTTCGTGAAGCAAAATTAAAACGTACGGCCACGAAGGCCATATCTGCTGCAGACGTAGTACAATACTAGGAGTATGCGCAGTGAGGTGTCCGTACGAGTATTCGGAACTTTCTTCACGTCGAAAGCGGTCGCTTGTTGCTAACAAATTAAAATTGGTGTCGAAAGCTATTTTTTTGGATCAGAGAAAAAGAAGATGCGGCCCGTTATGGTCACCAGTCCCTAGCATAGCCTCTGCTGATCAAACAGAAAACATAAAACAGAAAATTTGGTTAAGACGGAGAGATAATATATATATATTTGTATAAAGGGTCTCATATACATATGTATGTATATAGTCAACACCAATCTTGGGGAATTCTTCGGGAAAGCAGAATTGCAGTATTATATATTAAATGCCTAAAGCCTTCGAAATCTTACAAATCGGTGGTGGTGACTTCACCATTAAAAAGACCAAGCGACACGATATTTGTAATAAGTGGATCCGGATCCCAGGGAAAATATCGATATCAGATTGCAGAGCGCAGACGCATAGAGCACGGAAATTCTTAACGCATCGGTCAAACTGCGTACGCCGTACGTGCAGAAAATTTATCCGGTGGTGGAAATGACAGTCAAAGCCCGTTTGAAACATTCAGTTTTCCCACTTTCTCGGGACTATCTATTGCAAGAGCCAAGTGTGTTCAGATCTGTTGGAACAAACTGAAACGCTACCAAAGATTCTCGTAGACTTGTTTATAGAATGATCGGCAAACTATGTATTATTGGCGGTTCCGACTTAAATATGTTCAGAAATAGAATTGACTAAGCTAAGTTGATGCCACGCTTAAAACTTGATTGAGAAGTTTGCATTATGACTATGAAATATTAATATTTTATAATCTTAAATGCATTTTCCCTTCCTGTGGAAAATAACAATCTAATCAAGAATTACGTCTTCTCTCTTTTAATTTCCTAAAAATTAAGTGTTTTTACACACAAAAATATACATACCTTCACAATTACGTTAATTTATGTATGTTTGTTTTCGTCCTTGGTAAACTTTTAGTGTTTGGATCGTTTCAACACGTGTGCTATGCCTTCAAGCGTGGTTGGTATACAAACTAAAATCTTTATTTATTGAGCCGCAATAGCTGTTTTAAGCAGTCCAGGAGCGGGGGAACACTCAGCGATGGTACCCAAAAAAGCGGCACATTGTTGACCAGGTCCTTGTCCGTCCCGTTGGTGGTCCGGACCCTCCACCGCAAACTCGTGAAAATATTCTTAGCTATAAAATATTAATAAGTAGGTAAGTAAGTAAGTAATAATAAGAGGTAGGTGGTAGGTGTTTCGAAGTTGACAGTCTGGCGAGCCGGAGCCGCCTTGTAGATATATTCGGGGAGTTATATTTGAGATACTTTCCCGTGCTGAAGGGTAGTCTCTTTAGACGATACTTGCGGAAAATACGCCATTTCTCTTTTCTCGACTAGGAGAAACGTGTAGTGTGTGCTGAAAATATCTGTCAGCGTCGTTTCTTCACCATTTTCAGTTAAATCAGTAAAACAGTAAAGATCGTACATATATATATATTTATATCTTATGAAATTGTTATATTTATTTAAATAATTGCACATGGACAAAGTCGCGGCCGGCTCTATAGGTATTTATGAATAAATATGAATATTTTTGGTTTAATAGCTTTGCGATAAATAAAGAATAACTAATATGTATAGTATGGAATGCAATATAATTCGAATATTTGTGTATCGGTGCATAAGATATATGTGGGTAGACTTAATGCTCCGTTGTCATACGATTCGTTAATGCTTGGACACGTTGTGCATTGCAGCTCTTACAAAGGATATGATCATCTAAAGGATAGCACCCTCGACCATCAGCTTCGGATGATAACAAAAGCCCACAGTCCTTTTTAAATAAATTTACACATTATTAATAATTCATTACGGAAGTGAATCAGTCCAATATTTTACCTCGCACTTATAGCATTCCAAATGAAAGCTACGGTCCAAGGCAACCACTCGTACTGTCTCTTCTTGCCCTGGCTCAGGCATAATTGGTTCTTTGCAAACGCAGCAGCGTGGTGCAAATTTTCTATATTAAGCAATAAAATAAATTTGCAGTAATTAAAATAGTGGGCATAAATCAAATCTCTTACTTGTGAAAATCGGTAATGCAATAATTCTGATTAGTGGCATCAACGGTGAACAATAAACCATCCAAACTTTTCCCACACACAACACAAGTAAAACATTGCGGATGGTACGGCTTTCCAGTAGCTCTGAGAATTCTCTCCAAAATGGGCTTCATGCAAACGGAGCATTTTTCAAGAGTTTGCAAATAGTCGTATTCGCAGTATGGTTTACCCTCTAGGGCATAAAATGGTTTACCCTGCAGGTTTATTTGGCAGTCTGTGCATGTGAAGCAGGATATATGGTAAATTTGATCCATTGCCGTACAACCACTACTTTCTCCCAGCACTCGCTTATTGCATTTGACGCATCGACCTAGACAGAGAATCAATATTTGTTAGTTTAAAATAAGTATTCCAACATGTTTGACATACCATAGTTTTCAGATTCATGTGTTTGGTGTGTTGAATCGCCAGTACACAGTCCTATACCACCATCTTTCCTATTTTTATTTTGATAAGTATTTTGCTCATCGTAGCATTCAGCCAGGGCACCGTCTCTTACATATAGCGGCTTGTTCGAATCAATTGCTATCAAAGAATTACCATCACAGGATCTACTTGTAATATTGTTATCATTTACGTATGCATCATACATATTGTAACTTGCACGTGACAGTAAATCGCCAGGTGGACGAGGATTTATAGGCTCATAGATTGAGTCATATATCGATGAACTCTGAAAACAAATTGTTTAAACCATATAAAAGTGTGGTAAAAGTGAATGTGTGTAACACAGATATATTATATTCTTGATCAGCATTAATAGCCGAGTCGATATTGCCATGTCTGTCTGTCCGTCTTGTTTGTCGCCCATTGCTCGGGGACTAACAGAGTTAGAGCAACCAAATTTTTTTTCCAGACTGATGATATATCTCACCTCACACCAACGTGTCGACTTTGACCATTCGTACAGATGAGCGCCTGGATCCCAGAGACTATAAGAGCAACAAAACTTTCTATTCAAACTCCTGTGATACCACTTCATTACAAGTTTATTTCCAAATTTCGCCACGCCCCCTTCCGCCACCCCAAAAGATGAAAGTCCACAATTTTGAAAAAAGGAAAAAACTAAAAATGCATTATCGTAAAGAATGGCTATATCTACCAGCTTCCCGAATCTGGTTCAGATCGAATCATTATTTTAGCCACAATGATAAAATTAAGTTTAGCAGCAAGCCCCTTCGCCCCCACCCAAATAAAGAGTCATTTAGGGATGATAGCCGTTTCTGATTCTCTTTCTCGCTCACACACTCTGCCTCGTTCAGTGGTCGTGTGTTGTTGTGAGAACTTATGTAAATGTAGATGACAGATGCAGCAAAAAAATGTTAAATGTTATAACTGAATCATAAATCATACCGACTTAGTACGGGTATAAAAGTAGTGTCCCGTCAACGGCGACTCCATACGTTCTTTCTCGTTTTTCCTTGAACTGAGTGCTACCTTCCGTACAGACCCTAGAAATCAGTTTTTGCCCGAACAAATTTCTTATCGGTTTCATACGAATATCAACCCTGATTCTGTTCGCGAGATGTTTTCTTCGATCTGCGTACTATACTTTAGCAATAAAATTTTGACTACGAAAAACGGTTTGTCAATAAGCCCGTTTTGGCAAACGAGCGAATTGAGTGCGCAGGGTGCTTGTCTTAGCATTCCTATGCTATTTAAGGATCGGATATCGTGAAATGTTTATAAATTTACCTTTATCATTGCGTTATGTTGCATCGGGTATTGATTTGAACAATTGTTTGGAGCGTTGATACATTTTTTGGTCGGTGGCAGAAGTTTTAAATCATTTTCCACCAAATCCATTGGCTTGTTGAACAAATTGGTGGCACGTCGTAGCTCGCTATAGGAAGAGCTAACAGCACTTACAGGGCTAGGAGGTGGCGGCATATCTTCGTCTCTTTCCTTCTCTGACAATGAGTTAGTACAGACGGAAAGCATTTTAGGAAGGGAATGCAGCGATGACACACTGGCATTGGTGTTTCCATCTGAAATTCAAAATTCATAAGACATTTTTCGATAAAGGCAAGTGCCTTTTACCTGTTAAATTTACATTGGAGTAAAGTGTGGCTGGTTCAGAAGACGGGCACCCAAATATTGACGGTATATTTTCAGCTTGTAGTGTACTATCAGACGGCATTTTTAAGTTGCTGTAGATAGTACTGTTGCACAAGGAGTTAGATGACAATTTTGGAATACTTGTGGTCGATTTTGTCGATTGTATTTGCAGTCCTAAGAGGCCTTTCTTCTCCATTTGAAGCTTGTGATACGCGAGGGCTTCTAGTTGTTGTTCCAAAACAACCGGATTGTCCAAAGTTGATTTACTATTGCTGGCTTTTCCGGAAACTTCACAGTCAAAGTTTTGGTTCTTACGAAAAAGGAAAGACGCACCAAATGGTTTCTCCGAACCAAGTAGGGGCTGTGAATAAAGCGGTTCCCGTGAACAAGTAACTTGCTTACTTAATGGAACCTTTAATTAGTTTAACACTCAAATTATTTTAAATACGTTGAAAGACAAAGTACGGAATATAAACACAAAATAAAAACTAGTCGGAACGTTTTTGTCGAGGCGTACGTGTGACTTGACATAAAGACAACTGGTCTTTGCCAGATTGATTGACTACACTCCACCTTGTAGTTTTAGCTTATCGTCTGGGAATTATTAGGCTTTAAAATGCAACATGCGATTTACAACAAGATTTTGACTTTAAAATCATTAAAAACTTAAAACGTGTAGCACGTCCTTTCTCGTTTTTTTAAATTTTTATTTTATTTTAGTCAATATAGTCCTCTTTTATGACGATACACCTATTCCAGCGATCCTCCAATTTTTGTATCCCGTCCGAATATTAATTTTCTGAAAAGGTCTTCAAAATACTACTCCACTGCGTCGTTGATCACATCGCATGAGCCGAATTTTTCATTGATGAGCCATCCTTTGAGGTTTGAAGAGATAGTAATCCGAGAAAACCAAATCAGGCAAATAAAGTGGATGGGGAAGCGCATTTGCAGCATGACCTAACACTCTTTCGTAATTCGCTCGCATTTCTTGTTTATGGTGTGAAGAGCAAACAGAATAGCGGCGGAATAGCTTTAAAACGCAAAATCTCGCTCCAAAAAATCTGTTGGCGCTCAATATTAATCCTTGAAGGGACTGATAGCTCACGCACCTTCACTTTTCGATTAGCCAACACCATTTCTTTTATTTTTTGGACTTTCTTTTGGGTAACCGCATCGGAGGCCTCCCGCTAAGGACCTCATCGGCAGTGGAGTTTCGCCCGCCATGAACTCTCGTGACCAAGATTTTACGGTTTAATCGAAAGGAGCATTACTCCCATAATATTTATCCAACTTTTCTTTGGGTGCCTTCGCCGTTTTGCCTCTCAAAAAATAATAATTTATGAGAGATAGAAAATCGTTTTTTTTTTTTTGTACGCACCATAATGCCAAACACATGAACTAGAAACATTTTTCAAAAACAAACGAATCACTGCTGAATCGCGCTGAAATGACGAAAAAAGGTCTGTCAACCACATTTAATGCCAAAGGAACATGCTCAGGTATCAACAAATGCAATTCGTCCTCTTTTTCTTTTATCCCAAAGTATTTTTATTTTTTTTTATAAAGAGCCCCGTACTTTATATCAGAGCTCGCAAATAACAGTTGACCGTTTCTTGTAGTCACCAAAAAACTGTTTTTTGCGCACCACTTGCGCAAAAAGCCAGACAAGAACCGTTCACCAGTGTCTCTTGAACGAACGGTCTGTGCTCAACCAAAACCAATTTCGTGTTTCCTTTTTGCTCTGCTCATTCGCTGACCGTTTTGCAACGAGCGAAGAAAATAAAAGTCTTTTGAATTTGTATGAGTGTATATGCGAATGATCAGTCTACTTGTAAACCACACTTGCACATCCACACTTTTTAATAAAAAGGCACTGAAGTCAAAAGACCGTTTACGATGAGCCTTTCGTTTTTTCGCTCTTCTGCTGACCCTCAATGAGCGAGCGTTCAGTTGGATCGCTCTCTCTAAGTTGTTGTTGAGTGAGCATAAAAAGAACCTCGCAACTGAGAACAGTTAACCGAAAACCAAAACAAAGAGCAACGAAAAGTTCTGTTCAGAGCGAGAGCACACGTGCATCGTCTTTTTTTTTCGGTTGTGTTAGAGAGCAGACCGCAAAACGAAAAACGGTTGATTGTTATTTGCGAGCTATGCTTTATATATACTTATGTACAGTTGTGTTCAAAATAATAGTAGTGCTCCTCAACATATTTTAACAACATTTTTTTAAACACTTCCAGTCATCCAAATAAAACAAATGATACCTTTTTGAATAGAATGTAGGCATTAGAAAACGGAAGAAATGTCGGTACATTTGCTTTCCACTTTCTTGTTTCACTTGACTTTAGGCGAATACCCCATGAAATCTGCTGTTAAAATCTGCTGATATAAAGAGCTAGAGCAACAAAATTTTTTTCGACTCATGTGATATCTTACTGCTAAAAGAGTACATATTTCAAAATTCCCCCGCCCACTTCTGCACCTAAACGGCCCAGATCTGAGGCGCCCACAATTTCAAAAATAAAAGAAAACAGAAAATGCAGAATCATAGAGAAAGCCCATATCTTGAATCTCAATCAGAAGAGGCACGATTTGAACGGAATAAACAACGACACTTGGAACGGAGACAAGCGTTCCGGTACATAATTGTGGTAGAAAACGCAGACAAGTACATCGAGTATTTACATCCGCTTCGTTCCTTTGTCTAGCATTCTAGTATGACGTAGACGTATTGAATGGGTTATATGGGCACAGAATGTCAGGAAAAGTGCAAGTACCAGAAATTTAGACACCACCAGAACTATTGAACATCGGATGCACATCGGCGCGGATCCATTTTTTAACCTGTTCTTGAATCCCATTTCCATATGTAAATCACGCTTTCAAATGACATCGTTTGGAGCAACATAAATAGTTCAGAATACTGCGACAAACGATTTTGCGGGTAAGCTAGTAAACTATAATATCCATATATGCGGTATTTATTCGACTGCCCCAATTATATTTATTGTGTTTTCATTTATGAATGTTTCTAGCCAGCTGGCGCTTCCTTCCCTCAATTTTTGATGTTTCTATGTTTCTGAAACAAAAAGTTTTCTGTGTAAAGCAGGAAAACGTACATACACAAAACAAGACAATTTGTGCATTGCATTCTCATTTTTTTTTTTAGAGAGGAAAACCCGAGATGTTCGGATCTGACACTTCGTTCAGTCCTTTGTGGGCGAGCAATTCGAAATTATGCGAAAGTTGATTCGTTGATTTAATCGGATCGAACGAAGCGATTACTGAGTCCAAGCGAATCGATTCGTGCTTGGCTCTGGTATGTCCTGTATATGACTTAAGTATATGAATTTAAGGTTATTGTTACAAACATGGTACTTATGCTTTTGCATACAACTGCAAAGTGAGGTATATGTGTACATAGGTGTACATAGCTAGGTTTCATCAGTAAAAAATTTATACCTGAGGCATCTCATTTTGCTTTTTCGGCGGCTTCGGTGGAACGCATGGAGCCATTTTCTTATAGAGAGTATCATCTTGTACGGTATATGAATTTTTCTGTAAGTTTCCCACTAATTCTGCGACTTTCCCATGTCTCACGGTATAACCTTTCGGCGGCAATGGCTTATCGTTCAACACAGACAGCTCCTTAAGTTGCTGTTCCAAGGATTCCATGCCGACACACTTTTGATTGATGTTAATCTGTAATACAAGTAACCATTAGAATATTTACGTGTTTCATTTTGACGCTCACTAATTAGAGTACATAATTATTATGAGGTATTATTAGGAGGGAATCTCTAAGAGTATTAAAAGGAATCTTCGATGGGATGTGCAGGGCTGGGCTTGTTTAAAACTAGTTTATGAGTCGCTAAATTCATTAAATTGGCTTAAGGTTCTGCGGTTCTTCGCGGCCAGGACTCTTGGTTTCAAGTAGCAAAAAACCAAAAGCACAAAACTACTTAAACTAAGCTATTATCGCAGATGTATCGCAGCTACAGAATATTAAATGGTTCTGAATTTTTATATACGGATTACCCCTTTAATCAACGCTTAATTCGATATCGACGAAAATAGTACTGTACTCCTGGCTAAGGTGCTAATATGCATACGCAGTGAGCATATACTGTATGTACATATGCATGTATTAGTATGTATCTAAATAGAATAAACGGTACCGTAAAAACCTATATTTTTGTGCAAATTCATTGATTAATTTTAAGTTATTTTTAAATTCATTTAAAAGTCAACACACTCCACATCTTAATGTTATTTTCCATCTCATGTGAAATAAATTAGATTCGACACAATTTTGCTGTTGTTTGTTTCGCGGCGGCCGAAGTAGAGATAGCAAAATATCAACAGTACAAATGTTCGATTAACATAATATATCGATGTTACAGTATATATATGTATGCATAATAACTTTTTACACTGGTCGCGTTTCACATCACTTTCGGATTGGACGCAATGAAGCGAAAATTGTTCACACTGGCCGTCGTGTGTATTTAGAACAGCTGATGAGAGCAACACACACTTTTTACAAATCCAATTATTTATGAATCAAATCATGAGAAAAATAAGAGAAAGCGTCTTGATTCTTTTCTCTACGGTTGAGCAAAATGAAGAGGCTATTTTAAAATGCATGGTGGCAACTGGGTTGTCTGCAGCCAAGTTCAAATGTTGTTAGAACTGCAACGTTCTCGAAGCCCGTTCAGCTTTACACCATGAAACCCGTCGATGTTCTCTTCCCACGTTTCTAGCAGTGTTTATGGCCTTAGGGGCTCACTAAGAAGTCTTGTGATAATGTTAAAAATAGTTTTAAGTTTTTTTTAAAGTATTTTATGCATATTTTTACATTATTGCACAACCAAAATTGTGTGGCGCCGAAAATTTATTTTATACCTGGTGGTGCATTGACGCATTGCATTCAGGCAGGCTCCGGGTTCGCAAAAGTGTTGTTTGTTTTCTATTATACTGTTAAGCGCAAAATGTACAGCTGTTGTACCCACGCTAAAGGGCCACCTCAATCAAAATTACTCTGTTGCAGAGATTTATCAAATTTACCAAATTGGCTCTTCGCACGAAAACGCGAATTGTGTTTGCATTCAGGCAGGCTCCGGCTTTCATTAATTGTTACGTTTTACGTTTTCAGCCAAAAGTCATACTTTTCATTTCAAGGAGCTCTGACATTCTCAAAAGTATGTTTTATATCCTTCTGTACTGTTAAGTGCAAAAAGTACAGCGTAGGTATACCTACGCGCTAGTGCCAGCCGATAATCAAATCAGCATTGGCATGAAATCGCATTGAAGAATTTTTTCATATAATTTTGAGGTTGTTTTATAAATTGCCCTAATAAAGGTGTCAAATTATTTTCAATGCACCATTACCTCATCTATTTTTTTGCTTTCGCGATTAAAATGCATTTAGTTGTATAAAAAGACTTTTGAAAACGGAAATGTTTAGTGTTTTCCGAATACTGGAGCGCCTAACGCCCGTTTTGAAAAGTAAATCGGACAGTTTTGCGAATGTGACAAAAATGATGCCTGATGATTTACATAAATTTGACACCATTACCAGTGCAACTGAGCTTGGCCCCTGTTCTTAACCCAATTAACTAACTTCATAATTGGATCCGAAAAAATTGGATTGTTCAATGCAACGTCACTGATAACGCTTTCATGCGAACAGTCCGATTGGGATATTGATAAATCTCTGTTAAACATAGTAGGGACCTTTTTTTATGAGCTGGCACTAACGGGTAGGTGTATCGTATCAGCAGTCAATTTGGCGCGTAACAGTACAGAAGGCAATTATATGAAAAGTATGACATTTGGATGACAACCTAAAACGCAAAAATGTCAATGCCGGAGCCTGCCTGTATTTCTCCTACAACTGAATTTCCTATGCCCTTGAAGTTTGGAGCACCGCTTCTAGGCACCAGCTGAACAGACTGGGGGTGGTTGCAACCGAGCAATCGAAAACGATCTTCGCCTTGTTTCGGTGGGCGACCAACAACTTAATCAACATAGCAACCGATGATCCGACAGGCTCATGGCGCACCCAAACCCACTGACTAGCAGTCTTGCCAACCCGCAACCTCTCCGAAGACTGAAGAGATTCCACCCAAGTGATCTCACTTCTCGTGCCATCCAATAACCATGAAAGTTTTGTAAATAATTGTAAATAGTCAAGGCCCCCCATTGTACCATATATCTTTCCCCCCCTTTTACGTCAATTTTTCATTGTGGCTATAATAATGATCCGATCTGATCGAGATTCGCACCTCTGATAGATATTGGCTAAAAGAAAAGCCTTCTTGAGTACATTTTCAATAACTTATTTTTTTTTATTTACATTCTACAGTTCACGTACAAAATTATAAACACATTTATGGGCGAATGCGAAGTGGACATTTAGGCGGCCTTTGGCTTCTTATTGGGGATAAAACTCGACGATTTAATGACACATTTATGCTGGCCGTGTAGTCCATGAACCGGTAGGCAGCGACAATCACTAACGACCTCTGTCTTGAAGAGAGTATCTGCGATAGACGATGTGACTTGGTTCAGGAATTTCCTTTGCTCTGGTGCCTTTAAACTGTCAAAGTTTTGAGTGGCAAACACCCAGCCACCATTGTTGAGAACAAAATCAATGCCCATGTCACTTTCAAATTGGAGCTTGGTTCGCTTCTTGTTATCTTTGCCATCTAAAGTAGCAACTAAGCGAGAATTAAAGCCTGCAATAAACAGAATATTGTGAGTATGTATCAAGTAGGTGAAATGAACATATATTTACCAACTAATTTTTCGGCTGGTACTCCCTCCAATCCAAGCGATTTTACTGGTGCTACGAGATGGAGAAGGGCACCATCAAACTTGGTAACTCCTTGAGTTATTTGAGCTCGTACAAGCTTCCACTGTGGGAAGAAAAGTATGCATGTTTCAAATACTATATTTTTAAATGAAGAACAGAGCTTACCCAATTTTTATATTCTAGAGTGTCACTGCGCACTCCAATAATGCTCTTCGCAGCGCCAGCCCGGAATGGATAGTCTAGGGCCAGATGGAAGGCTTTTTCGTCCGACTGGGGAACAATACTTTTCACCAGACGCTCTAGCGCATTGTAAATGTCAAAATTTTTCTTTTCAGTAATTATTTGCTCCACACAATTGTCACAGAATCGTTTTGGTCCGTTAAGCTGAACATTAGCAACATTTCCTTTGTAGTTAATTTTTCCGTTATCGCTTGTAAGAAGGGCTGGGTATCGTTTCGACTCATCAAATATAATTACGCCAATTTGCACATCAGTAAAGCCGCGGCTCTTGAGTGACTCACGAATCTCGGTGATTGCCGGTGATATCAGATTGCCGAGAACTGCAGGCGTTACATTTATGTCAACGACAAACACGACGTCGGCCTTGGTATTTGGCAACTTGACTGTAAACTCATCAGCGAGATCTCTTTGGCCAGGTGCACCAGTGCACTTAAGGCAGCGTGGGGGCAACAATACCCACTTGTTAATCTGTTTGATGGCGGAGCCGTATGCCAGAGCAAATGTGCACGCAGCTGCCTCCTTATCCTTTTCGACAACTTTCTCAAGAGCAATATCGCACGCCTTGCGATATGGTTTAGAGTCCAATGTCAAATAATTGAGCGCCAAAGGAGACTCTATTCCGAATATTTCATCACATATTTCATCGCGTTTTTGGCTATCTATTTGTTCATTGCTAAATGCAACAGCTGCGCATTTTCCAACGCCATAATCGTTACCCAAAAGAGCAGAGTTGGCTGCTAGGGTACCATCCACTTGCAAGTAGTCATCGTATGGCTCTGCGTTCCCATTGCCGAGCAGACCTCGTGTTTTTCCAGTATAGAAACCATTCACGTTAACGTGGCAAACCTTCAGGTCTGTAGTGCACACAACATTAACCCCATATTCGGAATATATGTGAACAGTATAGAATCGGCGCCATACGTGAATTCCTGGCAAATGTTGCGGGTATTCTACTGGCTTACCATTTACCTTTAGGGCAACAGTATCAGCGACCTCGATATAGTTTCCATCCCGATCAACAACGGTTATGCCTTTAAGTTTGCCATTTGTAAGCTGGCCAATGACTGTAAAATTATTGTCCACACTGTCCTGAGCCAATATATATTTGCAGTTGCCAGGGTACGCATAATGTTGTCCATCGAAGGTAAATACGTGCTGCCCATCCACGACATGGCCTCGTAATTCAAAGTCATTGAAGAACACCCATGATTTTAGTAAGTCCTTTGTAAATACTTCTTGCCAGTTCTCATTTAGCAAATAGTTTATAGAACTGGAGCGGAAAGAAAGTATGTCTGGAAGCTTGGATAGCGTGTCAACGGAGTGAGGAAGTGATGAAAACCATGTCTGCAAATCACCCACTGGAGCGGTAGCACCTGGAGCGCTGTTTTCGATCGAGGCCCAAATTGATCGGACAGCCTTAATTAAAAGCTTGCTTAATTCATCTAGCAACTTTTCATCGTTGACAGATTGTTGTTTGAGTTTTGCTTCTAAATATTCGTGTAACTTCTGTAGAAATTCTGAAGTTTCTTGTGTTTGTGGTAAAATGTGCAACTGATCAAACAAATTGTTCACGAGCTCCAACGTCTTTTCGACCAGCTTCAAAGATTTTACTTTTTCGTTGATCTCGTCCCGTATGCTATCGAATGTAGGGAATTTGGCAACATACTGGTTAAGCTCTGCAATAACTTCTTCGGTCGCATGCACCAAAACCTTGATGAATTCGTGAGCTGCCTCGTTGATTGGTTTCAGAAATTCGTTGACAGCTTTGCCATAGTTTTTCAGTGCAGGTCCATATTTTTCGAGGAGACTCAGCAGATCCTGGAGTGCTTTCGTGTAAACATTAATTACCTCAACCCGCACTTGACCAATCACTTCAGTGGCAGTTACTACAAAGTCTTCCCATGCCTTCGAAAGTGAGTCTTTCCAAAGGGCTTGCAACTTTTCATAAATCTCAGTCAATGACTTCTGAACTTTCCCGTACAACTCTGATGTCGTCTTGGCCAACTCATCAGTAATGGTCGCGATTTTGTTAACCACGTTGCGGCTAAAAAAAGTGCAAAATTAATAATAAAAAATTGTATCAGGCGTTTGCTCTGTTTGGAACTTACATGCTATCGATGATAGGTGCTAAGGAGGGATCGGTTTCCAACTCTTGAACAATTGTTTTTAGATTATCGTCAATTTTAGTCTTCAGTTTCGAGAAATCTGGTTGAGCTTCCTTTGCTATTTTTACGATCTGGTCGGATTCTTGTCTTAATTTTTCGAAGCGCTGCCTTAGCTTCTCAGTAATGTCTTTTGTGTCCTTTTTTACTTCCGCTTCAACAGTAAGCTGTATCAAACAATATAGAATATACATATATTATTTAAATTGAACTTATCGTATCTATTAATATACTTTTTCTTACCAAGAAGGCTTTGACATCATCATCATTAGACTTGTAAGTTGTTTGAAGGAAGTTTGCAGCGTCTAAAGCTACTCGTCCATTAACAAGCGGTTTTCCACCACCAGAAATATCGAATTTAATCTCCTTTCCCAATTTTATTTCTGTATTTGCATCAATTAGATCCTGACGCTTTAGTGATACTCTCGCAAACGTGGGTTGGAGCTCGCTTACAATTTCAATGGGTACTTTATCAAAAATTTGAAGCTTAGTGTTGAAATTGGCTGTACGTTTTTGCCTGTTAATGTCGCCAACGATTCGAAGAATCTGCTCGTTTAATGCGTCTAAAGATATCTCCAGTTTTTCTTTATTGACAAATGCATATGCTCCCGCCTTTACATCACCGTCGTTGCCGCTGTGAAGGTCTACTCCAAAACTGAATTCCTGGGCTTCGGTGTTGACGGCTGTGTGACCATTTAGTTCATACTGGAACTTCAGTCCACTGGACCTAACCTGTTGAGTGGTTGTAATGTTGAAACCTTGTGATGCTCGAGTATTTTTTATGGCGCTGGATGCAATGATCCTTTGTTCAGGGAGCCGGAAGATGTCAAACACAAGTTCGGCATTCGCGTTTTGTTGCTCGCGATTGGCATCAACGTGTCCAGAAATACTGAGTGGACGAATAGTGGGATGCTCAACTTTAAGCTGACCCTTGGCATTAAGGGCGATGTTCTCGGCCCCCGATACGTCTAGAACAGCTGAAACGCGAACAACATCCTCGGGGCGTTGCAGCTTATCGATGTAGAATGCAGCTGATTGTTCGTAATGACCAAAAATGCTACCCTCAGGTATCTTTTGCGAGGTTTCGAACAATATCTGGCGCTTGGGAAAAGCTAGCTTGACGGTGGAAGATGTGGGCTGGACGTTTGCGGTTAGTTGGTACTTCAGATTATTTCCCGATATAATGAAACTGTCTAGATGATATTGGTATTTGAATCCTTGGCGTGTGTTCTGCGACTTCAATTCAAACTCATATGGGTATCCTAACTCACGTAGATCCACCAGAATGAGAGTGGAATGTTGTACAGAATCCAATTGTTGCTCGTCTATATTTACAATAGACTGGAGTTGTACATTTGTGCACTGTTTCTTTTCCTCGCATAGAGAGAACTTTGTGTTAAATTCCTTGTTGGTTATCTTCAGCGTAGACACGCCATTTTTGGGTCCGAAATTCCCGTTGAAGGTGTAAGAAAAGCCAATTTCCTTATCAGTGTTAAAGTCAAAGTGCTGACGGGTCAGCTTGAAATTTCCCGAATGCGATTTGCCTTGATACTGAACCTGGCCTTGACCCTCAATGATGGCCTTGCTCTGCTCGTTCTTAAGAGCATAGGTGGCTGTGCCTAAGAATATCAGTCCTTGTACATTCTTCAGTTGAGCTTTAATGTTTTTGCCTTGAGCTCGTACATCTAATTCGTAGCCGTCAAGTTTTAATTTCTTGGAGCTCCAGCTCCCAACGATATAGAAATCGTCGACGCTAACGTACGAAGCTTCGCTGCTCAATTTCAAGTCTAGGTCGGCTAGATTTTCTATTTCCAGGTTCACTTTACCCTTTCGCTCACCCAACCTTTCCACAATGCTTGTTAGAATAATGGGCTGCCCATTCGATAAGTCAACACGAATATCAACTCCTTTTTTGTGCGCCGACCGATACAATTTCGTGTCCAATCCATAGGATTTACCCGCCTGTTTGGCTTGCACGGCCACAACGTAGGAATCCTCTACAGACTTCTGACTACGAATGTTTATTTCGATGTTTTTGGCAGCTTCGTAGCTCGAATCTAATGTATAAGCCAGCTGTGCTGTCTCGGAGCCGAAGGCAAGGGTAGCTTCGGTTTTCACGTACTTCTCTCCATATAGTGCATTGAATCCGTACTTTTGCTTTCCGCTGGCGTCGCCATCCTTCAAGCTGCCAGATTGTTCGCGAAGGTAGTTACCGTTCAATTTCAGAGGAGAAGCCATGTTGCTGCTTTGTGCCTCGAAGGCGTAACTTCCCTCTTGTGGGGTGCCCTTCCAGTCGGTGTTGACGCGAGCGAATTGTCCATCACCTGTCTTCGCATCTGTGAAGAACTCAACACTGAAGGCGCCGTTAGTGGTACCTGGCTTTAACAGCTTTCCATGGCTGTTAATAGTCAATGACTTGAGGCTGGATTTTGGGACTTGAATGTCAGCCTGAAATTCATATGTAGCTGGTATACTGTTCTGTGCCAAATGATAATTTCCGTTCAGATTTGCCGACAGTAGCTCGCCATATTTACCATTAATGCGACCAGTAGCTTGTTGAGCACTGTACTCATCCGCAACAACAGAGATCTCAATGGGTTGGCTGAGCGGATTACCATTTGCAGAAATAGTTAGGTCTAGGCTTTTGCCATCGCCCTTTGGTTGTTGTTTGATCTTATAGCTTAGCTCCAACTTTTGTCCATCCAATGATGTGTAAACAATTTGGCTATTAGCAGAAAATTCCTTAGTCCGGATATTCAGGCGATCCAGCTTTCCTTTTAGTGTTACCGATCGTTTGTTGGTGCTGCCAGTCGGCTGGTCATTAATCTGAGCGTCCATACTTCCTTGGGTTATTCCTGTCTTGACGTTGGCTGTCACCTTGCGATGGATGCTACCATCGACTACTCGACCATCGGGAGTCGTCAAGGCAAAGCTACCCTGAACTTCACCATTTGCTCGCCAGTCACCCTTTACATTACCATTTGCCTCAAATGAGAGTTTCTTGTCGCTCGCTTCGGCAATATTTTTAGTGGAGAACTTGAGCTTATCCAGGTTATTTTCCGATTTGAAGTGCACTTTCTTGTCGCCATCGAATGTGATGCTAGTGTCGATATCGTACTTAGGAGCTTGAATATGGAACTTGGACTCTAGCTCCAGCTTGTGCTTGGGTTCAACCTTTTGGTTCTCAATAGTGGCTGATAGCTCGCCCTTACCATTTTTGGCTATCTTAAACTCGCCTTTGGCGGTCAAGAGATTCTTTACAATCAGGTTGACCTTAGCTGCAGATATCTTGTCCTGAGGATGCTGAGACTCAGTAGTCAATTTGAGCAGCTCTGCGGCTTCTCGGTTAACCCGGAACTCGCCGTTGGTTTTGTCTGGCGTACCGATTACCTTGAGTGTCCATTGAGTAGGCTTGTCCTTTCCAGTAAATTGAACGTTACCTTGAAGATCAATTCGAACGTCTTGGGGCGTGTAGCGTTGGCCTAGTTCACCCTTTGCAGTCAGAGAAGTACCCCAACTAGTAGTGAAAACATTGTCTACAACATAATTGTTTCCGTTCAGTTCGCACTTCGATACAAGGTCCACGGAGTGCTTGTTCAGCTTTCCATTTACCTCGAGGGCGTAATCATTTACTGATCGCTGGTTGCTCTGATATTTGATGTTCACCGATCCCACCTTTTGGTCACCAGAGACTTCAGCGGCGAAATCAAATTTATTCACGTCAAAAGTGGACTTCACGCTCACTGAACTCACTGGCTTCTTCTTGTTCTGAACCGATAAATTCTGTGAAAATGTACCAGTACGTACGGAATTTGAGTTGTCAACTTTTTCGAACTCAAAACTGGTCTCACTGTCGATGCTCCATGCTGCAGCTTTGCCAGTTAATGCAAGGGCATAGGCCTGATCCTTTACTGTCAACTGTGCGGAACTTCCATAAACATTTTCAGGAGAGCTTTCGTCGTTCACGAAGAGTCCCGCAGCGTATAAACCATTTTCCAGCTTGAAATTGCTTTTTACTAGGTAGGATTGCTTCCCCGAAGAGATGTGAAGTTCGCCGTTTACTGAACTCGGCCCGACATCAGTCCAGCCGTTTAAAGTTATGCGTTCGTTATTGGAATTTGATACTTGGAAGTTTTCAAAGTTATACCGAGCCTGTTTGTCATTGGTTTTCTGAACGACGATTTTTCCGTCTGCCCGGTATCCGTTAATGCTGTTTGTGACGCCACTTTTGTCTTGAATTTCAATCAATGGCTTGTATTCGTTTCCGTTCTTGCTGAACCCGATTTTGCTCTTTTTGATGTCCTTATCCTGCTCATACTGTCCGTAGAGCACCAGTTCACTATTGTCATTAGTTATTCCAGTTTCTACGCCAAAGTGGTACTGAGAATTATCAAGAGATAACCGCCCATAAATGCGTGGCTTTGATCCAAGCTCGAAGGATACGCTGGTATCGTGGGAAACTTTGGACCCGGGAGTGCTGTAGTCCAGTTTCCACTGCTGGCTGCCGGAAGGCTGCACTGAGTGCACACCCTTAAAATTAAACTTCCGCTCTGTTGTTAAATAGATTGCAAAGCTAAATGGTCGAGATAAATAGAATTGGTCAATAAGGGTCTGACCCTTTCCGGAACCACTAACAGATCCAGATTGAATTTCGCTGAGACTAGTCGAGCTTTCAATGCACACGTTCAAGCCAACGACTTCCAATTGATTAAAGCATATCTCGCTGGGCGGTGAACTCTTATTTTTTTTGGTAGTCTTCAGTGCAACTGACTTTTGCTTGTCTTGTTCTGCTACAAAGAATTCAGTGTTAATTTTGATATCAATAAGTTCTAGTTTCTCCCTTGGCAGTTCAACGTCAACATTAAATCCCTCGCCGTCGTTAATAAGAGATACTGTAACATCATTTCCAGTAGCCGAGTGGGCTGTAGATGCAACGCGAAGTCCAGTGGACAGTACTTGCGCATTGAACCCTATTTGAACATTAACATTAATATCAATACTGGGTACAAACTTCAGACGGTATTTGGCTCTCTGCCAGTTTTGCTCCAAAATTGCGTTTACGTCCACATTGACGGCGAAGTCGATTTTGTTAGCAGCGAATCCCTGAGCTGTTAGTTCCAGAGGCACGCCTGCGCCGGTTGGGTACGACAACTCTGTATCGAGGAATAGATGGTGACTAGCAAATTGCTTTTCAAAGGAAGACAAGTCATTCTTGGCCTTATCAAACGCCTCAGAGAAATGCTTAATGATATCGTCCATTGTACTTGGCATGTTGTCGCCTAAACTCAGGAACGCCAGCTCCGATCCGAAAAGTTTTAGCGATAGATCTAAGTTAAGATCTTGCTTATTTTTACTGCCATAGGTTTTATATTTTTTCGACGTCTTAGCAGCATCATCAACAATTGAGCGCCTGGCTCGTCCAGCTCCAGCTCCGTTAACTTCAATGAGCTTTACAATTTCATCAAAGTCTTTGTTAAGCAAACCCTTCGGTCCCAAA
Source organism: Drosophila bifasciata (assembly GCA_009664405.1). Lineage (NCBI taxonomy): Eukaryota > Metazoa > Arthropoda > Insecta > Diptera > Drosophilidae > Drosophila > Drosophila bifasciata. Next base: position 1,127,943 of record CM019045.1, read on the forward strand.
TAGTATTCCAAAATGTTTTCTACATTTTCTTGGCGCACACTCGCCTCGAGCACATTGAAACTGGTTCCAAAGATTTCTGTAGTCACATTTATGCGGGAAGAGCGAGGGAGAAATCCATGCTGCGAATAAATTAGCTTGTAGTCTGAACTAGCGCTTAGGCCCAGTGCATCCAGTTTATAAGAAACCTCGTTGTTAAAACTGTAACGCCTGTAGTTTTTCGGAAATTTCTTAATCACTCGAATGTTAGCCAAATGGTATTTTTGTTGCTCCCGCGTGGGGTCAGTGGAATCTCGAATCGCCTTTAAGCTGGATGCAATAAAACCACCGACTTGATACACATTTTCAGAGTTAACAACTTGCGATATTTCGTTAGCCACTTCAGCATTAGGGCACGAAATAGCCGACAAGTAGGCTTCAATGCGCAGCTCTGAGTCTTCATTGTGGTCTTTTAGCAGTTCCAAAGATTTATTTTGCAGCGTTTGGTCGCAGGTGACAGCTGAGAAGGCTTGCAAAGCTGCAACACGGATACGATTCGATCGCCCTTTCGAGGCGCACTCACTTAGAGCGGCTGCAGTGTTGCCAGCCAGGGTTTGCGCATTCCCAATGCCCTTCAAGATGTATACAACGCGTTCCTCCTCCTTCTTCGTATTTGGCTTGCATTGCTTAAGACTATCCGTATATTTTTTGGATATCTGGTCAATTTCTCCTGCCTGGCATCCATGTTGGGCACAGTACTTGGCCACCAAACTACCAACAGACAGGTACAACTCCTTAGGCGCACTGGGTGACAGTTGAGAAGCCGCTTGATTAAGCGTGTTCTTGTCAACAGACTCCACCAAATTTAGTGATAGTATAGCTATAACTTGCTCCTTTTCACTCAATTTTGAGAGCTGTTTAAGAATCGCAACAGCTGACTCGGCGGTATTAGTGCGGAACAGTCCATCCAGGTAAACCTTACGAGCCAATACCTTATTTGGGTGGGGAAATGCGGCAAGCTCTAGCAGGGTGTCACTGTCCGATTGACGGAGCAATCGAATAAACTCAACAAACTTTTTGGCGCTGTCCTTTTTCACATATTCGGTGGTTGAGTCCACAAGATCCGATAGTATGGCTTTTAGTGAATTTATGTTCTTGGATGTGTATATTTCGGGCTTCTGGAATAGTAAGCTTCTGGCAGTGGATCCAGTCGCTGGTGCATTAGCCTTTGTACCGGCAGGATTTTTTAGTTTAAGGCTGGTGATGGCCTTGGCACTGATCTCAGAGTTTCCTCTGGCAGAACCAATAAATTTGTAAGTCTCCACCAGTTGTACATTTTCAATAACGCCTCCTCCTCCAATCTTTAATTCCTTAATGTAATTGGCCTCCAAAAGCAAGCTGGATGTGACGCCAGCTTTTTCATTGACAACTCCTGAGACGAGGCCGCTATTTATCTGCTCACGGTAGGCGCAGCTGTTCAGATTGCGTACCTTTGTAATAACTTCTGCATTACCTTGTTTGGAAGATGATGTGTGAGTTGGGCACTGGCCAAATACATCAATTTCATGATCCGAATCGGTTCCCGATTGCAGCAGTGAAATAATAGCTCGCTTAATGTTCAGAGAGTAAGCCGCATCATTGGAGTCTGAACAGATTTCCGGTTCCAACTGGCCACTGACGAGAGTGAAATAAACTGGCTTCTGAATACTATTCAGAATCTTTTTTTCCACGGACTCTTTGGTGTTGGTAACCTTCACAGTGCCCAGCTGAAGCGTGTACCCACAGTTTCCCTCCGCGAATATCTTCGCCGACCCTGTCACCTTGAGGCTGGTGTCATCGGCTTCACTAACGGGACCAGAACTTAATCCAATCGTTAAAATGCTGTCAAAGGCATATTCATAGTAATTGCCGGGTGCATACTTCAACAGGCCATTGTCCGCTACAGGAAAAAGGATCACGAAAATATATTATATTAATATATACATTTCAAGCAAATCCAAAACAAAGCTGCTTACATTTTGGGCATCCTTTCTTGCAACTGCTACCTGTAATTTTAAGTATACATGGGTTTTATTAGTCTGAATGTATGTACAGTTGGTATGTATGCCAAGGATAAACTTCTTACAAAATGTATAAATTATAAAACCTGAAGATTATTAGAGTGTGCCTTTGTGATATCATTTGAGTTTTTGTTATGCAAACTCCGGCTCCCAAAAATCAACCACTGAAATGCATTGGGTACGATGCTCACTGGGGGGTACAACGTTTCTCAATGACCAAAATTTCTATTATGTATCGGTTAACCCTTAAAATTCCAGGTATTTGTTCAAAGAGAACACACCAAGCAACGTCGCTATATACATACATATGTACATACATACATATATCGACTATAGATAGACACCAGTAATGAGTCTCACTTAGCATTAGACTGCATAATTCTGATTTGTTATAATTCCAACCACAATACGAGAATATTTTAATCAAGGTACCCGCATGTTGAACATTATCCAATCATCAGGTTACATAACCAGAATTAACCAAAAAACTTACATTAACTCTGAAGTTTTGAAGTTAAACATCGACCATTAATCATTGGAATGTAATACAAAACGAGAAAGAAGTCCTTCTCTACGATTCTGAATTTTATATCTTCAAAATTGTGGACTTTCGTCTTTGGGGGGACGGAAGGGGGAACATTTTGAAATACACTTGTACTGAAGTGGTATCACAGGAGTTTTGATAGAATGTTTGTTTGCTATAGCTCTTGTAGTCTCAGAGATCCGGGCGCTCATCTGGACGAATGGGCAAAGTCGACGACGGGTTTTGTGTGTGAGAGAGAGAGAGAGGGAACGATGCTTCTCCAAATTATTTTCTCCATTGTGTGGCTATATTAAGAATCTTATCCGATTCAGATTTGGGCCTCTGATAGATATGTGCTTTCTCTATGATTCTGCATTTTTTTTGTTTTCTGTTAACTTCAAAATTGTGGATGCCTCAAATGTGCGCTCTTTGTGGGAGCGGGGCGAAATTTGGAAATACACTTGTAGGAGAGGAGTGAGATGTCACATCAGTCAGTCTGGAACAAAATTTGGTTGCTCTATCTCTTTTAGTCTCCGAGCACTGGGCGACAAATAAGACGGACAGACAGACATAGACTCGGCTATTGATGTTGATCAAGAATAAATATACTTTTTGGGGTCGGAAATGATTCCTTCTCTATGTTACACACATCCACTTTTACCACAAATACAATATACCCAATATTTACTCTTCGAGTACGGGAGTATAGTATAATAAAAAAGAAATACAAATCTTGCGCAGACGTATTTGTTTAAACATTCTACTTATTTTCTCTTTTTTTCTACAATGATCCTCCGATTTAAATCGAGTCTGTCTGAGTTATACAAATCTAATTAAATTTAAATTCATCTACTAAAATACCAGCCAAACGTACGGCTCGGCTCGGCTCGTCCTTTTGGTCAAGAATATACAGACATATTTGTATACTTTATTGCGTCTGAGATGCTGGCTACATAGGTCTACATAATTAATCTATCATATTCAAGGGTGTACAAACACTATTCCCACAAAGGCTGACAGAGACAGTCCTGACTAGATCCGCTATTAATACTAATCCAAAATATCCATTTGTACTTACATACATATGTATATGTATGTACATATATACTCGTTGATTATCAATGTATATTTCGTATTTTATATTTTCTGGCATTCACAACAGGATTTCTGAAGGTTACTTACTATCATCTGTTGCAGCTACCGTTAATAACAGAGCTAGAAGGACTGCAATCAAACGCCAAGCATATGTTGTTCTGGCCATCGTGCGGAGCCCCATGCGGTTTTCCTAGAGGAAGTGGAAATTTCTGTGAGCACAATTGACATACGAATGCGGGAGTCAAAACTAATACAAATTCTCAACAATTAACTACTGTATGACTCAATAACTGTCTCTTTATTTAAATCACAATACGAGAATATATATGTATGAATATATATTTCACTTCAATACCTTAGGCACCAATTAAACTTGCACTTTTTTTTTTTAAATCGCTTTTTAAATTGATAAACACATGTACACTACACACACACGACCCCGTAATGAACTCGATGATACGGATCCGATGGCGACTGACTTCGAATTAAGCCGGATTTCTCGAAAACACTCACTTTAAATACTTCACTAAATCAAGAGCTCACACATCCGGAGAAATACATATGTATATAATGCATGTACATACGTACGCTCACATGCGTACGCTGAATGAATAGCATGTACTTTATGTATGTATGTACTTTTATACATACGGAGAAAGGAAAGATGAGCACCGTTGGTGTGCGCTCTGTGTGGGTAATCTCTGTGGGTAATTCTCCCCTCCCCACCCTTCCCTTCCCGAGCACTCTCATGCGTCTGCGAATAGCCATATACAATATATGTATATATATAGTATGTAGCTCTCATGCACAGAAAAAATTACTTTATCACCAGCAAAGGGCGCTCCGGCTCAGGCTGAAAAAAACGAGTACTTTCTATTATCTCTTGATAGTCGGACTTCGACATATTCGACCCCAGCTCAGTACCTTCACATTTCTTCTTCTTCTTCTTCTATAAAGATAATAGATAGGGCTGTATAAATGTACTTTTTACGTCTAATACATGATGAAATATTATTTTTTTATAAAAAACCGATTAATGATATGTACTTATACTATTTGAATCATCTCATTCATAATGATGAGGTATGAATGTACATACATACATATGTACATATGTATGTAGGTGTTTTACTAGTGACAGGATTGTAATAGTTTTGAAATCATAGGTAGTTATGTACATACATACATACAAACATATATACATACATATGTGAATATTATCTTCAATGAATACATTTTTTATTTTAATTATTAAACATACATATTTGTTTAAACATTGTATAAACTGCAGTAAGGAAATTGCATCGTTTAAAATGTCTTTGGCTTGGTTTCAAAGCAAGTTAAGTTTTTTTTAAAACTGTTCTTACCTTAACACATCGAAGATTACATTTCTGACTAATTATGTTGTATGGAATATGGAATATAAACAAACTTTAAAAGTATGTATATCTTAGAATATATTTTGTATACCATATAGGTACATGTATGTACATATAGTACATACATATGTAAATACCTATTTTTGGGCATGTGTGTTGGAAAAATTGTTTTATTTTGTGTGTATGTGCATATGTTTCGATTGGGATTGCTTTTATGTGATGAATGTATGTAAATATGTATGTATGTATGTACATGAATTGCAGTTATTGCCTGATAAGAAACTTTAATCTTTAATTAAAAGTTGCTTGAAAGCAAAATGCTGCTCGATAAGCCCGCAAAATGACCGACTGTTTGTACCTGACAGAAAAAATTACAGTTCGGAAAATGTTACTTCTAGAATGGTTGGTGTATTTTGTATATTTATATATCAGCTACAATATCTTCATTTTTGATAATGTTGATATGTTGATGCACCTTCTTCTACGAGTACCTGGTGGTGCATTACGACCCACATCTTCAAAGAGTCTTAAAGAAATATGTACATACTCGAAAGTTCAAACACCACCAGAATATCGTTCCGTTCAGCAATTAAAACAAACAAAATAAATGGTGGAGTGAGTGCAATTTTTATAATGAAGTGATCTATAATCCACACTCACCACCGTTCTATTCAAATGCATATGCAATGCTGATTGAGTTATGAAATAGAGATTATAAAAATAGGCTTATTTACAAGTAATAAGATGGAATTTGAAAATTGTTCCCATGAATTGGAATTGTGTTTGTTATAATTAATAACCACCATTGCACCTTTCTAATTATTACTAATAATTAACATACTGCTGTTATACCCACGCGTATATGTAAATTTTTCTGCTGTATTGCATGTAAAATAAAATAAAATGATTACAAAAGAAAAAACATTTTTAAAACACAACAACACAATATTCTATACTATAAGTTTGTAGAAAAAAAATATGTTGTATACAGGTTCCTCAAACATTATAAATTAATACAAAAAATCTAAAATTTGGTCAAATTATCACAAAGCATTGTAATAGATAAAATATACAAATGTTATACATCAAAATTATCATTGTTTAATTTCGATGAATTCCTAAACATTAAATAAGTAAGCAGCAAATTGAAACTAAGACTTACAATAGGAGCTCATTGTCTATCATAAAATAGAGGTTAATAAAAATGATTTAATTCTTCTCTTTGTTTCCTATTATATTAGAGAAAAGTTTGAAGCAGCTATCTTAAACTTTTGAATTAATGCCACTTTTTCCCATTGTAGGTGCTATTTTATAACACTTAATATTTATTTTTATTTTTAGGAAGATATATGTATTTACATATGTACATATTCACCATGAAAGGAAGCGAACGCTACTTACCAAATTGCTGTAAGTAAAATTAATTTTATAATGCCGATAGACTGGCCGTTAGACAGGTCAATGAATGATTTATAAGCGTGTAGAAATTTGAAAGTTGCAGGGGCCTTTATACACAATGCTGCTGTGCTTCATACATACTGTAATTTATAGATCTTTAAACAAAAACGTTTATATCGAATAAAAAACTTGTTTTATTACATTTTAAAATCTATTGAAATTTGTTCATACATCTTTTTTATTTTGAGAGACTGATTACAATTCGCAGACACAGAAGTATCGCTAAACCAGGCTCACAAATATTTCTATTTCCTATTAATTTCTCTACAGCTGTCACTAACTTCTAAAAAAGGTCAAAGAATGAGGAAAAACGAGAAAGAACGCGTGGTGGAGTCGCCGTTAACGCGACACTACTTTAATACCCGTACTCAGTCAGTACACATGTGATTTATGTGGAATTTTCAAATGTTTTATCATATGTTTTTTACATTGTTGTCATCTGGACGAATCGGTCAAAAAGTGGTCGGTCGCGTTGGAGTGTAAGAGAGAGCGAGAGGGAACGATGCTTCTCCAAATGGTTTTCTCCACTGTCGGAGACACTCCATATTTGGGCCTCTGATAGATATGGGCGGAAGGGAGCGGGGAAAAATGTTGAAAGTGAGTTTGGAAAACAAATTTGTTTGCTCTAGCTGTTATGATATCCAAGCACTGGGCGACAAGCAAGACGGACTGACGCACAGACAGACATTGCTTTATCGACGCGGATATTGATGCTGATTAAGAATATATATACGGTCAGAAACGCTTCCTTCTGTGTGTTACACACATCCACTTTTACCACAAATAAATCATACAAATTGTAAACATTATAAACATATTATTTGATCTATTTATTTCTGCATTTTGTAGCTGTGAAACTTCGCATACTTATTTTAATCAGCAAAAACAGCAATTTAGTCAATTTGTCTGTGTGTGTGTGTGACAGTCAACAATTTCATTGGGTCGTCGAACAGGGGGGGCCGTAGACCAAGAAACATGCGAAATAGTTGCACAAATACAGGCGAACGAATATGTACAACAAGATAACGAAAACGTGCGTGTGAGCATGTTGCAATTGCGTTAATCCCAATCACAAGAGAAACGAGATAAACGAAAATAAAAACACGACAATTGGATCGGAGACAAGCGCGCTGGTAGATAACAGACACTCCTCTCAGAGAACATTTACTATAAATCCGCTTCGTCTCGTGTTCGAGTACAAACTAGAGACTAGATATTGAATATTCTGCTCATCCGAAAGGTCTGATGGTATTTGTGCTATGGTGCCACAATTTTGCGGCAAATGATTTTCCGGGACAGTGAGCTGGGAGTTGACAAACTAGCTAAGCAAGTGGCCCCTAGTAAATACATATGTACATATTTACTTACATATATACAGAACCGATTTATCCGATCCCTCATACAAGTACTACTCATATAGTATTCTTCGTGCAGAAAAAGCAAACGCCTTTGCACTCATACAAATAGCTTAAACTGAACGAATGAGATACGAGAATAGTAGTTTCCTTACGAGTATAAACGTCCAAAATAGCCGTGACATCCTAGTCTTCTGCGCGGCTGATTGCAGATACTTTCAAGTGTAAGAGAAAAAATCCGGGTATTTGTGTTTACATTATGTTAATTTTATATGCTGTTTAATAGTATTTGTTGTCAATATTCATTCTATTATGACTTCAATGCGTTATATGTAGATATCAGCAAGAGTAAACTTCTCAGTGGCAAGAGAGCGTTTGTTTTCACCAAACTCAGTAAATTCTTTAATTATAAATTTGCATGCACTTTTAGGTATTATATTTGTTGCTTATTTAGGCACTTTTGTAATTTCGAATAAGATAATAAACATATATACATACACATATATTGTCATCATTATTCTAACTTACAATACAATTCAATTGAGTCTAATCTATTTGAATAACAATAAGTTACTTTTGATTTAAGAATATAAAGTAGGAAGGAGCACACATACATAGTTTTATTAATTGCTATAAAATTCGGCAGAAAGCTCCTAAATTTACCGGACGGAAAAACGAAGTAATTAAAGGCAGATCTCGTCGTTGCATGCTACATTACATAGGTACAAGAAGATGTAATCTATTAAACATTTGTAAATAGGAGTATTGTTGTTTCGGAACTTACGTACGTTATGGGCAGCCACATTCATCGACGACCATTTTGGGTAAATCACGTTTGATAATACCATCGTCTCCATAATATATTAAGGACATGCTGGAGAACTTGACTGGGGCGCAACAGGGTCGCATGCCATTTAATAGTCCCATTTTTCGATACTCTTCTATGAAATGGGCATGAAATGTTTGAAAGGTGTCGGGTGTCCTAAACGGTCCAGTGCAATCACCTCTGCAATAATTTGCAAAGTATCCTCTGGGTGCTATGATCCAGTCATCCCAGCCCAGTGCCTTAAAGGATACATAAAATGACTCCTTGCAGCATTGCCCACTTAAAGCCGCCCCGCCACAATCCACGGCGCGTCGCCTTACACGCCGGTTCCTTGTTGATTCAGTATGAAGTACGAGAAATGGTCGATTTGGATTCGGATTTGTATAGGCTGACGACTTATCAATTTTGGAGTTCGAACTTGGCATCTTGGAAATTCTGAATAATTGAAGTGAGTAGCGGCGACCGCAGCCGGTACAGTCAATCAAAAGTCGTAGATTTTCTTCACTGTTTTGGCTATACCATTTGCGGATTGTCTCAGTAAGATCAAATTTCTGCCATCCCAGGTGCTTGGTGTCTACATTGAAGGATGCACGGAACAGGAACGCCTGGTCGATTCCCTGAAATTGGTAGTAGGTGTTGTGAATTGTAGCTGAGATAAGCATATTTACTATATAGTACATATATTGTGTAAGATGGTTTCTCATTTTAATTCAATTCACCTTCTCAGTAATATTAATTCCTTCTGTCAGTTGAAACACCCAGATTTTGATTCTATGGTGGTGTGACTTCCGTTTAGCGTTTGCCAAATGTTCAACCTGTAAATCTTCCTCAGTTTTTGCATCCCAGTTACTGGGTGGCGGCTTATCGATGCGTATGTGTATCTGAGCGCTGCGTATGTATAGTTTTTGGCTAGGAACACGCTCTTTTTGTGGAGCAAATTCCAATATTCGATATTGTCTATATTGCGTACCTATAGAATACAAAAAAAAAAAAAAATTTTTAAATATTAATTGCATTACGTCATATTACAGCAGTAGACAGTTAACAAATGTTATAATTTCGATTGTCTTGGAAATATCTTGGTACTGATATTCCATACGAGTTCCGTACAATGAAATTCGAGTTGAGATACTGTAGAAGGATGAAACCTCAATGAATTGAGCACCCAAAAATATTTTCACATGTCTATATACCATACATACATAAAAACATACATACATACATACATATGTACATACATACGTACATTGTATGTATTAACAGAATTTAGCATACTGTGCAGTTCATCTCTGCATAACCCGCCGTCTTAATTGTCTGATGGGAGGATGGTGTTCCTTTCACTTCTTAGAGCCATCGTGAAAGTACTTCACCAAACACAAACATCATACAACCAGACACTGTCTGTCTCTGCACTGTCTGCAATAACTAAGTACTTAGACTACGTAAGTGTTTTAAGGGTTGTCACGTCACGGTGTTAGTCCATCCATACGCATACGTTCTTACATAAGAGCGGCCACAAACTGACATTTGATATTACATTGAAATGAGCATGGGGACAGAGTATACATACACGTACATATATATATATATATATATATACGTTTATATGTATGTACTTCCTATAGATACATCATATGTACATACATACGTGTATAGAACATGTGTATGCCAGTATGTTTCTGCATAGTGTTGGCGACGCTTTAGGATCTATGGATTATGGATTACCTAGAGTATTTAGACGGGAATACTATATAGTATAGTTTAGTGCCTTGAAAATGAGATGACAAAAGACCAGTTGGTGGAATCGCCCCGCCCCATACTGAGCTTTTAAAACTAATGTTACACACGGCTGCAAATTGTTTTACGAATGGTCGATTTTCAATATAAGTATGTAATATGAGGGGAAGAGAAAATGCCTCGTTCGTTTCGTGTACATGCAGGATAGCCCTCCCTTGTGTCTGTTGTTCACTTACCTTCTTCAGCAAACGTAATTATTTCCTGAGTGTTCCCAAAGAAGTCTTCACGATCAAAGTTTTCTTCGTCCTGGCCAGACATGACCGAGTCGTCGTGCCGCTTTGGTTTTTTTTCATCCTGGCTATTATCGTTGAAAAAGTCGATGTTTAATAGTCGATGCTGTCCGTTTTTGTTGTCGCTGCTTCCGTGGAGGGACTCGTACTGGCTTTTGTCATGGGCCTGAACACTGTAATCGTTAAAATAAACATGATCATTTGGTTTGATCCCGCCGTTAATGCCAATATTGGCCCTACTATCACTACTACGAGTTATATCTATCAGATATGTAGATTTGCTGAACTCATTCAAATTGCCTTTTCTGTCACCGATGCTGTCACCATTGCTATTCCTGATGTCACTGCCATGACCATTTCTCTGCTGTTTAGTGGCAGTGGCAGTGGTAGTGGTATGGACATTCTTGGGCTGGTGTGTAGCCGTAGACCCACTGCGAGAGTTCATTTTAAACTGGCGTGTATCTGGCCAATTCTTAAAGGTTATACTTTTCACATCGTCCTCGTGATTCTTTTGGCTTGCTTGGATCGCTGTTCGATCCTGTTTTATGAATTTCTCATATATATGACTTCTACTGATGTTAAATGTACTATATGCAACCGGAGAGCGATATCGATATCGATCCTGATAGGGATCACTATCACTAGTAGCAAAAACCGTCCCGTCGTCTCGTTCATTGAACCTATGTTTTTCGGATGGGGATAGTTCCCGCAATCTCGACGAACGCTGATCGAAATCGCTACTGCTGTCAAATGCATCGTTAGAAACCATCCTTCCACCATCCGCCCGATATATTGTTTCCCAAATAAATTGCTTGGGTAAAGGATGAGATACGTTTGGTTTGTGGGTAAGGCCAAGCTTCGTCAAAATTTGCCGTTTTATTGACTCTAAGCGAACTCGGTCGCTTGGTGCGATATTGTTATGGGGGCGATTAGTTTTTTTGTAGAAATAATTGTTGTTATTGTACTTGTTGTAGCTGTTGTAGTCTGTGTGTGGATTATCTGTGTAAATGTGATAATTGTAAAGTGTTATGTAAGTTAAAAGAAGTATTTTTGTTGTATGAGTAGAGTACTGTATAGTATGGGATGGGATGTATGTACTATATGGCATAAATAATAATTAAATTCTATATATATTTAATTAACAAGAGACGAAGACTAGCTTCGGATAGCTACTTAAAGGCGATCGTTAAATGTCTGCTTATCGTACACCACAGTATCAACCTGCAGTAGCCGACCACGAATCAACAGCCGATTCGATTCCACGAGTTTGAATCATATGGAGGTTTGGAAATGGTTCCGAGCCCTTTTTTATTTTGACTTTTTTGTAATTTTGTGGAAGCAATTTAACCAAAAGTAGAGGCTGGCATTAATTCGTGCACTTATTCTCAAGGTATCAAGGGATACAAATCTGATGAATATATTATACATATTTCGATCAAAGGAGCTGAGCTGTCGCTGTAAGGCCAAATTTAGCCAACCATTGGAAAGTAATGTTTCATATGAAGATAGAGATGCCTTAGCAATAATTAAATAATATTAGGTGACTGCATAACTGAAGCTAGATTAAGCTAGCCATCCGTTTATGTTTTTTACTACATATGTCATATGTATGTATTCTTAAAAGTAAGTATGAGTGTAAGTGTAATATAGATAGTATGTATGAGGAGCGCTCAATGGAGAGAGAGGATTGCAAGAGAGATACTTAAACATACCGAACAACGAAGGAATACTTCCTTATCCAATAGGATATCCAATACAAGCACAGTGCCTTTTTAGAGATTATTTTATTCGTAAATCTACTTCGAAAGCTCGTCTGTATGTATGTCTTATTGTCTACTACTATATATGCTCCATTATAAATTGATTATGTATTTTAATAAACGAATAGATATATGTACATATATGTAAGTATTTACGTACACAGATGTATATAGTTGTCAATAGAAATTTCATTAGTATTTAAAAAAGTTTTTTTGATTAAATCGTTTTAATTTCGTTACAGTGGTGTCAAGGTGTCAATGGATATGCTAGACGTGATGGAAACTACCAATAAAAGCGCAAGATATGACACTTACCTTTGTCGCTGTAAAAATTGGCTTTGCCTTCCTCATGACATATGGTACATCCCTTATGAGTCACAAAATTGGAGACATAGCTACTGCTACTTCCAATGGCATTGCAGTTAATTAGTTTCACCTCAAACCAGACAAGTCCAATGAGCAGCCAGATGAGATTGGCTCGATTACGTTTAATCTTGGAACAGTGACGTATTGTGCTGCCATTTGCCGGTGGCCACGACGATATAATAGCCTTTATAGAGGACACTCGAACGTTTCTCGTTGGCGTGCTTCGTAGCTGATTCGTTTTTGGTACAGATGCGTTAATTACTTTTAAGGCGTCTATGGAAGCGCATGTTTCAGCGCTAAGGCTGTAACTAAGTCTTTGTCGAAATATACTTTCCTGCTGTTGAGTTTGGTGGTGCTGTTGGTGTTGGTGTTGCTGCTGCTGTTTGGTGCTATTCGTTCTGCTACCATTATGGTACCTACAACGCCGTCTGCGTCGTCGTCGCCTTCTCCGCTGTCGCTTGCGATTGCGACTGTTGCAAAACATTTTGCAAAGGTTCTTCGATTTCAGTTGCTGATCATTAGAGATGTCGTATGAGCTATGGCCATACAGCGATTTAAGCTTGGAGTCCGTATTGCTGCTGGCAGTGGCGCTGGCTGCAGTAGGAACTGTCACGGGAACCGGAACGGGCTTGTTGGTACAGCTAAGCTCTAGTAACATGCAGCTTGATATAAGAGTTGCTATGGCCGTTGTCCAACGAGCGAGCGCAATAATTGTGCCCACTACAATGGATACGACCAAACCACCGGGACCACAAGCTTTTTTGCGCGCTAGTGGCGGTGGAGAGTAGCTTGTCCTCGAGCTGCATTTGTACGAGTAGCAGCAGTTGTTGATGTTCACGCAGCAGCAACAGCAGCCTACAACAATGACGCAGCATCCCTGGCGACAACAAATGCACGGACAATTGTAGAAGCATCTGTTGCTATTTGCTAGTCGCCCTGCCTGCGGCGAATGCTGTGGCTCAAGGACAAACCTCATTTTGGATATTTATGGAGCTGTTGTTTCCCTTATCCTTATACTCGTAGTAGTTTATAACCATCGGTAGTTGTATGTTCTTGGTAAACATCTACAATTCCATCGAAATAAATTTCCATTCTGGGTCTGAAGAAAATTTGGAGAATAAGGAAAAGTGATCAATATTCGAAATTTGGTTCTCAATTGATAAATACAATACATATGAATCGATTATGTTACATACATACATACATATGTATGCCCTTGCAGCGTGCAATGTTAGTGCGATATGGACATGCGCGGCCGTCCGTGTGTTTTCAATTAAACTTGTCCCTTATTTTAAAAGCTATACATATGTATGTACATATAAGAACGTAAAAACATCTTGTGATATCTTCGTTGTTTCTAATGATGTGTTCCAGCCATCGTTAAAAATCATGTGTTTATTTTTCAGCCAAACCCTAATTAAATAATAGATCCGATTCTTGTGTCGTTAATTATCAATTATTATCCGTTAAGTGATCAGAGTGGCAAGATATGTTATTAGTCTGTCTGTCCAATCTATTATAGTCTATAGGAATCTATAGTCCGTCTATTATAATGCAGAATATAAATGATGTCTTATGACTGATGTCTATTAAAGCTTAGTATTTCAATTTGTTCTTTCTTGAGTTCAATATCAAAATTTGCAACTCTTCTCTTTACAGAATATGCATTTTTTGTCGATAAAAGTTTATAATATTAAAAAAATATATGTATTTTCCCGCCCACAGTAAGCATATTTAAATTTAATATGACTAATACTACATCTCTCAAATTAAAAAGCTATAATTCGCGAAGCCGACAGTCGCCGTCCATGCCTTAGTTATCCTTTTATTACGTGTATCACGGAAGCTCAAGCAGACAGACCCGCGTTCGCCACCGCTCACAGATACAAGAGCTCGCAGACCAGACAGACACATTCTAAAGCTTATGAAGCGACAGACACTCAGACAAAAGGATGCGACGAGGCGACGCCAGTGGCGTGGCGGCTGTATAAGTGCCAGTGGAAAGAGCAAGTAAAAAATATATCGGCGTCGGAATCGACGGAATCGTTACGTGCTTATGAAAGTGCATTTATTTTCATTCAACGCAATCATAGAAATACTAATTCTTATTCAACTGTTTAAAACTAACTGTCTTCACCTTTATTGGGGTATTTAAAAAGGGCATACGCATTTTCCAACCTTTCACTGTGAAACACAATTACAATTTAAGATTTTCACGCGTATCATACGATCACAAATATTTATATTTATAATTTTTTGGAGAATAAGGCGACGCCAGTGGCGGCTGTATAGGTAGCAGCGGAAAAGCAAGTAAAAAATACAACGCGCGTCGAGAAGGACTTTTTTATGTGACGTCCACCGCGTTCCATGAAGATTCGGCTACTGAGCAGCCACAACACGCCAACCCTCGCGATAAGGGTTGCGTTGCCGTTGCCCGAAGGCTGACACACGGACACGGACTTAAATGCTTGAGCATGCGCATTACCGTTGCCGTCACAGCCACATCCTCCTCATACTGACCATCATTTTTACTACAATCAACAAAAATGCCAGCTGGTGTTGTATAATTTTTGGAGCGCAGCAGGAAATACTAAAAGATTCATACATTTAATTTGTATAGAAAATTTCAGCAACGTGCGCACAACATGTTGCATGTTCGATCAAACCACAAAATAATTGCCAATTCTCTTAAAATTATAATATACTCTTCGATTAATTTTTCCACACGTGTTTTTCCGAGGGCCGCCAAGTTTATTGCCTTCGTGAATTGGAAACTGTAACATTTCCCAACACGATTTTTCCTCAAGGAACAGCCGAATCGACTACTGCAGAACTTTTTTGTTTGTTTTCATTACTTAAGAAACTTACAACTGGTTCTAATGAAAATTGCCATTCTGAAAAGCTGATAAGTTCAGCTATATAGTCGACCCAAAAATTTTATACTTTCAGCTTACCGTCTGGGAAATATTAGTCTTTTAAGTCAAGATTGATGATTTTTGTGCGGTATTTTTTTAAAAACTCAGAAAAAGTCTAAAAAAATTATATCCTGATTCTTATACTTATTGTGCATAGGTGCAGTATTTAAACTCGTTTAACGTACTGTTCAGAAAGATCTATGAAGAAACTGCTGAAATAAAATCACATTTTACCGTTAGGAACGATGCCGGCACACCGGCATTGCCGGCATTGACATATTTGAATTTTACATTTATCGAAATTTTCACTTTCACCTGCGAAGATCAAGCAGCGAAAATTTTAACTTTGAGGACGACGAGCATAAAGATTTAGCCAGCCCTTCGGTGAGGCCGCCGTTCAGGATGAGGGACTGCGGGCAATGACGTGGACCTTTGGGCTCACATCATGGCGATGTCAACATTGAGCTCTTCGACAATAAACATTTCACCACCGACGATCCGCGGCAATGAATCGATGTGGATTCATGCGAGGGCACGTCAAACCAAAGCTTAAGCATTCACGTGGGACAGGATACAATTGTTGAGATATACAACACCGAGTATGAGGGTGCACCAAAGCAGGTGGGTCCTTGAAGCATCCGCTAATCCCAAGGGTATTTATTTTCCTCTTGTTTTGCAGGTCGTCACCAAAGTGATTGTGCCCATTTGCCAGGCGTGCCAAGGTGATAGACAAGAAGAATCCCCAGAAGAGGTGCAATTCCCTGATCCAGAAGCATCACCTGAATGCTGTCGAAGAGGCTGCCATACCGGCATACCTGCCCAAGGATGTACGGTACTTCAAGGGGCCACGCCCTTCCAGGAGCTTTACCACACGCTGTTTGATCTGTTGACGGCCAAAATGGCAGACTCATTGTTCCCATTCGATGGCCCTCTAGGCGGTGATTCATTTGGCCAACGTTATGAAGCTGCGATTCAGTCCGCAGAAGGATTTGGAGGATTTTTAAAGGGCCTGCAGAACGGCTCTACCAGCAAACTATTAGCAATATCAGGCGCATCAGCCAGCTCAGTCGAGCGGTCCCGCCATTAATGATGCAGTAATTATACTGCATAACTGATTATAATGATAAGAATTTTGAAATATTTTTATTTAGATGAAT
This sequence comes from Drosophila bifasciata, assembly GCA_009664405.1. Taxonomy (NCBI): domain Eukaryota; kingdom Metazoa; phylum Arthropoda; class Insecta; order Diptera; family Drosophilidae; genus Drosophila; species Drosophila bifasciata. Next base: position 1,144,840 of record CM019045.1, read on the forward strand.
TTAAAAGATCCATGAAGGAGTCAGGGAGATCCTGCGACCAGGAGTGAATGCTTTCCACTTTCGATGCAGGCTCTGCCGACGATGGCGACTCAACAAGCATAATTATCTTACGGTTTTCAAAGTATTTCTTGATTCTTTAGCGTATATATTATATGTTTTGCTGTCCCGTCTCCATTTCTATAGTCCTCTATAGTTTCTCCGGGAAAGAGCTTTAGCACCTTTAGCACAGACAGACTTGGAGAGGGGCTGATCGCTGCGGACGTAATGACCCGCGAGGGTATGTATGGCATCCCTTCTCATTTCCGGGGTCAGTGGCTCCGAATGATCCGCCCGCAAGAGCAGCGCCCTAGCCCCAGCCGACTTAGGAATTGTCAGCGCGATGCCGTTATGCGGCGTAGGGCCACCCTCACAACGTCAACGACGCTAGGGATGGCGTAAGTGCCTTGACCTGCCGGAACCCTGCCGGCGTAAAGTTTGCATCGTAATTTTTCGAATTATTGAATTATATTATTATATTATATTGAATATTAATATAAAATAAGAGTGGCGCACATTAATTTAATTAATTAATAAATTTCTCCAATACGGGTATAAAAATGGTAATGGAGCTATAATCCAATAGGAGCACACTTTCGTTACGCTAAAATGAGCCATAAGTGTGGTCTTGAATTTATCATCTGGCCCTCAGAAATATACCGAAATTATTAAAGTGGTAAGGACCACTCCCCACCCAGGCTATTTCACACAAAATATGAATCAATTTTCTAGACAACTTAATTATTGGATTTATACTCTGCGCAGAATGTGTAGAGTGTGCTGCGCTTAGGTGAACAGGAATATTTTAAAAGAAATGCAATGGGCAGTAATGTGTTGAAGTAGTTTCTGAATTGGAATTCTGAGAACCATTTTAAAGCGTTGCCACCTGGTGGAACTACAATAGGTGGAAAATGTTTTCGCAATTTGCACAACAAGTACGCAAATGTTTGATGTAAAAGAAGTTTTACTTTAATGAGAGACATTTTGTTTTATTGATTAATTTAAAATAAACAAAATGCTTAATTATAATTAATATTAAAAACCTTACTCCTAATTCTGATAAAAAAGGTGGCACTCCGACATGCGAGCGGAATAGTTAAATGCAAATTTAGGCGGCGCATTGGATAGCGATTTACTAAAATGGTTTATTTGCATGTTGGTTAATCAACAACTGAACAACTTTTATTAAAAAGTAAGATTTGTATCGTTCCACACCTGAAACGATTATGGATGTATTTAGTTGAATAGCTAGATCAATAGTGCGCTTTTGCGCTATTGCGCTATGGTGGTCACGTTTGCAACGCAAAAATGAGCTATCAGTGTGACTCTGCTTTTGTCGTCTTAAGTGTTAGCCAGTATAATTTGAAATCTACACATCTGATTTACATATACTTTTTCATATTTTTTTGTAACGCAACCCTACAAATATTTCTCGTTGCATACTTTTTGGGGGCGAACTTTATGTGGAACCTGTTATTATAGTTAAATGCAAATTTAGGCGGCGCATTGGATAGCGATTTACTAAAATGGTTATTTTATTAACTTAACATGTATAATGTTAAATTACTTGGATGTTGGTTGATCAACAACTGAACAACTTTTATTGGAAAGTAAGATTTGTATCGTTATAGGTGTGGGATTATGGATGTATTTAGTTGAATAGCTCGATCAATAGTGCGCTATTGCGCTATGGTGGTCACGTTTGCAACGCAAAAATGAGCTATCAGTGTGACCCTGCTTTTGTCGTCTTAAGTGTTAGCCAGTATAATTTGAAATCTACACATCTGATTTACATATACTTTTTCATATATTTTTTTTGTAACGCAACCCTACAAATATTTCTCGTTGCATACTTTTTGGGGGCGAACTTTATGTGGAACCTGTTATTATATATTATAATTCAAAGCTGCGCAATCCCCACACATGAGGCTTATGATAAGCTTTCAAGCTTTCACATGAAGTCTAAATTTGGACCTTTTTGTCCTCCCACAATATCCAAAGTGGCCAATGACCGGGCCATGGCAAAAGCTTCTGAAGAACCCAAAATGGAGTCACAGCAATATAACTGTGATACTGCTCTCTGTTCTCGTCGTCGATCCCGAATAAATTATAAATATGTATGTAACGTATGTATGTATTTGTTAACATTTATTTTTTTTCCCAGAAGCGATATTTTGCCCCACTTTTTGTTCTTTTGTTTGATGACAACAAATCTGTATACATAGAATGAAAGTCCTAGAAAACTAAGCACATATTTCCATTTTCTAGGACCATTTTAATTAGTTTTTCCGCCATGCTAATTCTTGGCCAATTAGACAATTGTAATTCTGTGTATGAAAATGTCTGTCTGGTGTGGTGTGGCCGCTCACCCGCGAGGCAGAGGTTCGATACCGGGTATGGACAACAATGTGCTAGTAATTTTTGGGCAATCGAGGTAAATGCAATTGTTTGTAGGATAGTAAATATTAATATTTATGATTAGTGTATAGTCTAAGATTCGATTTTATTAGTAAAGTAATGTGTCTCGCTATCAGTAGAATCAGATCAAATAAACCACCGGAAAGACAACACGTTTTGAATAGAATAGACATAAAAAAGATTAATACAAAAAAAATATATAAGCAATTTATACTATTTGCAATTTCTTATACCTTCAAAAATGTAATTTAAAAATATTTAAATTCAAACTTCGAAAATTTTTTAAAATAATAAATTGTAAATTTGTATTATCCATATAATTGTCGTTCATATAGCTGCCCAAATTAGATTAAATTTGCTATTATTATTTAAAATAAGTATCATGATTTAAATATTAAATATGAGATCACACTGTTACAACTGTATTTTAAAATTTCGCAAAGCCCCCTTCCGCCACAACAAAGAACGAAAGTCTGTGGATGCCGCAGTTTTGAAGATACAAGAAAACTGAAAATGTATTTCGTAGAAAATTACCATGTCTACCAGATTTCCATTTTATTACAGCCACAAGGATGAAATTAAGATTAACCTACTAATCCTTTCGATTTTTGGTATGGTCACACTGAAAAGAAACGAGACGATTGTAAGAGAACGACGCCGCGAGCGTTCCGGCCGGTCAAGACACTTGCGCTATCACACAGTGGAAGCGTCGCTAACGATGCGTCGCTAACGATGCGTCGCTAGCAGACGAATACAGCCCTGGACGCTGCAGTACGCCTGTTGTCATAACGTCGCATGACACGGCGCTGAAAATTTTAAAGTCGGCTGGGGCTAGGGAGCTGCTCTTGCTGGCGGATCTGCGGAAGCCACTGACCCCGGAAAGGAGAAGGGTTGTGATACAAACCCTCGCGGATCATTATGTCCGCAGCGATCGGCGCCTCACTAAGACTATCTGCCAGGAGCTTGAGAGCGAGGTGCTTAAGCTGTTTCCCGGGGAAATAATAGATGACTACAGAAAGGGAGGGGAGAGCAAAATATACATAAGATATAGAAACAAAAAATATTTTGAAACGCGTAAACAAATTAAGAACAGAATGCTTGTGTCGCCATCGTCGGCAGAGACCTCACAGGATCTCCCTGACTCGTTCATATAATTATTAAATATTATTAATTATTAAATTACTGCATCATTAATGGGGGGACCGGACCACTCGGCTGATGCGCTGGCTTATGCGCTTGATATGCGGACTTCTGCGGACTTCCTTCTGCGGACTGAGTCGCAGCTTTATAACGTTGGCCAAATGGAGCACCGCCTAGAGACGCTTGGCAAATGGGCACACTTTGACCTGCAAAACAAGAGGAAAATAAATACCCTTGGGATTAGCGGATGCTTCAAGGACCCACCTGCTTGGGTGCACCCTCATATTCGGGTGTCTCCACAATTCCACAACACGTGAATGCTTTTGCTTTGGTTTGACGTGCCCTCGCGGATCGTCGGTACAGGTACAGGTCCACGCTTCAAAGTTGCCTGCGTTGAAGAGCTGTATAAGTCGCAGCAGTATGATGTTTAGCTTTTCTTGCTGTAGGAAGGAGTAAATCAGGAGTAATCAGTAAATATTCAACATGAAAGAGTCTTAGACGCACCTCCGAACTGCTCGGCCATTCCTGGCTGAACCACGAGTGGTCCTCAGGCCGGCAGACCTAAATTAATTGCATCATCGCCACATCGCTGCTTTCCGTGCAGAACACGAACATTTTCTGCAAACGAAGACGAAGAAAGGTGTGTGGGCGCTGAGAATTACCGCCCGCTGAAAATTCGAGTTTTGAGGCACAGAGAAAATTACTTCCATTTTTTTTACGGAAAAACTCTTATTTCATTTACATTTACATTTTTTTGAGGAAGCCGGCCGCATGCTTAATTCATCTTTTGTTATTGTCTTTTGCTTTTTGTTTTGTTTTAGCCATTCTTCTTAAAAAATCGATAAAAAGTCTTCAAAAGTCTTAAAAAGTATCGATAGTTTTGTACCCTATGGCGCTGCCACACCATCTATGTTTAAAACGTTTTAAGGTGTTATGACACTAATGTTTATGCTTTGCTACTGAGTAGCTGGAAAAATACAGATAATGAGAACACTAATGAGAATTGCATGCAGTCAGAACGTTAAGCTGACTTCCCAGTTGAGATGGGAGATGAGACGAAATTTCGTAACACTAGAGTGTTATATTTGTCATACAAATTATAACAAAAAAGATCATTAATTTAGCTCGCATAAGTTTCAATTTACTCGTTTCAATTTAATTATATATCAGATTTTTGGGCGCTATTGAAAATTTTCAAAAACACCCTTTAAATTTCGCGACGCAGGGCAGCTGTCAGAATAATATTGAGGTACAATAAATAAAATAATCGAGGAAAAAAGTACAAAGAAGTACAAAAATGTTGCTACAAATAATCTGAATTTTCTGACTGTCTGGCAGCTTGGTTTGTTTCGCCTATCGCTATTAATTTTGCCATCTCTAGTTCATTTCATCTAAGCGCGAAGATCAAATGCGCGCAGAATTAATATATGTGAGATATTTGGTCCGATTGGGGTGGGATGAGGGATGTTATTGAACATAAACTACTAGTGTGTTGAAAGTTTACATCGTTTACAATAATAGTGTATCGAATACCACTATTCTGTTAAAGGAATGCTATTATATACGTATATATATTTATCAGAAAGTTTTGACGGCTGGTCCATAAAACCATAACTTTTTTAATTTCCCCACTTTAATTTCCTTAATTGATAGGCCTAAATTTGCTTCTGTCAGCATCTGTCGCGTTGACTCCTGTCAAATTGCTATGCTAAATGCCTGGAAGCTATATGTACATACATATATAGCATATCAATATCTTGGTGGGTTAGATTTTAAATAATCTCTTGGGTATGAAAATCTTCCACAGTCGTGCTTGTTTCCGGACTTAGCCTCTGGTGACTATTCTTATTTCCGAACCCAAAAGAATGTCTCGGCGGAAAGAGATTATATTTGATTCCAAAGATAAAGTCATCTCACAAGCAAATTGATATTTGGAGGAGTACTTCCGAATCTACAATTTCCTTGAAGGGACAAAGAATGTCCAAAGAATGGAACAAAGATTGGAGAAACGTTGTGCAAAGATTATAGAGCTCAAAAGAGATAATGTTGAAAAATAAAATGATTGTTTATCCCATAAATAAAATCACTTATTCACCCACCATCGAATCTTTCAAGTACTCTGGATACAAAAATCTTGCAGCATTATCTCTAATAGTCTTCGAGATCGGGCGCGTCTTTTTGACAAGCGGGAATTTGGGAATCTCATCTCGACTTTGGATTGAAAAATGTAGATTTCAGTTGGGCTATACGTTTGACAGTAATGAAATAGAAAAACATCTAAGATAGAAAGAATGTTTTGGTGTGTCAAGTCAAAAATCAAAACAAGATCACAACTTTTATGGCGATCAGTTTTGGGATCTTCAGTAAATTTTCCCCTTTTCTACAATTTTGTTGAACCCACTACTCCGCCTGGCTTTGCTGTGCTTTCGTAAAGCCTCTTTGCACTATACATACCTACTCTACACTACACCATAGTGTTCGTTCTGGCAGTTTGGGCTTGATTGTGTTAGTGGTTTTAGGAATTACGGTTCGTTGCTTGCCTTTCTATAAATACATACATATATACATACATACATACATACATATGTGCATATGTATGTACACACCTTTTTCTACGTGTGTGGATGTATTTTTATCATACGCACAAGGAAAAATATACATTCTCTCCTCTTCCCACTCTTCTATTAATTGGTATACCAAATATACAGTACATCAGTAACAACCCCGCCTCGCCCCAGACAGCAATATCCATCCATACATATGTACATATGTATTTATATATATATATATATATTTAACCAAATATTACTAAAAAAAATGTAAAAAAAAAATCTCATAGGAAATCCGCTATATAAACAGAATATATGAATAAACATATTCATATACTTTATAGGGTCAGAGAATTAATGAAAAATGTTTGTTCATGTTATTCCACATTCAAAGGTATCAAAACTGTACGATGGGTTGGTACCATAACCTCTTCAAGGGTAAATAGGCTTACATAGTACTAGTAACGATCAAGAGATTTACAATTTTCGGATTCCGAATTTTGTCTTTTTTATTATTAAACTAGCATCACTGTGGGTTTCACAATGGGTTTCTTGGATGAGAAGTGAGTCGAATAATACGTTTAATATAAATATATTTTTGCAATGATTGAAGCCAATTCAATACCCAACATTCCCTTCCCGTTTCCGGCATCTTCAGTTGATCGGGTCTCATTCCGTCTACCACTACTGTACTGATATGGATGCTTCATGTTTTTCTCATTGATATTTTTCCGAGTTTTTTTAATAGTTATTTTGCAAGTCGGGAAGGGAAGGAGAAAAATACAACAAATCAAAAACCATGAAAATCAGTCCAGCCATTCTAAAATTGCGCTATTCTGAGCCGCGGTCGCTTTTTCCATAGTTTTCGCTTTTTCCAAGCTACTCTGTTAGCCTGGATGAACACAAATTCAACGAATGAAGTACCAAGAAAGTCGGTCCAGCCGTTCTCGAGTTAAAAGCCGTCTTAAGAACACGACTTTGTTTTAGATTAATAGATTTCAATGCAATTTTAGGAAATCAAAAAGGAGACATTAGAAAATATAAAAAGGAGCTTAACTAACACAAAACGAGCGGGAACGTTGTAAGCCGCGTAGCAAGTGCCGCGGCTATACATTTATACCTGTTACTCAGTCTGTAAATACATATGTACATATGATAATATGATAATTTACCGTTATTTCACATGGTCTATCTCTCTCTGTCTGTTTGGGCCGTTTTTTGCAAAAGGTACGAATTGACTTGTCAATTTTTCCGTCAATTTTTCCCGCACTTGTCGGAGAGAAGAATCGGAGAAAAATATAGAGAAAGGAAGAAACCTTGGCCGCTAGTTATGTGTCGTTTATCCCCCCCCTATCTGCCTAGAGACCTATTTTATTAGAATTTTAAAATATTGTCTTTGTGTTAATTTCTCTACGGCTGCTGCTAATTCGTCTCCATCTGTCTCTATCACCTCTCGCGCCAACTCCAGCTGTTATTTGTATCTCGCTCCTCCCCTCCGCCAGAGGTCGCACAAGCAAGTGAGAGCGGGCAGCGTAGTCACTGTAATTTATTTGTTTATTGTGGATATAATAGCAATCCGGCCAGTCCAGATTCTGGATATAAAATTTGGTTGCTCTACATATGTAACTGTATCGACTCGGCTATTGATGTTGATCAAGCGGTAGTGAGGTGACGTTCCAGACTTACACAGATCTACTTCGACCACAAAACGAATATATCCCTAAGCTCTAGTACCGGGTATTAAAAAGTTATAAAAAAAAATAACAACAAAAATACTTAGTAATAGTAATACTCAGTATATAACATAACAGAAAAAAAAAAAACAAAGGCAGTTGGCAGCAGCACAGCTACAGTCAGTCAACAACAAAAACCAAAAGAAACAGCAGAAAAATTGTCTCGGTTGGCTTGCAGACCGTGAAAAGCCACGAGCCACGATTGAAATACCAAATTTCATACCAAAAACATATGAGTACTGATTGTTCATATAAAGAGTAAGCGAGCACTATGGATAAATTCTACATACATATGTATCTACATATGTATTGCACATAAGTATGTATGTACCTTGAATGGATGTAAACCAGAATGTATGTTTATATATGTACATACATACTCGTATGGAGGAGACACAGTGAAAAAATTTGACGAAAAAGAACAAGACAGTTGTTTCAGTAATCAGTATGTACATATGTATGTATGGCCGAAGTGTTTATAATCTTGCAGATCGATGAATAGTTCCGGTGGCCTCAATCAATAAATCATCAATTTTTACAAATATCCTTTTGCCAACTGACTAAATTTGTCGAAATTTGTCTCAGCTATGTACATATGTACATACATATGTAAATAGTTTATGTATTCAAAATCTTCGGAAACGGGGGCGATGAAATGCTAACAAAATTTAGATTAGATCCTCATATCCTCTTTATTGCAACATTTTGCCATGTTTCGTTATCTTAAATAATACTCCGATACATCCGATCCGGTTAGTCTTGAATTACAGTACATGTACATACATATATTTTTATTATCGCTTAGGTATCTTAGGTTATTCATTTTGAGGATCATTGAACCCCGCACGTACTATGTGCCCCCCCCACCACCAAAGATTAGTTTACGCACAAGCTAACTGAAAACCACAAACGAATTTTAAAATAAAAACATATATATACATATGCATGTACATATGCGCCAAGAATGAACTGAAGGAGGAAAAGAAAGGCGATCATAGGGTAGGTTTTTGATCAACGGCACCACCGCCACGCCACGGTCGCTGCTGTCTAACAGGTGTTCTGTAAATAAAGCGCGGGCTCCGTTTGTGCGCTGAGTTTTCACCGCTTAGAAACATTAAAGGGAAGATGGAAAAAGACACATATACATAGTAGATATATGTATGTAAAGTAGATGGTTGTTGCTTGTTCTAAAAACTAGCCCCGCCACAAAAACAGCTGGTTCATCGATTATTGGGATGGTTCTACATACATACATATGTACACACATATGTAGTTTTAACGGTTTAAGGCCATAGATAATGAACTGTATAAATGATTAACTAAATCCTTGAGGGAACTCTTCTTATTAGTGTTAATATAAAGTGCATATATATGTACTATGTAAGTATACACATACATACATATGTATGTATGTATATAAAATGCCCCTAAAACAAGTTCCAACCCAGTACCAAAGAACTCTATGCTTGATTCAGAGACGGTTGAGTGCTCAATCTCCGTCACTCTTCCGCCCCACTGTGGTTTCCAACGGTAGTCGACGATTTGCTTGGCACGCGCCGTTTTCATTTTGTTAGCTGGATACGAAGCACCTGCGTTAGTTTGGCTACAGGTATGTACATCTGTATGATGCATGTACATATGTATGTATGTATGTACATACTGAGTATATAATGACCTCAATATTAACACGTTCATGCATACACACATACATACATATTTATGTAGATATTTCCATGTATTATACATATGTATGTATCAATAATTATTTATTAAGTATATTATATAGTCTATGCATATTCCAAATATAAACTTATACAACCCAATACTTTTGCCGGTGTCCGTCCATTGACAGGATACGCGACTGTACTGTACTGGAACCGAAGATGACATAAATAAAAGTGTTTACCACTTGCACATACAAACAAATGCGAGTCTATGTGAATGTCTTTAACTATGTACTCATTCATCAACTCAACCTGTGGAGTGCAGGCATGCAGCAGTGCCGAGTCCCGACCAAGACACACTCAAACTGGTAAAAAGGGGGTAGGTTGATCAGGTGAACAACAACATGCTTTACTTCCGCTTGATAGTACATGTAAAGACCCGAGAAAGTTACATATACATACATGAATGTATAGAAACTTGCAAATATGACTGTTACCTTTACCTACCTGTTGTTTGAGCATCGCCCAATAAGCCACGTACTTACATATAATAATCAGTACATACATACATACATATGTATGTATGATCACTATAACAACAGGCAGAGAGAAAGGGCCGCCTCTCCACTGTATGTCGATCTGAATTGCGTGAAAATATATTATTTTAAATATACATATGTACATATGTGTGTATTTATATATGTACATACATAAAGTATATAACCACGCGCGCTTTAGAAAAAAGGTACATTAATACCCTAACACTTTGTGTATGCATACAAAGTAAAAATCGGGAGTCTCTCTCTCTCTCTCTCTCTTTCTATCGTCTGTCTCTCTCTGTGCTGATCATATTGCAGATCGAGGGAGCATGCAATACGCTAGGTGGCCAGTTGAGTGGAAATGGAATCGACCAACCGTAAAGCCGTCTTAGACCAAGTTTGAGCGCCGACTCAAAAGATACATAAGCCGACAGAAACACAAACACACACACAGAAAGTAGTATCCCCATTGAATTTGAGTGGTTTAAACCCGGCTTCCGCCGTCCATTGTCATTCAACAATTTAGTTTCGCTCGAGTCGGTCGTTTCGTACGGTCCATGATCCATCCACCTGGAGCTCGGCTTGGCTTGTATCGTGGACATACATATGGCCCAACAAGTGGTACGCGCTCCTCTGCTCCTCTGCCGACCATGCCAAGTGCCGTATTGTATACAAAATTATTAACTTGATTTAATGTACATGTACATACATATGTGTATATCGGATGTGAACTTATTGAAACTCCATAATCTACATATATTTATTCAATGCCTTAAGGTTCGAATGCTTATAAAAAGTGACGATTTTGTGGTCTAATTTCAATGAATATAAAGTGAATTTCAGTACAAAAAGTCGGACAAAAGCTTGGAAATGAAAACAAATGTGTAGTTCGTTTTGGTGAGTACATTTAAGCTGTCGACAAGACAACAATTTTTTTAAGTTTTGCTTGATTGGGTGCAGTAATTATTAATATTTATTTAAATCAACTTAATTATCAATATTAGTACTACCCTCTGCAAGGGTCCACAAATCAAACGCCTCATAGTAGTAATCTTCATTCTCATGTATTGTAAATATATGTACATACTCGTATGTATACCCTATGTAAGATCGCGTTTTGTTTGTCTGGACAACCTCTGGGAAACATTTACCCACGCTCCTGACCTTGAGCTGCTTTTTTCCGTTTTCATAGACTCCCGTAGCTGAGTCGTCATCGCCATTATTCGGTGTGAGTGGAGTGTGTGAAAATGCGTTTATATTTTCCCACTTTTATTTTCTGAATTGAATGTATTACGACAAAAAGTATGTTGGTCTTGAAAAGAACGCCGAAGAAACAGAAACTCGTCGCTTGCGCCCCTGGCCTCGCCTGGCTTTGACCGACCGTGACTTCAGTTTTGCTGGGCCACAGTTTTGCATTTCTATGTACACTCATACAAGTCTACATATGTACATAATATGTACATGACATCATATTAAGGAGCTTTTTCGACTAAAAAAAAAACTTTAAGTTTCAAAAAGTTTACCCTTTTTATTTGTTGTTGACTATTAAAGTTGTGTATTATAAAAATACAGGAATACAAAATGTGAGTTGGGGTGCAGAAGGGTTAATTAAACCGTTTCCCCGTTTCATGTAATTTTCCCGCGCTCTCTTTGCAGCCGAGTAAAATTCATACTCGTATATTGTAGATAGTGCACATATTGTAGATCTACATATATGTACATATATGAATGTACATATGTATCTATAATTCCACTAACCGTAATATTTATGTCAATAAATATATGCAGGTTTCCTTAAAATCGACTAATCCAATAATCCACATTGTATGTATGTTCATGAAGTTGTACCTGTGAAAATGCTTATGATCAGGGGGAAGTAAGTCTCTTGAAGGGAAACAGATGGTCTAGCTAAGAAAATGCAGCGCGAGTTTCATGATCATAAATACACACACACACACACTCTCGCGCACTCACACACGTGTAGTACTCTCTCATGCACTTGGCTACCCACCCTACTGCTCAATTGCAATGACCCTTAAGGGAGTGATAGTCTCAAAAAGGTCAATTAACAACAGGTGAATGAGTGCTAGCAAACACGCGCGCGCGCTTTGCCCTTTCTGTGGTAGGTCGTCGAGGGATGTTACCTGTGCCGGTGCCGGTGCCAGTGCTAGCACGACGACATATCACAAGGAAATGAGCGGGAAATGGTTTGTGGCATCTGACTTGTAAGATTGCATGATGTCACATATTAAACTGCGGAAAATTGTATGAAATATTAAAGAAATATTTATCAGATTATGTATAATAAATACAATAGTATATGGTTAGAGACATTCATTAGTCGCATAAGCCGCCGGAAGAATAGAATTTCAAGCCATTGTATACAAATACAAGCCGATGAGCTCTAACGTGATACACATGACCTACATATATCTTAGACCAGAAATAACCAGCCCTTCGAATATAGAATTGTTGCCACATGCCCAGGCGGCTATCCTATCGTCAACGAATTCTGGCTAACTGCTCCGCTTAGCTTCAAGCTACTGCTTATGATAATCGACGTTATGCCAATGACTGCCCCCTTGCTTGCCTATTCCCTTGCCTATTCCTCCTCTGTTCGCCAGAGTAAAATAAAATGTCCGGTTACCCAAGCTCTTACATCCTTACATTTTAATGCACTGGGGAAAATAAGGATATCGTTGCTCTAAAAATTGTACAGCGAATATGCATACATACATATGTATGCATGTACATATGTACATATTTAGACAATTTATTTCTTACATCACCTTGATTATCTTATATATCTTAATATTTTATCAGCCGTACACTACAAACTACTCGCGCAGGATTTAATTACATTCTAATATTGGGTACAATTTTGGCTATTTCCCTAAATATCCAATTCCATTTCTACGAAGTATTCAATAGTTGATCAATAGTTTGGTCTGGGTGGGTAACTTAAAGCAGGTTTATTATTGGCAAAGAACCACGTAGCTTCCCCAAGTACGAGTATAAGAACAAGTAGCTCTCGTCAAACGCTTCGAGCATAAGACGAGGGTTCGGTTTCGCCTTTGTTCTTGCAGTGGCAGTAAGTTCAACGTTCTACGCTTCTTATCTGTAATTATGAAGAGGTAGAGTAGTCAAGCAGCGCAACTGCCTCTCGCTGATGTACCACCATATTTTAAGTAGCTTAGTTAGCTCTCTGATTTATTGAGTACTGGATTTAAGGCAGATTCAGAAACTTTACTATTCCGGTTGAACTATTTGCTTGCCTTTTTTCAGATTCTGATGATCATAATGGAAATGCAGACATCGTCGCATCTTAGCCATGGGCTTCCGACGCTCTCGCAGCATCAGCTGCAGCACCACATCATCCACCAGCCCTTGCCTGTTCACAGTAGCCATGGCCAAGATCAAACGCTGACTACAAACACGAGCCAGCATGAGCACGATAATCAACAGCATCTGCAACACCACCACCTCTCAGCACAGCAACAGCAACAACAGCATCTGGCAGTCTCACCGACCATACACACACTGCAGAGCGCTCCGACAGGTGACAACCTGAGCATCACCATCGGCACCCATCATCATCATCATCAGAATGATCATCCCCACCATAACAACGGAATTGTTTATACCTCAGCACAAATTGACGAAAAGTCAAAATGTAAGTTACATATGTATGTATGTATGTAATATGTATAAATGTTAATGCATGTATCCATTTGGAATTCTTTTCATTTTCATTATACTTAAGTTTACAGTTGAGCAAGGTTGATCAGCAGAAAGAGAGAACTTGTTAAACCTAAACTGCAGACTAAACTGGGGTCGGGACTGGGACTGAACTGAACATCGCTTGCTTGACTGAAGAACAATAGCGAAAAGTCGCTGCCACTGCCTGGCCTAAAGTTTGGGGTGGGGTGGGGTGGGTCTTGCGATTTGGGATTCGGGATTCGGGATTTCGGATTTTTTATTTCCTGTCCTAAGATTTAGTCAGATGCGACCTGTTGTCGCCGCATTCGATTCTTGTTCGATGTGTACGAATGCCATAAGAAACAGAAATTAAATGAAAGAGTTTCCTCGTTTGAGTCACGGATTTCTCGGTTAAAAGGGAAAAGCACATGGACCATTCGAATGGCCCACGATTTTCATTCAGTGTCTGTCTCTTCCTCAATTTATAAATATTTTGTATACACTCTGTTCGTTCCCTTGTTGGCTTAGTCCCTTTTACTATATGTTATAAATATATGTATGGACATACGACTTGTACTTTAATTAGATCTACACTCTTAGGGTAAATGGGTATACATACATAGTCTGTTAAAGAAGATTCAACCGGGTTACTTAACTATGTACATGTATGTGTACATATATAATCGTATTCTTGATCAACATCAGCTGACTTATTGTGGTATATTATTAAAATATATATTGCAGTGCATAAATTCGATGAATATTCAAATCGTTTACTGGGAGGAAGCATATCGGATGCCCCAACGCCGCCTTCATCAAACAACTTCATGTCACAGTCACAAGGCGTTGAATGGATAACAGCAATGAATGAAGTCCAAAACGGGGCAGGTACCACAAACATACACTTACATATACATATACATGTACTCGTAGACATTGGAAAAGAAATTTATTCCCCCCAATTGAAATTTCAGAAGATTCACACAGCTCGCAAGGCAGTATATCTGGTGATGGTAAGTTGATGCATAATATTCCTTCCTATTCAATCACTCCAATCACTCTCGTGTGACAATGTGCAGAAACTATGCCTGTAGCTGTCTCCCACGTCCGATACAGTGGATACCACCAACTCTGTCTGATACCAACACTGAACACTGACTTTGGCTTCAACACACCATTCATTTCATTCCCTCACTCCCTACTGACTACCTCTACCTGACTGACTGACCGATCAATTTTCTGTGGCTTTGTAAGAAATGTCTCAAATAACTTCGTGCCTAATTGAAAAAAATGCATCCCGACCGCAAGGTGTTTTCCTGGCTCTGATGGTGTTTTTTCTTTTGTTTTTGTTTTGTTTTTTTTTTATTTATTTGTATTGGGTGATGATCACTGGAGAGGAGAATTCTACTGGCTCTGTCTCTGCATATTTATTCACATGGAAGCTCTGAATCAGACTCAGATTAAGGCACAATCGGACATATGATAGTATACATTACATTCAAACATTCACAGTATCGGAATGGACCTAATAATGTGGTGGGACAGCGATTCAAGTCCACGTCTATAACCACACAAATAGGAGATTAGGGTGTTCCTGTGGTGTATTTTAACATCCTCTTTTGTTGTCACAAAATGAAATCGTGTTAATAAAGGGAACAACTAACTAGACACTAAACACTGTACATAAATAAGTGATTATTTATATTTGTACATACCCTTAGATGGTCTCTTAATTTTGAATTATCAGCTGTCAATTGTCATATAGTATAGTACACACGTTATATATAAAATTCTTATAGCTGCACGTGAATTTATATTTGACAATATTAAGTACTAGTAGCTATGTTTGGGATTATGAATACGATATCGTCTGATAAGCGTTGTGATTGATAAAATTCGCTTCAAATAATTGGCGAAAATCCTTTAATTGGTCTATTCTCCCGATTAAGGAAGACTATGGAACTATTTTATGAATTTAAGCCGAACGGAATGGTTCGGCGGTAAATAATTTGTGCCAAATGAAAATCACCGGAGACAAAGAAAATGTATAATTCATTTGGAAGGGAAACCTGAAAATCTGAAAATTGCTTGACTAAATTTATTGAGCTAAAATAGACGACTCGTCGTACCTTTAAATATACTACTACAAATATATAGAAGAAAGCTATTATGGCTAACAGAGGTACTTAATGATCCACCCTCATATGTATGTTAACCATCATAATGGTTGTGGCCCTGCATGTAGCCCAGCTGTTCCTTTTTAGAAAAAGCACTGCTGCTGCTACAAATTTGCCTCACTACGATGAATTCCCAATTGTATATTAAACTGCTGTTACTGAAGGAAGCTTCCTCATCCTTTTGTTCACCCTCCACCCTCCGCCTCCCTTGAACCCACGTTAATTTTAATTTGACAAATCGCTTTTAACTTATGCTTTGACTTTTCGAGTACCATTCATTGGGGGATTGCTTTAATTATTATTGTGCCTCGCTATTCCTTTTTCCTTTCAACTACCAACTGTTTCTGTTGCTGTAATAAAAGCTATTACTCCACTCTGTCTCTGTCTTGTGTAATCAAGAAATAAAATTGCAAACATAATTTGCATAATTTTTTAACGACGATATCCTGCTAAAGCCTTATTTGGCTTTGCCTGGAACTCACTCTGACTGACTGACAGGTCAACCCATAGTCCTGAGGCAAAGAGTTTCTCCAATCGATTTGGCAATGAG
The DNA here is from genome assembly GCA_009664405.1 of Drosophila bifasciata. Taxonomy (NCBI): domain Eukaryota; kingdom Metazoa; phylum Arthropoda; class Insecta; order Diptera; family Drosophilidae; genus Drosophila; species Drosophila bifasciata. The sequence goes on from CM019045.1 coordinate 1,161,345, forward strand.
GGGCCAAGGTTTTGCATACTACTACATATATGTAAATACATATATATGTACATATGTATGTACATATGCATAACGTCCAGTCAACGTCTGCATTAAACAAAATATTAATAAAAAGTATTATTCTCACCATTGGAACACTTTTAACAGCGAGGGAGAAACAAAATGTTAACAAAATGTTTTATGTTTTATTATTTATATGTACATACATATACAGCTGCGGCATAAATAATAGCACCAAGAGACTAATTTTTCTTGATAGAACGATTATGTTTAAATGAACGGTTTAATGAACTGTTTTAAAACTAATATAGTATAAACTTTAAAGTGTTATTTAACAAATCCGAAAGCAATGGCATGAATTGAAGACTTTAAACGAATATATTTGAGAAGTAAAGTACTTATTCGTGCATTTATGCGGAAACAAAAATAGCACCAATTTCCAAACTGTTCGAAAAAATACAATTTTCAAAGAAGTTTTCCAAATTTTTCATTACAATAGGCTACTTTAGTTGTATTTAAATGTTAAGATATTGTTTTAAGGCCTTTGGTAGCCACAACAGAGGCTCCGTGTCTTGGGATGAAAGTTCATCTTATTTTCGACTCCTTTGTGGGAGATATTGCCCCACAAATAATGCATGATGCCCCAAAGATCAATATTGTTCTTTGGTTTCGTATTAGAAACACATTTTGTAACTTTAGAACCAAGATTTTCCATGGGTTTCATATCTAGGGACTAAGCAGGCCAATACAATACATTAAATGCACTGTTCTCGAACCACGTTCGAGCTTGGTGCTATTTTTGTTGCCGTTCTATTATGCTTCTTTTTCGGAAAATTGGTTAAAAAAAAATAAGAACCGTTAGGATTTCGAAAGCTAGCATAGTTTTATCTGAGAGGAGACATGTATAGCTAATTTATATTATAGTAAAGTGCAAATTTTGTTGGTTAGTGATCAAGTTTTGAAGTAATAAAGGCTGTGGTACCATTTGGTGCTATTATTTCTGCCGCAACTGTACATATTTGTGTTGACCAATTTAAACTTGTGTTGTTGAATTAGATTGGTTTAATTACATAGCTTTCGATTAATAAAACCTTATGTAGCTAGCTACTCAACGCAAAAACAAAATCAAATACAACTTGTTGAGTTTTGTTTCGATTATATTTAGTCAATCAATACATTGTATGTGTACATATTTACATAAATACATACGCATATTTATGTATTTACATGTACACATGTATGGGTGTATGTTTCACATACAAATTTCTTTTAACCAATAAATAACTACGCATTAAATCAATTAACAAAATGATGTAATTATATTCCGCGAAGGTCTCTCTAAGAATGGAGAGAGACACGCATTTGATTTTAAACCAGCAGAGAGACAAGATAATATAATATTGTATATAATAAAATCATCAGTATTCGTACAATCTAACGAATTCTCCTTCTGTGCGGTAGCAAAAATCTCACATATATCATTTATTCGATTTTCCCTGGGCGGTGATAGGCGCCATTTAAATCAAGCTTGTCATGTTTGACTAACAGAAAAAGCCGCAAATAATCAGAAAATTCAAGAGAAATACCTAATATCCAAGATTTATGTACGTATGTACATATGTATGTATGTATACTCCCCAGTGTGTTGTTATACACCGAAAATGTTAATTCAAATGTACGCTGCACAATCATAATCAAATTGTTATTTTTGTGCCTTGGGAATTGCTGGCAAAAATCCAAGCCAAGCCTCTAATGATATGTATGTATGTAGGTTGTAACTTTTAGGCCACAAAGGGGGGATGGGGATGGGGTGGTGAATGTGAAGAGCATCCATCTAGTACTCGTACAATATCCCACATCTAACCACTGCGCAAGTTCCTGTGTGTTTACTTCAGTCGTGATTTTTTTTTTAATGTAACACATCTCTAGATGTGTACTTGTACATACATACATACATTTATGTATGTATACATTCTGATGCAGCGAGAAAAATTCACCTTTTTTTTTGGTTAATATTTTTGTCGCTAACATAATTATTTTGTCTTTGAACATTCATACACTCAAATGTCAATTAAATACGAAATGGGGAAATACCGAAACACCAAACCGAAGTGTTAGTGCGAAGCAACGGCAATAGAACATACAAATACAAGTGTGTGAGAGAGATGGCCGAAGACTGCAAGGCGTGCTCAAGTGGTAGGTAGGTAGTAGGCACAACGGTTTGCTGTGATTGGTGCAACCGCATAAACGCGCCTGTTGATCTTGGTGACGATTGGTGGAATAAAACACCTCCCACCCATGTCCACGTCTTTCGCTTCAGCTGAAGCAAAGCTAAAACAAGTCATGGGCGTACACAAATACACCCCACAGAGGGAGAATCTTGGTAGAAAAAAAGTGGAAGCCGTTCGCTTGGCATGTATGTAGATAGACGGTGGGTGGAGGTGGAGGTTGAGGTATAGACACTAAAATCTAAATACTGATCTCAAAATCACGTATAGGGTTAACAACAATCATCATACTTTTAAAGCAAACACAAACAAACAGCACAGCACAGCACTTTCACTAAAAATATAAACGCCTTTACTTAGATATTTTTCCCTGCCTGCCCTTATCAATGGCATAGGCATTGGATTGGCCACAACGAATGCAGCCACAGCCACAGCCACCCAGTGTCGTCGTCGGTCGTCGTAAGCGTAAGCGTAACAAGGACCAACAACAAGGATATCCAAGGATATCCTGGGCCTCGGTTTTTCGTTCATCTTCATTGGTTGGCTGGCTGGCTGCAGTCAGTCCAGTGGTGTGCGCTAAACGTTAAGGGTGGGCGGTGCACGGGTGCGGTGGCGTAAGCGTAACAAGGACCAAGGATATCCAAGGACACTCTCACACGCCCGCGCCCTTCCTTACGGTGTAGATACATATAGAGATAAGTTAAAAATGCTTAGAAGTAGATAAGAATAAGAAACCCGTGCGCAGGATCTCTGCGGCTGACAGCGGCAAACAGCGCGGAAAAAATGGTTAACAATATTTTACGGCACACAAAACGAAACAGAAAACAAATTTTCGAATAAAAAAAACGTATATCTACGGTGATAACGGTTAAAAAAGATGCTGAAACAGTTCTAAAGAAGCAGCAGCAGCAACGCGAGTGCTCGATCCGGTGGTCCACTTTTTCAAAGAAGTAGTGGACAAACGAAAAACAAACTTCATCTCCAGCAGGCGAATTCCAGTGGTGGTGCTTCCTTCTACGGAACGTCAATCAGAGTTCCGTTGACGCAATCGGAATACGGCATCAATTACGGGTTCGGTTTACGGTTACGGTTACAGTTACAGTTACAGTTACAGTGGCGGTTGCGGTCACGATTCAATTTTTAATATGAATTCAGCTATCGTTCGACAGTGTTGGCTGTAGAGTTCAAAAATCTAAAACATAGAGTTCAACAAAAATGGCACCCAAATTCTAAGCCCTGTGCTCCTGCTACTTTTGATTTCTATTCGAAACTTTACGCCAGCTTCTGGGAATAACACTACACTCACTACACTACCGAGTACGACGATATCTCAACGCACAACGCAATATAGCAGTATGGATCTCTCGACAGCCTACCGCTACAATCAGAACATGATGGAATATTATACATGTAATAACTAATCCCCTGTACCTTTTTTACAAAGAAACTCCCACCGAATTGTGTATTAAAACAAATGTTTTCCCTTTACCCGTTATCTATTACCTACCTAAAGGTGACACAATTTATAACAAATCGAATGGAGGAAAAGTACTTTTTGGCTACGTAAAACTGAATCAAATAATGATCGCTGGCTAGAATGCCGCCACTTCAAATGGGTATATGTACATACTCGTACATACATACATAATATTTATTTGGTACCTACGGGTAGAGTGCAACAAAGGCATTTTATGAATCTTTGTGACTATAGTAGGTCTATAGATACTTCATTATATGACAATTGTATTTGCCATTAAGCATTCTGTGATGCAAACAATGGTCTTTTGTTCCAATATTCTATTCTGTCGGCATCCTGCTGGGGGTACATCTAGCTACAACAACAACCCAGCTCCGTTATGAATTGAGTCCTTTATCCAAGTATGTCGTATCGTCAGATTGATAATAACCTTAGGTCTCATTCAGGTATAGGCAGTTGGAAAATGTCAGCTGTTTATTCGGCACTGAAAACATCGAAGTAAAACAAACTGATGATAACTCTTTTAACCATTTATAGTAGAAAATTGCATTTCAGTTAATTGCATTTCAGTGTTTAAGTGAGCTACTCATCAAGCATTGATGCGATTGCTTCCTTTTTGTATGTCTTGACAATAGAACAACTAGTTCAGTTATTCCTAAGAAGCTTCGTATGTTAATTATTTTACAAAATGATTTTAATCGGAACCCCTTCTTCTTCTTTTGAACTTTGCAAAGACCACCAGTCTATACAGACTGTCACAAATCCAAACTTACAAAATAATTGCGAATACCGCAGCAGAGAAGTGTCAGACTCTAAATGGGGTGGAACCAAGCGCCCTCTTCTCTTTTGGTGGCATGTTTATCATTAGTACACTTAACTTAAATCTGCTGATGGGTCGGTCTCTTTGTGTGTGTGTTTCGCAATTTCGCAATTAAAAATATGTCTGTGACAACCTCCATATATGTATGTATGTATGTACATATGTACTACATACAAACATATGTCCATGCACTCTTACGTGCAATAATATCGAGACTCTTTGACTATGTTTGTTCATTCTTAACTAAGCCTTAGAATGAGAAAACATTATTTGCAGAGAAGCAATCAAAAAAAAACTACAAATGATGCAGTTACTTCCGTTTGGTGGATTTTTTTAGAGTTACAATTTTGTGTGTAGGCTTTATTGTATACTATATAGCACACTCCAAATTAACTTCAAATTCGTGGAAAAATCTTATCTAATAGCCAGGGGCCGGCTTTAGACCGGTGCATACTTGAGACGAAGCTACGTTTTCTATTAGAAGCCTTAAAAATAAAAAAATAAAACCACCGACGCGTCGGCCGCACAGCTCCCCCTGCCATAAAGCCGTTTCTCAAAAAACTAACATAGATCGATCGATCGATCTACAAAGGCAAAGTAGTAGTACATGCTTGGCCCCGTAGTTATCCTTCCTTTCTCGTGTAAAATTTGTTTTTTTTTCATCTGTATCTGGTATCTGATCACAATAAAGAGAGAAGGTCTGCGGGCAAAATGTGTTTTCTTGAATTCTCAGGAATTAGCCCTATTTATATCTTTATTGCTGATTTAAAAACTAAATGTATATACATATGTATGTATGTTTCAACATCCTGTAAATTACTTATCATCAGAAGTCGCACGGAGTTAAAAATACAAATATGATTTAGATCTGTTTTTATTCTGGGTTTACTGAGATTCTCAAGTTTCATCAAATAACATCGGAAAGGCTTCTTCTAATACATTAAAACTAAATTGTTTTGCTTTCATTTTTCACAGGTCATGGAGGTGTAAATCAACTGGGAGGAGTTTTTGTTAACGGACGCCCATTGCCCGATGTGGTTCGACAGCGCATTGTGGAGCTGGCGCACAACGGCGTTCGTCCATGTGACATATCCCGCCAGTTACGTGTGAGCCATGGCTGTGTATCAAAGATACTATCAAGGTAATTAATCAATGAAAAGAAAGTTGATAGAACATGGAAAATACCCTCTCATAGAACTTGTGCTAGGACCCATCAAGCTAAACCCATAAAATAATATACATTACACAAGCTGCACCAACACACGAGAAGGCACCACGAATAGAATAGAATAATAAATCTTTTGATGTGATATGACCTTACCAAGCAAATGCTACCCGTGAGACTGACGCACGGAATCGAAACTCGACCCAAAACGACGATGGTTGACATTTAAATTGTTTTTAATTGAATGCGGTCAAATGTAGGCTTATCTTAAAAATGTATTCATTTTCTCAATTCACTTGATATTCTTGCAAATTTGTAGTGATGTGGCGGCTTAAACTGCGTATGTGAACGTGGTCGTGAACCTTGCTTGATTCCTTGCTGTGTACATGCCAGTCCTTCAACATATTGAGTGAAATATGTAGGAATGTATCAATTTTTTTAAAACCGGCGCAATACAATTGAGTACATAGTAGTCTTTAGCTACATACATTTTAACAATGTATTAATACAGACGATTTAGAAAGACGTTACACGCTACACAAGGAAGCAAATCCGACATACTATAAGTATCAAAAACACAGTTTATGCACTACGTACATATAGCCGTTTTGCTCTTCAAGAGCGACTAGATCTCAAAGACTGTACATACATACATACATACTATACTACATATGTTTTATAGGCTAGGTAATCTGAATTTCGTATTTTCAGAGTGCACACTTCAGTAACACATATTTCGAAATATTTAATTGAAAATGTACATTACATTGTAAAGCGAAACGAATTAAATGGCGACCTGTGAAATCTTTTGTTAATTTATATACTTAACTTAAAAAACAAACACAAAATCTTTTTCTTGTTTTTTGCAGATATTACGAGACTGGTAGCTTTAAGGCAGGTGTTATAGGCGGATCGAAGCCAAAGGTGGCGACGCCTCCTGTGGTGGATGCGATAGCCAACTATAAGCGAGAGAACCCCACAATGTTCGCTTGGGAGATACGCGATCGACTTCTGGCGGAGGGTATATGCTCTCAGGATAATGTTCCTAGTGTTTCGTCCATTAACCGGTAAGAACTGCAAATGCATTGGAGAATCATGAATCATGAGGCAGGGCTTTGGGCATGGAAAATTCATGCAAAACATAACGGACATGCGCACGTCCGCTATGCGTTATGTTAGTGTTGCGATGTTTGTTTGCTGTCATGCAGCTAACTTCCGCATCCGCATCCGCTTCCTCGAAACTGGATGTTACTCCAGCTTCATTTGCTCCCAACCATCCAGCTAATAAAAATATCTAAGTAGTTTTTAGCGTTCATAATTGCGGCACAATGCTTGACACACGACCACCACAAAAGGCACTTTCCTTTCCGCCACTTTCCATCCGGTGCGGCTTTATTGCCGACAGCATCATCATTGTGACTTGGCCATGCCACGTGGCGTGGCAACTTTGCGTTGTCGTCGCTGTCCCACATTGCTGTTATTTACGCACTTCCTTTTTGACCATAATTCATTTTAGCGGCGACCAAGAATTTTCCAAAAGTCAGCTACTAAAGCGTTTCCAAGAGCACCCGCTGGAAGTGGCTGAGCGCCATATACATAATACTAAATTAAAACGGATTAGCGATCAGCGTTAGTGGTGGCATCTTTTTTTTGTGGTTTGTGAGCAACACAACCAGAAATTACCGTTAGCCAACACCACACCGGCTATTGAAAAGCCTACAACAATTGTAAATTAGAATTGGAATTTGCAACCGCACCCGCACCCGACACGTGCACCCACGTTCAGAATCAATTCGATGCGTATTACGATTATGCATTGCTCTCTATCCAATGACTGACATGTGACCGATGATACATAGGGCATAAGTTGTGGTGGATGGGATGGGGTGGGGTGGGGTTGGGTTAATTCAAGGGATAATCAGCAACAACATTTCATAATGCGACAATGTGTGATGAGATAGCACTTGAGCGATGATTAGGGTGGTGGTGGTGATTCAATCGAATCAAAATTGTGCGTACGGCTGTGGCAGCACTCCCCTATTCGAATCTCAATCCCAGGAGACAGACACTTAATAAAGTGACTTTCATAGCACTCAACCAATTTTAGTTTTCAGCCCTCTAAGTCAAGTCAAATCAAATATATCTACAAATGTATATACATATGTATGTATACCGACAGTAAAAGCAACGCGTTGTACTTTACTCACATCCCAAACATATGTCTCAATTGTGTGCACTGCCCAAATACCCAAATACCCAATTGCTATTGCTCATCCCGTCTGTCTCCCTCCAAGAGCTGGCGCTTACAGGAAAAAAAAAAAAAAAAAACGAAAATCTGAAACTGATGTAGCGTTCTATAATTTGGACTGAATGGACTTCTCTTCTTGCAACCCTCCCTATTCTTTAAGGCCACTACGAAATCAACCTGTCAAATGTACTTAAATTTCTGTAAACTCGTACACACATTAAATATACATACATATTTACATATATGTAGGAGGTCTGCTCTCTAGATTACGAGACCACAACATGCTGCAGTTAGCACTAATTTAACTATGTATGTACATACCTACGTATCCCAAACAGCGTTGGTTGTTTCGTATAAATTTGTTCAATATTTGACGTACATACTTAGTGTCAAAAGGGGGGTGCAGCTGCCACCTTAGGAAATGTGTCCCAAAATTGTGTAAACACTGTTTTTGTAAAACACGGTGGTCTGCAAAAAAATAAGTTAAAATTCGATTTTAGAACTTAGATTCGATTTTTTTTTAAATGCTGATAATTGAATTGTTGCTTTGGAAATAAACGTATTTCTAGTTTTGAATGCATACAAAAAGATCGAATTCCATCCAATAATTAAAATAGACCCAGAAATTCTGCTTGTTCTGCCATGTACCACAAGCTGGTGTGGAACGGTTATTCAATACGTTGAGAAGAGGATAATAAGAGGTAACCAATTTCCTAGCCTACATATATGTAGGGGTACTACATATAATATATGCTATTTACATATTTACACAATTGCTATACATGGGGGTGCAACATCTTATCTTAACAAAATAGATCCCCATTCCTTTGGGCACGTTTGGCAACAAAGAAGGATCTGAGCTAAGACTTAATCTACAACAACTAGAGAACTAGAAACAATTTTGTGCAACGCGAGTATTGATTTTGTCTTGAATTTCTGATTAAGAAATATGAATTGTAGACGGGTTGCATCCGTTTCATTTATTAATTATGGGAGTTATGCAGTGTCTGTTATGGAATACTCAACACTGAATCAAATAATTTGTCCTTTTCATTTTGTTCTACGACGTTTTTTGCAGAATCGTAAGAAACAAGGCAGCCGAAAAGGCAAAGCATGTCCATCATCATCAGCAGCACCATATGCAGCAAAGTCTCAGTGGCGGACATAATGCCACAGAGAGCCTTGATAGCAGTACAGGTGCGAATAGCGATCCGCAGGCATCTGTCGTTGGGACCAGCAGCAGCAGCACTAATTCCGCAAACCCCACAACAACATCAGCTGTGGCATCAGCAGTAATCAGTACTCACGCCCCAATACCGACGTCAGCAGCCGACTCCGTCCAAGATCCCATAAGCCATTTAAATAGTAATAGTAGTAATGGCACCAGCAATGGGAATTTAAGCGCAGGGCCTGAGCACCGCACGACTGGATATAGCATAAATGGAATTCTCGGTATACAGCATGGACATCATTCTCAGAACAACAACAATAACAACAACAACAACAGCACCAACAACAATAATAATAATAATAATACAACAGATCCTGGTTTTAAACGTAAAAGAATCGAAGTTCATGGTATGTTTTTTGTTTTTATTACATCCATATGCATTCTTTGCCAAATAGGTATTAAAAGGCACATATGTACATATTGTACATAATATAAATTGTATATATAAATAAATATGTATGTACATATGTATGTATATATATCTTTGCCTGTTGCTCCCGTATTTTGGGTTCTATGGGAACAGTTTGTTGTTTAACTATCAGTCAGTCAGTCATCTGCCAGATAATGTGAATATGAAAGAATGTGAAAGTGTATAGTATATATGTATGTATGTATGTATGCATGGAATCTCTTCAATATATAGTACATACATAAATATATTTTTGAGCAGCACCAGTGGTCGAATAATAATTGTCGCCACGATCTCAGAGCTACATACATAATTATGAGTAACAGCTTAGAATTTTCTGAGTGGATTTTCTGAGCGAACTGTTTGAATATCCCACTGAATAGAGTTTGTTCCGTGTAACGCGTAGACTTCAGTATTTTATTTGAATTTTTTTTACCAGACAGACACATAACAATTTGCATAAGCCAGGACACATAGAGAGACGAGACATTAGCGGAAAGTGTTTTGTGGTCGTATCACGGCTATCTTCATACCACATTTTGAGCTGTATAAAAAGATTATATCTTAATTTTGTGGTAGGAAGAGCCCAGCAGAAAAGGTTTCGGATTTGAAATAGGATAGGACACAGAAACAGAAAGCACATAGCATTAAGTAATAAGAATACCTACCGTTCTGTGCGAATAAGCAGAGTCCCTCCCAGCAAGCACTTGTCGCTTTCAATAAATATGCATTAATGGTTATGGCAATTGCACCCCAGATGAAGCAGCAACATAAACGATAACAATCGCAGTTGCCAAAAAAAAAAAAAAAAAAAAAAAAAACATCCGGTTTTGATTGTGACTGCGTCCTCTCAGTTTGGCGCTTGCCTTCTTCCAATTTTCAGATGGGGTTGGGTTGTCTATTCAGATAGGGGTTATCAGATGAATCCCTCGTCGTCAGGTCACCTTTTGTCACTATATCCGTATGGGTAATAAAAAGGCAATAACCCACCAAATCTTATATGAACTCAATGCTATTGCTTCAAATGCTGTCCAGCTTCTCCAAAATTGGTTATCAATTCCCTTTGATATAATATCACCACCCTTGGTACTTTTCCAATACTAATTTAGCCCTTATTTGCGGAAAATTTTGTAAGATAAATCAGATTCACAACTGGCGAGTGACCTGCTACTGGTGGAATGGATTCATTGGGGGATGGAAACTGGGCTGTACTATGTAGCTTGGGCATAGAAATAGGAAAATACGAATATACAAATGTAGCAAGCACTATGTAGTATTTATGTATCAAAACAAGCAAAAAGTCATATTTCCTTCATCTAACTAGATGTGTAGTCAAAATATAACATAATCTCTGTGTAAGTCAACAGTTGCGAGTTATTTAAAGTATTCGAAGTTATTTTGAAAATATAACTAAAAATTTGAAAGTCAATGTCATCATGATCTTTAGATTAAAATGTTATAAAATTATTTTTAATGCAGGCAGTACAAATATTTATGCGTGTATAGTACAATGAATGTAACTACTATGCCGATACCTCGGGCCAAAGACCAAAACCAAAAAGTGCTTGCTCTGACGCAACACTTACTGTTTTTACATTATAATAATGTCATTATAATAATGGATTCCATAGCAGAGCCTTCAAGAATTGTATGGCTGAGAAGGGTGTTGAAATAAACACGCCTGCTACAGACGACGTGGCTCTTACTCATAAATGCACTTAAGCGGCACGTGACACTTGCCATCTACATATGAACAAAAGAGCTTAACAAAATATTGATATCAGCAGTTACACTAATTAAATTAACTGAACTTTTTTGTGCCAACTTTTAGATGAGAACCGTGACACAAACATTCATTCAGATGATGAAGCTAAGCGGCAACGCTTGGGCTACAGTGGAGATCCAATTTACCCAAACGTAAGTTTTTTACTAACATTTTTATTATATAATTTTCGGGTTGACCTTATTAACGTACTCCTTTGTCTACCTATGATGTATTATGTATCTGATATTATCATATCAGAAAAGAAAATAGGTGATTTCATACTCGTACTCGAAGAGATTAAGTACATAAGATTTATAAGTATATAATATTTGTGGTCAAAGTGGATGTGTGTAACGCAATGAAGGAAACATGTCCGATCCCATAAAGTATATACATACATACATATATTCTTGATCGGCATCAATTGCCGAGTCGTTGTAGCCATCCATTAAAGATGATATTCTGTGGTGTTCACAATTTTGAAGATAGCAGAAACCGGAAATAGTAGATTCATAGAGAAAACCTTTTTGATAGATGCCCAAATCTGTATCATATCGGATCATTATTATAGCCACAATGAAGAAAACCATTTTTAGAGGCATCGTTGCCTCTCGCTCTCTTTTACACTCCAACGCGTCTGCTTTGAGTGTTCGTCCAGATAAGCGCACCAGTCTCAGAGACTATAAAAGCTAGCAACCAATATCACTCTATCCAAACTCCTGCGATATCACTTCAAGAGCATTTCAAAATTTCGACCTTCCGCCACCAAAAATGACGAAAGTCCACAATTTTTAAGATCGAAGTAAATACAGTATCGTAGAAAATGACCATATCTACCAGACTGCCGAATTTGGATTAGATCAGATCAGCGTAGAAAGGCATGGTGAATGTATACTAACTGAGTACGGGTATAAAAATATGACTATTAATAAAAATATTGTTAGAATACAATACCTTATATATGTATGTACGCTTATATACGCTTCGACGCTTATTAATGTAGTATGTACATATGCAATCAACCAACATTAACCATATTTTCTAAAAGTAAATTGATAGGGGAGAGTTTTTCTACTTTTCTTTAAAGCGGTTGAGTTAAGAGTTAAGAGATGTTTTTTAGAAAAATAGCAAACAAAATTTCTAATTGCGTGCGTTGATTTTGATATGCACCTACAATTAATCGCATTACGCCTAACATTACGAAATGCACCGTACTCAGGGAATTAACAGGTTTAAATGTGAAAGGCAGTTAAAAAAGTCAGACGGACGCCGGAAGAGAAAGTAACAAAAGTACATTTAAAGAAGGTACACGGAGTGCAGGAAAAAGAATAAGGTACATGAATCATAAAATTGCACAAAACAAACTTATACGAGTTTGTATACAATCAGGTACAACAGCTGCTAACGGCTTTATCATCAAAGAGTATAGTGATATAATGTAGAATTTGAATAGAAGTATGTAACAGCCAGAAAGATGCGATTTCGTCCCCATAAAGTTATAAATTCGTCCTCAGCATCAATAGCCGTGTCCATATGCATATATCTGTTCATATGTCCGTCTGCTTTTACTTTATACCTACATATGTAGTTCTCAGAGGGTGCAAATTTTTTATACCCGTACTCGAAGAGTAAAAGGGTATATTGTATTTGTGGTAAAAGTGGATGTGTGTAACATAGAGAAGGAAGCGTTTCCGACCCCATAAAGTATATATATTCTTCATCAGCATCAATAGCCGAGTCGAAATAGCCATGTCTGTCCGTCCGTCCGTCCGCCCACTTCCGCCCCCACAAAGAGCGCACATCTGTGGCGTCCACAATTTTAAAGATAACACAAAATGAAAAATGCAGAATCATAGACACAAACCATATCTATCAGGGGCCCGAATCTGAATCGGATCGGATCATTAATATAGCCACAATAGAGAAAACCATACGAAAAAACTTTGTTCCCTCTCGCTCGCACTCACACAAAATCGAGTCAATTTGGATTTTCGTATTTCGTTTCGCCTGGATCTCAGAGACTATAAAAGCTAGAGCAAGCAAACTTTCTGTCCACACTCCTGTGATACCAAATCAAGACAAGTGTATTTCAAAATTTCGCCCCGCCCCCTTCCGCCCCCCAAAAGATGAAATTCCACAATTTTTAAGATAAAAAAAATCCAAAAATGCAGTATTGTAGAGAAAGACCATATCTACCAGATTCCCGAATGGTGCAGATCGGATCATTATTGTAGCCACAATGGTCAAATGAATTTTCAGCAGCGGGAATGCCCCGCGCCCTTTCACAGTTTCCCCGCGCCAGATTCCAGCGTAAGTCATTTATGGGGTTGATTGTCGCTACAGATTCTCCTTCTCGCTCACACACTGCTCATACATTCTGCCTCGTGCAGTGTACGTGTGTTGTTCTGAGAAAAGATGTAGATGTAGATGACAATGTAGCAAAAAAAATTTAAAAATTTAAAAACTGATAAAACATTTGAAAATTCCACATAAATCACATGTGTACTGACTGAGTACGGGTATAAAGTAGAGTCGCTTTCACAGCGACTCCGTACGTTCTTTCTCGTTTAAATTGTGGACACCACAGATGTGCGCCCTTTGTGGGGGTTGAAGTGGGCGGAGCGAAATTTCGAAATACACTCTTAGGAGTGAGAGATCAGATCAGTCTGGAAATAAAATTGCATTGCTCTGACCCCTTATAGTCTCCGAGCACTGGGCGACAAACAAGACGGAAGGACAGACAGACAATGCTATTTCGAATCGGGAATTGATGCTGATCAATAACATAGGTACATATAAACTGAATGGGGTCGGAAACGATTCCTTCTCTGTGTTACACACATCCACAATTCACCACAAATACAATATACATTTTTACTCTTCGAGTACAGGTATAAAAAATATGTGTAAAAGTGACGGGGGTGTGACTAACTTTTTATCAGGGCTATCGGAGGTGGATTACTCTGGGGTCCAGATATTAGAAAAATGTATTGATTTTAAATGTAGAAGGGTCCGTTGATATCCTATCTTTAACATCAGTTTCGATTTATCCAAGTTTGATCTGTGAATGCATCCTAAAAGTGTTCATTCAATCTGTTTTTATGCAACATATCAGATCTAGTTTAAAATGTTCGCTTTAAAAGAACATATAGTGTATCTTTACGCATTTACCAATGAAATTTGATAAAATGAACGGTTACGCGGTCCAAGCAACTATAAGGATTTCTTCGGCTCCTTGTTTTTTAATGTTATACGATATTGCCGTTGTGGCTTAAAACTACATATATTCAGATACGTATAATAGATATTCCTTAGTTTTTGGTGAGCTTGGTGGAAAACCCTGAATTATTTAATTTTGTGCTGTCTAATAAACTATACGTTTTCTTTTAAGATATGGTCAGGGAAATGGTGCATTAAAGATGAACACAAACTGCTTTCTGAGCTAGGAAATTTAACAACCGGAAGCGGTACCAATGCTCCCTCATACTACGAACCATCAAACGGGTTTTCAACGAGCACGATATCAGGGTCAGGAGCGGCACCATCTGGCAATGATACGTCTATGCTATATGATAGTATAGCCACTATGTCGCAGACTCAAGGCTCCCTGTATTCACAGACAATCGGTCCATCAATCGGTAAGTAAACGTTCCTAAAAAAACAGCGTCGATAAGTAGTTGCTTAAAATGTCGATAAGTAATTCCTTTTATTTTAAAGTTTTTTCATTTAATATTTTATTTACGTTCACATATACGTTCTTACCTATTCTTTTTGAACTTGACCGATGTAGGCAGCAGTTCGCTTACTCCACTAGTCCCCATAAGTATGCATGACATGAAGCTTAGTTCAAATACAGTACAGGAACAGTCAATCGCACCTTTCTACGCAGGTAAGGAAAGATCAAGTTTGAATGTTTATAAAATGATAATTAAGGTTTTAATAAGAATGCACTCTTGTGCGCGAATGTAGCCAAAAGGTTTGCAGATTTTATCTGTTAAATATTTTATAAATGCATCAACGGTAGCATCAACGGATTTTTCTGTGTAGATACTGTATAGTATATGCTAGTATTCCCCTAAGGTTATAGTTTATACTCGCAAAGCCAAGTATTTTCAAACTGATTTAAAATTGTTACTATGTATATAGCCGCAATAGCCTTTGAAAACGGAAGCTATCCGTCAATAACAAGCTTGGATAATGGCGCAAACTCACCAGTGGGACACCATGGTGTCATTGCAGTATCGGGAAGCTCCAGTTCGATCAGCCTATGTCCAAGAGCTCAGCGAAATGAGCAAAACCACACCGATAGTAATATAAACAGTACATTACAAATAAAGGAGACAGTGGTTCGAAGCGACAGCAGGGACAGGGAGGAGAATCCCAGCAGATCTGATAAGAACATGGAATCTGAAAAACGAAATTTGGAGCAGAATAATCATATACCCTTACCAAATCTGCACCATATAACAGAACAGCAACTAATAACAAGCAACGGCAGCCCCATTGCCAATACGAATACACATACCTCATCTCTGATACTCCTTCAGCCGAGTGGAGGCACTTCTTCGCTAAATGTCAGCGCTGCTGACGATCGTTCAGAAGTTCATACAAATGTATGTAGTAATGTAGGAATTTATGCTACGCCTACAGTACTGCCAAGTTTTAATCATTACTCTACAGGCAAGTTGCAAACCAAACGAAATGTCTACCTTTTTGCATACGCCTCACATTTGCACGGGAAGAGCCACGAAACCCAGATCTCTTTTCAGCACGTTTGTCTCTCGCACAATACTGGTGACGGTAACAGTACAGTTAAATATTAGTGCTATCCTGTTTGTATGGATAGATAAATAGATCTAAAAACCTATTGCTAATGAACGAGTAATATAGTAAGGCTTAAAATTAGCAATATTATTAACACTTCCTTTTAACTTAATGTTTCACTCACTGGCAAAGCTATCCTTTATTGAGTAATAACCCCTTCACGGGGTAACAACAGTTAAACAAAAATACATATATAAAAGGTATTATGACTTTACACAGATTTGAACTCTGAACATTCTCTTTCTTAAGCGACCGTTTAGTAATAGGTGTAGAATGCTTTAATTAACTACGTATATGCGTATATATGTACATATGTATGTATACATGTGTTTCTTTTAGCATGCCCTTCGCTTATCCCAAATATTCGTATATTCATATATACATACATACATATGTACGTACAGTAAACATTTTTTTCTTGACTTTTCACGTTTCAATCTAATTATTTTTGAGCTGTGTAAAGGTATAATTTTCGTTATTTTATGCACATTTAAAATTTTTTTTTTAAATTTGTTTTGGTATAGTTTTGGTTGATCCACTTTGAACATATGTACACATAGGTACTACGTACGACCGTATGGCTTTTAATAATATTTTTATTTACAGGTTGTAGCTCAGTTGTACCAGGTACAGAATATGCCTATAGCTCAGCTTACACACAATATGGAGGTGCTTATGGTTCCTATGGCTACGGTGCGAGCGGCGGCTTAGTAAGTAAGTAAACCATCACATTTTAATTACGAAGTCTTTGCGATTATATTAATTTTTTTATACATTATTTAGACTCATCCTACTACTACGAAGGTGGGCAGCCACAGTCGGCATTGAGCCAGGACCTGCGTTCTCCATTAGCTGCAACGCGGGCCAATTCTTTAGCATCAGCTGCGTCGCCAACTGGTAGTGCATGCACAAAGTCTGAAACATCAGACATATTCCTTGTATAATCTAAAAAAAAAAAATACCTCTACTAAACTAATTATTGATTGAGTACGACTATAGAGCGGATGGATTCCCTTCAACACGTCTTACATTTTGTATTTGTAATCGCTAGCCGTTCAATGAGTTATAACAGAGGGTCCTTGCAATATTTAGTACATATGAACATAAATAAGAAAATCATATTTGAATTGTTTTGTATGTAGAAGGCTATAGTTAATGTGAGCAGTCCCATACACAAATTTGCATTTATTGTTCGATTCGACCTTTCATGTGCAAGGATTGCAATCTAGGTATTTTTTAAAGAACAAACAAGGACTGGTCTAAACGTAAGTTAGTAATTCATCTAATACATAAGCATAAAAAGCGAAGAAACCAAAATGTTCAATGAGGAACACGCAACCAAAAATCAAGCAAGTTTTATAAAAACTTTCAAAATCCGAAAACCTAAAGACATATTTATGTATAAATTGTACATAAGCATGTATGAATTAGAAATTTGACGTTGGTAATTATAATTAGCGTATGTTAACCCAAATCAATATGTATTACGACGATCACATAAAATAAGTTTAAGGAGGGCATGATTCTGATCCATACATTTGGTTCACGCTATAAAGTTTGATGGATTTTTTTAATATACATCTGTATGTATGTATATGCATGTGTGCGTGACGTGCACTGTTTAATTTATTTAATTTATATGTATTTGCCATGCCATCCTTGAAAACAGGATTGAAAGCATGGTGAAAATAAGTTAAAATCCAAATTTTGATTTTTATTTTTATGTATTTTATGTGTTGCTAATATATAAAG
The DNA here is from genome assembly GCA_009664405.1 of Drosophila bifasciata. Lineage (NCBI taxonomy): Eukaryota > Metazoa > Arthropoda > Insecta > Diptera > Drosophilidae > Drosophila > Drosophila bifasciata. The sequence continues at coordinate 1,179,264 of CM019045.1, forward strand.
CATCTGTACTGTCTTGAAATACTCGAATTGATATCGAAATCGAAGTTTTACTCGTACTAGTATTTATAATTAGTACTAATTCCAATTACTTATAAGAAAGCACAAACCAAAATTAAATATATTTACAAATAACTGTATGTGTGTGTTAATTGAAAATAAAAAATATTAAAACATGCAAAACTAATTCTTCCCATGGCAACAGGAACCTGCAAAAATAAAGCAAACAAATATACTTCAACTTAACTATCAGGGGTCTTCTGATGATCAACATTTGTTTTCCAACTACGACCCTATCGTTATACTACTTCGATCTTTACTGCGACGAGTCTCACTAAAGGTAAGCCAGCAATGGAAAAAGTCGTCGCATAATATTGAAATGTTTGGTTCAGTGAAAAGACGGACATACGGACAGGTACATGTTTAATAAATTACTTTAAATGACTTTTAATCAAACAATTTTTGCACAAATACATATGTACATATACATATGTATGTATCTTTACGGTATGGTCTTATGCGACATTTTCGCTCCATTGATCTGTTTTTGCCATAAATAACTGCTAAGTAACCATCTCTAAGCACTACGAGTATGCATAGTTTTCCCATCTTGTATATATTTTTGGTAATACATTTTGAATTTTATACAAATATTTATGGGTAACAATAATATATAACAATATAATCTGACTTTATTCTAGCTAGCAAATACTTGCTACTACATGGCTGTTTAACCCAACGACAGTATTTTGTGTGTTTTTTTCAAGCGCCCTTCTATGCGCTGCTCATAAAACGTAGTTTAACCGACGAGCTTTTTATGCCTGGTACTCGAAGATCTTATTCGATTTTGGTTGACGTGGGTGTGTGTAAAGCACAGAAGGGAATGTTTCCGACCCCAAAAAGTATTTGCGAACATCAATTGATACAGCCATGTCTGTCTGTCCGTCTCTCAGTCCATTTTGTTTGTCGCCTTAGAGGCTATAACAGCAAGAACAGCAAAACGTTGTATCCAGCCTCCTGTGATATCACACTCTTAAGAGACATACCAGTGTATTTACTTTTAAATTTCGCCGCACCCCACACTGGGCAAAACAGTCAATCTATCGGAATTAAAGTCAAATTTTTAAATATAAACAACTTAAAATTTTTTTTTGTATTCAATATTCAACATTTAATATTCTTTCGATTTTCGTTCAGCTGTGACCTGAACGGGGATATTGTATTTGTGGTGAAAGTGTCTGTCTGTCCGTCTATCCGTCTTGTTTGTCGCCAATTGCTCGGAGGCTATACGAGCTTTCCAGACTGATATGATATCTCCTCCTTCCGCACCATTCCACAAAGGGCGCACAACTGTGGCGGCCACAATTTTGAAGAGAAATCCCATATCTATCAGATGTCCAAGTCTGAGAAAACCATTTGTAGAAGCATCGTTCCCTCTCGCTCGCTCTTACACACCCACGTGTCTGCTTTGCCAATTCGTCCAGATGAGCGTCTGGATCTCAGAGAATATAAGAGCTTGAGCACCCAAACTTTCTGTCCACATTCCTCTTATACCACTTCAATACAAGTTTATTTCGAAATTTCGCCTCGCCCCTTCCGTCCCACTAAAAACCAAAGTCTACAATTTTGTAGATAGAAAAATATGGAAAATGCAGTATCGTAGAGAATGACCTTATCTGCTATATTGTCGAATCTGGTTCAGATCGGATCATTATTGTTCAGAGTGGGTACGGCGCTGGCGGGGCAACCGCTCTGTGGGCATTCCAGCCACACCTCGATGTTAGCACTCCAGCTACGCAAGTGGCTTCCCTCGCTCTCGCCCTCATACTAAGAGCATTTTTCCCCCCGGTGGCGCTCTCTCGCCCGAATACGCTATTAATACGCTATTAGACCCGAAGCGACACGGTCTTCTCGCACGCGATTACCCCTTGTACATATGTATATACAGTGCCGCACTTAAGTGTTGGCACAGTTGGAAATTTTAACTTTAAAGGCTATTTCTAGGCTTCTGGAGAATTTTCAAGAACCATTTTGTTTTTATATGCTTAAATTAAACATTTCTAAATTAAAACGCATAGTTTTTTTTTTTTATTTCGTATCATACACTTAAAACTATTTATAATTTAGAAGAAAATGAACCTTTTTCGTGACACAAAAGTCTTGGCACACTTGCACTACTTATTTTATTTACTTTTAACTTATGCCCGATATTATCATAATTTCTTATGAAATTTTATAATGGCACTCCCCTAAAACACATTCGTCTGATATTTCATTAAAAAATTGCAGTTTTAGTTAGTTATTCTGCATTTTACCCAAACGTTTCTTGAGTTATTTGAGAGGCGCAAAGAAACTAGTGTAGCTCAGCGAAAAAATTGTCCTTCACTTGCACAATGAAGGCAAATCTTATAGCGATATAGACAACATTATGGAACTGAGACGATTTTCCATCAGAAGCATTTTACAGAGGTTTAAAGGAGAATCAAACTTGGGCAACGCACCCAGAGCAGGACGAACAAAGGCTTGAACTGACAGAGAACGCCAGCAGGTGATCCCCAAAATAAAGGTGGACCCCAAAATTTCCTCTTCCAAGATTGCCGCTGAGGTCAGGGCTGAGCTTGGGACGGAAATCTACCCCATGACTGTAAGGAGGGCCGTGTTTCACCGTGGGCGCAGTTTTTTTTTTTTTTTCTAATTCAGTTTTCGATTTTTCTCCACACTTGTTGACGGCCATCGGATCGAAATTTATTGAATTTTGTTTTTCCGAAAAGATCACTTGATCCCAGAATTCAATTGGCTTGCTCAAATTCCCTCTAGCATAGGCAAAACGCTTTTTTATTGACCTCCGAGATCAACGGCTTTCGTCTAGCAGCACGACAATGGTAGTTGGCTTCGTTCAGGGCCCTCCTTACAGTCATGGGGTGGATTTCCGTCCCAAGCTCAGCCTTGACCTCATGGGCAATCTTGGAAGAGGAAATTTTGGGGTCCACCTTTAGTTAAAGCCTTTGTTAAAGGCTTTGTCTGTCAGTTCAAGCCTTTGTTCGTCCTGCTCTGGGTGCGTTGCCCAAGTTTGATTCTCCTTTAAACCTCTGTAAAATGCTTCTGATGGAAAATCGTCTCAGTTCCATAATGTTGTCTATATCGCTATAAGATTTGCCTTCATTGTGCAAGTGAAGGACAATTTTTCGCTGAGCTACACTAGTTTCTTTGCGCCTCTCAAATAACTCAAGAAACGTTTGGGTAAAATGCAGTATAACTAACTTAAACTGCAATTTTTTAATGAAATATCAGACGAATGTGTTTTAGGGGAGTGCCATTATAAAATTTCATAAGAAATTATGATAATATCGGGCATAAGTTAAAAAGTAAATAAAATAAGTAGTGCAAGTGTGCCAAGACTTTTGTGTCACGAAAAAGGTTCATTTTCTTCTAAATTATAAATAGTTTTAAGTGTATGATACGAAATAAAAAATTAACTATGCGTTTTAGTTTAGAAATGTTTAATTTAAGCATATAAAAACAAAATGGTTCTTGAAAATTCTCCAGAAGCCTAGAAATAGCCTTTAAAGTTAAAATTTCCAACTGTGCCAACACTTAAGTGCGGCACTGTACGAATATTGCGAATAAACTGAAATCAACATTGACGACCCCGGCTTTTCTTTGGACGCTCTTACAACTTCTTGAGACCCTAGACTGTGGAGCTCTACGACGCCCTTGGCTCATCCATTGGTCCTTCGAGCCGGATACTTCTGCTTCCCCTACAAGCAAATTCTCCAGCCTTCGAGCACGGCATCGCCTTCACCACAGGAGAGAACCACAAGATAAGTACGCTTGCCTTTACCACAAATCGCCTCCATTCGCTGTTTGTGCTCCAAAAAAAATTACGCAAGTCCGAGTGCCGCCACAGAAGTACATATATATATTCTTATATACATATGTATTTATCTCTCCAACTCCGTTATCCGTGTTGCTTCACAGTTCGCCACCGCCATATTATCGGCGATTCCGGCCGTTCTCCGCTACTTCACTTCCAACTACCAGTGCTACGGTAGTTTTTCTTCGATTCCTTGTGTCCGTCCATAACTCGCGGACAAATTACTTAACAAAATAATTATTTAATTAATAAAATATATTAAATAAAAGTGCATTCCGCGCCTATGTATGTACGCACATTCCAGCCCATGAGAGCGGCTTGCGTACATACACATACATTAATATTTCTCCAAATGCATTCCATCCGCGGCCTACCCCAAAAAAATATGCATTGGCACGCTCCGAATGCAAGCACATGCACACACACCTACATTAATATACATATCTCCAAGAGCATTCCATCCGCGCCCTACCCCAATAAAATTTACACTAGTACACTCCAAGTGCAAGTGAATACATACACATCTAAACATATACACATTCCAGCAACAATAAAACTATCCATCCATCTTGGCAATTTCAATCGCAAATTGTCAAATTGTGTTTCGTTTTTTTGTTATTGTTTTTGTTCCGTGAATTAGAGGTGGCCCAAAAAACTATCGGCATCCGAACCTTGCGTTCATCCGAATAGAAAAAAATAAATAAATAATTCGTCCACGTTCAAAAAATTCTCCAAGTTTTTGTTTCACAAACAAGAAACAAATATTATTTTTTTTGTTTTGATAAAAAAATCATTGTTGTTCTTTTTCTGTGAGGTGTCCGTGTCATTGCTCCTTCCATCCGCTAATAACCCAGTGCCGCTCACGATTGCGTCAAGGGGTAAACGGAGTAGTATCGCACAGTCAATATTTCCAAATATTGCTACACCAGTGTGACCGTTCCTCTCCTCAGCTGGGCTCAATATAGGGTCACTCATTGTTTGAGATTTCTCACCTACAGGTGATCTCAAACAATTCGAGTAATTCCGTTTATTGCCTTCCAGCTAGCTTGAGGCCTTTTGTCTGCTAGTCCGTGTTTGGGTTACGGTTCCGAAATAAGCTGTGTTTTCTGACGGTTTTTCGAGTCAATTCTACTCAGTCTTCAGTCCCTCACCGACTTCCAAAAACGGTTTTTTCTTGCGTGGGTAATTTCGAATTATGCCAACAGGTCACAAGGACGGCAAACAACTTTTGCCTGTGACCTCTTCCAACCGGCTACGCACCTCGTCCGCCTCGGAACTACTCCGACACAGCCAATCAAGGCATCCCTCACTCCGAGAGCAGCCAGTAGCAGCCCTGCTACAAGGACCAAATCGGTTATATTTCCGTCTCCGATCACCCTTAAGGTTCCAGCGGTGACTAAACAAGATTCGAAAGGCTGCATCACTAGCCCCGTCAGTTGTCGCCACTTCACCACAATGGCTCAATCCGCCACCTCTGCCGCTCGGACCGCTCCGCCCCTCTGTCCGAGGTCCGCCGAGGCCAAATCCTCAGCATATGGACGGACGTCGAGGCCGAGTACAAGGCCTGCTCCGCGGTGATGGCTGACGAGGATCCAGAAATCCAAGCGGACATCCGGAAAACATATGGCGAATGCTATGGGGTATTTGAGCATTGTCTCAGTGACCTCAATGCCCAGCTGGCCTCCTCCGCAGTCCTTCCTCCTGCACAGCCAGTCCAACAGGGCGGCTGTCGACTGCCTCCCGTCAATATTGAGGTTTTCTCAGGGGACTACGTCCGCTGGCCCACGTTTCGGGATCTGTTCACCGCGGTCGTGATAAATAATCCAAAATTATCTCCGGTAGAGAAATTATACTAACTCACCGAGAAGACCAGGGGCGATCCAAAGGCCATTGTAGAGAAATCCCCACTCACAAATGACGCTTTCGAGTCCGCTTGGTTGGCTCTCCGCAGCCGAAATGAAAATAATCGGTGACCAACCAAATTAACATCCTCCTCTTCTTGCCCCGCGTAACTTCCGAATGCAGTCGTGCTTTGAAGGAACTTCATAGTACGATGCAGGGAGTCCTAAATGCGCTAGCGGTCTCCAACGTTTGCACGGATAACTGGGATAATCTGCTTGTGACCATCTGCGCTTCAAAATTGCCGAAGCTAAGCCGCGCCTTATGGGAAGCGTCCAGGACGGACAAAAAGGAAGTGCCGCCCTGGAAGTAAATCGACTCATTCCTCACTCAGCGCTATTTGACGCTCGAAGCTATTGAAAGCGACCCTTCCACTTCCCGAGGGGCTACGAATCCGCCACCCTGCCAAGGCGGCCAGCATCCATCCACTTCTTGCAACCGATCCAATCCATTCCGGTCGCACGGCAGTTCGGTGCCGAACAAGGTTCTTCTTTTAGGAACCAAGTGAGTCCGAAGAAGAGGACGTGTGATCTCTGTTCCAAGGAGAATCACCCGATCCGACTATGTCCGCGCTTTCTCAATATGTCCGCTGATGCACGTTCCAGTTGCATCAAGACAAAACAGCTGTGCCTAAATTGCTTCGCAAGAGGCCATCAGCTTCGAGACTGCTCAAGTATCCACAATTGTTCCACTTGTGGATCCAGGCATCACACGCTTCTGCATCGTTCCGCATCCTCCGTCCAACATGGCGGCTTCGACATCCGCCCAAACCCCAGCTCGTCCAAATCTCAGCCCAACGTACAGAGCTATTTCTCCTCCAGCACAAGTACCGTTCTTCTGGGCACAGCACTCATTAATATTTGCCACCTGGAGACCAATTTCCGTGCCCGCGCTCTGATCGACTCAGGCTCCGAAGCGAAGTTCATCACTGAACGTCTCTTTAACATCATTAAGCCACCGTTCGAAGCTATCCAGGCTCAAGTCGCGGGTTTAAACCAAACCGTAGCGGCTAAGGCGCAAAAGCGTTGCCAATTCATGATCGGGGCCGCCGCCGGGCCGGGCCTCAATATTGAGACCACGGCATATGTTCTGCCTCAATTAGCAGGCAACCTTCCTTCATATCCGATACCGCAGCACTTCTTGGATAACCTTCCAAACCTCCAGTTGGCAGACCCCTCCTTCCACCGAAGCTCGCAGATTGATGTGCTTCTAGGCGCTGACATCCTTCCTTCTATCCTGTTGAGCGGCTTCCAGTCTGCCATTTTTGGCTCGCTGCTGGGACAAGATACCATCTTCGGATGGGTCCTATCCGGTCCGGTATCAGCTGACTCGGCTCGGACGGTTTCCGCCTTCACCACGAAGCTCTCGTTAAATTCCGATGTCCGACTCGAGAAGCTTCTCACCAAATTCTGAGAGGCGGAAGACCTTCCGGGGAGACCGACGAGCGAGTCCGATTCAGTGTGCGAGGAAAACTTCCTCCAGACCACTAAACTAACCCCAGAAAAGGTCGAGCTAGGCCTCTCCAGAGGCGCGGCCCAGGCCCAGTTCCTTAGAAACGAGCAGCGGCTGCAGCGGAATTTGCCGCTCAAAAAGCAGTACGACGCCGTTATTCAGGAAAATTTAGAGCTCGGCCACATGACAGCGGTTACACCTAGTCATGATTCCGGCTATTTCTACCTTCCACATAACGCCGTGTCCAAACCCGACAGCACCACAACCAAATTGCGCGTACTCTTCAACGCCTCCAGCCCGTCTTCCAACGGGAAAAGCCTCAATGACACATTGCATGCTGGGCCAGTCCTTCAGTCTGACTTGACCAGACGCCTGAGGTGGCGCGTCTTCCGCTACGTTTTCGCCTCCCGCCTTAAACGAGCGAGAATCCTGGCAAAGCGCAATGTGCTGTCCCAGATCGCGCAGCTCTTTGATCCAGCGGGATGGCTTGCCCCCTTCGTCGTTCAAGCGAAAATATTTATGCAAGAAATTTGGTTGAGGGAGTTCTTCTTCTTGTTCGTCCTACCTAACGATCTGTCTCAAGCCTGGGATACATTCCTGAAAAGCTTTCCATCCAAGGGATCCGCATTCCGCTGTGACGAACCCTGGGACCAGGGCCCGTTACATTCATATACATATTCATATTCATAGCACTAAGTTACTTTGTCATATATTATCTAAACACCAACAACACAAACACCATACACCTGACACAGTACATTTCCAGCCCCACGCGCCGATCGATTTCTGCGGAATGGACACACGCGCCACAATTTCCACAGAGTTACACAACTCCACGATATCCACCGAGTTACCCAACTCCACGCAGGTCATTTCTCGGTACAACCGAGTCAATGACCAAAAGTGTAAATCTACACTCAGCTCATTTCTCGGTGCAACCGAGGCAATGACCGTGTTTGTGGCACGCGTGGAGAACTCGACACCACCTCCGTAACCACAAATTTGCGGACTCAGCCCTCGAGATCGGGCTTAAATAGGGCAGTGGGGGCAATCAGGGCAGTCCATCAGCCTATCCTAAACAGTAACGGCAGTCAATCAGCCTATCCTAAAACAGTAACGGCAGTCCATCGCCTATCCTAAACAGTAACGGCAGTCCATAGCCTATCCTAAACAGTAACGGCAGTCCATACGCCGCGGTTACTAGAACAAGTCCAGAAGAAGAACCACACGACACAAAGACAATTAAAAATTCAATAAAAAGCATTAAAGAAAACACATCAAAACTCAACCACCCAAGTCATTTTTTCATCATTTCCTCGCCGAGCGCGAACACAAATAAGGTAACCCAAAAACATATTACCGCACACACCAACACTCAGGTATCAGCGTTCTCCTTTCATCGTCAAGTGCGATTACAAAATTACCCGCACGGTAACCAGACTCACACCCGCTCCTGCTTTCGGTCTCACGGCCAAGCCCTTGCCCTAAAGTTCCAGCACATCTACAAAATTTCTTGTAGAAAAATCCTGGACAGACTGAGCCTACCTCAGCCTGAGATAGGTATCTCACACCGCGGTGGTTACACGTCTGTCCGATGGCCAAGGTACAGATACCCATGTATCTGTATCTGTATCTGGAATGCGGATCCCCCGTGGAAACAGTCTCGTTGCCTCGACTCGAGCTGTCCTTCTGACAGAACTCTCCGTGGCCATCCTTCCTCAAATGCCGCTCGACACCAGCCAGGTGTACCTTTGGACCGATTCCACTATTGTGTTGGCCTGGTCGAACAGGCCGGCATGTGATTGGACCACTTTCGTGGGGAATCGAGTCGCCAAAATCACTCGCTGTTAGCCCAGCGAACGATGGAGCCTCGTCCGATCCGAGGACAATCCGGCCGACCTTGCCAGTCGAAGGGCTCGGACCCATTGACCTGGTCGGAAATTACATGTGGTGGCATGGCCCAGCGTGGTTGCGTGGTCCGCAGTCGGAGTGGCCTTGTCCACGGGACTTAATCCTTGAGACCGACTTGGAGAAACGAGCCGTCAAGGTCCAACACGCCACTGACACCGCCTCGGACATCCTCAGTCGATTTTCCGAATTCGGACGCGCTCTGCGCGTGATCGCCTACGTTCGGCGTTCGTACGTTCAGTCCAAGTCTCCACAGAGCTAGACAGTGAAGAGATCGCTGCAGCTCTCCAAGCTGTCACCATCACGACCCAACGCTTCCATTACACGGCGGAGCATCGCTGTCTTGTAAACAAGCAGCCACTCCCGACTACGAGCTCCATTCAGAACCTTAATCCGTTCCTGGACCTGAACGGAGTCATGCGGGCATGTGGCCGAGTCCGAGCCTCGGCGTCTATGGCCTACAACGAACGGCATCCAATCCTTTTACCACCCGCATGTCTCCTGGTTCGCCTGCTGGTTCGATTCACCCATCACGTATCCCTAGATGGTGGGAACCAGCTGGTCATCCGCCTTCTCCGGCCAACATACTGGATCCGTCGACTACGCCACGTCGTGAGGGCAGTGATCCACTCTTTTAAGGTTTGCGTCATCCATCGCAAGCGACTCCAAACCCAATTAATGGGCGACCTTCCTTCTTAGCGAGTAACATTTTCGCGGCCGTTCACATACACCGGAGTCGACTTCGCCGGTCCTTTTGACGTGAAAAGTTTCACAGGACGCGCCTGTCGCATCTCAAAGGGGGATGTGTTCGTCTGTTTTGCCACGAAGGCCATCCACTTAGAGGCTACGTCCGATTTATCCAACGACACCTTCCTAGCCGCCTTCGCCCGGTTCGTCGCGAGACGAGGTTGTCCCTACGAAGTCCACTCCGACAACGGTAGGAATTTTGTCGGCGCATCCCGCTCTCTGGCTGTGTAACAAATGGCAGCATCCGACAAGAGACCTCGAGGTTGGAGACCTAAGGTGGTTCTTCTGCCTATGGATTCGGAGGCCCATTCCACCTACTCTCGCGTAGGCTAAATTCCCCGCAGTTCCTAAGCATTTCCAAGAGTTCCCTTTTCGAGTCGTTGACAACCCGTGCCAGCACTTTACTAATCCTTCCTTGACTCTTTTCTTTCATCACAGTCATCTTCCGGAATCTAGTCATGGCTCCAAAACATTCCTCGCGGTCCCGGTCAAGCCGCAAGTCGGATCGCACACAGGCACGAGGTAGGACCTCGTTCAAGTGCCGAGTGTGCCCAGGAGTTCACCCGTTGAGGAGTTGCAGGAAGTTTATCCGTATGAGCGGCGAGCAAAGGCTCCGAGCAGTATTGGTGCAGAAATATTGCTCAAACTGTCTGTCTCACGCCCATTCGGGCAAGGACTGCCGCAGTGGAGACCGGTGCAAAACATGCAACAGGAACCACCACACACGACTCCACCTTCCAGGACCACGGCGCCCCGCTGGCTCCTCTTCGGCATCGTGTGTGTGTGGGTGTGCAATGCACACGCTGTGTATCCGACAGTATCGTATCGTCTGAGTATCTTGGCTGCGCACGAGTACGCAGTCAGTCAGTCAGTGAGGCTGGTTTCCCTCTCTCTCTCTTTCGGACACACGCAACCGGGCGGAGTTAATTCCTGAATGCTTGAATGGCCAATCTGAAGCAAGTAAGCGTATCCGTATCCGAGCGATGTCATGACTTTTTAGTGTCACACATAGATCTGGGGGCGGGGCTGTGGGAATCGCATTCGGGCGTTCTCGATCATGTGCATCTATTTTTGGTTCATTAACAAAGTCATATCACTAATAAAGCGACGGTAGCCAACCCCCATACGGATGTATCCTCCTTCTCCTGCTGTCTGTTGCCTGTTGTGTGTCCAATGCGGCGTATGCGTGATGAGCGATGGATGGCCTGGTCTTATCCAAGAGACTGATGCCGTCGGCTGCTTTCGCTGAGGCGTTGCGCCTCGCTTGGTTAGAGTTAGTTATGGCAAATGTTGTCTTCATCTGATTGTCACTAATTCGGAATATCGTCATTTAATGATATATGCCAATTTTTCTTGTCATTCGTTCATTAAAATTGTCTCTGGCCGTCGCTGGCCCACATCAGCAACTTTTTGCTCTGTCAAATACACTTGCAGCGCCTCTGGGAGAGTGTTGCATGGTTGTGTTGCTGCCTTTGTGTGGTTTCCTCTCACGTACGCAGACACACACTGATTTGTTGGACACGCCTCCTTACGCTTACCTGCTCTTACCTTTTGTTACAAATCCAATTCGCTTCTCTCTCCCACTACTATCCTCTATCCCGCGCACGCTCTCTCTCTCTCACTTTGCTGTTTGCTCGCCGATCTTTAGGGATTTCCGATTTTGATGACCGCCATTCTGAAAATATATTTATTTTCATGAATATATGGAAATGATTTTCATATTGTAATTTATTGCCTATCATCTTTTAAATACTTTTAATGCAAATATTAATTTTTGTAGAAATTTTACTATGTACATTGTACATTTCTGTGCAACCGTTAATTACAACTTAGAGTAATATTAAAAACTTTAAATATAATACAGTAACGAACAAAGAAATCGGGACATCAACGTATGGCCTCTATATGGGAACTTTAAAGTGGCGTGAAAGATGTAAAAAGGCTTAAAATTGGTTTTGACCTTTTTTAATGTAATCTATTAGGTATTTAGTTTTAAAATAACGCCCAGCTTTGTGTTTCTTAAGCTTCGTATGTGAAATATAAAGTAAAAAGTGAAACATGTCGAAAACGACTGAAAATAAAAATAAATTATCCTCCACCTCCACTTCCCGCGCAGAGCGACGCCCTCGTCTTCCGGTCAGCCGCCCTGTCCTCGGGGATCCGGCCCCGATAGCTAACTCCTTGCTCCAGCACCGGAGCATAAATGTCCTTCCGACGGCACGGGTGGTCCTCGCTGTACAACAGAGGACTCACATCATGAATGCCCTCATCGATCCCTGCACGCCGGCTGCCAACCACCTGCATCGGGGACGAGAGGGTCTGTACCGCCATGATCCGGGCTAAGACGGGAGAATTCCAGTGGGAGGCCGTTTTTAAAATCGAGCCCCGTCTCCGCGTCCGCACACCGATCCGTCCCCTTTGCGACACCGTTCGTGCTCGCTTCGACGACTTGAAGCTGGCCAATGAGGAATTCCACAAGCCGGCGACCATCTCGCTCGTCTTGGGAGCGGAACTTTATCCAAAGGTCATCCAGCCGGGTTTCCTCGCCCGCGAAGATGGCCTTCCCGTGGCCCAAAGCACGGTGTTTGGCTGGATCGTGTCTGGTGCGTGCACGCAGACGTAAAAACTCTTTGCAATCCTGCAAGGGGAGGGAGAATGTTCAGAGTGGGGACGGCGCTGGCGGGGCAACCGCTCTGTGGGCATTCCAGCCACATCTCGATGTTAGCACTCCAGATACGCAAGCGGCTGCCCTCGCTCTCGCCCTCATACTAAGAGCATTTTTCCCTCCGGCGGCGCTCTCTCGCGCGAAGTTCACCACGATTGCGCTCCCGCCCACGCTCCCGCTTCATAGTTAATACGCTATTACACCCGAAGCGACACGGTCTTCTCGCACGCGATTACCCCTTGTACATATATACGAATATTGCGAATAAACTGAAATCCACATTGACGACCCCGGCTTTTCTTTGGACACTCTTACAACTTCTTGAGACCCTAGACTGTGGAGCTCTACAACGCCCTTGGCTCATCCAATTATTATAGGCACAATGTGAAATTATTTTTCAGCAGTTATTCCGATTAGCCTTTTTTTGCATCTATTTTTTTTTTTCTCTCACACACTGCTCTTACACTTTGCCTCGTGCAGTGTACGTGCGTTGTTGTGAGAAGTGATGTGGATGTAGATGACAGATGCAGCAAACAAATTTTAAATGAAAAACTGATAAAATATTTAAAATTTTCACATAAATCACAGTGTACTGACTGAGTACGGGTGTAAAAGTAGTGTCGCGCTAACGGCGGTTCAACGCGTTCTTTTCTTTTTTTTTTTAGTTTTAACTGAAGGTTATCAATGAAATACAGGCTGTGCTATGTTGTACTAGAACATCTTTGTAGAAAATGGCAATCGAACGTAACTCTCTCAAGAAATTATTTTCCTACTTTCGTGAATTGCATCTATTTAAATTCACCCTTTTTTTAATGTAATGTCTAAACATTATTTACTTCATTATTATGATACAACAAAAATATACACCTTTATTATTTTAGAAGTAATAACTAACTTTGGCATCCACAATTTTGAAGATACAAACAAACCGAAAACGAAGTATCGTAGAAAATGACCATATCAGACATTATTATAGCCAAAAAGAAGAAATTGATTTTCAGTTGCTAACCAACTCCCTTCGCTACTCATCATCTGTCTCTCACACACTCTGCCTCGTGCAGTGTGTGCCCGCTGGCAGAGGAGATCGAGCTTGAACGGCGTGTTGCTGTGTGAAGAGTGAGAGAGACAGATGTAGAGGAATTTAAAACAAATGGCGGAAGAATTGAAACAGATAAACATGTGTGCGTATACCTGCAAAACCCGACCTAAAAGACGAACAAATGATGATATACAGTAAAGTATTTCCTAAGAGAAAGACTATTTCTGGTAAACGCAGAGGATTAGTGATATTGATGCATAATGATGATGGATGCAGCTTTGAACAAGTTCTCGTGTTTAATTAGCAATAAAACTAAGTTTATCGATGTAATTAAAGCATTATCAGAATAAATTCTTAGAATTTCAATAAAGATGGGCGTAGTCAAGCTGAATCTAATGAAGAACACGTTAAATGTCGAGCTTGTGTTCCTTTGCGATCTCATTTACCCTATTGAATGATTCGATCTACACAGCGGAAGGGACAAAGAAGTAAATCCTAAAATTGATGTGGTTAAACAAATCAAGGCTATCTATATCACCCCGTGTTAAGTTGGGCATTCAAATCACACCAAGCATTTTTCTACGATTTAGTAAGGATGTTAAAGTAATTAGTTTTTCTGGGCCGCTGATTCTATACGATCTTGGTGTACTTTGTACTGAGGGGATTTCAAAATCATTATGGCAAAAAATTATAAATGTTTATAGCATACTTCTCCCGGAGTTAAAAAAATCGTGGACTATAAACTTTGCAAGGCAATAAAGAAAAAATATTGAGTGCTAAAATGCAACGAAACAACGGTATTTACTGAAATATTAGTATTTAATACAGTTCCAGTTGTATATGCACAAATTAAAAAATCTTATAGTAAACTAGTACCTCTGTGCACTTCGCTGCTTACTTATTTAATGTTTAGGAATTCATCGAAATTAAACAATGATAATTTTGATGAAATAACATATTTTATTTATTGCAATGCTTTGTGATAAAACATTTTTTTTTTTGGTTTGCCGTCGGTACAATTGACCATGTGAAAATTTAATTCAAAAATTTGTAACTACTGTCCTTGTGATTTATTAATGCTCATAGCAAAAGCAAGACGAATGGGAAATTGTAGTCGTTTGAAGTCAAATGGCATGTCAGTCGGAATCATCGGAATTCTGTTGGTAATAATGGCACACCGACGATCAGATTCGTCGTACGCGTTCCCGATAAAATATAATTGCAAAAATTGGTGGTCTGCTTTGTCGAACGTTAACAAAGAGCCAGCTCGATGGTTCCCTTGGTGACATTGACTCTGAATAAAATCTACGATAGAATGAGAACAAATGTTCTATTCGCATAAACAAAACTATTTAATTACCTTGAACGTTGGCATGATGTTGTCTGTTATGATATCTATGGCGCCAAAAGAATATATATTTATGGCGTCATTTGAAACTCGAAATATACCTGTTCAACAAATGATTAGATTTAAGTGACAATCCATTAAGGAATGTGCTCAATGTTTGTGGTGGGCTCCCCAATTCAGGCAATTTCACTTTACCACTCGCACAGCACATCCCATCTGCTTCACATTTATATTTATATGCTTGACAATGGCGACAACGGTCGTTCAACGCCACTGCTCTCGGCAATTGGTTAATGTTACGGAAGGGTAAATCTACAATATAAGTGACTGTGCCGGCGCTTTTCGGAACACACAATATAACCAAGTCCACCAGATTAAGGAATCTGGATCAGATCGAGTTATAGCCACAATGAACAATACAATTTCCGGTGACGGTGCGGGATGGAAACGCAAAAAATAGTCTTAAACTCTAATCTATAGGTCATTGGAAAGAGGATAAACGAAGTGCAAGAATAACCTTAGAACAAAACCATGATGTGGATAAGGCCAGCTGGAATATTTCCCATTCCTATCAAAGGGTTTTGTTAAATGATTTTATGGATTTTATTGATTTCGGTTTTATAGTTAGTTTTAGTAAATATGCACGTATGTTCTTATATATAAATATTTATTTATATATATTTGATAACATTTTAAATAAAATGGCCTGTTTCATACAAATCTTGTGCCGATCAGTGGCGTGTTTATTTCATAGATTTTTTGTGTAACTTATATTTGTGTGTGATAGCAATAAATATTTTTTTTATAGGTTATAGTTTTATAGGTATTTAGCCTCTTTTTGTACAGATGTTTGTGAACCTATTGAACCGCTGAATAAGTGTACATATATGTTTAAGAAGTTGCTTTGGATTAGATTAGCCATTTTAAAAGTATCTGTTCTTACATTAGATAAACTTGAAGCATTTTTATAGAGCTGCGTTACAATACAGATACATATCTAATGTGCATGGACGAATATTAAGCTCTCAAGCTGCCTCAATACTTGTTATGAATATATTTCATAATATATATTATGAATGTATTTCATGTTTCTGATAATTCTATAGATAAACACTTGTGTAATATTCTGAAGAAAGAGTTTTTAAACACATGTTTATTAAAGTTTCATCAATCTGTTCTTATTGGAATTGTAATTTTACGAAAGAAACCAATTTTCAGTTAACAAAAACTGCTACTTAAAAGAATTGTCCTTTTCTCTCGAGCTGTCCAGTTTCTAAGAACCTATTGAAAATATCATCCACAACAAGTAAACATTTGTGTAGAAACAGAGAGATGGCTTCTACTGTTCGGTTATTGATGATACTCGAAAATAAATAATCTCATTGGGAACCATTTTCTTTTGCGGTTATTAAAATATAGTAGAAAGTTAATTTCAATTATATTTTTTCGATAATAAATGAGTATAGAACAAATGGTGTTTTTATTTATCTCTTCAATTTAATAAACTTCACATTATAACTCCACTTTATATTTTGTCATAACACTACAGCGGAATATTAAACACAACTCTAAAATTAAATTTTTATTAACGAATAACAATTTTCAAACCTTTAATGGCAATGTTACACAAAATATAAGTTTTGTTTCAATGACAATAAATAATAAATAAATGCTTTTTGTAAAGAATATTATGTTTAAAATATCCGGTTATTTAGGTATGGTCAGTTTAAAGATAAATACAATATTATATAAACTAATCTCAGTGTTAATGATAGGAAAATTTAATGAAGTTTCTATATTTATCGATATGTTTCTTAATCTATTTATGTTATGTATTTAAAATATTTATGGATAACGTTAACAATAAATATACCGGTTGCCATAAAAAATGATTCAAGTGATTTGGCCTTTGATTTCCACCGCAGAATTTCGTAATTAAATAAACCTTAAATTATGGGGACGGAGAAACCTCCTTCTATGCATTCGAGACAGAACAGGTTACTGTTTACCAAGGCTTACATCCTCTTTCGAGGGTATACAAATCAAGCATTAAGGTCTTATTTGAATGGTATATTTTTAAAGTTGGTATATATTTATGGCTGTATGCCTTTAGTATGGCTCTAGCAATGCTGGTTATAATTATAATTGTACTATGCCTTAGTAATAATTTGTATTTGCGCCAAGATACCATATACATACATGTAAAGTACTCGCTTCTTGCGCACATCCATATCCATTGACTTAGTTTCTATGCATACATACATTCTCAGCACAAGCAATATTCGCGAAAAACATACATATGTAAATGTTTACTTAATTTTTCAATGCTTGTGTAAATTCAAATACATATGTATGTATGTATGTTCGGGTATGTAAAGATAAGAATTCACATAGTATAACTAAAGAAGCTGCTAGATATTTGTAATTTTTGTATTTAAGATTTAAGAAACACATTTACACATTTTAAATTCCATCATTCAAAACATTTAATTAGCTGTTGAAAATATATTGGTGTTATCCCATTCCAGTTGATTAATGTGAGCGAATCCATCTTTCAAGACTAAAAAGCACGGAACAGTAAAAATGTGCACAATATCTTTTTATAAAACAACTTACCATCTTCGTCTTCAGAATCAGAGTTCTCTGAGTCAGAACTATCTTCAGATACAGCATCTGTTTGCATTGGATTTATGGTTATAGTCAATGCAGAGTCATCCCAGATCAAGCCGTCATCAGCGATCTAAAAAAAATAATGAGAGTCAGCCCTGAAAATTTACTATTTACAGTTGAAACTCCATTTCTTAAAAATTATATTTTTGTTGCGTTTGTTACGTTTTTTGTGAATTTGGATAATTTGTGTGTGTTGTTACAGTGAGAAATTCCAGCAAGACGCAAGGAGTCCAAGTTGCACCGTCGATCAAATAAAAGTAGTGTCGCGTTAAGAGCGACACAACACGTCCCTTCTCGTTATTTATCAGTTTATTTTTATACCCGTACTCAAAGAGTAAAAGGGTATATTGTATTTGTGGTAAAAGTCGATGTGCGTAACGCGGAGAAGGAAGCATTTCCGACCCCATAAAGAAAATATATTATTGATCAGCATCCATAGTCGAGTCGATATAGCCATGTCTGTCTGTCTGTCTTGGTTGTAGCCGAGTACTCGGAGACTTACAGAGCTAGAGCAAACAAATTTTTAACATCGTACTCAAAGATTAACGAGAAAAAACGTGTGGAATCGCCGTTAACGCGACACTACTTTTATAACCGTGCAATTTTTAAATACACTTATATTGCATTGGTATCACAGGAGTTTGGACAGAAAATTTGGTTGCTGTAGCTTTTATAGTCTCTGAGGTCTATTTTCTGTTTTCTGTTATCTTCAAAATTATGGACACCACATATTTTCGTCTTTTGTGGCGGCTGAAGTGGGCGGATTTTGAAATACACTTGTAGCAATGTGATATCACATGAGTCTGGATACAAACATTGGTTGCTATAGCTCTTATGGTCTCTGAGTACTGGGCGACAAACAAGATGGACGGACAGACAGACAGACACACTTAGACTCGGCTATTGATCCTGATCAAGAATATATATACTTTATGGGGTCGGGTATTTTTGCTTGATCGAGTAATTCTATTAACTTGAGAACTTTGCAACATCTGCTGAAAATTAAAATACTTTCTTTAAATGTATTATGTATTCACATGTATAAATGTATGTTAATATGATAAAATATGATATGCAAACCTTTGGACACGGCTGATGTCGATCCGTATATTTATGGTTATTTTTGATCCGAGCTATGGAAACTCCACAAAGCAAGATAACCAGAAAAACACAAATAAGAATTATAAGCATTGTTGGATGGGAGGCTTCAGCTAAAAAACAAATACCGTATAAATACAAACATTAACAATTCTCATTTTTTTAAATTACAATTTGGCTAACCTTTGTGAACAATAGAGTGTATGTGTGATTTCGGCTCCTGTATGTCGTTGGTGTGTAAAAGTGAATAAGAGAATACCTTAGTATCTGAAACGGAAAAACGCTAAAATAATAATTTTTAACCTTTAGAGTGAAAATCTAAGACCTACCAGACACCTGATTGACGTCATCTCTTGTCAACCCACCATTTAGATGGTAAGCTGCTGCAATGTTGGGACTCCCAGCATCATTTACTTGCAAGGACGGCGGAGGTGGGGCATTTGTAGTCTTGGATAACGACTGTTTTGGATGTAGGACAGTCAGCGTAAGGGTGTATTCCGCACTTTTATACTGGGAGCTTAGTTGTCCACAAGAAAGCTTAAACACCCGATTTAGATAATAAGCCGGCTTTTTGTTACTGTAGATAAGGGAACGCAAAACATTCAGATAATTATGAATACTGTCCATTCCCATCATTTCGACACCATCCTTGTTTATATTGGTTTTTATATCCATTGTTGATGACAAAGATTCGTCCCCATCTATTTGAATGTCTTCATGATCCGGATTTAAAGAGGGGAAAACAACAACGCTGCACGAATCCAAATACTCTTTTGCATTAATTTTTTTACTATTTTTGATAGTCGCGGCGATGTGAATTTTATCCAAAATGTGAACACCCAACTTAATTTCCTGATACGATACCAATTTATTCGGCGTTCCTAAAATCGATTAATTTTGATATTAAAGAAACGGCTAAATTATATTATAACAAAAACAATATATTTGGCCTATCGTTTCTACATATTGTAACGAAAGTGCTTATCTAGTAGGCCGATTATTCTATATGTATATTGGGTTGTCAGGTCTATCGCTAAAAAAAATCAGTCGGAGTTTACAGTTTGTTCGAAACGGAACCCAAATTCTCTCGTAAATAAAGCCTTTCTAAGTAATACAAAATAACATGTTGTCTCCGTTATCTTTTATCCTTAAATAATGTAAAAAAGTTACACACAGATAAATAAAAAAAATAAATAAAAAAATAATAAATAAAAATAAAAAAGAAAACAAGAGCCTAGTTTGTATAAAGCGGACTGACAAAACGACGGTCTCCAATGATTGGCAAGAAAAATTACAACAACAAAATAGAGTAAAGAACCAAATTCGACCTGACGAAATTGAAATACCCTTGAAGACTACTAGTGTAGCAAAAAAATGAAATAGCCCAATGACACTCCTAATGCAGCTATATAAAATAGTGATCAAATCCGGACCTTGAATACCCAAATCAAGGGTATAGATCCAGTTACCTGATATTAGTATTGTAAATATACATAAATTATACGATAAGAGTTGTACATACCAGTAATTGTGATTTTTCGGGTATCTATTAGCGGATCTTGATCAAATTCATCCTTCTGGAAAAGTGATTTCATTTTTTTAACTTTTATTTTTGAAGACGAATCCATTTTTTCATTTATTGATGTTGATTCGACATTTATGCCAACTTGGGATATAGGTTCGTTTACCATGATATAAGTCTCTACTGTCGGCAGGCGAATTGAGCTATGATTATTACATATAAGCGATGTACGAACTTCTATATTACGCCGTCCTATTGTTGGACTTTGTTTGATATTGATGTACTGAATTTTACGCATCAGTTGCTCAATGTTGTGCTTAGTCTGTGCTTCAATGTAGATTTCGTTCATTTGAACATTGGCCTGGATTTGAACGTCCGATTCCGAAATCTTATTCTGACCAACTATTAGATCATTGGGCGACATTAGGTGCTCAGCACAGTTTGTTCCACACTTAATGTCATCCGTGGTCAGAGTACCATAGAGAGCAATTTTCACCTCTGATATATCTCCATTAAAGCCATGTTTTAAACGATTTTCCGAACTTTGATAGCAAGCCCCGACGGCTAGAGTTGTGTTTACTCCATGTGCAGCGTGCAGCGGCCAATCGTCAATTACCTCCGGATTACTGTGACGATCCTCAATGGAACTTTCGAATCGTATACCATCAATAAATAGCTCAACCTTCCCGAACTGTTCAATGTTAAGTACATAGTGATGCCATTCGTTGTCGCAAACCTGAGGAATTTTCCAGCGCCATTCGGCAGGACTGAATATGTTAAGATCACCTTCATTAAAGTTTTTTCGGAGCAGAAGGATCAACCGACAATTGCGAACAAAAAGTGCCATATGATGCCGATTCATTTTGTGGTCATCGGCACTACACAATATATGTTCTTTGACATGTTTATTAGTTGAACTTTGACTGCTGTGTCTAAAAATCGAAAGAATGCTAAACGAGCGCATTGAGAAATCGTAATGATCCACAACTGCATCAGGAACCACCACTCCAACCGAGCCATCAAAATGAAATATGGGTTCTGCACCTTCATCGTAGTTTAGATCCTTAGTCCACTCTGCATCCTGTGGTAAGAGATCCTTCATGGTTCGGCTTGAGGTGCAGTTGGATATATCACGATCGCACCCAAACGATATGTGCTTCGTCTACATAAAGAATAAAAATAATAAATAAGATGCAACAATAAAAAACCGAGATATAAATTCCATGTAGACATAGTCGCAAGAAAAAAATATTTTTTAAGCTTTTGTAAAAAACCATACCTTAAGTGCTATAGATGCGTGTATGCTCAGGTCTTCGTTGCTGCACGAAATGTCACACAGGTCTAAGCGGGCATTGGGGAACAATTGTAGGCTTTCAGTGCTGCCGGACTAGTTATAAATAAGATTATAATAAACAAAACGTGAAAGAACGTACGGAGTCGCTGTAAACGCGACTCTACTTTTATACCCGTACTCAGTCTGTACACATGTGATTTATGTGGAATTTTCAAATGTTTTATCAGTTTTTACATTTTACATTTTACATTTGTTTGCTGCATCTGTCATCTACATCTACATCAGTTCCCACAACAACACACGTACACTGCACGAGGCAGAGTCTGTGAGCGTGAGTGTGAGTGCGAGAGAATCAGCAGCGACAATCAACCCCAATAAATGACTTACGTTGCAAAGGAGAGGGGGGGAAATTGCTGCTGAAAATTCATTTGATCATTGTGGCTACAATAATGATCCGATCTGAACCAAATTCGGGAATCTGGTAGATATGGTCATTTTCTACGATACTGCATTTTTAGTTTTCTGTTATATTCAAAATTGTGGACGTCACAGATGTGCGCCCTTTGTGGGGGCGGAAGTGGGCGGGGCGAGTGATTTTCTAGGAGTGAGATATCACATCAGACTGGATAAGAAGTTTGGTTGCTCTAGCTCTTATAGCCTTCGAGCAATGGGCGATAAACAAGACGGACAAACACGGCTATATGGACTCGGCTATTGATGCTGATCAATAATATATATACTTTATGGGGTCGGAAATTATTCCTTCTCTATGTTACACACATCCACTTTTTACCACAAATACAATATACCCTTTTACTCTTCGAGTACGGGTATAAAAATGTATGTCTTAGACAGAAGAATATATACTTACGGTGTAATCTATACGCTCTGGTATACCAACGAATTTCGCTTCACACACACGCCGCACTTTTATGCTTACCATGATAGCCGCGGATTCTTTCATCGCGCAATCAAAGGCAACTACAGAAAGAATGTGGTTATGTGAAGCTTTATGAGAAAGGGGTTCAGTATTCTTTACTGAGCCTTCATTATCAATAGCAAAGGGTTCATCGTTGTTGAGTATCTCATATTTGCAAACGTCTCCAAAAAGAGGGGTGCAGTCCTTGTCGGAAGCTTCGACGCGTATGATTTCATTGTACAGTCGTCCTTCATCTACTTCAGTTACATATGATTGCTCTAAAAATGTAGGAGCATATTCATTAATATCGATAACAGTTATGTGAACATTGGCTGTATTCGATGGCGTTCCATCGCAATATATAGCTACGATTTCAAAGTGATAACTTTTGCGTTTCTCGCAATTTAGTGTACGACGTGCTTTTAAAATTCCTAGATTATTGACCAATTCAATCTGAAATTAAAGTTAACAGTCAGGTGGGACTATGCTACATCGCAGTATCTTACCTCGAATGGTATCTCATGATATGGCTTTTTCAGAATGCGAAAGTTACAAATTTTCTCTTCATCGACTTTAATTAATGGTGTTATCTCTACAAGAGTCTCATTTTCCCGAATTAGTCCATGGTAGGACTTTTCCAGAATATTTTCTGAAAGAGGTAGACAAATATATCTATATTATATAAATTGTTTCGGGTCGTTTTATCTTATAGGCCGATATTTTATGTATTACTAGAACCCTCAGAAACCCCTTAATTTTTGAAATTTAAAATATTTAGCAGAATGACACAAAATAAAATGAAATAGGCGTTCAAACACATATATTTTTTTTACCAAATTTGAGATTTGTTTAGATTACCGCATGTAATTTGCCAAAACAACTCAGACTCTTAATAGCCAAAAAACCTATCTAATACCCACGCTGTGTTATTGTATTGAAATTTTTGGAAACTGTGATGGTGCATCTCAGCACAGACTAAAAGTAGAAAAAAATAATGTAGCTAGATATGTCTTCAATGTTAAGAGGGGTGAGCACATATCCAGTTTGGCTGACAGCATCAATCAGATGAAGTTAGAAACTTGGAAAGACTACAGATCTTTATAATGTTGCATAAAATCGTTTATACAAGAGAACCGAGCTATTTATATGAGAACGGCAAGAACCAACAATATTATTAATATCCGTTACAAGCTTGGCTGTTCCGAGCGGCAATTCTTTATACATGCTATTCGTCTGTGGAATCAGCTACCACAAAACCTAAAGAAAATTAGTAGTGCATCGCAATTTGAAAAAAAATCCACTTTTACTGAAAAAACAATTAATAGTAATAAAAAAAAAGAAAAAAATATATATTATAAAAACATAAAATAAAATACAAATTAAATAACTAAAAAATAGAAAAATGTACATAAAAAAATATAAATTAATAGGCTAAGTAGATTAATCATATCGACTCACATCTAAACAAAGAAAAATTTTACTTTTACGATTTATGTTTTTGTGACTAGTGCATTAATTTATAAGAATCTTTCTTGACGCACTAGGAAATAAGTAACTAAATAAATTTGGTGCACGCGTTGTGGAGATAGATGCAAAGCATCGTTTTGCAATCGAACACGTGCATTTTTAGTCAATCTAAGTGTTCGATTGCAAAACGATGCTTTAGCAGATTTGTTTTCCAGACAACTGTTAGACCGTAAATGTAAGGAATACTTGATTCAGAGTGTGTTTCTAAATCTATACTATAAATGTGTAGAAAAAAATCTGTGTGTGTGCATCTATCTCCACAACGCGTGCCACAAATTAGATGTTTTCAAAAAACGTATTCATTTCATCAGCACAGTTCCTACATACTTCCTTAATTCTTGAGAAAGTTTAGGTTAGGTTTATAGGGCTGCTCCACCGAAGTTGAGGTCACTCGGAGCCAAAAACTGCCCACTGTGATGCCCACACTCGTCAAGGGATATTGTCCGGTGCCTAGGGAGGTTTCACGAACCATCCCAAGGCCTCTATAAAGAGCATCAGTTTCTCTAGAGGCATGTTTGCCAGGCTGTCTAGGTCCTCGTAAAAGGCGCTGCCGAGTATTCGGTGCCGCCTTTCCATGAGTGCAGGACAGCCACAGAGAAGGTGCTGAATGCTTTCTATTTCCTCCTCGTCTCTTCAGCTTCGGCAAAAGTCGTGGTGGGGCAGTCTGTATCTAGTGGCCACTAGATGACACAGTGCCCCGTTATACCTCCCGTTAGTGTTCGCACCTGACTCTCCGTGAAGCTTAGGAGAGTCTTAGTCGTTAAGGGTCATAGTGGGGCCAGGACGAGCGAGAGATCTCACTGTTGTGTTCCACTCTCTGTCTAATCTCGTTCTAGCTCGACCCATCATCTGTGAGATGATGTCTGGTAATGGCCTCCGTATTTCGCTGACTGCGTCCGCCAATGGCTTAGCAGATCCATTTCTGGCCCACTCGTCCGCACTCTCGTTGCCCGCGATGTCGTTGTGACCCCGGACCCACGTGAGTGCGATAGAGTGCGCCCTGATCTGGTTTAGTGCATCCACCGTATCACAGTAGTCGCTCCGTTCGCCCGTTGCACTTTATTCCTTACGGATAATTGTGGCGTGGCAATAAGGCGATGGCTTGAAGAGCCCGCGGCTGAAAGCCTCACGGCACTTGTCTCAGCCTTGCACTTAAGGTGGAGGTCCATGGGTTCCAGGTCTAGCACGGTGTCCAGGGGAGCCTGTGGGGTGGATAATTCTTGAGGAACCTATTTATAGAAAATAGAAAACAGAAAAATTGGTTTGTGCAAACCATGCCACATTCTCTGGAGATGCTTTTACACTCGCATTAATTTCATCAGCAGCAGTTCCTACATACATACATACATACTCTCTTAATTCTTGAGGAACCTATTTAAAGAAAAGTACAAATTTGTTTGTGCAAACCATGCCATATTCTCTAGAGTGGGGTCGGAAGAAAACTGCATGGTAGACTCCGATGATAGGAGAGCTCCGAAAATGCTCCCGGAGACTCTTCAACAAAGCGAAATATCTCAACGTTGAGCAGAACTGGATCTACTATAAGGTCAGTCCGTCAATCTAAAACAAAGAACTCAGGAAAGCCATCCACGCCTAATGGCGTAAGTTCTGCACTGAAATCGAGAGCGAATGCGAAGCTTCGCGCCTACGCAAAGTACTCTCAAAGTCAACTCAAACTTTGGGTTATCTGAAGAAAGCCGATCGATTTGGACGACGTCCAGCACCGGTCGCTAAACCTTCTCTTCGAAACACATTTCCCAGGCTGCGCGATAAACAGCCCAACCTACAGACCGCCTCCTTTCATTGCCTCAGGTTCATTGCCTCAAGTCACGAGAATATATCCTGGGCAAATAAAAACATCGAGCCCTACAAATCCGCGGGATCAGATGGCATCTTTCCAGCCCAGCTGATCCACG
The DNA here is from genome assembly GCA_009664405.1 of Drosophila bifasciata. NCBI lineage: Eukaryota > Metazoa > Arthropoda > Insecta > Diptera > Drosophilidae > Drosophila > Drosophila bifasciata. The sequence continues at coordinate 1,205,139 of CM019045.1, forward strand.
CCGAACAAAGAGCCATATACTGGCTCAAACGGAGGGGTTTTGTTCCACGGACAAATCCCGGACACATGGGTTCAGGCCAAAGTTGTCTTTATACTGGCCCAAAAGATTTCAGACCCATAAGTCTATCGTCCTTTCGCTTGAAGACGATGGAACGTCTTTTAGGTATGCATCTTAGAGCGACTATATTGCCGAATCAAATCTCTGACCTCAGCATTCCTATGGAGGTGAAGATCTACCAAAACGGCCCCACTTGCGATCACATCGACCATCGTATCGTCCCTTAGCTGTAAGGAGTCCACCCTGAAAGCCTTTCTAGACATAGGAGTTTTCAACAACATCATCGTGTCCGCCATCACGAGAGCACTGACTGACCTTTAGATTGGTTGCCGGACGGTGAGTCCCATCGATCAAATGCAGCAATGCCGGACCGTTGAGGCCTCACGTTAACGTCCCCAGTTAACGTCCACCAGGTTTGTCAGCAGAGGTACCCCGCAGGGCGGAGTACCTCTCCTATGTCGCCTCTCCTATGGAATGTAACAGTAAAAGAACTGATGCGGAAGATGGAGGGTGGTGGATACAGCGTAGTGGCGTACGCTGATGATGTCGCTATTGCATTCTCTGGGAAGTTTCCACAGAACCTATGGGAGTTCATGACATGACCCTCAAAGAGCTGTTACAAAGTGCAGACAAATGCGGGATAGGTGTTAACCCATCTAAAACGGAACTAGTACAATTCAGTAGGAAGTACAAGGTTCCGACACTTACCCCCCTAAAACTATGCGGAGAGCCGGTAGTTTTCAGAAACCATGCCAAGTATCTTGGTCTGATTCTCGACAGGAAGCTCGACTAGAAACTGAGCATGGAGGACAGGGTAACGAAGGGCTCAGTAGTCCTCTACACCTGCAGAAATATCATCAGCCTTAAATGGGAATTCAACGCATAGCAGAGCTATGCAAAAAGGGAAGATTACGCACTACCCCAAGCGAAGCCCTCGATACCATGCTGTACCTTCTGTCTGTATAACTTATGGGGAAAAAGGTTGCAACACTTACCGCTCTCAAAATGAGAGAATCCAACCTAAGGAAAACATCTTCGGTCGTCCACTCGGGAATCCTGACAAAACTCCCGCAACTCCAGAGAGGACAGACTACAGCATCCCCCAAGTGACTATCTCTCGACGCCTTTCCAAGTGTCCATCCCGCTTAGGGAGGAATGGCAGAGGGGCGAACCTGGACTACGTGGAATACGCGTGCGTGGGGGCGTACTCTGCAACGAGCTCAACATAAGTCATTGCTTCAGACTCCCGGATCGCTGTAGCTTGTTCCAGGCAGATGTCGTAGCAATCAATGAGGCTATCTCTACGTCTCCAAACTCTTCTTAGACGGACACTCAGTATGCGTCTTCTCAGACAGCCAAGCAGCTCTCAAGGCACTTGGCTCAATATCGTCGAACTCAACGACCGTCAACTGCCGAAGGTCTCTAAATGAAACCGCAGAGCAGCTAGATCTCTTCCTAATATGGGTCCCCGGACATAGGGACATTGATGGGAACGATGCCACCGGCGAAAAACGCACGAGCAAATTGCCGACAGGCCAAGTCGTTCGAAAAACCGCCCGAAAGAGCTATACAAACTCAGAAGAGTACAATGCTCTGAGCCATCAAGAGGCACTGACAGATCGGCATACACGCTGCAAGGCTGTCAATCCCTCCCAACGACTTCTGTAGAAGTTGCAAGCACAAGGAGAGGAGGAGTAGGTCCACCACTTTAAAATTTTCTAAACAGATTTCTACCACCGTAAATAAAGCCATGGGATAGCTTGGGTTTATTAAGAAGTGGTCAAAGGAATTTGACGACCCCTTTATAAGGAAGACTCTCTATATCCCAATAGTTCGTCCAATTTTACAATATGCCCTCTGTACAAGTACACCGGAACCGTATAGAATTATTCTAAAATATAAATTTAAATTTGTTCTCTGCATGAATTCATTTGGAACACAAGTATGAGATTGACATCTTAACCTAATAAATTGCTTTTAATAAACCTTCCATTTTAAGTTATCTTAATCTGATTTAGATAGATTGACGCACAATTCTACTTACAGATCTACTAGAATCTATATTCATTTGTTCCTTCCGCTTTATAGATCGAATTATTCCTTGCATGAACCGTTTAGGGTTTTATTCTCGATTTATAATTAATGATAATACCATATTACATACACTGATAGTTCCCTTCTTCTTCTTATATGTCACCCAACAACACGCCGTTCTAACTCGTTCTTCCCTTATGCTGCGCAAGGCAGAGTGTGTGAGCGAGAGAGAGAATCAGTAGCGGATGCAGCGCTAAAGGGGAGGGGGTTAGCAGCTGAAAGTTAATTTCATCAATGTGGGTGGCTATAATAATGATCCCATCTGAACCAGATTCGGCAGTCTGGTAGATATGGTCATTCTCACGATACTACATATTTTTTCTATCTTCAAAATTCTGGACTTTCGTATTTGGCGGGGGCGGAAGGGGGCGTGGCGAATTTCGAAATACACTTGTATTACAGTGATAACATGAATATAATGCTTGGTTGTTCTAGCTTTTATGGTCTCTAGGCGCTCATCTGGACGAATGGGCAAAGTAGATGCGGTGGAGTGTGACAGAGAGCGAGAGGGAACGATGCGTCTCTAAATGATTTCCTTAATTGTAGCTATAATAATGGTCCGATCTAACCAGATTTTGCAATCTAATGGATAAGATAATTCTCTACGAAACTGCATCACAGATTTTCGACCTTTCTGGCTGGTCAAAAGTTTTATATATGTATACTTGTAGCAGTGATCTAGATCTTATAGTCTCTGAGAGCTAGGCGCTCAAAAAGACGGACGGACCGATATATGGTGATGTCTATATCGACTCGGCTATTGATGCTGATCAATAATATACGTACATACTTTATGGGGAGGGAAACGTTTTCTCTGCGTTGCAAACATCCACTTTTAACACAAATACAATATACTGCTTATACTCCTATACCTTACTGGTATAAAAACTATCTTTCCTGCATTTTCAGGGCTGTGTCTGTCTGGGATCCTTCTGCTTGTTGTCGCAAGGGCCACTATTTGGTGCAGTCATTGCATATCAGCATGCAAATATTGTACACACAACCGACGGCTATATTTACTCGGCTGTTGAGGTTTTCCAATAATATATATTAACCAATAATATTTAAGCTATTAAAAATAAGCAAACCTAAGTTACTTTTACGTAAATAATTACTATTTACATATAATAGCATATGAAATATTGATATACAAACCTCGTTGTGTTAGGTATTCATCCTCGCTTTCATTTGAAGTCACTAGTCCCGTGGACACGAAAGAAACCAGCACTGCACAGAATACTACTCCTATGTAGATGCATTCAAAGGTGTTGTGTAAAGGCATGGCTAAGAAGTTTTTATAGATAGCCTATCAAATAAACTTTTTTCTGAAACAGTAAACAACAAATTGTATATGTTAAAAGGATTTATATTTATATACATATAGTACATATATTTGGGTACATTTATTCTGTCACAACACACATGGATACTTGCACATTATAACTTTATATATACGTACAAAAATGCGTATGATTGCATATATGTCAGGTATATATACATATGTACATATATGCATCAATTATTTTATGCATGAAAATGCATACACATATGTGGACACAAATACAATCACAGCAAAAACATATTTATATCTGCTTGTATGTGATTATGTTGTCTATCCATGAGATACACATTTTGTGAGAGATTTATTCCGATAACATTGAAGAGAAATAATTTAAATAAATGAAAAGCATAGTTTTTCTATTAAAAAAAAGAATTTCTCATTATATTCTGTTGTTTATATTTTAACTGCAGCACAAAATAGTTTGTTCGTAGTATCAGACAAAATCCAACTCACCACACACAACAAAATTGAAAAATCAATATTAATAGTTCAACGTTGTCGATTACTTTTTTCGGGTATATCTTCAATTAATATGATGCTGGCGTAAAGAAGTGCAACTGCAATTTTAATTATGATTTTTTAACACTCTATCCTGGTAATGTTTATCCGACATTTTAAAATAAACACCTAGACGAAATATTTTGTCGAAAAAATCAGGGATGATATGCAATGCTCGATAGACACAAAATTTAGCAGCAGGCTTTTCGCAGACGACCACTCAGATCCGAAAAAATACCGATAAATACTGGAAAAGCAACCGCGTTAGTATTTCCTGGGCACGAGCTAACCTCAGGCTCCGGGTTTTAGTCTTGCGAAAAATTTCCGAATTCCGAATTGTATTTGAAAACGGAAAGTAAGGTACTCCTGCATTTCCAAAACGCATAATTTTCCGTTTTCAATATGGCAACATATACACTAACAAGCAAAACTGTAACACGAGTTCAATTTTCGCAATTCAACGGTCTGCATCTTTTCTTCTTTTTTATGCATGCCAACGATTAGTATTGTTCTTTTAGTGCAATATTTGGCTCGCTTATCTACAAATTTAAAGTCTTTTGATGAACTGAGAGGTAAACCAAATAGCAAAGAGTAAGAAGAGTAAAATGTTACAATTATGCTGTCTCAATTCCAAAACTATTTACCCTAGTTTCAAATTCGGTGTCCACCTTTCAAGTTAATTTATTTAACTTGCTGAGCTTTCATCATTTAAAGACATATTACAGTTTTTGTCGACGAAAAATAGAACAATTCCAGTTTCCAGTATTAATCATTTGCCTTCCCGGTATTTATCGGCTAGTCTTTTTCCTAGCCGTTTTTTACTTTTACTTTTTACTTTTCCGTTTTTACTTTTCCATACAAATATAAGCCCTGATTCGGACGACGAAAAATTTAGTTTATCTAAGTAATAGACTGGCCGTCAGCCACTCGGGTGATACAGGGGGAATCACTGATGACGGTCCGACCCGCGATCACTGTACTCTCCGGACAGGGGCTGGGGCTTGCCACAACCCGATGCTACCAAGCTCCGGTTCTATGACGGGGCGACCTCCAGTTTAAATCAGGCTTCCCGGGAAACGCCGGCTATGCCTCGGGTGACTAACCCATTCCCGCCTACTCGTGGGACCAACTATGTCAACTCAATTAAATATTAAAAATAATACCGCAAAGGAGCTCGGTACTCCTCTTAAAGTACCGGAGGGACAAGACCATCCCTCTATATCAACGCCTGGGAAACCAGGTCCAAAGAAGACGGGGAAGGAGACTAAGGCGGTCCACCGTCTTCTAGCAGAATCCGCTGCGAGGAGGGCTCCGATAAGCCAATCGGGCCCATCCACGTCGGGGGGCACCGGGGTCAAAACGGTCATCGGGGTGGCTGCCATGCAGAGTGTTATCGCGGCTGGTAAGCGCCTCGCGACCGGGGAAACCTCGTCAACCTCGGCGGGCGGCGGGTCTGCAGGCCAAGGAGGTAAGCCGTCCTAACAGGACAGGAGGCGTGCTACCAACGAAGACCCAGATTATATGGCATCGGCGAAGGCGATAGAGCAGAGGCTTTGGGCCAGCTCAATCATCCCAGACTTCCAACCAGCCAAAACCGAAAAGGGAGCAGCCAAGCCCCCGAACAAGCGGCAACGCTCGGCGGAAGACAACGCCACACAGCTAGACCAAGCCCAGCAAGCCAAGCGGGCGAAGACTCACCTGACCAACAGGTCTTTTGCGGAGGTGGCGAGGGGCAAAAACCTAATTGGCGTCCTAGACAGGGGCGCCAATGATGGTAATGTCCCCCTTGACAAGTGGCACCTGGTGGAGGCAAACCTGCAGAACCTGAGAAGATTCTCAAGGTTCTGCAGGCCAGCAACCCCCACCTTCCTACAGCCGATTGGAAGGTGGCCAAGGCCGAGGAGGTCGCTGGACAGAGGCGACAGATCATCCTCATCCTGAACGAGGAGTCGCTGGTGCTCCTTGGGGAGTCGTCAGGAGTGGTGGACTATAGCTACCGTAAGGTGACCATAGTCCCCTAAAAAAACGACTCCAAGGGAAAGCAAGCGGGGGTCCAGCTATACCTCGAGCTTGACGTTCCGGAAGCGGGGAGCCAACCCGAGGCGTCGGACGTTGCGTCCATGGTATCTGACGATATCTTGGATCGTTACGAGTCGGACGCGAGCGACCTGGCCAGAGGTCTCGGACGCATCGACGTCGGGGAGGACGACGACTCCCCGGAGAGCGACGTCGACACGACAGTGGTGGAGGCGAGTCTCACAAATGTCCCTGACACTCCTGCAGATAAACCTCCACCATTGTAAGGCAGCATGTGCCGCCTTATTGCTCCTCCTAGCCAAGGGTGGGGCCGACATAGTCCTCATTCAGGAACCCTGGATCCTTGGAAGCAGGGTCTCCGGTTTGAGGACTCCTGATTATAAGCTATACCTAGCTGACTCCCCAGGTAAAATACGCACCTGCATTCTTGCAAAAAAGAGAACTGCACTTATTTTTGCTCCCAAATTTCAGCAATGAAGATCACACGGCGGTGAGCCTCGAAGGCCAGGAGCGCTCACTCAGCATCTGTTCGGCGTACATGGGTCACGACCAGCCAGACCCGCCTCCACATGCGCCCTTGAGGGCGCTCGTCGCAGACTGCGAGGCCAAGGACATCGGCCTTTTAGTGGGATGCGACGCCAACGCTCACCACAGTCAGTGGGGAAGCACCGACACAAACGAACGGGGTGAGTTCCTTTTGAACTACTTACTGACCACACAGATGGTCATCTTAAACCGTGGGGATGATCCCACTTTCATTATTAAGAACCGCAAGGAGGTCCTGGACCTCACGCTTGCCTCTCATACGCTACAGGATAACATAGTATCCTGGAGGGTCCTTGAAGAACACTCCTTCTCGGACCACAGGTACGTGGATACTGTCTTCACTAACTGGACATGCTATGTGGACTTTCTTTGCCAAACTCTCCCTGAGACCCCACCTAGGGAGGATATCTCATGGGTGACCACCACTCAGGGAGGACTGGGAGAGGGGCGAACCTGGACCTGCAAACGCGATCCACTTCTACACTGTTGGCTCAAAATTAGACGGCCGCGTGGGAGGGGGCGTCTTCTGCGACGAGCTCAATAGCAGTCTCTGCTTCAGACTTCCGGACCACTGCAGCGTGTTCCAGGCAGAGGTCTTAGCCATCAAGGAGGCCATTTCCATCGTCTCAAAACTTTCTTTAGACGGACACTCAGTGTGCGTCTTCTCGGACAGCCAAGCAGCCCTCAAGGCTCTGGGCTATATTGCGTCGAACTCAGCGACCGTTAACGACTGTCGCAGGTCTCTAAATGAGACCGCAGAGCAGCTGGATCTCTCCCTAATATGGGTCCCAGGACATACGGACATTGTCGGGAAAGATGCCGCCGACGAGCTTGCTAGGCAGGGCACTACTGTACCTCTCCTTCCGTAGAGGGAGCAAGTAGCGATGCCTTTAGCTACGTGCAGGCTATTAACGCACGAGGCATTCGAGCAAATTGCTGACAGGCGATAGCAACTGACCATCACATGCAGAACTTCAAGAGCGATTTGGCCAAATCGTTCGAAAAAGCGCTCGGAAGAGCTTTATAGACTCACCAGAGCACATTGCTCCGCCGTCACCCGAGCCATCACGGGGCACTGGCAGATCGGCACACACGCTGCAAGACTGTCGATCCCTCACAACGACTTCTGCAGAAGTGGTTGGGACGAGGAAGAGGAGAAGTCGGTTCACCACTTCTTCTGTCTCTGCCCGGCCCTGGGAAACCGAAGACTACGGTTCCTCGGGGCCCCTTTCCGTACAGACATTTCGGACCTTTCCGAAACCAAACCGGGGACTCTGTCCAAATACATCCAGGCCACCGGATGGGACTGCCCTTAGCTCGGCACTAAGTTGCTCACCACGGTTGATGTCAGGAGAAGGAGCTCGCGCCCATACGGCATCACAATGGTCCACTAACTGGACCAAGTGAGCGGGGGGAATGTCTCTCCCCCTCCGCTACCGCCTTAACCTAACCTAACCTAAGTAATAGACTTAATATAGATTTGTACAATCTGGGCGGCGCTTTATTCGCTCATCCTCCTCCCACAGCCGAATATCTCTCTCTTATAATACATTTTCGCATGCTGTGATACGAATTTAAATTGTTAAGAGATTAAATTTTTCCTCAGAGCTTAGATAGGTACAAAATGTTCCACAATATATACCCAAGTATGTTGGCACCAGCGGAATGTGCCCAGGTGTGCAAGTTATTTTATGGTGGTTTATTTTAATTTTTATTCACAACAGTAATTTTAAACGATTTTATGTAATTTTATTTTAAATAAAATTACAATGTTGGTGTATTTTATTTTATATCGGATTCGTATTAGCCCTTGAGGGTGTTTGTGGCAAGATTGTCCAAAAAAACCGGAGTTCTCCAAGAGACTGAATTTACTTTATTTAAAAATTAAGCAATTATTAGGCCACCATTTGTGGGCAGTGTTTCCAACAGAACGTCTACTCAGCGCATCGTGACCAATTTCCGCTGGTCATAAAGTGCGGTAATGTTGAAGATCGTATTTCTCCTCTGTCCAGCTATCAGCAGCCCATCCGCTATATCGGATATCGCCTGCCGTTGATCTGAAATGGGCTGACATTTGCAGACCTTTCAGCTGGTCTTGGGTCGTTTTCCCAGCTACAATGCAGCCCTCGTAAACATGTCTCCGTGTTATATGGCTTTTTTCACACTGACGACCATCCACTATCTGGGATGGTCAGTAAGGTTTTGACGTTCGAAATTGTTTCAGTCATTCCACAATTCATCTGGGATGTTCATATTTCGCACGTTTCTTGCAATATTATTTATTATTATTGTGGTAAAAGTGGATGTGTGTAACATAGAGAAGGAATAATTTCCGACCCCATAAAGTATATATATTATTGATCAGCATCAATAGCCGAGTCCATATAGCCGTGTCTGTCCGTCCGTCCATCTGTCCGTCTTGTTGAGCGCCCAGTGCTCGAAGACAATAAACGCCAGAGCAACCAAATTTTGTTTCCAGACTGATGTGATATCTCACTCCTACAAGTGTATTTCAAAATGTCGCGGACCAACCAAATTTCTATCAAACTCCTGTGATATCACTGTAATACAAATGTATTTAAAATTTCGCACCGCCCCCTTCCGCCACCACAAAGAACGAAAGTATTGTAGAAGATTTTCATCTCTCGAACAGATCAGACATTTATTGTTGCCAAAATAATGGAATTAATTTTCATTTACCTACCTTATCTCTCTCTCGCTCACACCTTCTACCTCGTGCAGTGTACGCTGAGAACGAAAGAATTATATTTATCAACTTAAGCTTATACCGACACCTATCTAAACCTTCTTCTTCACTAAAAATATACATCTATATTTCGGGCTTAACTTGGTTTGGTGCCTTTCTTCATTCTTAAGCAGCACATAGTCTCCGACTTTGCGATTTACAATTGATTCACTATTGATATGAAATGTATTTTTTTAACGTAATTGGCAATCTTTTAAAACCGGCGGAATTAGTTCCACCTTATATCGTAGAAATCGCAAGATAGTCCGGGATCTTACGATAAAGAAGCAAATAGTATCCTGGCGGGCTATTAAAGACCACTCCTTCTCGGACCGCAGGTCCGTGGAAACTGTTTTTTTATTTTGTTTCATTTTCCATACTGAGTCCGGTCAATTCCTGAACTTCAGGCGACCAAAGTGAACTCGTTACTCGGACCACCTCGGCCACATTTTCCCTGAGTTCCCTCTAGCAAAGATATCTCTCGGTAAGCATTTACCGACACCGGCAATGTTCCGCTAGATAAACAGTGCCTCCCTAGTAAAGGCCTAAAGAAACTTGAATGACGGACTCGAACATGGGGAGCTTAGGATTCCTTACGGAGTTTAAAAGACGGTTGACAAAAAAAAAACGAGAAAAAACGTACGGAGTCGCTTCGAACGCGACTCTACTTTTTATACCCGTACTCAGTGATTTATGTGGAATTTTAAAATGTTTTATCAGTTTTTACATTTTACATTTTTGCTACATCTGTCATCGACATCTACATCTACATCAGTTCTCACAACAACACACGTACACTGCACGAGGCAGCATGTTTGAGCGTGAGTGTGTGTGTGAGAGAATCTGCTGCGACAATCAACCCCAATAAATGATTTAAGCAGCAAAAGGGCGAGGGGAAACACTGAACGGCGCGGTGTTTCCCGCTGCTGAAAAATTCATTTGATCATTGTGGATACAATAATGATCCGATCTGAACCAAATTCGGGAATCTGGTAGATATGGTCATTTTCTACGATACTGCATTTTTCGTTTTTCTCTATCTTCAAAATTGTGGATTTTCGTCTTTTGTGGAGGCGGAAGGGGCGGGGCGAAATTTTGAAATACACTTGTTCAGGTTTGGTATCACAGGAGTCTTGGCCAAAAGTTTGGTTGCTATAGCTCTTAAAGTTTCTGAGATCCAGGCGACACAAAATACAAAAAACCAAATCGACTCGATTTTGTGTGAGTGCGAAAGAGAGGGAGCGAAGTTTTTTCGTATATTTTCCTCTGTTATGGCTATATTAATGATCCGATCCAATTCAGATTTGGGCCCCTGCTAGATAATGTATTTCTCTATGATTCTGCATTTTTTCGTTCGTGCGCCCTTTTTTGGGGGCGGAAGTGGGCGGGGCGAACTTTTGAAACACTTTTCTAGGAGTGAGATATCACATCAGTCTGGAAAAAAATTTGATTGGTCTAGCTCTAATAGCCTTCGAGCAATGAGTGAAAAACAAGACGGACGGACAGACGGACGGACAGACATGGCTATATCGACTCGGCTATTGATGCTGATCAAGAATATAAATACTTTTATGGGGTCGGAAACGCCTCCTTCTGTGTGTTACACACATCCACTTTTACCACAAATACAATATACCCTTTTACTCTTCGAGTACGGGTATAATTAGCCGACGGTCAAAGTCGACCACAATTATACTATTTAGTAGCACCCTCCACCAATCTCCTAAATAAGCCGATAACACCTATATTTTTTGAATATAATGGATTAAAATAGTTGGCTGTTATTACCGATGGATATTTTTTCAAAGAAGGGGTCATTTAAGGCGTAAAATATTCAAACATATAAACACATAAACATATTCAATGGAGGAGATTAAAGCATCGGAAAGGGTTCGCTCCTTCCACATTCAGGAGCTCAAGCAGATCAAGTATTAATATCTCTAGGGTTAAATCTATAGGGTTAATATGCCGGAAATATTGGCCCCTTTTAATATAGTTCAACATGCTGTCGGGGACGTTTTCCCAAGACCCCAAGGACTGTCTAGGAACTGTACCAAAAAATATCGATAAGAAAATATCGTTACAGTCGCCAATGTTAATGTAATGTTAAATGTTTCATGTGGGTCTTACAATTCAAATTAGATTTTTTGTTCAAGCGTACGGTCAGAAAAGTTGTTGCAAGGTATATTCAGCTTATTTAAATTGCGAAACGAGTTAATAAAAAATAATTGTGAACAATATTTCAATATAGTGAAATAAGCTTAAATTCGTGAATATTGCATATTTATAATTTTTATTTATCTTATATCCAGTATCTATCTATACAAAAATACATTCATATTTATGCATGTATCCAGCTCGAGGATGGTTTTCGCAGGATACCTTTTGCGCATGCTTTAAGTATGTTCAAATGTGTATACATATCAAAATATATTCACATATCAAGATTTTCCATAAATTCCATTCATAAATTATCCAAATACCGAAACACACACTCAGGTACACATATTACTACAAATGGATCCGATTTACCAGATCTCGCGAGGGTAGTCGTTACAATACGCTAACGAATGGATTCCATAATGAAACTTTTTATAACAATTTAAGAGTAATGCCACCCTTGCTATAAGAAACAATTTTGAAACAAGATAACTTAAAAAAGTATTAAAAGTGATTCCTAGTGTGTCGTTGTAAATTTGAAAAATATATATTTATCCGTTGGCAGCCTTTACCAACAGCGATTGTATGTTTTTTCCCGTCGTTTCCCTCCCTCGTTTCCTCAAGATAAAAAGAGCTAAGAGCACGATATCCCTCAAGTATTATAAAATATTTTAAGCAACAATTTGAAGAAGAACTTTTTTTTCAAAGCTTAATCATTTCATTTGAATCTTTACCAACCCCTTTGAAGAACCGATAATCTTGTAAAAATAACGAGCCAGTAATAACGATAACGTCGGCGTTTATTATACTCGTTCTAATACCCTGTAACTTCTTCGCCGAAATGCAGTCCTCTGCTGCGACCAATAAAACTGTCTATTTAGAATTAAGTTAAGTTTTAAGATTGCTCCTGAGTAAAAAAGTATATACAGGCAGGTTCCGCTTGTCACTTACTTTTGCGTTTTACGATTTCAGCCAAAAGTCATACTTTTTATTTCAAGTCGCTCTAAAATTCGCAAAAGTGTGGTTTATTTTCTACTGTACTGTTAAGCGCAAAATTTACTACTGTTATACCCATTCGTTAGTGCGAGCTCATACAAAAAGGCCTCTATTATGTTTATCAGAGATTTATCGATAACAAAATCGGCTTTTCGCATGAAAACACAAAGTGCTGTTGCGTTGAAAAATTATTTCAGATCAAATTTTTTGCAATTAGTTGTATAAAAAGACGTTTAAATTTCTTTTCGGGGAGAATTCGTTGACGTTTTAAAAACTAACTAACTTTTTGTTTTAAAAGTAAATCGAAAATTTTTAGCAAAAGTGAAAACTGGAGCCTTTTTGATAATCATATAAGCTGACTTTCAGAACAGCGACTTTGTGTTTAGTACATCTATCCGATTTTAAGAAATCTATGTGAGTATTAAAACAAAAACGTTTATTAACACTAATGCTAAACATAACGAATTGTTAAATAAGCGTTAGAAATAGACGAACATTGCTACATGATCTTATCATCAGAACATAAAGCATCCAAACAATAAAATTGATATAGCTTAACCATTCCTCATATTTTTTAACTAAATGTAATCTTTAATGACATATTTTTTGGGTTTTTTACAACAGGATGATAACAATTATATACTATTTTAATTTTGGGATGGAGAAGCACGATTCTGAATCTTGGAATTCTCGTAAACATAACCATCCAAAGTATATACGCCACATAATAGATGCAATGGGACAGTGGGTGGAGAAATACAACTTACTTTATATGAGTAATTGTAGAATTGGAAAATCCCATAAATACCGGAAAAAGTAATTAAACTTTTAATGCGGATATTTGCACATTTTCAAGCTAAATGCACATTTCTAATTTCTTCAACCAGCACCGCACTTGCACTATTAAACGCACACTAACATTTGTAATGCTCACTACATTTAAATATATATACATACATTTATAGGCTAGTTCCTTTAAGGCAATGTTAAGTAATGTAGTAAGGTCCAAAGGAAATGTTGAGCTTGGACCTACCTTTTGTGGTGGTTGTGGATGTGTGTTACACCCAGAAGCAAAAGTTACCGCCCTATAAAGTATATATATATATATATTTTTTCAGGATCAATACAGCCCATATCTGTCTGTCCGTCCGATGAGCGGATCTTAGAAACTAGAAGACCTAGTCAACCAAATATTGTGATGTACCCCTACTGCATGAGTATTTTAAAATGTTTGCTCCACCCCCTTCCGCTCTAACAAATGTCCACCCACAGGTTTAAAGAAAAAATTGCGAATGAGAGAATGAATACCAAAAACTCAATTCGTTGCTTTTGCGAACTGCAAATCCACTTACCTGCGAAGTTCCATGATCATATTCGAAATTACTAGGTCAAAACGAAGTGGTTGCTCTTCGACGACTTTTAGGATTTCGCTTGGCCGAAATTCGATGGGTTTTTGAGAAGCCTGCAAAGTTTCAAGTGTTGACGATAGTAGCGCACAAATGATTTAGAATCAAGGTTGGGATGGAACACATTTTGTAAATGGACTCCAAAAGCACTAGCTCTTTATTTTTCACTGGTGTGTTTTATGCGGATTAGGATACCTAATTAGGATACCTGCTCCACCGTGTGCTTTTACATCCAGATTAACTGTACCATAGTACCATATTTTAAAATTGTATTTGTATGTAAGGTGACTCTCTAAGATATCTCTTGGCATTCCACAGCGATATTCTTAGCAATATTCTTTGCAACAATGCCAAGAATGAAATTAAATGTGTTTTCTAATGCAATAACGTTGTTTAACAACTTAAAAACTCGCGTGTTTTACGAACTCAATTGCATAGAACTTAGTAGTACAGGAGATAGATCGGATGAAAGTGATTCGGCACTTATTAGATCGCATGTCTTTCTAAGACCTGTTGACCACTATTTAGGACTTAAATTTTCACATTAATTAAGTTTCTTAAATTTAGTTGCATTGAACTTCATAATTCTCAAAAGATGATAAATGAAGCTATAAATTTTGCAGCTTCATTTTACGGGCAAATAAGCATTAAAATTCAAATAGAATTTTTTATGAGATCATTTTTTTTAAATTTGTGATTTATTTGTCGAAATAAAATTATATATTGAGTATGTATTTTTATTCCCGTACTCGAAGAGTAAAAGGGTAAATTTTATTTGTGGTAAAAGTAAAAATGTGTAACTCACAGAAGGAAGCATTTGTGACCCCATAAAAGTATACATATATGTACATATATTCTTGATCAGCATCAAAACCCGAGTATATGTCTGTCTGTCTGTCCGTCTGGTTTGTCGCCCATTGCTAGGAGACTAAAAAAGCTAGAGAAAATTTTTTTTCCAGACTGATGTGGTATCTCAATCCTACAGGTGTATTTTAAAATTTTGTCCCGCCCGTCGACCCCCACAAACGGCGCACATCTGTAGCGTGCATAATTTTGAAGATAACAGAAAATAGAAAATGCAGAATCATAGAGAAAACCCACATCTATCAGAGACCCGAATCTCGCTCTCTCTCATACACCAACGTGTCTGCTTTGGATCTCAGAGACTATAAGAGCTAGAGAAACCAAACTTTCTGTCCATACTCCTGTTATAAAACTTCAATACAAGTCGCCCAGCCCCTTACGCCACCCACAAAACCAAAGTCTACAATTTTTTAGATAGAAAAAAAATGGAATATTCAGTTTCGTAGAGAATGACCATATTTACCAGATTGCCGAATTCCGGTTCAGTTCCGCTCATTATTATACCCACAATGTTGAAATAATTTTCAGCAGCTAGCTCTCGGCCATTCAGCCGCTACTGATTCTCTCTCTTGCTCACACACTGCTCACACATTCTGCCTCGTGCAGTGTACGTTTGTTGTTGTGAGAACTGATGTATATAACATATGCAGCAAAAAAATGTAAAGACTGCTAAAACATTTGAAAATTCAACATAAATCATACTAACTGAGTACGGGTATCAAATTAGTGTCGCGTTAACGGCGACTCAAGACGTTATTTCTCGTTTTTTTGTGTATAGGTAATGCTATTGAAGCATCTTTTAAGATATCACTTATACATAAAAGTCTATGAATAAACGGTTGATCTAAAATTGTTTGGCCAATCCTCCGAAACTCCAATTTTACCGTTAATCAGATTCCGCAACATGATTATGATCGATCCCACCTTCAGCAGCGACGTTCATGGCGCATCAAGCCAGTTTAAACCTTCGGTGGTATAGTTCGTCGCACTTTCAATAATTCAATCAAGATTTTTATTTTGTGCAATGCCGGAAAACATTGTGTTATTTATTATTATTTCTGTGTTTCTATCAGTGTTTCTGTATTTCACGTGGGTATGGAACTGTTTTAGTTCAACGAAAAATTCGTCTAAATCTCTAAAATAAACGAGAAAGAACGTACGGAGTCGCTTCGAACGCGACTCTACTTTTATACCCGTACTCAGTGATTTATGTGGAATTTTAAAATGTTTTATCAGTTTTTACATTTTACATACATCTACATCATCTACATCAGTTCTCACAACAACACACGTACACTGCACGAGGCAGCATGTTTGAGCGGGAGTGTGTGTGTGAGAGAATCTGCTTCGACAATCAACCCCATTAAATGACTTAAGCAGCAATCGGGCGAGGAGAAACACTGAACGGTGCGGGGTAATCCCGCTGCTGAAAATTATTTGATCATTGTGGCTACAATAATGATCCGATCTGAACCAAATTCGGGAATCTGGTAGATATGATCATTTCCTATGATACTGCATTTTTTGGTTTTTTCTATCTTCAAAATTGTGGATTTTCGTCTTTTGTGGAGGCGGAAGGGGGCGGGACGAAATTTTGAAATACACTTGTTCAGGTTTGGTATCACTGGAGTCTTGGCCAAAAGTTTGGTTGCTCTAGCTTTTATAGTCTCTGAGATCCAGGCGACACAAAATACAAAAAACCAAATCGACTCGATTTTGTGTGAGTGCGAAAGAGAGGATGCGAAGTTTTTTCGTATATTTTCCTCTATTGTGGCTATATTAATGATCCGCTCCGATTCAGATTTGGGCCCCTGATAGATATGGGCTGTCTCTATGATTCTGCATTTTTAGTTTTTGTTATTTTCAAAATTGTGGCCGCCACAGATGTGCGCCCTTTGTGGGGCGGGGGGCGAAATTTTGAAAAAACTTTTCTAGGAGTGAGATATCACATCAGACTGGATAAAAGTTTGGTTGCTCTTGCTCTTATAGCCTTCGAGCAATGGGCGACAAACAAGACGGACGGACGGACAGACAGGGCTGTATCGACTCGGCTATTGATGCTGATCAAGAATATATATACTTTATAGGGTCGGAAATTATTCCTTCTCTATGTAAGGCACATCCACTTTTACCACAAATACAATATACCCTTTTACTCTTCGAGTACGGGTATAAAAATGTTTGTGCCTTTCATAACGTCAGTGCACAAGTACAGAGCGGACCAATCGAAATCCCTAATCAGGCTATTAAGCTTCGTAAACTCGGCCTTACGAAAGCAGCGGACACGTTTAGAAAGCTTACCTGATCGATCCAATACAGAAGGTCCAATATCGACCGATACTTCAAAAGTAGGATGGTAGGAGTCTTAAGGTATAGTGAGCGCAAGGGCTCAGGTAAACAACGGTATGGTCGGATCTGAGACAAAGCACAGATCGAGCAATCGACCCAAGGAATTTTTCACATGGTTGAAAGTCAATAAAGTCATGTCGTGATATGGGCACAAGGTTATTCGACTCGTTTACCGAAGACCAAACAGTGCCTGGCAAATTGAAATCGCCCAGAACTATCATGTGGTCTTTATCTGATAGCGAGGAAGAAACAGTTTTTAAAACAGACAGGTGCTGCTCGTATATAGAGATATCCGAAGACGGTGGAATGTACGAGCAGGTAATGAAAATAGAAAAGGCTGGAAGAATCTGTTTTATGCACAGGAATTCCAGGTCTTGTTGAACCAGGAATATGAAATGTTCCGACGTAAAGTTAGAGTCCACTGTAATAAGGACCCCTCCTCCACGTCAAGACGAACAGGCATTTCTAAAGATTGTGTACTGACCTGCCAAAACATCGGAGCTAAGGATGTCCGGATTTTACCAGGTTTCAGTTAACACAATAATATGGGACAAAAGTATACAACTTTCCAGATAAAGATTGCTGAGCTTACTACGTAAGCGTCTAGCATTCTGGTAAGTAATAAAAGAGAGGAAGCTAGTTTTTGGATGGGTGGAAATAGAACGGGAAGATAAGGGTGGAGAACTCGCCTGATTACTGGGGAGAGTTATGGGGGCCTATTCTTCTTCTTAGAATTGTACTCTTTCGCAACTAAATGCTGGCATCCCGATATCTCCCTAGTATATAAGAAATTTAACTTCTCCACCTATAAGCAATCGGATGTAATTTTGCGTTGGATAAAACCAGTCACATCATTAGATGTGAAGCTAAGGGCAAGCCGATAGAAAACGAGAAAGAACGTATGGAGTCGCTGTTAACGCGACTCTACTTTTATACCCGTACTCAGTCAGTACACATGTGATTTATGTGAAATTTTAAAGTATTTTATCATTTTCTATATCTTACATTTTACTTATTTTCTGCATCTGTCTTCTACATCACTTCACACAACAACACTGCACGGCAGAAGCGAAAGGCGGCGTGGCGAAATTTTGAAATACATTTGTCTTGGTTTGGTATCACAGGAGTCTGGACAACAAATTTGGTTGCTCTAGCTCTTATAGCTCCATGCGACACAAAATACGAAAAACCAAATCGACTCGATTTTGTGTGAGTGCGAGCGAGAGGGAATGATGTTTTTCTATATGGTTTCTCTATTGTGGCTATAATAATGATCCGATCCGATTCCCCTGATATATATGGTCTTTCTCTATGATTCTGCATTTCTCGTTTTCTGTTATTTTCAAAATTGTGGACGCCACAGATGTGCTCTCTTTGTGGGAGCGGAAGTGGGCGGGGCGATATTTTGAAACACTTTTCTTAGAATGAGATATCACATCAGTCTGGAAATAAAATTTGGTTGCTCTAGCTATTATAGCCTTCGAGCAATGGGCGATAAACAAGACGGACGGACGGACGGACGGACAGACGGACGGACAGACATGGCTATATCGACTTGTCTATTAATGCTGATCAAGAATATATATACTTTATAGGGTTGGAAATGATTCCTTCTCTATGTTACACACATTCACTTTTACCACAAATACAATATACCCTTTTCCGCTTCGAGTACGGGTATAAAATTGTGGTTTTGGCACCACAGGTCCGGTACCTGCGATGACAATATCCGGTGGTCCGGTGGGGAAATTGTTAAGAGATTAAATTTTTCCTCAGAGCTTAGATAGGTACAAAATGTTCCACAATATATACCCAAGTATGTTGGCACCAGCGGAATGTGCCCAGGTGTGCAAGTTATTTTATGGTGGTTTATTTTAATTTTTATTCACAACAGTAATTTTAAACGATTTTATGTAATTTTATTTTAAATAAAATTACAATGTTGGTGTATTTTATTTTATATCGGATTCGTATTAGCCCTTGAGGGTGTTTGTGGCAAGATTGTCCAAAAAACCGGAGTTCTCCAAGAGACTGAATTTACTTTATTTAAAAAATTAAGCAATTATTAGGCCACCATTTGTGGGCAGTGTTTCCAACAGAACGTCTACTCAGCGCATCGTGACCAATTTCCGCTGGTCATAAAGTGCGGTAATGTTGAAGATCGTATTTCTCCTCTGTCCAGCTATCAGCAGCCCATCCGCTATATCGGATATCGCCTGCCGTTGATCTGAAATGGGCTGACATTTGCAGACCTTTCAGCTGGTCTTGGGTCGTTTTCCCAGCTACAATGCAGCCCTCGTAAACATGTCTCCGTGTTATATGGCTTTTTCACACTGACGACCATCCACTATCTGGGATGGTCAGTAAGGTTTTGACGTTCCGAAATTGTTTCAGTCATTCCACAATTCATCTGGGATGTTCATATTTCGCACGTTTCTTGCAATATTATTTATTATTATTGTGGTAAAAGTGGATGTGTGTAACATAGAGAAGGAATAATTTCCGACCCCATAAAGTATATATATTATTGATCAGCATCAATAGCCGAGTCCATATAGCCGTGTCGTCCGTCCGTCCATCTGTCCGTCTTGTTGAGCGCCCAGTGCTCGAAGACAATAAACGCCAGAGCAACCAAATTTTGTTTCCAGACTGATGTGATATCTCACTCCTACAAGTGTATTTCAAAATGTCGCGGACCAACCAAATTTCTATCCAAACTCCTGTGATATCACTGTAATACAAATGTATTTAAAATTTCGCACCGCCCCCTTCCGCCACCACAAAGAACGAAAGTATTGTAGAAGATTTTCATCTCTCGAACAGATCAGACATTTATTGTTGCCAAAATAATGGAATTAATTTTCATTTACCTACCTTATCTCTCTCGCTCACACCTTCTACCTCGTGCAGTGTACGCTGAGAACGAAAGAATTATATTTATCAACTTAAGCTTATACCGACACCTATCTAAACCTTCTTCTTCACTAAAAATATACATCTATATTTCGGGCTTAACTTGGTTTGGTGCCTTTCTTCATTCTTAAGCAGCACATAGTCTCCGACTTTGCGATTTACAATTGATTCACTATTGATATGAAATGTATTTTTAACGTAATTGGCAATCTTTTAAAACCGGCGGAATTAGTTCCACCTTATATCGTAGAAATCGCAAGATAGTCCGGGATCTTACGATAAAGAAGCAAATAGTATCCTGGCGGGCTATTAAAGACCACTCCTTCTCGGACCGCAGGTCCGTGGAAACTGTTTTTTTATTTTGTTTCATTTTCCATACTGAGTCCGGTCCAATTCCTGAACTTCAGGCGACCAAAGTGAACTCGTTACTCGGACCACCTCGGCCACATTTTCCCTGAGTTCCCTCTAGCAAAGATATCTCTCGGTAAGCATTTACCGACACCGGCAATGTTCCGCTAGATAAACAGTGCCTCCCTAGTAAAGGCCTAAAGAAACTTGAATGACGGACTCCGAACATGGGGGAGCTTAGGATTCCTTACGGAGTTTAAAAGACGGTTGACAAAAAAACGAGAAAAAACGTACGGAGTCGCTTCGAACGCGACTCTACTTTTATACCCGTACTCAGTGATTTATGTGGAATTTTAAAATGTTTTATCAGTTTTTACATTTTACATTTTTTTGCTACATCTGTCATCGACATCTACATCTACATCAGTTCTCACAACAACACACGTACACTGCACGAGGCAGCATGTTTGAGCGTGAGTGTGTGTGTGAGAGAATCTGCTGCGACAATCAACCCCAATAAATGATTTAAGCAGCAAAAGGGCGAGGGGAAACACTGAACGGCGCGGTGTTTCCCGCTGCTGAAAATTCATTTGATCATTGTGGATACAATAATGATCCGATCTGAACCAAATTCGGGAATCTGGTAGATATGGTCATTTTCTACGATACTGCATTTTTTCGTTTTTCTCTATCTTCAAAATTGTGGATTTTCGTCTTTTGTGGAGGCGGAGGGGGCGGGGCGAAATTTTGAAATACACTTGTTCAGGTTTGGTATCACAGGAGTCTTGGCCAAAAGTTTGGTTGCTATAGCTCTTAAAGTTTCTGAGATCCAGGCGACACAAAATACAAAAAACCAAATCGACTCGATTTTGTGTGAGTGCGAAAGAGAGGGAGCGAAGTTTTTCGTATATTTTCCTCTGTTATGGCTATATTAATGATCCGATCCAATTCAGATTTGGGCCCCTGCTAGATAATGTATTTCTCTATGATTCTGCATTTTTCGTTCGTGCGCCCTTTTTGGGGGCGGAAGTGGGCGGGGCGAACTTTTGAAACACTTTTCTAGGAGTGAGATATCACATCAGTCTGGAAAAAAAATTTGATTGGTCTAGCTCTAATAGCCTTCGAGCAATGAGTGAAAAAACAAGACGGACGGACAGACGGACGGACAGACATGGCTATATCGACTCGGCTATTGATGCTGATCAAGAATATATATACTTTATGGAGTCGGAAACGCCTCCTTCTGTGTGTTACACACATCCACTTTTACCATTAAATACAATATACCCTTTTACTCTTCGAGTACGGGTATAAAAATAACTATCTGATGTGCTTTGTCTTCATCGCTTAGAGAAAAGCTGATTAGAGATACAAATATCTCAAAAAACTTATATACATGTACATATGTATGTACATATGTATGTATCCGGTGCATATTGGCCGGTTTTCTTTGCATAAAAAGTTTAAAAATTAAAAGCTTTTATTTTATATCGATACAAAAAGTTAGTTGGAAAATTGGTAATTTTCCCTACACATAATAATTTAAAATTGTGGTTCTAATGATTTAAAATATTATTTAATTCAAAAATCAAAAGCTTTGTATCATAATATGATTTTAAGATATAATAATTAGAAAATCAAAAGCTTTGATTTTTTAGATCGATAAAGAAATTGGTAGGAAAAATTGTCATTTTCGATACATTAGAATTTAAAATTTTAATTGCATTCTAATATGATTTTCAAAAACAATAATAATATTTCATTATGTTTTTTATTTAAAATGTTTCGAAATCTCACATATCTACATATATTGACCTAATTTTCAAGGTCCCCTCATTAAAAAAAAAATAAATCCCAAAATTTTTCCGAGATTTTTTGTGCACATGTTCTTTACACATTCCTTTACCTACGTTTAGCAACTTGAAAAAAAAGGGTCAAAATACGATTTTATATGGTATTTTATACCAGCAACAGCACTTTTTGTCCATATTTCGTAAGAGGTTGCCTTAGAAAAATCGATGTAGAAGTCGGTCGACTCAAAAGGCCACCTTAAGTTGTTTGTAAAGATATATAAAATGTAAAGAAATATAAAGAATTATGTCTAAAAGTATCTCGCGAAAATGTAGGGATATATTTTTGTAAAGTCGAGCTCATGTTGAAAAAAAGATTAGATTACTGAAATGCCTGGACTATTCTCTATTAGAAGCTCACTATTATTAATTTTATCCAAAGCGCTCAAAATTTTTTACTTGCCACTTGCCTGAGACCTCACTGTGCGTCGTGCTTTCCGTGTAAAGATTGTCGATGATTTCGAGGAAACCTTTGGCATGAAATTATCGCGAGTTATTCCACTTTAAGAGAATTTTCTTCTATTGATATTTTTCCAAGGACGAGTACAGGTAATAATTCTTTTGTTTTTTCCTAGAAGCCATCGAATTTTTCACGAAACGATCCCAACTCTCTTCTATTAATATAATTTGTAAATTATATCCGCAATTTGTTTGCTTTGTCTGTCCGTCTGTCCGTCCGTCTTGTTTTTTTCACTCATTGCTCGAAGGCTATTAGAGCTAGACCAATCAAATTTTTTCCAGACTGATGTGATATCTCACTCCTAGAAAAATGTTTCAAAATTTCACCCTGCCCACTTCCGCCCCCACAAAGGGCGCACATCTGTGGCGTCCACAATTTTAAAGATAACAGAAAACGAAAAATGCAGAATCATAGAGAAATACATTATCTAGCAGGGGCCCAAATCTGAATTGATCGGATCATTAATACAGCCACAATAGAGAAAAACATACAAAAAACTTCGCTCCCTCTCTTTCGCACTCACACAAAAAACGAGACGATTTGGTTTTTCGTACAAATGAACGCCTGGATCTCAGAGACTATGAGAGCTAGAGCAACCAAACTTTTTGCCAAGACTCCTGTGATACCAAACCTGAACAAGTGTATTTCAAAAATTTCGCCCCGCCCCCTTCCGCCCGCCCAAAAGACGAAAATCCACAATTTTGAAGATAGAAAAAAACCAAATGCAATATCGTAGAGAATGACCATATCTACCAGATTCCCGAATTTGGTTGAGATCGGATCATTATTGTAGCCACAATGATCAAATGAATTTTCAGTTGCGAGCTTCCCCACCCCCTTGCAGCATAAGTCATTTATGGGGATGATTGTCGCTGAAGATTCTCTCACACGCACACGCACGCTCAAACATGCTGCCTCGTGCGGTGTACGTGTGTTGTTGTGAGAACTGATGTGGATGATGTAGATGTCGATGACAGATGTAGCAAAAAATGTAAAATGTAAAAAATGATAAAAAATTTTAAAATTCCACTTAAGTCACATGTGTACTGACTGAGTACGGGTATAAAAGTAGAGTCGCGTTAGAAGCGACTCCGTACGTTCTTTCTCGTTGTTTTATGTTGCTGTTTGCAGGGGCACCTTTTGAAGGGGGACCCCAGGCAACTTGGGTTAGCAAAATTACACGAAATTCCATAAATGTCTTAAATTTAATAAGTCAACTTGTGCCAGTGTAACTTAAATGTTTACTGGAAACAACATTTACTTTTTTGATTTGATTTATGCTAGCACTGGGTTATTAATTTTAAAGCTATTTGCATGCTTCATTAACACAAAAATTAAAGTTGAGCTTTTTCTTCTGAATTTAATCACAATTTTTCCCGATTCCACAGATACAACCAATACTTTAATACATATCAATCCGATGCACAAGCGAAATCAGTTTTCTATTGATTTAATCTCTTTCGGATTCTAAAAACACATTACTGAGATGCATTGTAACTGGCTCTTGGTGCGTATAAAATTTTAAATTATCTCTCTATTATATAAAATAGTTTGTGGTTTTTTTGGGTCGCAGCTCGATATTTTATTTTTTGTGCCTTGTCTTACTTTTTCTTACTCTTATACTCCTTATTTCTCTTGAAATACTGGTATCGGTATAGATGGGATCAGCTCTCTGTCCACTACCTCAAGATTAGTTCCCATTCAAAAAGCTTTTAACCTTTTGAAAGCACTTTTTGGGTCCGCCACCTGCGCCACCGTTGCCTTTTGGTTGCCAGCATTTCCTTAAAATTGTTCGGGAATCAGGCTATCGACTCTGGCATTTACACATCTGCGTCTAATGCTGACGACTCTCTTCAATTCAAACATGCTCTCCACTACCTCGTCTTGGTTGTGTCCACTGGCTACACGTAAAGTGGATTGACCTCCCAGTGACCGACCAGCCAGACAGGGTTGAGTTCATATTTTTTTTGCGTTTGAGATAGAGATATCATGATTTGGTTGATTTTCATCGTGGGAAATATTTCCCAGGTTATTTAACCTAACATTTTATGCCAATCTGCAAGGCACAATCTTGCAAGCACACAACACGATTCGCGGAAAACGGCGGACCATCGCATTATATTTTTCAAGGATTCACCTCGGTGATGATAACCCAAACAAACAATGCAAACATATCCCTAGCATAGCACAAAAGAGTGGACTTAAATCTCTAAATTAATTCCTTGCAGATGAAGTATATACAAATAGATATTTTGGTGATCCTGATAAGCCTAAAACATGGAAATGGAAATTACCTAGGTGCACGTGGTCGCGAATATCCTTCGCAAAGAAACTCGAATAATAACGGAGTCAAAAGTGAAGATTCGTCAAACGTAGTTAATTCCGGCGGAGTGAGGGCGGTCGGGGAAGTTTTTGTACCAAAAACATTTTCTCTGAGTTCACAAGAGCCAACATGCGAGCAGCTTCGTGCGATGTGGATGTAAGTTAAATTAACAGAAACTTATACTCAGAAACTCGAAATTACCTAAATTTCACGAACATACAACAGATTTTCGAAAAGGCAATCTCGAGCTGCTGAAATAACAAATGAAATACCGACATATCGTGACCCGTTTACATATAATGTTTGGGATCCCCTTTATTCAAATTCACGAGTTCTGGGATCGTAAGTATTTATCTTAATTGTCAACACATCACAAAATTATATTTAATAAAATAAAAGATTTTTTAATTGGTACGCTGTTGTCATTTAGTTTTAATAGATTTATACAAAACTTAAATACTTCACGTTTCATTGAAATTTTCTTCAGTTTGTTAAACCAAAGACATAGTAACTTAAATGTGCAATATTAAAGTTTCTTTTTCCTGTTTTTGTCAAAAATTAGAATTCGGATGAGTGCAAGAGAACGAGCACGGTCCCCTGTGTTTGGTCGTGTTGTCAGCCGAGAACCAATTACGCCGCAACGCATGACCTTTGAGCAGCGTCAGCGATTTGTGGACTTCGGATCAAGTGGCAGTGGCAGTGGCAGCCCAATCCAAGCTCGGTTCTATGGGCCTGAAGGACGACAGCAAAATGCGGGCACACGTAGGTCAAGTAAAAATCGATATATGGGAGTTCCCAACGGTACGGGAGCTAGTTTGAACGGAAACCAAAACTCGGTTGCTGTACAGGGCAGCTTTCAGAAATTAAAGGAGCTCATATGGACGGAACGTGCTAAGGAGTTAACGCAGCAACGCCGAGATGAGGAGTTAGCTGCACGAGCAGCCGCGCTTAAAGAAATTGCTAACGGTCAAAAGTAAGTTCCCAAGACTTATTAGTGAATCGAACTTTTGCAACTAAGCAATATTTTTAATCAAATTAATTGTTCTAACAGCATTCAGTCTTCTTACAAGCCCCAACCCATTAGTCCCTCTGATTCTATTTTAATGGATGAAAATCGAAGTCCAGAAGGTGGCAGCTATCAATATAGCGACAATAATCGCATGTCAATTTTAAGCGGGCAAAACCTCGCAAACAACAAAAACAATAAAAATGAACATAGAAGTCGCGTACGAGCAACCACACGTCGGATTGGTAATTCTAACTTAGCTCTATACAATGGCAACGCTAGACAAGCCCATAAGGAAGCTGAAGGAAGTATGTTCTCTGGAAATTATGCTACAACTCAGTTAGGCCGCGGATCCCGCATCCAAATCCCTGCTACTGAGTTATTTTCAAGTGATTTACAAGATAGAGATCATTCTGTTATTGGAATTCCAAGGACATACCCAATTCGTCCATCCCACTTCAGAGAACGAAATCGGTCCTTACTAAAAGAGGTAAATTGATGATTCCACTACATTTACCAACTCCCAAATAGGTTTAAATTTAAAAATATTTTTAAAAATTTTGATTTTTTGTGGGGAATGTAAAAGTATATTTCTACATTACTTCTAATAAAACAAGAAGAAACGTGTTGAGTCGTCGTTACCGCGACACTATTTTTATACCCGTACACAGTCAGTTCCCATGTGACTTATGTGGGATTTTTAACATTTAATATTTTTTAGCTGCATCTGTCATCTACATCACTTTTCACAAAAACACGCATACACTGCAAGGGGCAGAGTGTGTGAGCGAGACAAAGAGGTGGGGGCTACCGGCTGAAAATTCATTTCCTCATTGTGGCTATAATAATGATTCGATCAAAACCAGGCAATCCGGTAGACATGATTATTCTCTACGACACTGCATTTTCCATTTTCTTCTACGAGTATCTTCAACATTGTGGACTTTTGTTTTTTGTGGGTTCGGAAGGTGGCGGGCCAAAAGTTAAAAATACACTTGTATTGAAGTGATATCACAGGAGATTAGATATAAAGTTCGGCTGCTTTAACTTTTATAGTCTCTGAGTACTAGGCGACAGAAAAGACAAAAATTCAAAGCAGACGTTGGAGTGTGAGAGAGAGCGAGAGGGAACGATGGTTTTCTTCACTGTGGCTAAAATAATGATACGATCTCATCCAGATTCGGGCTTCTTATAGATAAGGGTTTTCTTTATGATCCTGCGTTTTCCGTATTCTGCTATCTTTAAAATTGTAGACGCCATAGATATTCGGCGGAAGGGGGCGGGGCGAAATTTTGAAATACAGAAATACACTTGTAGCTGTGTGACATCTCATGAGTCTGGAAACAAACTTTGGTTGCTTTAGCTTTTATAGTGTCTGAGTATTAGGCGAAAAACAAAACTAACGGACGGACAGACAGACATAGACTCAGCTATTGACGCTGATCACTTTATGGGGTCGGAAACAACTCCTTCTCTGCGTTAAATACATCCACTTTTACCACAAATACAATATACGCTATTACTCTTCGAGTACGGGTATAAAAATTAAAAATATAAATTTAAACCACAGGGTTGTTGTTCGAATTAAATTAAACTTAGCTAACTTTATTTTTAAGCAAACACCCAACGAGCACTTTCAGCGTTTTATAAGAGGATTGATGGCATGGCCCTCGAAGGGGTCACCTACAGAACTACAAAAAGATCAAATATACTCCAATGGAAACCATTTTAGACAATTGGACTTACTCGGACTTCAGTCTAAGCGTAGTGATGTCAACTATTTAGCTGACTTAGTGAATGACAGTCAGTTAAATTTCCTAACGCAACAAATACCGAAAACTGAACAACTTGAAAACGAATTCTCCGAATACGTCAGTTATTAGTGCCAATAATTATACTGAAAATAACTTCAACAATTTCATTTCGAACTTAACTTAGTTACAAGCTTTGCTTTACTTATATACATATGTATATTGATTCTGCACATTATTTGAATATCTTTTATTTGTTTATATTTGATTAAAGTTCCTTGTGTTTCTTTAAACTAGAAAGAACAAAACAAAATACCTATCAGTATTCTTAAACATACATTTAACATAAAACATTTGTGTAATTGTAGCTTGTTATCAGTCTACATAAATATTATTAATTCACAATCCTAGACATTCCACCAACCAATTGATGTTAAATTTAAATTTACGTCAACAAACGAATCTTCAAATGTGCATTACTATGCATATCTAACTATGTATTTATCATCAAAAGTTTGCATTGAAAACTATAGTCAATTTGAGGAAAATTTTGAGATAAGCCAAAATCATTGATTTTTAACAATTGAGCGAATTTAAATTTCTTTGGTTTCCTATGTTCATACATTCATGTGTACATATGTATGTATGCACATATATACATACATATGTATTTGATTGATGTGCTTACATTTAAATGAATTAATGTACATACTATACGACCTATGTATCTTGTATACAATAATATAACATCGTTTGGAATTAACCAAATGCTTCCAACACAAAACAATCAAAACTCAAATAGCATAGTTATGAGTGTATGAAGTCAGAGTCCAGGGCTTATCATATCATCCAGTCAGTTGCTTATAATCATAAACATGTAATAAGCCAAAATAAAATAGAACATTAGGGACTCACACCGAAGTACCTACATACTATACATGAGGATTATACAAAAAAAAAAGTTTACTAATTAGTTGTGGAAAACATATCACGATATATAAAAACAAAAAAAAAAACTAGACAAACTTTTTGAAAATTATACGCACGTATGTATGTACTCAAATATGTATGTATGTATAAACAATATTTATATATGTATTCATGTGAGGGGATGCGTTGACTAAAAAAACTCACTACAATCAGCATTATAAAGTACCATTTGCAAGTATTGACAGGAAAAAAGAAGCATGATTATGCGAGGAAAAAAATATCTATCAGACAATTATTATAATTCTAAAATACTTATGTTTTTGAAACATGCATATATGTACATATGTATGTACATTAGGCTGAGTCAAATGGTTATCTCCTTAATTTGGTTATCTTGGGTTAGATAATAATGCTTATGTTTTTTTTTTTATTTCAAAAAAATTGTTTAGAGGTCTACCAACTACCTACTAAAAAATGTTTAAACTAAGAAAATTTGAAATATTTATGTTTTCTCCATTATTTTGAATCAGCAGTAAAATCTATTGCAATTATAGCAATCCATTAATATCGCGTCATCAATCAATCATTGGCAGCAAAAACCCGGAATAAGTTTTTGAGTAAAATTTAATTACAAATATTAACCTTAGCTGAGCTTCCTGATATTACCCATCCTTCGTTACTTTACATATTAACAGTAAATAAAAATACCTTATTATCAATATGAACTAGTTTATAAGTTTCAATTTGTTGAATAAAACCGACAAATTCATTTTTTGAAAAATGTATATTTAACAAAAGAAAATGTAATTTTCTTTTCGTGGTAGCAACTCCTAAACAACTAACCTAAAAATTTAAAAGAAAAAAATTGGTTGGTCAAATTTAGCATCAGCCTAATGTACATACTAAACATATGACAAATCACACTTATTTAACATATCGGACTTTACAAAAATATTCCCGTAATTGGAATATGGATATTATTCCAATCGATATTAAGCACATACATATACTACGTACATATGTACATATGTATGTACGTACATATATTTTGTACAATCACTTGTAAGGAAGATAAAACAAATACCAAAATTTCAAATTAATATATAAATATACGTTGTTCGGGTTGTGTTACCCAATTAATATTTGTTATGGTAAATAAATGCTTGTACATAACCACTTATACTCACCAAAAGAAATACCTAAGCAGGTCTTATACATACATGCTTTTATTGAAATTGACAATAAATTAAAATGTGAGTTCCGTGACAATAATGAAATCATTTTAACATGTACTATACATATAGAAAAATAAATATATTTTTGAATGTCAGCAATAAAATCCGTATTGCCCTTCAAAAAAAAGTTTAATTGTCTACGCATGGTTGCTGTTTTCAAAATCAAAATTAACCAAATCATTAAATGTGTACTTTAAGAACGTCTTAAGAAGTTAATTGTAAAATATACTGTACATTGAATAGTAAAGAATCTACAAATAAAAAAATATATGGTACGATGAATGCTTGGAACATTTTTTTTTTTAACTTACCCTTTTTACCCGTTGGTAAGTACTACTATTACCGTTGAAGAGCGAGTGGGAACGCACAGCACAAAACTTTACCTTTTAGGGCTTCCGCTCAATGTTTCGAGGTGGATTTCTAGCTACCTTTTTGGTTCTAAGTTTCAAAGAGTTATCTTCAAAAAATCGTTCCCGTCACCAGATTTGTGTGATTTGGGGTGACAAGGACATGGATAGCCCTAACTTGTTGAGCCGATTACGGTTCACGATTCCTATTACATCTACTAAAAACTTGAATACAGGATCTTATGCTCGAATTATAATTCCCTCTACCATATTATATACACTACTAATTCCCATCCCATCACTAATACTATCATACGTTTTATTATTATTAATATTATTTTTTGATAATTTTGCATTATTTTGTTTAGCTTTCTAGAATAGAATTTTTCTAGAATATAAGTTTAACACCACTTTTCTGCATGTTCGCCAATGGTTCGCTTACACACGTCGCACTTCATGCGGCAAACCCGCTCAGTCTTTTTTTCGGGAGAAGGGCTACGGCTGCGTCTCTGCATAAACACATCCTCATTTTATTTTTAGGAGTTTTGGAGTACAAAGTACCAGTTTTCAATATTATATCTGCTAAAATTTGCTGCATCTGTCATCTACATCTACAATGTACATAGATTGCACATTGCAAACGCTGCAGCGCTGGAAGGGGGAGTATTTTCTTGTATCTTCAAAATTGTGGACGCCACGGTGGGATAAGGGTGATGTGATAACAGTGTGATATCACATGAGTCTGGAAACAAAATTTTGCTCTAGCTCTTATAGCTTCTAAGAACTAGGCGACAGAGAAGGAACGCACGGACGGACGGACGGACAGATATTGCTATATCGACTCGGATATTGATCCTGATCAAGAATATATGTATGTACTTTATGGGGTCGGAAACGTTGCACATATCCACTTTGGCCACAAATCTAATATACCTTTTAACTCTGCGAGTACAGGTAAAACCAAATGATGAAAATCCAGGCACTCCGGGACCTTGACGAGACTTCCGCAAATACTAGAGAAGCCAGAAAAGCGAACTAGGACCTGCGAATATGGTCCGTATCTACAGTGATGGTTCAAAGTCTACTACGATGAGCCTTATCGACCGCATCAGTCACTACTTCAGGTTCAAAAACACCTGTCAATTTGAATTTTCCAAGAACGGTTGATTAGCCTCTTACTGGGGCTAATTAATTCGAAAATTTCAATGAAATATATAAAATGTGTTGTCGAATTTACTGAACGCGGAATGCCAGGACACAAATCGAACACAATCATTCCGCCGGCCTTACAATACAAATAATCGACGTAATTTGCCTTTTTTCATTTTTATTATTAAATAGAGCCGTTAATGTATTTATTACCGATTATAATTTTAAAGGTTTTACAAAAATATGTTCTCTTTTTATGTCAAGTGCACAAACAAGCACATGTATCATATAATTAATATACGTCTTTACCATTTTTCGAGGTGATAGTTCATTATTTAGTTAAAATAATTATAGTGAACTCCCACATTTTGTGTGCTTATATTACACGGCACGTATGTGGGTCGTGGAGAGCATTTCAGACAACTACGTTTTCGCGGTCTGTGCTTTGACTTGGATCCATGGCAGTGCATAGCGAATCGAAGCTCCTCGGCCATTTCTGAACAAAGCGATTGATTTTCCATGTGTAAATTTTTTTTCGAGTTCCAACAGAACTCGAAAATTGCCACAACTACTGCAAGTGCGAGACCACATAGAAGAACTACAAACACGCCACCTAAAAGGAAAATTTCGTCCCAATATAATTTGTAGGAGTAGGAGTCAATATTAAAGTAACATACCAATATTTTCTACTCCCAGTGCATTAGCTTTTGATTCTTTGCTTTTGTCATCTCTATTGCAAACGTCCCCAGTATTTTTCCACCATTTGTCATATAATATCTGAATTATTCCTTTCTCTTGCAATTCTAAAATGGCAAGTGAGATTTTATCTCTCCAAGGAGAGCCCTTGGGAGTCGCAATGCCGTAGCCTTTTGAATCAAGAAGCCCTCCTATTTGCGTCAGATTGCAGTCACGCTGAACAGCATAGTCCAGCATTGTAGATTCCATTAAAAATGCATAGTTTCCTTCCATTACACGTTTAATTCCATCTTCGTACGTCTTAACAAACACAGCTGCCTTTCGATTCTCCATATAACGCCACATTTTCTGATATATTCCAATTTTAGAGTCCTAAAACACAAAATTTGAATTACTTATTATAAAAATATCAATAACAGATTTGCATCCTAGAACTTAATTGTAAGTGGAATTGCTATGCAATTATTTTCGATTCAAATTTTCCAAATAATTAAACACATTATGTGTACCATTTTATACTAAAACATATTTCCATTCGTTTAATACGGCCAAAAAAAATGTTATCTATTTGTCATCTCATTCATATAGTTCGTCCATACCTCAAGTGAATATATGTACATACATATAGTATGTAGCAAGATACCATATCAACCGCTCAGCCAAAGTACTTTAAAGTCTTTATCATTAAACGTAAGCCACCATCTTCAGCTACTTAAATCTCGCGATCTTGTGGAAATTGCTTGTGCAAATTCAGAGATAATTATTTTATCTACCTACAAATTCAGGCAGTGACAAACCCTACATATAACGGTTATATAACCGGTTTAAATTTATTTATTTTTCTTTTACTTTAAAATTTGTGTTCCGACTTTTTTATGTTTTATATGATTATTTTAACACAGTAAATCTACATTATATTTTCTTAGTATGCAAGATAAAGATTTGAAATATTCACCCTGAAAAATGTCATTGTTGATCCACCTTCTAAGGTACCATATGAAATTTCTGTTTGATCTGCCAAATCTGAGGCACTTTCTATTGGTGAAATCATTCGCTCCACAGTCAAAAATGCAGCCAAGTTGGCCGTATATGAGGATATTATAATTAAGCAAAAAAAGAACCAGCATCCGCCGACGATTCTTGTAGATGTTGCCTGTGAGGAAAAAAGTTATTTTATAGGTACATATATATGTATGTATATCTAAAGACAAACGCATATTATTGTGTATTCCAATTTCCCCACTATCGTTTACTTTTTTGATTAATACCAATCAAGGTTATTTAAAACAAAACAAAAATAACAACTATTTCTTTTTATTTTGTAATTTATCTAACATAGCATACATCTGCGTACAAAAATGATAATATTCCATTTTCATTTTCATACGTTTAAATTGTATACATCTGAATTGATTCATTTTTAAATAGTAAAAATGAGAATACCATTTGACACGGATATCATTTTGTCACACCATAGACGGGCGCTCTAATCTGTTGATTTAATAACACAGCATTAGCACTAGTGCTAATTACTTTGGATTAATTGTAATTGATGGTTCTTATCTGTTTTGAAAAACCTTCTTGTCCTATTTGTGCGAAAACTAAGTTTGAGTTTAGCCCTGGATTGAAATACATAGTGGCGTGCTTATAAATTTTAACTGTCCTATTTCTTATCTAAGGCTAATCATTACTCGATTCTTGAGGAATTGTAATTTTGTACCATGTACAATATATGTACGAAGGCGCCTGATCGATTATTTGACTAAGCTAGAAATTGTACTATAATCCAGTTAATGAAGTACGACCACACTGTTTAATTTTGTAGAAATTTTGTGTGTTTTATGAGTATTTGTTTCGTACTATTTACAATGTACATACAATATGTGTATATGGGGAAACATGCACTAATTAAGTCACTAGATTCACAGATAAAAATATTATCCTGTGATTTAAAAATGAATTTAAAAATAATTTATGCATGGTACCTCATATGCACATTTACTTTAAAATATATCGTGGATCATACCCTAGGATATAAATCAGAACCTTGCTGCATAAGAGCGCCGATTGCAAACCAAAAACTATTTTTTAATGTAAAGTTGTTTTGAATGCTAACTAACTCCACTGTATTATCATCCGAAGCATCGTCATCAACATCATTCGATGGTGCGAAGGGAAGTTCATGTAGTCTTTTTTTCTTAATTTCGGTTTCATTTTCATTTTCAATGCAATTGTTTGTGTTATTTTGTTTTTGGTTGCCATCTAAAAATATGTATTGATCATTTTCTGACATGCCGCCTGTCAAGTCTGATAATTCCAATTGTTCATCTGTGTGATTTGCTTTTCGAATTTGATTTAAAACATGGTCACAGGCCATAGAGCAGGCCGGCTTAGGCCTGGAGGCCCATTCGATTGGGGATAAATGTGCGACTATCCAAATGCAGATTGACACAAAAATATATCCAAATGCTATATAGAACCATATTTCAATAGCAAGTGGATTCATAAACGAGAAAAACTTCGTTTGAGCTCGATCTGAAATCTGAAATACAACAAATTATTTATTAATTGTACTTGGTTAGAAACGTAACGAATCCATGGGGAAATAAGCACACAAATTTTATGCATGTGGACTTTTAAATAAACATAATTACATATGTATATGTATGTTGTATATGTGACTAAGTAATTTTACTTGATTTTTTTTTTTTAATTAATACCTTTGGGTTCAGTCCTGATCCTTGTCGTAAAAATGTTCCGGTTATAAACCAAAAACTGTTTGATATGGAAAACTGATTTTCCACAATATCCGTTTCCTTGTAACATGGATGGGGGTTTTTCCACTCATATGGCGAAAATCGAGCCATCACAAATAGTGCGAAGGATACTAATATATAAGCAGCTAGCACATAAAGCCATATCTCGATTGCCAATGGGTTCATAAAGGAAAACAGCCGGGTAGGTTGACTTGTCGGCACCTATTAAATTTGGCCATATATATGAAGTGAATATACGGCAATGTTAAGAACTAGACATGAATTATTAACTACATCTATATAGTATATGTATGTTAATATACACTACCGCAATGATAACAACATTTACCTTAAATAGAATTCCTATGCCCAAGTTCATAAAAGGTTTTGTAAAGTCAATAACACTTTCCCTCGCATAGTTAATTGTCATTGACGCTACAGCTAGATCAGCACGCTGAAAATAAAAATACTTTTTAGATTTAAAAATAATTTAACCTATCTGTTATACTCGCCCTTTCCATTAACTCCTGAACAATTCCATTCCATGAATTGGTCTCCGGTATATAAACCCCATACATATTATCGGGAACTAACTCAATTTTGTATTGAAATCCAACTTGTTGAGCAATCGCTTTAAGAAGATCGATACAAAAGCCTTCAAACTTAACATTTCCTGTAAGATTTGTATCCTCCTTTACCATAACATATGGTCGCTCCTAAAATATATGAAAATACATACATACATATGTACATACACATATTTCTTAGCACGTTTTTGGCAAGGCAAACAAACCTCTCTTGTCATCACTACTAGAGTTATATTTGCGACATTAGAGTCGTAAAATGCTGTTGGATCGGATATATTAACTCCCATATCTGGTTCCCAGTAGCCAACCTTTTGAATTTTTTCATGCTTCAATTTTAAAATGTCAATTTTAAATTTGTTTCGACGACCTTCCACAAAGTTGACATTACCCGTCAGCCCATCTATTGCAGCCTGAAACAAATTAACAGAATAGCCTTTAAAAAAATGCAGTTTATACTAAAGCATATAGGACCTATTATTTGTATAAATAATAAATAAAAATGTATAAAAATGTCTACAGCTTTCGTCCCCTTGTCCTAAAAACAAGCCTTTGAAAGAAAAAAAATTATTTGTTTCTGAATAAAATCTATTAAAACTTTGTTCGTAGTCTTTTACGCTGTTGTATCTAAAGTCTTCTAAATCATCACGTTTCCATATCCTGTTCAGATTTTTGGTTACAAACGTAATTGTATACATATCTACATATGTATATTAATTAGATAAACAAATAATGATACCCTTCTTTTTAAGAATCCTATTGTAAAATGAATATTGGGCTTACTGAATTTATATAGTTATACAATGAAAGACCATCATCCCAGGTTTCGTCGGAGGTGCAAGACAAGTTTTTAACTGATATTTTTGGGCTACCATCATCTAAATAAAGAAAGTGTAATCCAGTTGCAAATGCATAAACCGAATCGAACATCAGCGCAGACTCAGTCTGAAAGAATTCAAATTTTACTTTTGTACAAAGATTTAAACGAGCCTTCTTCATATTTAACCTGTATATATGGTGCTCCGTTAATCATGTCCAATCCATTGTGTTGTAGCTTTTGCATATGATCAATAACTTCCAAATATCGTTTGCTACCGACATCAACTAACCGAAACGCCGTAATATTTACGCTGTTGTATCTAAAGTCTTCTAAATCATACGTTTCCAAATCCTGTTCAGATTTATTGTTTTTTCATATTGTATATGTTGATACGAGAATATCTACTTATATTAATCAAAACTTACAAACGTTGTAAACATATAGTGATATCGGTGGTCATTCATTTGCAATTGTAGTATCTGAAATGTTTTCATAAGTATTTAAATGACAGAAAATACGAGAGACATACATATGTACATATGTATTGAAATTAGATTTCTGTTCTTTCATTCATATACACATATGTATGTACATGTACATACATTCATATGTATATATGTACATACATTAATATTGTATTTAAAGTCTTTAAAAACTGACGGACGGCTGTAACAACATATGTAATAATGCCTTACAAATTAAAAAAATATTTGTGAGTGCCTAATGTGCTATGCACAAAATTTACGTACATATGTATGTATGTACATGTACATACACTATATATGTATATACATATGTATATTATCAAAAATATTTTTCGTACGGATCTAAAAAATTTTTTTATGTTCGATGGACTGGTGTCAACTATTATTTTGTAGATTTCCTTTTGACGAATTGCGCGTAATACTCCGCGGTAGGACTCCGGACTAGCTTGCCTTATATACATTTCGGTTTTCATCTCATTCGAGGAGTGCATTAAATTAAAAAGACCTAAATACAAATACAAAAAAAGTCTAAGTTAAACTGTAGGACTTAAATATAATGTTAATTACCATAATCTTCTTCGTATATAATGGCAACTTTTGTCCAATTTAGGTACACCATCAAGTCCCTATATGCTAATGTTAGAACATTGTGGGATGGATATAAATTGACGGAAAACTCTTTGGAATTAATTTCAAGGTCAATCCGAACTTCTATGTGGGGAATGTCATACGCCTCGCATATAGATTGTACATGACCAGCAAGCAGTGGGTCTGTTGGACCAAATATCGCTTGAACTCCAGCCTCCAACTGTCGGCAAACCTTTTTTGTTGTCCGAAAAGAGTCGTCACGCGGAACATATTCAATGTCGTATATAAGTTGCGTATTGGGTAATAGAGACTTTTCTCTATTGATGCGGTATATTGCGTATTTAAATGCAGATTCGATACTACTCTCCCGCTCAT
This sequence comes from Drosophila bifasciata, assembly GCA_009664405.1. Classification (NCBI taxonomy): domain Eukaryota; kingdom Metazoa; phylum Arthropoda; class Insecta; order Diptera; family Drosophilidae; genus Drosophila; species Drosophila bifasciata. Next base: position 1,242,850 of record CM019045.1, read on the forward strand.
CTTCTGTAAAAATTGCACCTTTGACAATGCCGATAGCATGAACATTACTTAATTGTTTCACGACAGTGTCATAAATGTTGGGAGTAACTTACCTACTCGAATTACTGGTGGTAGAGCATTGGCAATGAAAACCATTGATAATAATATATATACAAAACATACTCTGTTAAAGGTACTGACGTCGATTCTCCTTTCGTTAATTAATATTTCCCGTTTGTATGGTAGTCGAACCTTACAAAAGCAATCAAACATTATTTGCATATTGTGCCTTACATTGCATGCATAACATGAATCTGATCCACATGGAAATGGAAGTAAAACAGAATGTAATTACAAATGTATTATTTGGCTTTCTATATTACCATCATTCGAATCGGTTAATTTGGTTTTTGGTATTGTTTCTTAATCATTTAAAATATTATTGATTTCACGTAAATACACACGATTTATCAGGAAAAATACATACACAAGACAATTTTTGGACAAAAGCTCGGTGTTTTCATCCCCATCGCAATTAGTGTGGCTTCCGCACTATTTCATGTCTTCGGCGCGTGCGTCGAATTTGAAACGTCTGCTGGTCCACACATCACTGCATCCCTGCATCCCCTGGCACATGTTCGCCCCTGGCCATTTTGTTCGCAATCCTATTTACGAAAGAAGTTAAAGATCATTCTACATTCAATATACATAGATGCTATTATCACCCGAAAATATCACACATTTGAACTTCGCGCCTACAGAGATACCTGTACACGAAGAGTAAAAGAGTATATTGTATTTGTGGTAAAGATAGATGTGTGTCAAGCAGAGAAGGAAACTTTTCCGACCACATATGTACATATGTATGTATATTCTTGATCGGCTTCAATAGCCGAGTCGATATAGCCATGTCTATCTGTCCGTCCGTCTTGTTTGTAGCCTAGTTCTCAGAGAATACTATAAAGGTTAGAGCAACCAAAGATTGACTCATACGATATCACACTGCTACAATTGTATTTACAAGTTTCGTACCGCCACCCTTCTGACCCCTTTAAGGACGAAAATCTGTGGTGTCCATAATAATAGAGAATCATAATGCAGAGGCCAGAATCATAAAGAAAGCCCTATTCTATCAGAGGCCCGAATCTGAATCAGGTCATATCATTATTATAGCCTCAAGTAAAAAAACCATTTGGAGAGTCATCGTTCCCTTTTGCTCTCTCTCACACTCCACCGCGTTTCCCCGCGTCCACACAAAAGAAGCAAGTCCACAATCTTGAAGATAACAGAAATCGGAATATGCCATATCGTTGAGAATGACGATACCAGATCAGATAATAATTATATCCAGAATGATGAAATTATTGTTAAGTTGCTAGCCTCTTTCCTTCATCGCTACTCATTCTCTCTCTTGCTCACACACTCTGCATTTCTTGTTCAGTGTACGATCTCTGGCGAGAAACGCGCTACAACGACGTTTTTTTTTAAGAAATACAAATACTTTTAAAAGGAAACCTATTCAGCAAGCTCGCCCAAACGCTTGACCACTGCATTGATTCTTAGAGCAAAAATTACAAATTTAAGACGTAGCAGAAATTAAACAAGAATTTAGCGCCATAATAGCACTAAGTTCTACTTATGCGCCAACAAAATATATTAAGGGGGTAAGCAATGCTAAAGTTTACAAAGACTGGGCAGGGTCCACCAGAGAGAAAAAGTGGAGAAAAATTTTATGAAGCGACGAAACTAAAATAAATTTATTTGGGAATGATTGTAAAAGGAGTGAATGACCCTCTAAAGGGATTGAGTTTGATCCAGGTTTCACCAAAAAACTTTTAAACATAGAGTGAGCAATATAATGATATAGGGCTGCTTCTCCTGGTACGGCGTATGTCCATATTGCAGAGTTCTATGTTACCTTATACTAAAGAAATAACGTCATTACGTTGGGTTTTTCAGCAAAAGAACGATCCAAAGCCCACATCAAGGCTTATGACCTACTTTGTTGAGGACCAATTAATGGAAGTTTAATGGTGGCCTAGTCAGTATCCTGAATTAAATCCATTCAAAAACTTGTGGGGGGAGATTTATAAAAAGAAATAAGCAAAGTTTTTATTTCAAAATAAGAAAAAACTATGAAAGTGCGTCCAAATATGTTGGCATGAGACACAGATAAAAAAATCATATAACTCCGCAACACGTGCACCAAATTATATGCGGTTTTTTAAATGATAGCCAGATAATGTGGCATAGGTTCCTCAAGAATGAAGGAAGTATGTATGTATGTATATAGAAACTGCTGCTGATGAAATTAATTCGTGTTAGAAAACATTTGTGGCACTCTGTGAAAACACTTATATTGACTACAAATGTACGTGTTCAATTGCAAAACGATGCTTCCAGCAGATTTGTTTTCCAGACAACTATTAGGCCGTTAATGTAAGGAATACTTCGAAGGAATACTTGATTCAGAGTGTGTTTCCAAATCCATACTATAAATTTGTAGAAATTTCTCATTCTGTGACAAAACATTTTATGATAAATCTTGTTTTTTATAACTTTATGTGTGAAAAATTGTTTTCTGAAATATTGAAATTTGTGTAAGTATAATTGTTGCTTTTGAAAATGTGTGTTTAAACCAACCATTGTGGTTTTTAAAGTTAAATGTCGAGGCGATAACATTTGGGCCGGCGAACGCGAAATGCGTCGCGAGCTATGGCTTCGAGGAGCCATGAAAGTAGCCAAGATATTACAAATGAAAATAATCGTCTACTCACAGAAAGGTTCAGTTCAAATCAAAGGAATTATAATTGGTCCAATGAACGACCGTTGTCGCCATTGTCAGGTATATACATTTAAAGGTGAAGCAGATGGGATGTGCTTTGAGCACATTACTTAATGGATGTCAATCCATTAGACCTGAGTCTAATCATTTTTTGAACAATATAAAAAAGTAAAATTCGTTTTTTCAAATGACATCTTTCGGCGCCACAAATATCATAAGGGACAACATTCAAGGTAATTAAATATTTTGTTTATGCGAACGTTTTTTCTCATTCTTTCTATATTTTATTCAGATTCAAGGTCAAATATACCATCGAGCTGGCTCTTTGTTACCTTTCGACAACGCAGACCTCCAATTTTTGCAATTATATTTTATCGGGAACGCGAAGACGAAGCTGATCGTCGGTGTGGCATTATTACCAACACGCGGAGAAAATTTTTTTTCGATTTTCAAGATATGTTCCATGAGCGCAACGAATTGGTTCAGTTATTCAAAACGTCGCTTGATCTAATGCCAACTGACGATCATAAAATTGTTGTTCGAGCATTGTACAAATGAGCAACTTGACCGTGTATCCTAGACCCAGATGGCTATAATTTCAACATTAATATGAAAATGATAAATCCAGTAAACGGTAAATTGATGAAATTTTTATGATTGATTTCTGTTTTAATTGAAATTTAATTGAATTCAATTCAATTTTTGGTCGAAAAGGAACAAAGAAAGTTAGTACAGGCTGTAGATACGGTATAATCAAGACAACCACATATTGAGGTGTACAGCATTTTTCCACCAGTATATTGTTGACATTTTCTTCGATTCAACCAAGCCAAATTACGTTCCGGAGAGTATGTTCATTTGCGTGATGCTATTAACAACGATAATAATGCACAAAACGTTGGAACTATGATAATAACTATGAGTAAGCGCATGATGCGATGTTCGCCGGTCGACCAGGTGTAATCCGCAATGGGAAGAAATCTCGGAATTATTGTTTGTTGGCCAAACATCGAAAGATCGCCATGATATTTTAGCATGTGTTTTAATGGATTTAATTTTCAAACACGGTGCATTTCAATGTTGGATGTATTCAATTAAAAGTCAGAAATGGGGCTGGTTGAATTGGCTGTTTGAAAAAATAAGGCCTTACTGCGACTCAACGTTCCCTCTCGTTTATAAATAATTTTGTTTAGCCCAAAATCAAAACACATCTTCTTTGGGACATTAAAATGCAATGACTGATCCATTAAGTGGCCGGTGCGACACCAAACCGAAGCCTCCCGCCCAACCAACCGAGGGGCGCTGCCGCATGACGAGCGACACATGTAACCGAACCGATCGCGGACATGCAGGAAAGAGAGGTGTTCGACTTATATTCAGGTTCAACTCGGTAACTATGAAAGTTAAATGTCGGCCCAGCGGCCGGCTCCTAATCCAGGAGCCTTGAGTGGTAGGAGACAGCTTCTGTGGATTGACGACGAAGGACTACAAGCTGATTGCAGCCCAAACATAAGTTCAAAGTCGAGCCTGCATTCTGGCAAATAAGCACCTAAATATCTTTCTGCTCCACCAATATAGCCATAGCTACAATACGGTGGCTAGGCTAAAACTGCAAGCGACTGACCTAAGACTGGTGTCGTCCTAGATGGCTCATGAAGAATCCTCCTAGTGACTTCGATCGCAAAATAGCCAGCGAAAGCGAGAGGTCAGATACAGGCCTCATAATAGGCTGAAATACCAACGCTTACCACACCAAAGGAGGAAGCTCGTTCACAAATGTATGGGGTACGTCACTTTTTAGTTTCACCTTAACTTTAGTGTGTTACTATGCATTAGGTATTGTGTCGCTGTTACCGCGACACTACTTTTTACCCGTACTCAGTCTGTACACATGTGAATTATGTGGAATTTTCAAATGTTGTATCAGTTTTTACATTTGTTTGCTGCATCTGTCATCTACATATAGATCAGTTCTGTGAGCAGTGTGTCAGTGTGAGAGAATCAGTAGCGGCTATCAACCCTAAAAAAATGTATATTTTGTTTTGGAGGTTGCGGTGGTTGCGTGGGCTCGCTGCTGAAAATTCATTTCATCATTGTGGCTATAATAATGATCCGATCTGGACCAGATTCGGGAATATAGATATGACCATTCTCTACGATACTGAATTTAGTGTTTTTTCCTATCTTAAAAATTGTGGATTTTCGTCTTTTGGGGGGGCGGGAAGTGGCGTGGAAAAATTCTGAAATAAACTTGCATTGAAGCGATATCACAGGAGTCTGGAAAAGTTTGGTTGCTCTAGCTCTTTAGTCTCTGAGATCGAGGCGCTCATTTGTACGAAAAACCAAATCGACTCGTTTTTGTGTGAGTGTGAAAGATCTAATGATCCGATATGATCCGATATGATCCGACTAATGATCCGATATTATTCAGATTTGGGCCTCTGATAGATATGGTCTGTCTCCCTGATTCTGCATTTTTATACCCGTACTCGAAGAGTAAAAGGGTATATTGTATTTGTGGTAAAGGTGGATCTGTGTAACAAAGAGAAGGAATAATTTCCGACCCTATAAAGTATATATGTTCTTAATCAGCATCAATAGCCGAGTCGATATAGCCATGTCTGTCCGTCCGTCCGTCTTGTTTGTCGCCCATTGCTCGGAGGCTATAAGAGCTAGAGCAACCAAATTTTTTTTCCAGGGTTATGTGATATCTCACTCCTAGCAAAGTGTTTTAAAATTTCGCCCCGCCCACTCCCGCCCCCAAAAAGGGCGCACATCTGTGGCGTCCACAATTTTTAAGATAGCAGAAAAAGAAAAATTTTGAATCATAGAATCTATCAGAAGCCCAAATCTGAATCGGACAGGATCATTAATATACCCACAATAGAGAAAAACATACGAAAAAACTTCGCTCCCTTTTTTTTGCACTCACACAAAAACGAGTCGATTTGGGTTTTTGTACAAATGAACGCCTGGATCTCAGAGACTATAAGAGCTAAAGCAACCAAACTTTCTGTCAAGACTCCGGTGATACCGAGCCTGCACAAGTGTATTTCAAAATTTCGCCCCGCCACCTTCCGCCCAACACACAATGGACAGACGGACGGAGGTTTTACTCTTCGAGTACGGGTATAAAAAGAAACCACCCGCGCTACATCCTATGGCTATACGGTCTTGACTTTGCAGAAGAAGAAAGGGCAGGAATAGGAGAAAGACGTCTGTGAGTCAGACCAATAGATATCACTTATAACAGCAATATAGTTCCTACACAGAAACCTCTTTTCAAAATAATCATTCCTCGAAGAGAAGACTGGCTCGAGAGACCACCTAGTTAAAACGAGAAAGAACTTACAGAGTCTCTGTGAACGCGACTCTACTTTTATACCCGTACTCAGTCAGTACACATGTGATTTATGTGGAATTTTCAAATGTCTTGTTTGTCGCTCATTGCTCGCCCCGCCCCTTTCCGCCTCCATAAAGGGCGCACATCTGTGGCGTCGACAATTTTGAATATAGCAGAAAACGAAAAATGCAGATTCATTCCATATCTATCAGAGGCCGAAACCTGAATCGGATCGGATCATTAGTATAGCCACAATAGAGAAAACAATTCGAAAGTCATCGTTCCCTCTCGCTCTCTCCCACACAAAAACGAGTCGATTTGGGGTTTCGTATTTTGTGTCGCCTGAATCTCAGAGACTATAAGAGCTAGAGCAATCAAACATTCTGTCCAGACTCCTGAGATACCAAACCAAGACAAGTGTATTTCAAAATTTCGACACGCTCCCTTCCGCCCCCTCAAATAATGAAAGTCAACAATTTTGAAGATTGCCAAATCTGGATGAGATCGGATCATTATTGTATTATGTTGTGATGACATTAATTTTCAGCAGCTAGCCGCCAACCTTTCAGCCATGCAGTATTGTTGTGAGAAGTGATGTAGATGTAGATGACAGATGCAGAAAAAAAAGTAAGAAAATGTAAAAAAAAATGATAAAGTATTTTAAAATTCCACATATGTACAGACATATGTATGTATGTATGTAAATCACATGTGTACTGACGGGTATAAGAGTAGTGTCGCTTTAACAGCAACACAACACGTCCCTTCTCGGGGGCCCCGAGGCCCCCTGACAGTAAAGGTATAAAAGACGAGCTGGCCAGGACTAGTACTACCAATCCCCCTTATCCAAGAAAATGGCCACTTGCAAACTCTTAATAAAGAACCTTTAAGCTACTAATAGACAATATATGTCAATCAGCGCCACAATGTCATACAACTTGGCAAACATGGTCCCATATCAGAAAGAAGCGCACCCATGCATACAGTCTTGGTGTCCCATATAAGAACTTCTGTCGTAGTAGCAGAGATGAGGACGAGGAAGAAACGGTGAAATACCTGTTTTGCTTCTGTCCAGCTTTCAGTACAAGAATGCAATCCCAGATGGATCGCAAACTTTACAAGCAAATCTGGATGTGTTAACTGTTGGCATAGTGTCTTACAAGGGGAAGAAAAAATTATCCCAACGGGTCGAAACCGGCCAAACTAATCAACTAACCTACATATAATGTGGGTCGTACAATATTGAATGACCATATTGAAAAAATTGATATAAATCTTTCTGCCCTGACTAGTACCTGTTAAAAGCTTTCTTTTCTAATGAACCTATAACGGTTTTTTGAAAAATACTGGCTTCAAGAATGTACATACATATGTATAGTATGTATGCGTTTTCATCAGACTGCAGCAAAAGCGAAGTTGCGCTTACCTAGCTAGTATCTATGTACATATGTATGTTTGTATGTACATATTTATATTCTGAGGGACTGGACACGACATTAGTTGATGTTTGACTACCGAGCGAAGATGAGCGAAAATGTAAAAGTTGTAGTGCGGTGTCGCCCTATGAACCGAAAAGAAAATGAAAGTAAATGTGAAGTAAGTTGAGTTCAATAATAAAAATTTTAACAACTTATTTTTGTTAATTTCATACGTATAATTATTATGGATTTATTTATTGAAAATAATTACTTAGATTACTAACGTTTTAGAACTTATGCATGTAAATATAAACATATAGTATACCTAAATTGAAAAAAAGTTATTGTTGTAAAATACAAAATACACCAAAAAAGTAACAGCTGTTCAAATATAATAGTAAAGCAACCATAGATAGTTGAAAATCAATATATGTACATATTATATACACATACATACATATGTATTGACAAATTGGTTTCCGACTGACTGACTCATCAACTCAACTCATACTCAACAGATTAACAAAAACTCGTATTTAACATTAACCTTTTTTCAAAGCCTAATAGTAAAGAACAAAGAAAATATTTAAAATGGCTCTGTTGCTTTACAAAACAAAAACAACGGTTCAACTTATTTTCTATGAAACAATGCTTCTTCAGCCTGTTTCGACGTCAAAATGGTTTTGATTTTCTCTATCGACAAAGTTGCGATATGAGCAATTGTTTCTTAGACATTTGCGACAACTTTGATGGCATTTGATTCGCTTTAAAACACTCATCCCAATTGCTGGTATGTTTCGGACTCTAAACCTGTAACGATGTTAGAAACGTGGCTTGGATAGCCGTGGACGTACATATAATATTTAATCACAATTTTTTCGCATTAATTGACGAGGTCCTTTTTTTGGGCGAATGCAAAATTATGCTGTATCTCACGAGAAAAATTGTTCTTGTCGGGCAAATGTGTGTGTAACATTGAATAAATGTATCTTTGTCACTTTAAAGGAAGTAGGACGAGTTAATTGCAAACAAATGAATTTATAAATATATTTTTAATTTTTTTTAACTTGTACCACTTTTGTTTTCTACAGAACATTGTTGAAATTACTGAATACGCAGTATCTGTGCTTAATCCGTCGGCACGTAATAGTCAAAAAAAAATGTTTACATTCGATAGCGTGTACGACATGATTTCAAAAACTGAAGTTATTTATAACGAAATGTGCTATTCTTTAGTGGAGAGCACGTTAGATGGCTACAATGGCACTATATTTGCTTATGGCCAAACTGGCTGTGGTAAAACACATACGATGCAGGTAACGGAATTTGTTTTTTTTTTGTGTTGAGTAATACTAATCGAACTCTTAAAAAGGGCGATGATAACGTTAAAGACGGTTTTAATTGCGGAATAATACCCAGATGCTTTGAACATATTTTCGAAACAATATCTATGGCCACTAATATTAGATATTTGGCTTTAGTAAGTTATTTGGAAATTTACAATGAAAATATCAGAGATCTGTTGTCTGATTCTACGGGTATTATAAATCATCCACTCAAAGAAACGCCAGGCGTGGGAGTGACAGTGCCAACGTTAACTACACAACCTGTTATCAATGCAAAGCAATGCTATGATTGGCTAAAATTAGGGAACAGAAACCGTGTTACAGCTACTACTCTAATGAATGAACAAAGCTCCCGCTCACACACAATATTTACAATAAGTTTGGAGCAATTTCAAGGACCTTCTTCCCCATCAGTATCAAGCCTTGCATCGGGCGATATTATGGGAGGAATTCGGAGAGGAAAATTAAACTTGGTCGATTTAGCAGGATCTGAAAGACAGCGAAAGACTGGAGCCCAGGGTGAGCGATTTAAAGAAGCTACAAAGATTAATTTATCGCTTTCTGCTTTGGGAAACGTTATTTCATCATTGGTCGATAGTAAATCGAAGCATGTACCATATAGGGATTCAAAACTTACACGTCTGCTACAGGTAAATACACATATACAAATTTACAAAACATTAAGAATGTACTTTTTATTATTACATAATATATATAATATATACATGTTTATATATATAAATATATAGGACTCTTTAGGAGGCAATACAAAAACTCTCATGATATCATGTATTTCACCAGCAGACTCAAACTACGACGAGACTTTATCCACACTGCGTTACGCTAGCAGGGCAAAGAATATTTCAAATAAACCAAAAATTAACGAAGATCCAAAAGATGCTCAGCTTCGTCAGTATCAAAGTGAAATTTTACATTTAAAAAGAATGCTCGAAGAATCCGAACAAAAAATATTCCGTAGAAAAGACGAAGATAACAAAATAATACAATTTTCTTATACAAATTCTGATTTGCACAGTCCAAAAGCAGACGTTGACATTGCCAATATATCTTTCCCGACACCAAAACCTGAAATAGCCTGCCAATCTGAGCTAAATAAATCAAGCGATGAGCTGCAACTACAAGCACGAAGTCGTATCGATTTTATTAAACGCACTTTGATCGGAGGTGAACGTGCTAATGACTTGCAGCTTAGGGAAAGGCATAGAGTACGAAAAATAGCAGCACAACGCCATTTAAGCGCCATCGCGAACGCATTAAGTAGAGTCGAAAGCGACGATCGAGACCTTTTGCAAGGTCACTATGCCAGTATTACACAGGAAATAAACATCAAAAATGAGCATATAAGAATCTGCAGACAAAAAATTAAAATGCTTGAAAGGGAAGTTGCTGATTTAAACTCCGAGTTTCAGCTAGATCGAGAGGACTACTTGGATGAAATTCGAAATCTCGGACGAAATTTAAAATTCTTTCAACAACTTTTTAATAAAGTTCAGCCAATTATTCGAAGAAACGGAAAAAATTGGTAATAGCACGTTTTTTTTTATACAATAACATAAGTTAATTTTCTACTAGGTGTCCCACCGTTATTCTACAAAACTCTGTTTGGAATGATGATCTTAAAGTTTGGAGGTTTCCTGACATTGATACGTTAAAGCTGCCACCGCCTCATATGATCCCTAATTTTCAGCGAATCAATAGCTCAGGAACAAATGGTATAAAAAGTTCAAACTATATTAAAAAAAACCCCAATATATATAGTGTGGAGAGGGAAGCTGATGAAAAAGTAAATATGTTCAAAGTGCTATGTTTTATGCACACATATATTTCTTATAGTACTGTATACACATTATATGTACACAAAAACTTTCATATTGCTTGTTAGCAGCTTCTTGTCCATATCAAACAGAATTTTATTGTTTTAAAACGAGAGACATCTAAATAATACTATATGTATTTCGATGCTTGATCAGCATGAAAAAGCGAGGCATGTAAAACATGTGCATTTATGCATGCCGACCACTGCATTGTACACTCCGACCACTCCGTCAGTGGAGCAGTTGATTTCGTTTTCTACTCCCAGGGAGCAGTCGTAGAGTCCCCACCCAACCCCGTAGCTATCCCCACCGGACCACCGGATATTGTCATCGCAGGTACCGGACCTGTGGTGCCAAAACCACAATTTTTATACCCGTACTCGAAGCGGAAAAGGGTATATTGTATTTGTGGTAAAAGTGAATGTGTGTAACATAGAGAAGGAATCATTTCCAACCCTATAAAGTATATATATTCTTGATCAGCATTAATAGACAAGTCGATATAGCCATGTCTGTCCGTCCGTCTGTCCGTCCGTCCGTCCGTCCGTCCGTCCGTCTTGTTTATCGCCCATTGCTCGAAGGCTATAATAGCTAGAGCAACCAAATTTTATTTCCAGACTGATGTGATATCTCATTCTAAGAAAAGTGTTTCAAAATATCGCCCCGCCCACTTCCGCTCCCACAAAGAGAGCACATCTGTGGCGTCCACAATTTTGAAAATAACAGAAAACGAGAAATGCAGAATCATAGAGAAAGACCATATATATCAGGGGAATCGGATCGGATCATTATTATAGCCACAATAGAGAAAACCATATAGAAAAACATCATTCCCTCTCGCTCGCACTCACACAAAAACGAGTCGATTTGGTTTTTCGTATTTTGTGTCGCATGGAGCTATAAGAGCTAGAGCAACCAAATTTGTTGTCCAGACTCCTGTGATACCAAACCAAGACAAATGTATTTCAAAATTTCGCCACGCCGCCTTTCGCTTCTGCCGTGCAGTGTTGTTGTGTGAAGTGATGTAGAAGACAGATGCAGAAAAATAAGTAAAATGTAAGATATAGAAAATGATAAAATACTTTAAAATTTCACATAAATCACATGTGTACTGACTGAGTACGGGTATAAAAGTAGAGTCGCGTTAACAGCGACTCCATACGTTCTTTCTCGTTTTCTATCGGCTTTGCCCTTAGCTTCACATCTAATGATGTGACTGGTTTTATCCAACGCAAAATTACATCCGATTGCTTATAGGTGGAGAAGTTAAATTTCTTATATACTAGGGAGATATCGGGATGCCAGCATTTAGTTGCGAAAGAGTACAATTCTAAGAAGAAGAATAGGCCCCATAACTCTCCCCAGTAATCAGGCGAGTTCTCCACCCTTATCTTCCCGTTCTATTTCCACCCATCCAAAAACTAGCTTCCTCTCTTTTATTACTTACCAGAATGCTAGACGCTTACGTAGTAAGCTCAGCAATCTTTATCTGGAAAGTTGTATACTTTTGTCCCATATTATTGTGTTAACTGAAACCTGGTAAAATCCGGACATCCTTAGCTCCGATGTTTTGGCAGGTCAGTACACAATCTTTAGAAATGCCTGTTCGTCTTGACGTGGAGGAGGGGTCCTTATTACAGTGGACTCTAACTTTTACGTCGGAACATTTCATATTCCTGGTTCAACAAGACCTGGAATTCCTGTGCATAAAACAGATTCTTCCAGCCTTTTCTATTTTCATTACCTGCTCGTACATTCCACCGTCTTCGGATATCTCTATATACGAGCAGCACCTGTCTGTTTTAAAAACTGTTTCTTCCTCGCTATCAGATAAAGACCACATGATAGTTCTGGGCGATTTCAATTTGCCAGGCACTGTTTGGTCTTCGGTAAACGAGTCGAATAACCTTGTGCCCATATCACGACATGACTTTATTGACTTTCAACCATGTGAAAAATTCCTTGGGTCGATTGCTCGATCTGTGCTTTGTCTCAGATCCGACCATACCGTTGTTTACCTGAGCCCTTGCGCTCACTATACCTTAAGACTCCTACCATCCTACTTTTTGAAGTATCGGTCGATATTGGACCTTCTGTATTGGATCGATCAGGTAAGCTTTCTAAACGTGTCCGCTGCTTTCGTAAGGCCGAGTTTACGAAGCTTAATAGCCTGATTAGGGATTTCGATTGGTCCGCTCTGTACTTGTGCACTGACGTTATGAAAGGCACAAACATTTTTTATACCCGTACTCGAAGAGTAAAAGGGTATATTGTATTTGTGGTAAAAGTGGATGTGCTTTTACATAGAGAAGGAATAATTTCCGACCCTATAAAGTATATATATTCTTGATCAGCATCAATAGCCGAGTCGATACAGCCCTGTCTGTCCGTCCGTCCGTCTTGTTTGTCGCCCATTGCTCGAAGGCTATAAGAGCTAGAGCAACCAAACTTTTATCCAGTCTGATGTGGTATCTCACTCCTAGAAAAGTGTTTCAAAATTTCGCCCCGCCCACTTCCGCCCCCACAAAGGGCGCACATCTGTGGCGGCCACAATTTTGAAAATAACAAAAAACTAAACTGCAGAATCATAGAGACAGCCCATATCTATCAGGGGCCCAAATCTGAAACGGATCGGATCATTAATATAGCCAGAATAGAGGCAAATATACGAAAAAACTTCGCTGAACCTGAACAAGTGTATTTCAAAATTTCGCCCCGCCCCCTTCCGCCCCCACAAAAGACGAAAATCCACAATTTTGAAGATAGAGAAAAACGAAAAATGCAGTATCGTAGAAAATGACCATATCTACCAGATTCCTGAATTTGGTCCAGATCGGATCATTATTGTAGCCACAATGATGAAATGAATTTTCAGCAGCGAGCTGCCTCACCCCCCTCTACAACCATAACAAAATATACATTTATTTTGAGGGTTGCTGCTGCTGATTCTCTCACACTCACACTCGCACGTTCTGTCTCGTTTAGTGCACGTGTGTTGTTGTGAGAACTGATGTAGATGTAGATGACAGATGCATCAAACAAATGTAAAATGTAAAATGTAAAACTGATAAAACATTTGAAGATTCCACATAAATCACATGTGTACTGACTGAGTACGGGTATAAAAGTAGAGTCGCGCCTACAGCGACTCCGTACGTTCTTTCTCGTTTACAATGTACTTGACACACTCTTTGATTCTTGTGTCCCATATTTTTGTCCGATTAGATCTGGAAAACCCCCATGGTTTACCATAGAGCTTTCCAGTCTAAAAAACATAAAATCAAGACTTTATAACAAATTTTAAGAAGTTGGCTATCCTTCTTCTCTCTTTCGCTATGTAATAGCTCGGTCAAACTTCACCGTTCTAAACGCTCAATGCTATAAGGCTGCGTATCTGCCTGGGATCCTCGCGTAATAGACTTCGGCTTGGTGTCGCATGGGTCACTTGATGGTACCCATGCATAGTAACGTCCTAAAGCAAAATGCGACATGCCCTCATACACATTCTCGTTAGTTTCTTCGATTCGTTCGACTATTCTTTTTATGTCTATTCTATTATGTCGTATTAATGACTTGTTCGACGGTGCAACTGGGCCCTCTTTCGTCTTGCAGGGATTTTTACTTAAGCACAATTAGAAAATAAACAAATAAAAGTAACAAACACACAGAAAGCAATTTGATCTTGATCCAAAAATACTGACGACCTATGCACAGACCAACCTAATACTAAAAATGTTATCGCTTTTCATCTTTTCATGTTTCTAAATATTCATTAAAGTTCACCCTTAAGTCCATATTGTGTTCCATTGTACTCTTAGATCAAATGTTGGCCAATTTATGGTTACTGGTTATCTGGTTATTTTATAGCTATGTACTAATAATTTTTTTTATGAAGGACACGGAAAACTCAGATATAACCAAAGAAACGTATAATGTAAATATACTTCAAAATTACTTTCGGTCAAGCCGTCAAAAAAATAAGGAATATGAACCCAGTACACATCGGACTAAGAAGTTTTATGTAGAAACAGGTATTTTAATAACCGTTATAATTATGTTTTCGCATACATATGCATGTATGTATGTACAAAAGATATACATATTCATAAAAATTTTAGTCTAATTTGCGATTAAGTTTAAGATTAACGTTAAATTAAAGTAATTAATCAATTATCCGTTTTACTGATTTCACAGATCCTGATTCAACTAAAACCAACATTCCTATGACAACTCAACTAAAAAAACTGGTCTATCCCGTAATAGATTCGAAGATTGATAATCGTTTGGGACAGGAAAAATTAATACTACCAACGCCCAATAGAAATGCTGAAATGGATTTGATATTGCTAGATGAAAAAATTTCACCTTAATTAAATAATATTGTAGGTTTTCATAAATTTATGCAGCTGTTGCTAAATTCTAAGCATTGTCAATTAACCTCAAACATACCTTACAATAAATTCGAAATAAAATTGTCGAAAAATCTTACCGTCTCGGGTGTACTTATTAGGATTCGAAGTCCACGAGAATCGAGAATCATGTTTTTAGCAAAGGCAAGTTATTCCCTTGGCGTCCAGATCAACCATTGTTATCCTAGCTCTTCTGACATTACACTATTGCAAGTGTATTTCGAGATTTTTCCCTGCCCTATAAGGTCGAAAACCTAGAATCGTGAAGAATGACCATAACTACTATATCTGGGTAAGATCAGATCGCTATTATAGTCAGAAACACACAAGCTCTCAGCCTTGTACAGTGTGTTTGACGCGGAGAGGAGCGAGCTAGAACGGTCAGTAAAGATTAGAAAAGAGAAAGACAGATGTAGCGGAATAAAAAACGAGAAAGAACGTATGGGGTCGCTGTGAACGCGCCTCTACTTTTATACCCGTACTCAGTCAGTACACATGTGATTTATGTGGAATTTTCAAATGAATTATCAGTTTTTATATTTCACTGTTTTTTGCTATGAGCAGTGTGTGAGCGAAAAGGAGAATCTGTAGCGACAATCAACCCCATAAATGACTTACGCTGGAATCGGGCGCGGAGAATTCCCGCTGCTGAAAATTCATTTGATCATTGTGGCTACAATAATGATCCGATCTGAACCAAATTCGGGAATCTGGTTGATATGGTCATTCTCTACAATACTGCATATCTTCAAAATTGTGGATTTTCATCTTTTGGTGGGGCGGAAGGGGGCGGGGCGAAATTTTGAAATACATTTGTTTCGGTTTGGTATCACAGGAGTGTGGACAGAAAGGTTGGTTCCTCTAGCTCTTATAGTCTCTAAGATCCTGGCGACACAAAATACAAAAAACCAAATCGACTCGTTTTTGTGTGAGTGCGAGCGAGAGGGAGCGAAGTTTTTCGTATGTTTTTCTCTATTGTGGCTATATTAATGATCCGATCCGATTCAGTTTTGGGCACCTGAATGATATGGTCTTTCTCTATGATACTGCATTTACTGCATTAGTTTTTTGTTACATTCAAAATTGTGCACGCAAATACCACAAATACAATATACCCTTTTACTCTTCGAGTACGGGTATAAAAACATAAACATAAATATTTGTTAAGAGATTTTTGAGAGAATCAACTCGCGTTTTTTCTAAACGGTGATACTACAAGACAGAGAGAATAGAGCATGCGGACGTCTTCGGTTCCGATACCAGTTCTGACCGAAAACATTACCTAGTTTTTTTTTTACGCAAAAAACTGTTAAACTACAATTGATGCGCAAAAAGTGGTCCTTTTCTTTTGCAGGGGAAAAGCCCCTGCGTAGCTTCTCTTACCAAATGTAAATGTAATTTAAGGGAACTTATAACTTTGCGAGTTTTTGCGAGGTTATTACGTGGTTTTTTACTAGGAATTTCCTTTGCAGAATAATTCAGATTTAGTGGTGTTAGTCCCCGTTAGGAGGGTAAGCTCATAATTGTACAATTGATCGATCGCAGCCGTCCTACACACAGTGAAACTAAAATCAAATGATCGGTATCTTGCAATATTACGCCAGCTATATTTTTAAAAGATTTTTATAAAATTTTCTTTGTACGTTTCTTAATGTTTAAAAAAAGGATATAAACCAGTAAACTAAGCTTTATGGGCTTAGGACAATCTTTTGTTCAAAAGCATTTTGCTTTTATTTCCATTCATGTACGACGTGTCTGTGAAAGTTCCTTACATACTAAGTTATAAACATAATCTTAAATACACATAATCTATTCATGGGCTTTGAAAATATACAAACTTGTCAGTCTGCATACACTACAAAGGGAACATTGTTTTCTGAAACGTTATCTCGCAATTCTACCTTAATATAATTAGATGAATTTGTTTCGTCACTAGGACTATTTGAATCGTTGTTCGAACAAGTACTGTGGCGCATAGTAGTAGTTGTGTTTCTCCTAAAATATACGAATTTCGTTAGATGTATATTTGCCACTGACATTTTAATGTCAATTAATTTTAATATACGAAGGCACTTACTTCGCTTTTGCGTGAGTCAATATGTGTGATTTTAAATTTGTGGACTGAGCAAATTTTTTATTACAGGAATCAAAGGGGCAGACAAACGGCCTGTCTCCGGTGTGTATTCTTACGTGTGTCCTAAAAAGTTTAAAAATGTTTATATATTATCGTTACTATTACTTTTCCAAGTATTTTTGGTATTAATAACCTTAAGTTAAAATCGAGTGAAAACCGTTTCCCACATCCTTCAAAGGTACACTGAAATGGTTTTTCTCCAGTGTGAACTAGCTGGTGTCTTTTTAGTTTAGAACTTTCTACAAAAGCTTTTCCGCACTCTGCACAAACATGCACACGAGGACCATGCGTATGTAAATGTTTCCGCATTGCAGACGAGTCTCTGAAATTTTTATGACATCCTTTATGCGGGCATGCTATTTTTTTATCGCTTGAATAAGCCACTAAGTCATGCGAATTGTTCAGTTCCAGACCGGTGGTTGTGACTGAAGCTCCTAAAAATTTAATTGAAAATTGGATCATGTTAGAATATTGGCATATAATTATATTTATGAATTTTACCCAGGCTTTCATTGTATGCTAGTTGGGGTGGAGTTGACGAGCCATCTGATTGTAAACTTCCTTGGAGAACAAGACCAAAGGGCAGTGTTCCTGCTGTATGTGAATCACAATCATTATCAATATCTAATAATCTCTGATTTTCAATTGTAATAGTTCCAGACCGATTTATAGCCGGTACATTCGTAATGGAATTTGTTGGCATGGACTGAGTTTCAAAGCTGGACATTGATTTGGTGGGGTTTTTGCTGGAAGGATTCTTTGCAAGAACCTTTTTCTCCTTTGGTAACAGTCCTGTTAATGGAACGGCGTTTAATTGTTGTTGCATTCGCAATTCTTTATGGAACAACATCTGTTGCCGTAACAGGGTTTCCTCCTGCCCGAAGTCGGATTCTGTTTCATGTCTTTGTGAAATTACCATTGCGCCATCAGATGTGTTATCTTTTTCTTTCACAAATTCTGTTTCACCAATATTTTGCTCAGACCCAGAGTACTCGTCATCGGATGTTCCAGATGCCCACATAGTTACACTGAATTCCCCTTCCATAGTTTTAATTTGAACCAGTTTTTGTTCCCAGCGTCTCGACCTTCCACATGATGTAAACCCAATTGTATCGGAAGTTTCAGTGATGCGTTCGCCAATACCAGACTCTTTTATTTCTCTTACATTGTCTTGAAGGCAATTCACCAACGCCTTTGAAATTTCGTGATGTTCGGAGCAATCGATGTTCTTAAAACTGTTTTCCGTCATTTCAAGGTTTGGCAAATAGTTCTTGGCATTCTTCTTTCTACAAGTAATGAAAAAACAAAACGTTAAAACATACATTTTTATATATTTTATGTATGTACATGTAGTACGGTTAGAATGATTTGGCTTACATTTTAGATGGGCAAACGTTCTCCGATGCTTTCAGTAATTGTTTTCCCTGCATATTTGCATTCATTATGCTTTCAGTATATTGAGTTTCCGACTGAAGGAACGAATCAAACATTTTATTTCTTTGTGAATTTATTTGACCACTGCTGGAAATGCCGTCCGGAATAAAAACGGCTTGAAACAAAAATCATGTATGTAGTTTTACATTTGAATTGTGCGTATGTGAGTATATATATTGAAAACTAAAAAAACAGTACAAAGCTCACCATTGTTGATATTAATTTTTTGAATGTCATCCGGCTTTGTTATATCTTCATCGTATTGTTCATTTTGGACTAGTATTCCATAACGTTCGTATGCCATATCAACGAAGTTTGTATCCATTATACACTTTTTACTTCACAGGATGTACCAAGTCATTTCTCACATGCACCAAAGCAAGAATATGTATGTGTTAGGTAATTATATATTTTATTTAACTTCCTGAGTTGTATTTCCTGAGGTAAATTCCAATATGTAGGTATGTAAGTAGATTTTTTATGTTTCCGGATCTGAAAAGTGCAACTAGAGTGCTTAAATATGAATTGTACATAACGTAAGGGCTTTAGAATGTTTGTGTATATACATATTTATACGGCATCTGTAAACAATACACGAATGTTTTTTATGGAGTTATCGATTACTTAAAGCAATTAACTATTTGGCATCATTTTAATACTTTAACAATTTGGGCACAATACAGTAATAAGAAAACTATGTGGTGTTAACAGGACAATGAAATCAAGAGAACAGACACAAGCCCACACCAATTTAAATACATATATTTTGCGTAGACACATTCTTTAATTCTTATCAATATACTATCATACTTTTCTGTATGAAAAAACTGCTTCACTATGCACTTACAATAATTAAGTTACAAAATATGTTTTCTTTAATTTAATCGTGGTCGAAAATAATGAAAAAAAAATTATAGCACAAAACCGAAAACAGGTTACCACTCTTCAACACGTAAGGTCCAAATTATAGGGATGAACTGTAATTCGATTTTGTTAACCACTATTTTTAGGACTAGTGCATACATATAAAAAAAACCAAAATTAAACGACATAGGTAGCTAGCACATAAGTAAAATAATTAATGAATTACCTTACTCAATACCTAAATATTTGTAAACAAAAATATATTAAGGGTACTCCTGCAATTGTTTAAAACAGTAATTAAGCAGTAATCAGAAGCAAAAAAATTAAATTGTGACTAGGACAAGATAAGTAGGCGTTCGATTTGAATGTTATTTAGCTAGTCCAAAGCCATATTTAGGAATATTCTATACTCCGAAGCGAATAGGTGGCAAATTTAATATGGAGGGCTTACAATACCATGCAATATAAGTTAATTCTATTAGTTTTATGTTTGTCTAATAAGATATATTTATACCTATCAATGTACATATTATCTTTTATCTTCATTGCGGTCTCCGGCGTTTGCACGGGTTGCGTTGCCATTTGCTGCTGGTGATATCAGCCGAAGAAGTCGAACAAAACACAGCTGACTAAGCAGAGTAACCGTAGGGCATGCAAACCTGGTCACACTTGAACGATAGAAACATTTAGAATAATATAGGTGATGGCTCATGTCGCTGCATATACATGCTATATACTCACTCCTTAGTATATCCACTACATGAGCGCTTAAGGTATTAAAAAACAACAGACAACAAAAGTTATTATTAGCCTATTCGCACAGGCTACCATTCATTTATGGAACTGACTGAAACGGGTATAAGAGTTAAGTAGCAACGTTCCTTCTCGTTTTGATTAAATACTTAGAAACCGTCACTATTAGCACTGTTTGAGCTAATTTTCATAGACTCTGAATAGCATAGCCATTTTGACAATGTACATATAAGTTGTTATAAGCATCGAATTATTTTTAAAGTCGTTCATACCGCATAATGCCACCGTTAGAGGTCCCGGAAAGACAGGAAAATAATACGTGGGCACCTTTTTTGTATACAAATTTGCATTATTTCTTTACTTTATAAATAGTTTTTGAAATAAAATCGTTGCAAGCATCCTTTCCCAAATAAATGTTGCGGTTCAACAATAATAAATTCATATTTTATTGGTAATCTTTTTCACTACTTTCAACTATTTTTATGCAATATGGGCAGAGCAATAGCGAGTTTTTGGATCGTTGTTCCAAAGCTTTGTAGCAATCACTGCATACTTTAAAGTGCCTACAAGGCTTAAAAACAACGTCACGCGGCTTCTCGAAGCACAAAATTTATTTTAAAACTTCAATCATCTGAGTGAAGGGTAATATATTAACGTCCTCATCCTCATCGGATCCCAAATCGAAAGCCGACTGCTCAAATATGGCGCCCACGGGCGCTACGACACTTTGAAAATGGGCGCTATGACACTTTTGAAAATGTCATAACGCCCGTGGCGCTATGACACTATTTTTTTTGTGTGGAGAGTGGAGAGCTTGGCTGCCAGCTCGTGTAATGCCACAAGCGAAAGGAGGATCCGCAGGCAGAAAGGGACGATTGAGGATCTGGAACCGGGAACCAGCGACGTAAGCTTCGTCATCACTGGCCCCTCAGTGTCGGAGGCAGGACACAGCGAGGAGCTGCCGAGGGCGGAGCCGCAAGTCATGGCTCCCACCATCCAGGTCGACTCGGGTCAACTACCTGGTACGGAGGATCAGGCTCAAACCCGACGCAAACGGCTTTCGGGATACAGGGCATCGGTGAAATACCTTCGTGGTATGAGCCAAAGGCCCCGAAACGCTGACCGCGAGGGAAAGAAGCCTTAGGAAAAAGCACGAGCAGAACGTGGGGAGGTACGAGCGGCTGAACGGAGTCGTTCCTGCCAACGGAAACTAGTCCCCCCCAAGCGTACACGCGACGGTGGCAGAGGACCCCAAGCCATCGTCTTCACCGTCAGCAGCAGCTGGCACGAAGACGATGTTGGACCAACCCTCAACGTCATCGTCTGCGAACTCGCGAGGGAGAAGTCATCCGGGAAGCAGAGGGAGAAGACCTCACCTCAACCGCAGAACACGGCAAGCGCCAAGGGACCACCAACGCCCTCTGTACAGAAGGCAACGGTGGAACCGACTGGCCGTGAGCCAAGGTTCAAGCGGCAGAGAACGGATGACTCCATACGAGCTTCCGAGCCGAAGAAGGCGAAACCAGAGGACATTCTGGCTAGCCTAGGAGCACCGCCTGAGCTGCAGACAGCCATTATTGACAGAAGCCACCCGGAAGGGAGGATATCGGACGCTAATTGGCTGAAGGCAGAATCAGAGATCCTGACCGCCATGAAGGATGCCATTGTTCGCGCAGACAACCCGTTTGTCTGCGAGTTCAAGGGCATCAAGTGGTATAAGGGAGCCAAAGCAGTGGCCTGTGGTAATGCAGAAACTCTTGAGTTTCTCAAAACCACGGTCCAAGGTTTTGGTGAACTTTGGCCAGGAGCGGCTCTCTGCGTGGTCCCCATCGATGAGATTCCCAGGAGGACGATCATGAAGGTGTGGATTCCTCAGGACACACTTGTCCTGATCAAGGCTCAGAACCGGATCCTGGGAACGTCGGACTGGACCATCACACGAGCGATAGCGCGTGACAAGGGGAACGGCAAGGAACTCTGGATCAGTATTGGTCAAGAAAGCCTTGCCAAACTCCTTGAAAAGGACTGCCGCATATCTTTTGGTATGGGCACACTGACGGTAGTAGTACCGCGACACCCCAGGTCCGCTGAACAGCATGAAGGTGGTGCAGATTAATCTGCATCACTCAAGTGTACCATCGGCGGACCTGTTGCGGTTTATGGACGAGAAGGCGGTAGACGTGGCCCTCATCCAAGAGCCTGAGGCTGAAGGCAGAATCAGAGATCCTGACCGCCATGAAGGATGCCAATGTTCGCGCAGACAACCCGTTTGTCTGCGAGTTCAAGGGCATCAAGTGGTTTAAGGGAGCCAAAGCAGTGGCCTGTGGTAATGCAGAAACTCTTGAGTTTCTCAAAACCACGGTCCAAGGTTTTGGTGAACTTTGGCCAGGGAGCGGCTCTCCGCGTGGTCCCCATCGATGAGATTCCCCAGGAGGACGATCATGAAGGTGTGGATTCCTCCCCCAATCAAGGCGAATGAGGACACACTTGTCCTGATCAAGGCTCAGAATCGGATCCTGGGAACGTCGGACTGGACCATCACACGAGCGATAGCGCGAGACAAGGGAAATGGCAAGGAACTCTGGATCAGTATTGGTCAAGAAAGCCTTGCCAAACTCCTTGAAAAGGACTGCCGCATATATTTTGGTATGGGCACACTGGCGGTAGTAGTACCGCGACACCCCAGGTCCGCTGAACAGCATGAAGGTGGTGCAGATTAATCTGCATCACTCAAGTGTACCATCGGCGGACCTGCTGCGGTTTATGGACGAGAAGGCGGTAGACGTGGCCCCTCATCCAAGAGCCCTGGACCGTTAAGGGAGGGTTCGGGGACTGAACGGTCGCGGATTCCGCCTTCACCCACACCCCGTGGGTAAGCCAAGAACCTGTATCGTGGTAAGAAGCGAGCTTAATGTTCTGTTTTCTTGCAGGTACAGCACTCCGGACCTAACGGTGGCATTATGTGAGAGGAAGGACGGGAAGAAACTATACCTGGCCTCGGCATACCTACCGTACGAGGAAGAGGACCCACCCTCGGGGATGTCAGGGCCCTAATCCACCAAGCGCGGAAAGAGGGTCTCGACATCGTCCTAGGTTAGACGCGAATGCCCACCACTCCCTTTGGGGAAGCATGGGCACAAATTCCAGAGGAGAGTCACTGTTCGAGTACATTCTGTCCACATATCTTGTTGTGTGCAACCGGGGAGACCACCCCACCTTCCGCAACAAGAACCATGCAGAGGTTATTGATATAACACTTGCCTCTGACAGTGACTCCCTAACCATTGATGACTGGCATGTGTCCGGTGAGTGCTCCTTCTCGGACCACTACAGGATAGTGTTCAGCATCAAATGGAACAAAGAAAGGCCCAAGGCCTACCGCAATCCCAAGCGGATAGACTGGAGCCGCTTCTCCGCAACCGTAAAGAAGGCACTACCCTTCCCACCGGAAGGGAACATCCTTCAAACGGAAGCACTAGAGGAAGCGGCTCAGAATGTCACTAAAGCCCTACAGGGGGGCCTTTCCTTGAATCTTCCCCGATCAGCCGACCTCCAAAGTCCAATCGCAATCCGTGGTGGACGCGGGAGCTGAGCGAAGTCAGGAGGGAGTCAAGGAAGCTCTTCAACAGGGCAAAAGTGGCAAAACACACAGGAAAGCTGGGACGAATATCGTCGCATCTTTAACACCTACAGGAACACCTGTAGGAAGGCGAAAAAGGGAGTCTTGGGCTGCCTTCTGCGATGCCATAGATGGTACCACCGAGGCTTCAAGGCTTCGACGGGTGCTAATCAAAGGCGCCAACCACACCTGGACTGCTCCGCAACCAGGACGGTGTCTTTGCAGAAAACAGTCAGGAATCCCTAGAGCTCCTCATGAGCACCCACTTCCCGGGATGCTCAGATGTTACCGGTGACGAATCCAACGACATCAACGACACTGAGCCATACCAGGGAGAGGACACTGAGGATCTCATAAGTGACATTATGGCACCAGACAAGATTATCTGGGCCATTAAATCCTTCGGTCCCTACAAGTCACCGGGGCCGGATGATATACGACCAGCCATGTTGCAGGCAGCTTGCCTGCCCCTGCTACCATGGCTAAAGAAAATCTTCGAAGGATGTCTCCGAATTGGGTACGTTCCCCAAGCATGGAGAGAGGTGAGAGTGGTCTTCATCCCCAAAGCCGGGAAGATAAACCACATCTCTCCCAAGGACTACAGACCAATCAGTCTGTCCTCATTTTTGCTGAAAACGATGGAAAGGCTGATCGATCTACACATAAGGACCAAACTCGACAGACAAGTGTTCAGCGGAGCTCAGCACGCCTACCTCAAAGGTAGATCAGTTGAGACCGCACTACACGAAGTTGTTGGGAGTATCGAAAAGACTCTCAGCCATAAGGAATATGCTTTGGCGGCCTTCCTAGACATAGAGGGAGCCTTCAACAACGTCAGGATCGAGTCAATAACGGCCGCACTGACCAAGATTGGCACACACCCGACGGTAACCATATGGCTGGACAGCGTTCTCAGGAGCAGAACGATCAGCGCTGGTCTGGGCACCTCCTCTTCGGGAAGACGGTCACACGAGGTACTCCCGGGGGGGCTATATCATCTCTCCTGTGGAATTTAGTCCTCAACGACCTTCTTCTTCAGTTGGGGAGGAGCGGATACAAGGTTGTGGCCTATGCGGATGATCTAGTGATACTGGTAACGGGTAAGTTCCTACCTACAATCAGTGATCTTCTGGAATCTGCACTGGGAACGACCGCGAGCTGGGCACACCAAAACGGTCTGGGGGTTAATCCCCAAAAGACAGAACTGGTGTTTTTCTCACGAAAATACAAGATACCAAACTTCAAACGACCAGCAATTGGTGGAACGACGCTTGAGTTATCGAAATAAGCCAAGTATCTTGGTGTCATCCTAGACTCCAAACTCTCTTGGAAGAGAAACACGGAGGAAAGGAAGAAAAAAGGCAATGGCTGCTTTCTACATCTGTAGGAAGACCTTTGGGTGAACATGGGGCTTACAACCGCACATCATCCATTGGATGTATACAGCGGTAATAAGACCCATTCTGACATACGGAAGCTTGGTGTGGTGGGAAGCGGCCAACACCAAATCCCACCTCGAGAACCTCCGGAAAGTTCAGCGGACGGCATGCCTTGGAGTCACTGGATCCCTCAGATCCACCCCCACAGGCTGCTCTAGACACCATGCTAAATCTGGAGCCCATAGACCTCCACCTTAAGTGCAAGGCCGAGACAAGTGCCGCGAGGCTTTCAGCCGCGCGGCTCTTCAAGCCATCGCCTTATGGCCACGCCACAATACTTCGTAAGGAGGAAAGTGGAACGGAGCGACTACTGTGTCTCGGAGTTTTCATGGAAGAGAAATTTTAAAGGACACATTCCGGAAAGAGTGGAATGGACGCGTAACGCTGCTCTTGGACAGAACGTGCTCTCCATCTTCACTGACGGGTCAAAGACAGTCCAAGGGACAGGAGCTGGAATCTTCTCTGAAGAACTAGCAACCAACATATCCCTAAGACTACCAGACTGGTGCAGTGTTTTTCAGGCGGAGATATACGCAGTATGGCAAGCGGCAAAGTTGGTATACACCTTTGAGATACCTCAGAGGAACATATCAATCTGTGTTGACAGCCAAGCTGCTATCAAAGCCCTGGTTTCCTATAAAATCACGAGCAGACTCGTACGTGACACGGTGGACGCGCTAAACCAGATCAGAGCGCACTCAATCACACTCACGTGGGTCCCGGGTCACACCGACATCGCGGGCAACGAGAGTGCGGACGAGTGTGCAGAAATGGATCGGCTAAGCCACTGGCGGACGCAGTCAGCGATATACGGAGGCCACTGCGAGACATCATCTCGCAGATGATGGGTCGAGCTAGAACGAGATCAGACAGACGGTGGAACGCAACACCCAACTGTGAGATCTCACGCTCGCTCTGGCCACACTTTGACCCTAAACGTACTAAGACTCTCCTTGGTTTCAGGAAGAGTCAGGTGCGAATACTAACGGGAGTTATAACGGGGCACTGTGTCATCGGCCACATGGCCACTAGGTACAGATTGCCCCACCATGACTTCTGCCGCAGCTTCAGGGACGAGGAGGAAATAGAGAGCATCCAGCATCTTCTCTGTGGCTGTCCTGCACTCATGGAAAGGCGTTACCGAATACTCGGCAGCGCCTTTCACGAGGACTTGGATAGCCTGGCAAACATGCCTTTAGAGAGGCTGATGCTCTTTGTTGAGGCCTCGGGATGGTTCACGCAACCTCCCTAGGCACCAGACGTAATCCCAGGACGAGTGTGGGCATCACAATGGGCAATTCTTGCCTCCGAGTGACCTCGACTTCGGTCGAGCAGCCCTATAAACCTAACCTAACCTAACCTACATCTACATCACTTGTCACAACAACACAGCTGAAGGGTGGGCGGCTAGTAGCTGAAAACTCATTTCATCATTGTGGCTATAATAATGATCCGATCTGAACCATATTCAGCAATCTTATAGATATGGTCATTCTCTACGATACTACATTTGTTGTTACATTTGTTGGCGGCTATATAACAGACATGGCTATATCGACTCGGTTATTGATGCTGATCATTAATATATATACTTTATGGGGTTGGAAACGATTCCTTCTCTATTTTACACGCATCCAATTTTTCCACTTTTACGATTCATTCTCTATGTCACACACATCAACTTTTACCACATACATATATTTTATATATTACTCTACCTTTTTCTCTTCGAGTACAGGTATAAAAAATTCTTTGTTTAGTTTCTTCAAAAAGTGTCCTTATAACCTATATCTAAGGTAACGGGTATGTGAGAAGACAGAAAAAACATCAACGCGAAATTTAAACAGCAAAGCCTATAACGCATACAAGCACAATATGTGCAACAAAAACCTGTTTGTGAAGTAAAAAAGTCGAGGACAATACAAAAATATACAAACTTGTTTTCGCAGCACGTCATGAACGAACATGTTCGATTCTTGCCGAATGGGCCGCCTGCCTGACTCAAATGGGGCGTTTCCCGTACTCGAGGACCTCTGCGACACATTCGTTGTATGAAATGACTCATATATAGACTGGTATTGCTTCGGCTATGCACGTCGTCTTTTATGGGCACTGAAAAAAATGTTTGACGAATATAAAACAAATTATAAATTATCGCTCGTACGCACGTATTGCACGTATTGCATGTATTTTATTTTAATTTGATTTGAATTGTTCCTTTTGGCCCAAAGATTCTCCCAAATCGGAATAAAAGCTGCATTATACTTGGACGTTGATGTGCAATGACTGCACCATCAAGTGGCCCATGCGACACCAAACCGAAGCATGTTACGCGCAGATCCCAGGCAGATACGCAGCCCTCCTCCCGACCGACAGGCGCTGCCGCATGACGCGCGACGCGTGTACCGAACCGATCGCGAACGTGCAGGAAAGACTAATATTCCAGGAAAATGAGGGCTAAACACATCGCTAAACATGCAAAGAATAACAAAAGAATATTGATAATTACGGGAAAAGTATTATTGGATTTAGTGATTTAAGAAGAGGAAGTCAATTAGTGCTGGATATTTATGGTAGAGGGAATTATAATCCTAGCTTAAGACCCGAAACGGTTCAGGCAATGAATAATTCGATATACACAGGGGAAGGGGACAAAGGAATACAATTTCTAGAGGATCAATAGGAATCGTGAAGTTTACGCGGCTCAACAAGTCAGGGCTGTCGATGTCACCCCTGATCAAGTTGTGCATAAAGTTGTGCCAATCACACCAAGCATTTTTCTACGATTAAGTAAGTATGGAAGTTTTATTAAGAGCAATCTACGAGAGTAAGACGGCAGTCTCACACCTTCATCCCAGTTGAGGCCAGGCAGAGCAAAAAGTAAAAAGTTTTTCTGGACAGATTCTATACGGTCTTGGTGTACTTTGTACTGAGGGCAAAATACACAAGAGCCGTACTCTAAAATCGGACGAACAAGCGAAATATGGAGAGTCTTCGTTATAGGGGCCGTTAAATTCCTTTGACCACCTCTTTATAAACCCAAGCACTCCCATGGCTTTATTTACCATGGTAGAGATCTGTTCAGAAAATTTTAACTTGGGGTCTAGCTTAACACCAAGATCATCAACCAATGTAATTCTCACAAGAGAACCACCGCAGACGGTGTAAGGAGCCAACAAGGGGCTGTAGCTATGAAATGTCATTACTTTACATTTCGAGGCATTCAGGAGTCATTCAGAGTGAAATGATATGTCCCTATACTGGACGCAGAGTTTAACGTCATTCGCAAACATGAGTACTCGAGAGTTTGTTAATACTGCCCTGTGGTACTCCAGAAGTATCCTGAACAGGTGAAGTCAAGGAGTTTTTGAAGAGGACTCTTTGAGACCAAGAGCAAAGGTAGCTGGAAATCTATTTCAAAAGATTGGATAAAACCCTAAAAATGTTTGTGCTAAAAGGGAATGGAATACAGAGTCGAATGCTGGACTGAAATTGGTGTAAATAACATCCGTCTGCATGTTACCTTGGAAGCCGTTAGTTATAAAAGAGGTAAACTCTAGTAAATTTTTAGTTGTTGATCGTCGCCTTATAAATCCGTGCTGAGCAGAAGATATAAGTGATTTGCTGTGATGTTGCAAGTGCGGGGTTAAAATTTTATCAAACATTTTAGGAATAGCGGATTCCTTCGATATACCTCTATAATTCGCTGCGTCAGACTTTCTACATTTTTTATGGAGAGCAATAATAAAAGCTTTCATTTAACACGGTGCTGAAAATTCCGTTCGATCTAGGTCAACTGTATGGATACGTCTGACCAGAGTCCGAAGAGTAGCTTTCATGGGAATAAGTTGTTTAGAAAAATTGGGCAAAAATATCGGTAATCCCCTAATCCCCCGAATAGATTCGGATGCCCGGTCATTATAAACTCTTAAACTGACTCATTAACTCATAAAGGACTGTTCGAAAGTCTCTCACAGCGCATATAGAACGAGAAAGAACGTACGGAGTCGCTGTAGGCGCGACTCTACTTTTATACCCGTACTTAGTCAGTACACATGTGATTTATGTGGAATCTTCAAATGTTGTATCAGTTTTTACATTTTACATTTGTTTGATGCATCTGTCATCTACATCTACATCAGTTCTCACAACAACACACGTGCACTGCACGAGACAGGCCGTATATTTTGTTAAATGAGTGGCTATGTGGCGACTTTTTTCGTCGCTGGTTTTAAAAAATAGCAAATTCTGATTGAAAATGTGCTTATGATTAATTTGTGAAACAATCGGTAATGAATGATTTTGGAGTTCTTGCAAATAAGCACTTATCCAATATCTAGCGGACTAAAGCTGCTCTTGCCAGCGGTAGCTAGTAAATATATCGCTCCTACTGAATGACTATGGAAATCTATATAGGTCACTTAAATAATCCTGTAATCCACACCGATAGATCTGGGTTTATTGTCGACAACAATGAGGATGGAGGACTCGGAACATTGCAGCATGTCTAATAGCCCGTCACGGTGAACAGTGGTGCCCACCCTTGCTGGGGTGGGTTCCCCAAGGGAACTCCCTTGAAGGAAACCAAAGGGTCGCAAGAACGTCTATGGAACCGAGAAGAAAGCTGCCAAAGCTGTCAGAAAATTGGATGAGTTCGATGCAAAAACCCCCGTACACACTCTGAGGAAGAAGAGTAAAATTTTTCAGAGTAGATAAGCTTTCAGAACCCATTCAACCTGCATCGGATGAGGGATCGAGTGTGCTATAGACAGCAATTCCAAGCAAGTCCAATTCCATACAAATTCTCAATATCAGACAAATCGTGATCTTGTCATCTGCTGCATCAGGCGCATAAGCTTTGACCAATCTATTTACACTGCCATCCAAATAGAATTGCGGAAATTGAAACATTTGCGATAAATCCAACTGCAGGTCTAGAAGTTTTTCTGAAACTAAGGCGACCCACCCAAGCCAACCCATAAGACAACGTTCTCGAGATTGCTCGGGCAATGCTTGAAGTTTATAAGGAGAAGTATACACTTCCATGAGCACTAGGAAGCCAAGCGAGATATACTACAGCATTTTGCGATCTGCCAAGAAAACCAAAGTGGAGTCCAAGGAGTAGCTTTATATTTATTGCAACATCATTTTCAAACCAAAGCGTTGATATTTCATGCTGATATTTTATGTTGATACTTTGTTTTTACGAATGGTGCATGGTATTAGAGTGATCGGTGTTTCACATCTGTTGAAATGTCCCACCGTTCCTCAGGATATGCTCAAAAATCAACATTTGAAGGAAAAATTGCGTGGAAATGAGAGGGTATAAATAGGTCATCATCCCGGGGGAACGGTGGGAATTTTTGACAAGTGGGAAGCTCCGACTTACACTGGGACCTTCCATGAAAATTGGGTGCTACGGTAAATTCTTTTTTTCATATAATTAAAATTAATCTTAAAAATGGCAATGGTTACGAATGTGTATGTATGTGTATGACATACATTTTTATAAATTTTATCTGACTACAAGGCTTTTTAGCGTAGCCTATGTCCATATCTATGCTCTTTAAAACATGTTATATTTACGGTGGTTGCCGGAGGTCACACGGGTAGCGCCAACTTCTGCTGCTTTCAGCTAGACATATTCCATTTCCAAAAAAATATGGGTGGCCCAGGATATGCCTGAGGAAAAGCTACCCCAGCCGTAGAATTGCATATCATTAGCTTTGTTTGCTCTACAAAAATATATAATCAAAACGAAAAAGAACGTACGGAGTCGCTGTAAACGCGACTCTACTTTATACCCGTACTCATTCAGTACACATGTGATTTATGTGGAATTTTCAAATGTTTTATCAGTTTTTACACTTTACATTTGTTTGCTGCAGCTGTCATCTACATCTACATCAGTTCTCACAACAACACACGTACACTGCACGAGGCAGAGCTTGTGAGCGTGAGTGTGAGAGAATCTGTAGCGACAATCATCCCCATAAATGACTTATGTTGCAAGGGGAAGGGGGAAATTTCTGCTTAAAATTCATTTCATCATTGTGGCTACAATAATGATCAGATCTGAACCAAATTCTGGTTCATTCTGGAAATTCTGGAATCTGGTAGATATGATCATTCCCTACAATACTGCATTTTCATTTTTTCTCTATCTTCAAAATTGTGGATTTTCGTCTTTTGATGGAGCAGAAGGGGGCGGGGCGAAATGTTGAAATACACTTGTTTCGGTTTGGTATCACAGGAGTCTAGACAGAAAGTTTGGTTGCTCTAGCTCTTATAGTCTCTGAGATCCAGACTACACAAAATACAAAAAACCTTATCGACTCGTTTTTGTGTGAGTGCGAAAGAGAGAGAATGATGTTTCTCGAAATGGTTTTCTTTATTGTGGCTATACTAATGATCCGATCCAATTCAGATTTGGGACCCTGATAGATATGGTCGGACGGACAGACATGGCTATATCGACTTGGCTATTGATGCTGATCAAGAATATATATACTTTATAGGGGGAAATACAATATACAAATACAATATACCCTTTTACTCTTCGAGTACGGGTATAAAAATAATCAGCTGTCTGAGCAGTGTTAGTCTGAGCGAAATAGAGTGCACACCTATACTCGTCCAACTTTCCGCTAGAATATTATATCGATTACTGAAAGTAACAACTTTTTAGAACTGAGTACTAGACTTTAAATAGATTGGTTATATTCCATTAGAAAATACCGACTAACTTCTAGTATTTATATTTTAGTTGGACGTATTGTTTTTTATTAAGTCAGTTCACTGCCCCACTAATCGAATGAATTGCTTACACGTCAATTGAAAGAAGAAAAAAGAACGATCCCCTTTAAATTTAGTACAAAATTAATCGCTGCTTAAGCAAAAAATAAACAAGATGGGCTTGACTATATCTAGCCTCTTGACACGTCTTTTTGGAAAAAAGCAAATGCGTATTTTAATGGGTATGTAAACATTCTGAGTTGTTGTTTTAGGCGGTGGCCCTATACTGAGAAATAGTTATGATTGCCATTTATACCATCTATACTCTCTTTTATATGATTTTTTAATAATTATGTTCATTACACAATATTTTCCATCGCAGTTGGCTTAGATGCTGCTGGAAAGACGACCATACTTTACAAACTTAAGCTGGGAGAAATTGTGACGACCATTCCTACCATCGGTTTCAATGTAGAAACCGTAGAATATAAAAACATATGTTTTACCGTTTGGGATGTTGGTGGTCAAGATAAAATTCGACCTTTGTGGCGCCATTACTTTCAAAATACGCAAGGTTTAATTTTTGTTGTTGACTCGAACGACCGTGATCGTATCAATGAAGCTGAAAAGGAACTTCAGAACATGGTATATTCCTTCCCTAATAAAATGCTTAAAAATTTTGTACATTCCAGCCCTCTACACTTTCATTCTAGCTCCAAGAAGATGAGCTTAAAGATGCTGTGCTATTAGTTTTTGCTAATAAACAAGATCTACCAAATGCAATGACTGCCGCGGAGCTCACAGACAAGTTGCGGCTGAACCAATTAAGAAACCGCCACGTACATAAATTTTTTGTTGCATATGAATAGTATTAATACTTTTTTTTTTCAGTGGTTTATTCAAGCTACTTGCGCCACACAAGGTCACGGACTATATGAAGGACTTGATTGGCTCTCGGCTGAATTGGCCAAAAAATAATTGATTGATGAACATAAAGTGTAACATAGGAATTCGTTTTTCCCTACACTGAAAATAATTGATTAGATCCTTAATAAATCTGTATATGTATATAAAATCGGTTTTAAATTCTTGAATAAGATAGCATAAGTGGCAATATCACGAAATGGATATAAAGGCGAGATTATTTTCAATACTATTGGTCACCTCTATATTTTATTGGCAGCAGTAAGAAAGGCCCAGTAGACTAAACTTTTAATTGAAACATAAGTGAATTACTAAAATTGTATGTAAATTTTCGTCTGTTTTTGTAAGTTTATTTTTTTTCTATCCGGCGAGACTTCTCTGAACAAACATTTAAATTAGACCAAAAATGAAGATAACGGAACAAGCTATATATTTTCCGACATCAGAATCTAAAATTTTGAATTCATTTTAGTCAGATGAGTAATTGGAAACAACACTATTTTCGTCTTGACTTTTCACTTACATTGCGTCTTGACTAAATCGTTTCATTTTTAGGTGCTATTCCGATGAATGAATATCTTAATGCTTCAATAATTAAATTCCTACTGCACTAAATATTCATTTTGGCATGGAATGTCTCCGCCCAGAAAGATTGATTCCCACTTCATTAACAAGTCAATCACACATAAATTACTTTAAGGAGTGGGCATTGAAAAGGATCCAATATGCTCTAGTGTTGTAAAAACAAAAAACGCCGAGCAGAAAGTATCCTATGCATGCCCAACACAGTGGAACGCCTGGTACCATGCATAAAGAAAGATTGAGCGAAGTGAAACTTTTATGAAACTGCAGCATCCCAAAAGTGGGCTGTGCTTTAATGTTCCCAGTCGATCAGTGTTATTTTGTTATTCCATTACAATGTGCATAGTTTGAATGATCATTTCTACGATTTTACGGACCTTGAACGATTGTTGAACTCTATTTTTTAATTCTTCGCCATTTTTTTTAGTCAGCTTTCTTTGTTGCGATGTCGTGATGGACAAGTTATCATATTATGTTTGTACCGGGCGGAGAGTACCCGTCTGTTCCGTTGCGGATTGTATCCAATAAAAGATAATTTTCATTTTAATCAATTATATAAATCAACAAGTGTAACAAACAAGAAAAATACAGCGTCAAATACCAAATATAACAAATGTTTTTGTACATATCATGTACTCAGTATTATTATAATATATATAATAATGATTCATATAACAATAACACAAGGACTTTGATTTCATCTGCTGCCATCCAACAGATTTCATTTCAAAATTAAAACGAAAACATTTTCTTCGGAAAATCTTAGATACGTAATAATTGCATACATATTCTATATAGTGGTCGATTAAAACAGCACAATTGCTTACAAAATTGGAATGTATCATGGTGAATTAATGTATGTATATTTTTATATACACATTTTATAGATTTAAGATCTAAGTAAATATGGAAGGATTTTAACATTGCTCTACAGAGGTTACAATAATCGTTAAAAACTTGCATATGGCTTAGCAATATTTATTAATCCACATTTATTTAAATGGAGTAGACATATTCACATTCGATTTATTTATTAATCACGTTTTTGTGTATAAAACCAAAAAGTGATAAATCATTGAAGTCAAAATGTAAATTTATCCATTCACTGAGCAATCATGTTTCCTTCTATAGATTTCGAATACTGTAAATAATCAGTATGTACATGTGTATATAGCAAATTTATATAGTGTGAGTGCGATGATTTTAGCATCTCCTACTGCATAATACTTATTTATGAACTTTAGACTGCTGATGGATGTATTGCAAAAGTTGATGATTCATAAGTCTATATCCAAAGTATCAGAATTAAGAATCATAGACTCACTATGACTATCGTCTACTAAGGAAGTAAGCGAATCGTTTATCATCGCTGCAGACAAGGCAACTGAATGGTGTTGATCGTCGTCCAACGGGCCATGTGAAAGTTGCGATGATGAAAACAGTGGATCGTGATCACCATTGCAATGTCCAAGCCTACCAAATCCTGTGTTTTGAACCGAATCAGACTCCATGTGGCTTTGTTGACTATTTATATTACAATGACTTCTGTGGCGCTCAGGTGTTTTCAGCTGGTGATGCATACAGCATGAATTGCTGCAAGCGATATTGCAGCAGTTGGTAAGATCATCTGAAATGCTGACGCTCGGCTTTTCGTTCAAAAGTTCAGAACTTGCTTCCGAACTGCTCTTTGGTCCATAACTGGCAGAATTCAACTGATTAGCAGTAGGCGAATGTGAAGCAGATAGCATGTGGCTATGCGAAGACAGCATCGGATCGCCCCCTTGCACCGGATGTTTGCAATCCTCCATGAGCTCATCGATCTGATTCATTCCCATACAGGCGTCGCTGGTATTTATTACTGGTATCTTTGTAAAACAAAATGTAAACTTAGTTTGGCCTCGAATTAGTGTGTTAAAACTTACTTTTCTTTCAGCAACTATTAATTCGTCCAAAAGTGAACGACGACTTTGAGAAACAGGTGGCGTAGGACTTGAACTTTTGAGATATAAGTTTGCAGGGGTGGGCGCCGATACTGATGTTACGTGGTAGTCCGATAGAGTAATACCCTGTGACTTGGCCTGCATTTCCAGCTCCTTAAAAAGAAAATTTAAAATATCTATTGATGGATGTGAACATATTTTTTTGAAAGATTTATTTTTTACTTTACCCTAACGCGAGACATAAGCTTTCGGTTCTGCACCTCCA
This sequence comes from Drosophila bifasciata, assembly GCA_009664405.1. Taxonomy (NCBI): domain Eukaryota; kingdom Metazoa; phylum Arthropoda; class Insecta; order Diptera; family Drosophilidae; genus Drosophila; species Drosophila bifasciata. The sequence goes on from CM019045.1 coordinate 1,278,654, forward strand.
TCTGACGCTGCCGACACTCATTTTGTCTGAGGCGAGTAACCTCATGTTTTAAGCATTTGATATAATCCACAGAGGATTTCAATATTGTTCCTTTGTTGGGGCGAATATCACGAACGACTTCGTAAAAGGCTTCACTGCCTTTTGGTAAAAGTGTACCCAGCTCTTTGATCCTGTCATTAATATTAAAACGACGTCTGCGCTCAACTGGAAATCAGATGAAATAAGTAACCTAGGTAAAATAAACTCCAAATTGGTGTGTTTACTCATATTGTGGTTATCCTTTTTTTGTCGATCTTTTGCCATAGCATTTATTTCAGCATCAGTTAAGCTATGTGGTTCCTGTTTAATATAAAGCTCGGAGTTGAAGTTTTTATCAAAATTAAACGAATCGTTTTGTAGTATATCATCAAAGAGATCGTCCGCCTGCAATGCAAATATTAAAAATAAATTTCAATTTTTAATCTTATCTACATTTTTAGAAGTCGTTAGAAGTCGACGACTAGTCCTTTCAAAAATGGTATATTACAAAATTCAGATTAAAGTGGTTTCAATCATTGGGAGGCGCGGGCCACGTACCGCTCAGTTTGCTCAGTTTGCATTATATATTCCATCTCGTGACTTATGTAGCTCATATTTTTAGGTTTTTTAAATTCGGAATGCGTTATTCTCGACAATTCGGGCAGAATTTATCTCCGAGAGATTTTATGAGTTGATCTAAGACTGACTATATTTAGTCAATACAGCGTCACAACTCAATAGTCGTCATTCTGGATTTGTCTGCCATTCGTCGCAATAAATTCCGGCAATCCGTTATACCCTTTTACCTTATGACCAATATTCTGGATGTCTTCATACCGAAAATCTGTAACATCTTTCCCTCATCTAACCATCACTTTTTGAATAGTTCGTTTTTACTTTTCTCATTTAAAGATAGTTAATAAACGCCATACTATAAAGATACGAGATTACAGTGTCGCGACTTTGTATTATTATATTATTATTTTTAATTTGAGTGTTGTAAAATACTATAGTTTATGGCAACAGACTTTTGATATGAAATAACATTATAGATTGTCGTTCTTTTAAAATTGTTTTTTTTTTACTAATAAATATAATTAGTTTTATATTTTGACAAATCAGCTCATCTGAATGCAATGTGGATTAAGACTTAACTATCTTTTAAGTAACCATATTTATATCTACTTACGTCGCTGTCGAATGATGGGAGCTGCAAACAAATCATAATTAAATATTTATGTACTTTAAATTACAGATAAGTTTAAGAAATTAATTAATTAACTAAATTGAATAAGTTAATTAGTTATTTAATTTAATAAGTTAATTAATTAATTGGACAAAATAAATTTGCTACTAGAGAGGGGGGTATTCACATGTCAATTTGGGTGAGATATTTGTAACGCACAGAATAACGCATAATTATATTCGTATACATTTAGTATACTGGGTTCAGTGGAAAATTATACACTTTAAAACGGATGTCTATACCGGTCATGAGAGAGCGAGAATGGGAAAGCCTTAATTAAAGAGTGCCACAATGGAAGTAGTGGCGGGCACCTAGGCATCAACAGAAAAATGAGATGATTAAGAATGGATTTTGTTGTATTAGTTGCCAGGAGGGACTAATTGATTGGATTCGTCGATGCGAACGCTGTGATTTGGCAAAGAAACAGTACAGCTGCCAAGCAGATGATGCCAACTGCTTGAGATAAAAATGTACACTTGTGAAAAACAAAAATTACACTAGTCCACAAAACGATAGACTTTCGACTTTCACAGCCGTTTGCCCAATCTCCCAAAACCCCAATTGACCGTTACATACCATTTCTTTCTATAAAATAATAACAATATATCGTGTCCCATGTTTTTGCAGAGATCATGGCCAAAATGTCTGAAATGTCAGACATGTCATTGAAATGTCATTATATGCCGAAATGGCATATAATGCAGACAGGCGTGGCAACTCTGAAAGAACTGGGCTGAGATTTGGGAAAAGAAAGCGATCCGGTCTTGCACAATACACAATTGTTTACGAGAAAATTTGGAAATTGGATCAGTGCTGGAATGGTGTTGTGTCCCAAACGTTTTTTCTCCTCTTCCTTATGAGCAGTGCAGTCTGCACAGAAAATTTGGGTCAAGAAAGATTAAAATACTATTTGTACTCACCTCTGAAGCACTTGTAGCTACAGAGCTTAGACTTGGGGATATGGGTGCTGAAGTAGAGTGCAAAGAACTCGTTGTACTGGAAGTGGGCATCGTATTAATTATTCCAGATGTAGTACGTGTTGTAATAGAGGAATTTAAACTTGAATCTCTCTTTACATATCCTTGTGATTTATTTACAACATCTGTGGATTCATCTAAACTTTGGGGGTTCATACTTCTTGACGAAATTTGTTCATTCGGGTTGCAGTTTCCATTTCTTAAAAAGCTAGCGCCAAAAGGAGATATTTGCATGGATTCATCGGAATGCATTGTTCTTTTGCCACTGGAATTCATTTCACATCTATAACTATTTGACCGCTCCATAGGAGGGCAACTGTTGACCAAAGAGGAATTGTGTAGATTTCCAGTGGATACTGTGGTATTTGCGGCTTTCGTCTACAAGTTTATGAAGAATGATGTACAATTTATTTACTAATATATTAAAAGTGTATACAAAAAACTTACATCGCTGTTATGACAACCCCAAACAGATGGTTTAAACGATTCACTGAGAAATTGTCTCACTTGATTTTTTTGCTTCTGTATAACGTGATACCGAGTCGGATTCTCAAGCACTGTGCTGACCTGTAAATTATCGGCTTAAAACGTTTTTTAATTCAAAGAGGTAGCTGTTAATTACCTGCAGCACTTGAGGTGGTACATCCACACCAATACTCTGTAAGGGAACTTTCAACTTAACTGGACTTGATGAAGGCAAACGATCCCTCTGTACAAATTGAGACATCTGTTCCAAGCTAGATGATCCGCTCCCACATGCGCTGGTACTGTTGCTGTTTATGAATTCTGACTCCGTCGACCCCTGACCCATGCCAAACAACAACTGCATTTTTGGATCCGGCGATATCAGTATTTGTTGCTGCACCATCATTTGTTGCTGCTGTTCCTGCTGCTGCTGCTCACGTTGCAATTGTAGTTTTAGTTGCGTCCGTGAGGTAGGAGTGGCAGTTTTGAACGTTGGTCTGTTAGTTAAAGATGTGCGGTAAATAAAATGTCTGCCAAAACTTAACTAAAGATCTTAACATATACTGAATGTGCAGACTCTTTCATAACGGATTAAATACGTACCCACCCGAGAGAGGCGGTAAACCTACTATGCGTGGCTCTGTAGTTTCGGTGCTAATATCGCCTAAATCTACGATGCTCGGATCCATTTCAAGAATCATTTCTAAATCTTTATCTATACCGACAGTTACTCGTATATTTGTAGTCGCTGTGGATTTAGTTTGATCATCCCTTGGCGATGGTTCTGATAAAGGCGCCACACTGTCAATTTCATCAAGTTCCATTAACATCGAAGGTTCCACGCCGACTTCAATTGCAAACGAGCTGGAGTATGTACTCGGATTAGCTACTAAATCTTCTTCTCCTCTTTTCTCTGTCGGTGACATCTGCAACGTCTGCACTCTTCTTACAAACTCTTGAAACTCCTGAAGACGATTGTCTGATTTGGGCGGTGCCAACTTTGCCTTTTCCATGTCTTCAACTGTTAGTCTATTTATAATTGTTTCAACTGGTGCACCTGTGTCACTTCTTAATTGATTATTGTTTATAGTACTAAATGCCACAGATTTTTTTTCATCGAGTTTGTTTCCAACGTTTTGAATATTTTTCTTGTTCCAGTAAGAAAACATGTTAATGATATTTTTATATCTTAAAAAAAACACGCAGAAATATTTCACAAGCCAAATTAGTTGTGGTCCTCGCATTCGCTAGGTATTACAAAGACCTTGATCTTCTGTCTAATTCGAACAAGCAAGTGAGGAATGAGAGCGCCTTTGTACGCATGCTTTCCTATACCATTTATATGTATGGCGGAAATAGTGTAAGGTTGCATTATCAATTTAACCATAAACCATTTAAATTCGTAAGCCGTTAAAAAATACTCGAGTGGAAAAATTACATTTAATTTATTTTGCAACGGAGTACAATATAAAATAAATCAAAAATAAGTTGATTTTTATCGTTTTAATTGGTCAATGTTGTGCGATGAGCGAATTAATTCGACCACCTATTTACGACACCTTACAGTATTCGCATCATGAGTACGTATATAAATATATTTAAGTATGTATAGCTGCGCAATAGAATTATATGCGCAAACAGGGTGCGTTTAAGAATGGTAAATTGGGGATCATTAAATTTGGTATATAAATGTATCTATGTACATACATACATATATGCATAAGCATGTACATATGTATGTATATATACATACTTAGTACGTTTTACGTAGTTAAGTATGTAAAATGATATTACCACCAATTCTGTATGAATAAAAATAAATAATTGTATCTATGTAAATATGTATTTATGTCCGTATGCATATACGGGCATTTTCAATAAAAATACCAAAACATTAAAATTGAATAAAAACACATTTCCATATATTTCTTCTTTTATTATTATCTGCTATTATAAGTTCTGCCATTAGTCGTCTCTCTTAAATATTCAACAGCCTTCTCTATCGCTGAAAACCTCTTCATCGTGCAGTGTGCGCACTCTGCCGGAGGATCGAGATTTGACTTCTTGTGTTTTTGTGAGAAGAGAGATACAGATGTCGGAGCACAAAAATCAGAAGCGGGGAAAAAAGAGTGAGAACTGGCGGTGGAAAGCGCCAGAGCGAGGTGCGCCCGTTAATTATATGACGGACATGAATATGCATGTACACATGTAAATGTACCCTTGTTAGTTCATTTATTCTTTTTATAGTATCACTTTTTAAAAAGTAAACGAATATAAAGATATATTTTAAAAGTAGGAGAGGAAGACACAAGGCATTCAATTCAATTAGTCTGTAGTGATTTATACAATTTTACAATCTTCCCAAAGTGGATGGATACATCTTCAATAACTTTTTCAGTCCTTGATATCTATCAGAGACAGGCGAACATCGTAAGCTGGACTTGGTTTGCTTTGACTCGTTCTGAGCACAACAAATAGCTGACTCAACAATCATACCCAGAAAAGTTATTCAAATAAACAAGTAAGTCATACCCTGACAGCTTGTATTCCTCAACCTAATAGTTACTAGTCAAATGAATATATGTATGTACATATTTCAAATTAATTGATGGTGAACATGTGCTGAATCGCATTTTAATTTCGTAACTGGCTTTTAGAGTTCTTTTTTTATACGCGAAAAGTACGAATCTAAGGCTTCTACAGTATTTACGTTTTCAACCCAATTTCAATCGTGCGTTTATAGAAACAACCAAAGCTGTTCTTAAACTAATTTTTTTTTTATATATGTACATATGTATGGTTGATGAGTCAGTCGGACAAAAGTCGTTATGTATTTATGTATGTACATACGTATGTAGTTTTATAACTATGCACACGTATAAGCTTACATACATCCCCACATATATTATATGTATATTTAACGTCAGATTCATACATATTTATGCACATATGTTACCGGCAAAATCTGAACATGCATCTTGTTTAACATACGTATGTATATGTATTAGCAACAGCCCGTTACGTAGCTCGTGCTAAAAACACTATTGTATATATAATGTAATAAAAGATAGTTAATGTACATACATATGTATGTACGTGAATTGTAAAATGATTTGTTTTGTCAAAATACATACAAAAATATCATTATTCATATGTATGTATATATTTTGAGGTTTTTTGTTCATACATTCATATTCATTCATTTATATTCATACATAATTAATTACCCAAATGTACGTAATATACTTCAATTCTACATATGCACGCATACATTCATACATACTTCAACATGTGCATGTATACATACCAATGTAGATATATATTTATGTATAAATGTATGTCCGATAAGATAATAAAATAGCGCTAATCATACACCAAATAAAATCGTGATGTATGTATGTACGTTAACGCATATGTGTTTGTGGATGAACGTTTGTTTTATATGTACATACACTCACGTATATTTGATCATGGAATTATATACGTACATATGTATGTATATGGTAATAAAAATATATTTTTAATTATTTCACATAACTCCATTTTTAAATTCATAAAACTACTTACATTTCGTCAGATCGCAAAGACCGCATTGATGATTTTAATTCATAAAATTCCACATTCTCAGAACTGCCTGCTACAGTAACATTTGGCAGTAGATCCATATTATCGTTGTCGTTTAGCAAATTAAGACTTAACTCGTCGAACTCCATATCGAAGCCTAGATCAATTCAGACTCAGTCATGTTGGCAACAGAAAATTTATACGTATGCACACGAATTATTTTCCAATCTAAATTCTTTTTGGCATATGTAATTGTATTGTAACTAGTAGAATACGTTTTTACATATTCGCAAATCTACGCACATACGCGTCATCACAGCCAAACTACAGACGGATCCAGAAACGAATACATGCAACTTCCACAACCGACTGGAGCTTTCAATAGCGGTGAGCTGAACGAAAAAATAGGAGTAGGGGATCGCACAATCGTTCGGTTCGCTTTTTATTTGTATTGTGTTTTAAATAAATATGAAAAGTATTTTGTACTTATCGACATAAACTATCTTAGTATAGACGTCAAAGTAAAAAAGTAAACGACAAAGTACAAAATAAATTAAATATGTGTATTAAACCATGTCTATGCGGTAAATGTAGGAGATTTAGCTGGACATTTTTCGAGTCGTAGTTTGGCTATTAAAATAGGGAACATATTTTTAATCATAGCATAGAAATAAAAGCATTACCCACCTATGATAGAATAGATCCATTCCATAAATGCTTAAACAGTTTAATTGTTGATACTTTCTAATATAGATAGAATAGTTATATCTAAAATTCGATTTTCGATAGAAATATAATCGAATCCGGAAGTTTATTCTTCATTAATTTGTCAATAATCTGCAGGCAAAGGTGAACAATTTGGTCAACGGATCTAAATTCCAAAAATAAGCCTATTTATTTGAGTGTTTTAATCTTGTTTTTTGTTTATATTTTCTGACAGTACACCGCCCCTGTATATTCTTTATGCCGCTTTTGTAGCTTTTAATTCTTAGCGTTTCGCCGTCCTTTTTTATCGTTACTCCATTAGTTTAAAACAGTTGGTATGTTGGAAAAGAAGTTATCTGCTACACAAAGAAAATTCTAACAGCATAATGCCATAGACAATACAAGAGCAAGATAAGTTACATCATAAGCTTTTTTGGTACTCGAAATTTTCAGACTGGCTAAAGTCTAGTCTAGTGGCTAGAGCCACTAGAGCTGCCTCCAGGATCTCTTAAAACGCCAGACAGATAAGCGCTCCAAAACCAGCCGCTCTCTTGTGTGCTTACAAGCCGAGGGTTGTGTGTTTGCACACGCATTCCAGATTTGACCGCATGCTTACGTTTTTTTCAGAGTTGTCGGTTTATTACTTTAAATATAATATATTCGATAATAATGAGCTATGCACAACTATAATTCACATCTAAACACATCTTTACATACTTTTTGTCTTGGTTAGCAACAACAGCTAAGTCGATTTAGCCATATCTGTCCGTCCGTCCCTATGAGCGCTCACATTTTAGAGACTATACGGCACAGCACACTGAACACATCGCAGGGGAACGGTGGGAATTTTTGACAAATGTGAAACCCCGGATACCACTGGCACCATCAACCGGCATAGTGACATATATCCGCGCGATATATCTCCGCGCGGACATAGGACGTTCTAAAACGAGATATATATGTCGGATTTTTGTGCCATATCTCCGCGCAGAAAATGTATTGTAATAACCTATCTCAGACTGAGGTAAGCTCAGTCTGTCCAGGGTTCTCTACAAGAAATTTTGTAGTATTGCTGGAACTTTAGGGTAGGGCTTGGCCGTGAGACCGAAAGTGGAGCGGGCGTAGAGTCCGGTTACCGTGCAGGTACTTTGGTGATCGCACTTGGCGATGAAACGGCAACCGTTGACTGTGGCGCGTGTGTCGATTCTGCATGAATCGATTGGCGCGTGGGACTGTAAATGTCCGGTGTATGGTGTTTGTGTTGTTGGATTATATATGACAACGTAACTTAGTGCTATTAGTAGGAATATGTATATGAATGCAAAGTAACTTAGTGCTATTAGTATCAATATGTATACGAATGTAAGGGTTCGTTCCACCCCCTTTCTTCCGGGTGGGGTTGCAAATGGCCGCTTTGGTTACTCCTGTGGTGTGTGTGGAGGGTCCGCGGCATCCCTTCGGCGTGTTTTGGCGTTTCTATTGGTGGTTTTCCGTCGTCAGGGGGTCGTTGTGATCGCTGGTGTCGCTTGCTTCCTCAGCAGGGTCGGTGTCCAACGTGTCGTGGTACTCTTTCAGGTCGTTGATATTTGCGACTTTCAGTTTCCGACTTCCGGGGTGTTGCATTTGTTGACGCAAAACCTTTGACTTTGTATGGTCCATCATATTTTGGGGCCAATTTCGCAGCGAAACCGTCGGCTGCGTTGGAGAGGTGGTGTTGTCTGATCAGTACTAGTTGGCCCACCGTGGGGCGCCATTGTCGTCGGCTGAGATTGTAGTGCCGGGATTGTTCTTGACTCGCCCGCTGAATGTTGTTCCGCACTATCGCGGATACTTCTTTGAGTCGGGTTGCCTTAGTGTGGGCTGTCCGGAGGGCTTCCTGTCCCTGGTGTAACTTCGTCGTATAATGCTCCAGGTAAGCGAGGTTCTCTCCCGTGTAGCAAGAAGGCTGGGCTGAATCCAGTTTTTTCCGAGACACTGGAGTTAATTGCTAGTGATATCTCGGGGATGAGTTCGTCCCATGTGTTTTGATGGTCCTCCACGAACTGTGCAATCATCGTCTTTACTGTTCGATTGGCCCGTTCCGAAGGGTTTTCCTGGGGGCAATACGGTGCGGTGTGTTGCAGATCCACGCCGGCTGTTTGCATAAACGTGCGGAATGAGCGGCTGGTGAACTGCGTTCCATTTTCACAGACGAATCGTTTTGGTACGCCAAAGTGACTGAGAATGCGTTCACGAAAAGCTAGCTCTAGAGTGGCGGTGGTAGCCTTCTTAAGGGGCACTAGTTCGACACATTTTGAGAAGGTGTCGAAGAATACCAGCAGCATGGTGTTCCCTCGTTTTGATCGGGGAAGTGGCCCTACGAAGTCGGCACATAATGAGGCGAAAGGTTCCTCTGCCCTGCTGGTAAGCATCCTACCCACGGGCTTGCGTTGCAGTGCCTTAAACTTTTGGCAGCTCAAACAGCTGCGTACGTATTTCCGCACATCGCGATATAGGCCGGGCCAAAAGTATCGTTGTGTTATCCGGGTGATGGTTTTCCGAATGCCGAGGTGGCCTGCCGTGGGCTGATCATGGCATTCCTTGAGGACTCTTTGGCGTCGGTCCTTTGGGACGCAGAGTTTCCATGACACGTAGTCGTGATCGTCGGCTCCATGGCCCAGATGTCTGTAGAGTTCTCCATTCTCGAAGACGTAGTCGGGGTATTTATCGGGTTCCTCTTTAGTTTGCTGAATCCGTCGTGTCAGCCAGGGGCAAGATGTTGCGTCCTCTTTTATTCTTGCTAGCGTCTCCAAGGGTTGTCGGGACAGGGCATCGGCAACCACGTTTTCTTTCCCTGCTCTGTAGTGGACGTCGTACTGATACTGTTGGAGTTCGAGCGCCCATCTCGCTATTCTTCCGTAGAGCTTTCCAGAGTATTCAGCCATTTCAGCGCGAGATGGTCGGTTATAACGTCGAATCGGTATCCCTTTTAGGTAGCAGCGTAGTTTTCGGATTGCCCAAATGACGGCGAGGCATTCCTTGTCTGTCGCGGAGTAGTTTCCTTCGGCCTGGTTCAAGCGTCGGCTGACATAGGCGATGACGCGTTCCTTCCCTTCGATCTCCTGCGTGAGTACGGCGCCTATGCCGAGGTTACTCGCATCGGTTTGTAGTGAAAACTTGACGTTGAAATCGGGGCAAGCAAGTACAGGAGCGGTCGTGAGTAGTTCCTTTAGTTGGTCGAAGGCCGCTTGTTGATCTGCTGTCCATGTCCATGTTTGTCCTTTCTTGAGTAGCTGAGACATTGGCTGGACGACTGAAGCAAAGTTTGGAACGAATCTTCGGTACCATGATGCCATTCCGATGCACTTACGTAGTTCCTTTAGGTTCGTGGGTGGCTTGAGTTCTTTGACGGCAGCAATCTTGTCGGGGTCCGTGTGGATACCTTCTTCGCTGATGACGTGACCAAGATATTTGATCCGGTTTTGGAAGAATGTGCACTTTTCTGCGTTTATCCGCAGGTTCGCTTTTCGAAGGCGAGAGAGGACTATTGCCAGGTTGTGCAGGTGGTCCTTGAAGTCTCGTCCGACGACGACAATGTCGTCTAAATATGCAAATGCGTAGGGTTCCATGTCGGCACCGATCACAGTATCAAGGGCCCGTTGGAATGTTGCTGGTGCAGAATGTAATCCAAAGGGCATCACTTTTCATTGGTAGAGACCTCTGCCAGGGACCGTGAAGGCGGTGGCTTCTCTACTTCCGTTGGCCATGGGTATTTGCCAGTATCCGTTCTTCAGATCGAGGGTGGTTATGAAGCGTGCGTTCTGTAGGCGCTCCAAGATGTAGTTGATTCTGGGCAGTGGGTATGCGTCAGGAATAGAGTGAGTGTTGAGTTGTCGGTAGTCCGGCCATTTGCCGTTCTTTTTACGTACGAGTACGATGGGGGCGCTGTGTGGGCTTCGTGAGAGTTCGATGAGACCTTCTTGGATCAATTGGTCGACTTGCTCATCGATACTCCGCATCATGGCCGGGTTCTTTGGGTAGTACCTCTGTTTGATGGGTTGATTATCCCTCATGACGATGGTGTGCTCGGCTATGTTGGAGGTCCCGTGGAAATTATTGAACTTTGGAAGTTCTGCGTCCAGAAATTCTTGGATCTGTGGTGCTATGTCTGGCGGCCAGGGATCGGAGATCAGTTCCGGGTCGGGTTCGGTAAGATCGGGGGTGTCGGGGTCCTTTGGCTGGCTGGGGTCTTCTGGGAGGATAGTTGTGTCGAACGCGCTGGGGTGTTCGATCCTACGTGGGTAGTCGCTTATGTGGGCGACGATCGGGGTAGCGTTGGCCGTGAGTGGCGTAGTTTCGTTGGTCTGGCGGTATACCTGGGTTGTAATGCCTCTAGATCGATGTATGGCCAGGCGGGTCTCAGTGACGACTCTGTTTTCGCAGCAACGACTTGTTTGGGCGACGAAGATTTCGGACGTGGTGTTAGGCATGGCATGGTGCATGGCGCTAGTGGGCACGTTAGTACGCGGAAGGAACTCCAGTGGGTTGGCGAAGATCGGGGTGGCGTCGGCCGTGGGTACGACAGGGCTGTGGTCGGTGTTTCGGGGGGTCATCGGGCTAGATCCCGGTTCCGAGTGGAGAGGTTCCGTGGATATTAGTTCGATGGTTGGACCCGACCAGCAAGGGATTTGCGTGGCTGTTTCCCTCGTGGTTTGGTTGTTGCACTATTGCTGCCGTTGTCGTTGTCGTTGTTCGGGGCTGGTTGTCGTCTCTGAGGGTGTCCGTGGGTTCACCTTCTCCGTTGAGGGTAGGGTGCATGGGTGCGCGGTGGCTGAACTTGGACCTGGGCTTCCTGTGTCGAGCGGGTTCGAGTTCGTGGTGGTTTGTCTCGTGTGTGAGATCCTTGGGGTGGGTTCGGGGTGCGTGTGCCCCGTAGTTTGTTTTGATCCTGGGCTTCCTGTGTCGACCGCCTGGTTCAAGTGTGTTGATTCTTGTCTCATGTGTGAGATCCTCGTGGTGTGTTTGGGATGTGTGATCCCTGTGGTTGGCTTAGGACGCGGGTGCTCCGTAGTGGCCGTGGGATTCGTTTTCCCGTTTGCTTGGTTGCAATTTACCGGTGCTTGCTTCGGATTCGTGTTTTCCGTTGTGGGCCGGTGCTTGGCTTGTGCTTTGGTTGGTCTCGGTTTCGTATTCTTCGTTGCATTATTGGGTGCCGTCTTCTTTGAGGTAGGTCGGGGAAATGTGTTCGCTGTGGTTGGTTTCGGGGTTGTATTCTTCGTTGCGGTATTGGCTGCCGTATTATTTGTGGTAGGTCGGGGACGTGTATTCGCGGCGGTTGACCTAGATTTGTTGTTGCTGAGGTTGGTGACTTGTACTTGGTTGGATTGAACTGACGGTGGCGTTGGCGTGAGGTGGCGATCTTGTACCTTTAACAGCGTGGTGCCGCATTGGATCGTCGTTTCGATGGCACATAGGAAGTCCATGCCGACTATCACTTGCTCCATCATGTTTGGTAGGACCAGGAGTGGGATTTGAACCTCTCGTTGGTCCAGCTTGATGTGCGCCAGTAGAACTTGTGTGATCTCTCTGACTGAGCCGTCAGCCAGGCGTATGCGGACGCATGCATCTTGCAGGTTGGAGTTGTTGTTTAGTTGTCGGGCCAGGTTGTCGCTGACGAAACTTCGGGACGCCCCGGTGTCGATGGTGGCCTCCGTTGTTTGTCCCCCTATTGTCACTATCGCCACTATTCGGCCGTCGTTCACGTGTAGTGGGTTGCTTAGTCGCGGGTCTGGGGAGGCGTCGTTCTCGGCTGATCCCGTGTCAGTCGAGGACGCGTGTCGTTTCCCGACGTGGCCCGGCGGCAGCAGTCGACGGTTCGAGTGCCGCGCTTTCCACATTCCCAGCAGAAAAGGATCGAAGCGTTGGTGCAGTCATAGGCGGCGTGTCCAGCTTGACCACATCGGCGACAGGCTGCGCGTGGGTTGGCAATGGGAGTGGTGATCATTCGATGGGCGACGTCGTGGTTCGTTGCATTATTTTGATTCGATGACTGTCTGCGCGGTGTGTCGGCTGAATCCCAATGGGGTCTCCGAAAGGGGGTACGGTAGGACTCACCTTCTCTGCGGTCTGGGTGTCTGCCCGGCCTGGTGTCTCTTGGTGGGATTCGCATGGGTGCGGGAGTCGTTGCGTGTTTCCTCTCGTGAATAAGCTCGTACTCTGCCGCTAATCGGGTTAGCTGTGATAAGCTTTCCAATTCGTCTCGTCGCACGTATAGTTGGAGTCCTGGCAGGGCGTTGTCGTAGATCCTATAGAGCTCCTTAACTAGGTCGTACTCGGCATGGTGCATGAGTAGCCGTATCTCGATGAGATAGTCTTTGAATGGTTCTCCCACCGCTTGCTTGCGGCCTCGGATCTGGTCCTCCAATTGTTCGAAATACCTTGGCGGCAGCAAATACGTCAGAAACTCCTGGCGGAAATATGCCCAGGAACTACCCTGTAGTTGGCTGGTACGGTGCCAGCGACTGGCTCGGTCGGTGAGTAGTTCGGCCATGCTCCGAGGCAGCTGGTTGGTGTCCACTCCGTAGGCGCGGGCGCGTTCCTCGAGTAGTTCAGAAACGATAGTGGGTCATCCTCTCCGTTGAACTGGATGCCCCATCCGCGATGCGTTCTGCCGTGCGTGCGACGTGGTTATAGTCGGGCCCGATTATGGGTGCGTCAATCGACGGTATAATTCTCTGTGTGGGCGAACGGGAGGTTTCCATAGTGGGCGGCCCTGGAAGATCGGCGGCTGTGACCACTGGTGGTCGGGGCGTGGGCTCTGGGGCTGCGGGGACTTGCAAGCCTGCTTTGGGGTCCCATCCTCCGGTGCCTGATGGTCCTGGAGTAGTGGGCAGCGGGGACTTGGAGCGTCCTGCTGGTCTGGCGTATTGTCTCTCGAGTTCTGCCATCGAGTCCAGGCACCCGGCGGGAGTGGTCCGGCGACTAGTATGGCAAAGTTCTTGCGCAACTCTTCAACAGTTCCTTCGGTGTCAAATGCGAATTCCTTGCCGAAGGCCAGCTCGTTTCGGCGGCGCTTGTAGATCCAGCCGATGCTGACGCCTGGATTGGCGATTGGCTCGCTGGTGTGGAAATCAATGCTCGCGTCGTCTTCGTAGGCTTCCATGGTGATTGGACTGAGTTTTTCCTCGGTGTTGTTTTGGGCACTTTTCACTGTTTTAGCACTTGGTCACTGCGTATACTTTCCCGGTGGCACTCGCGACTCGGGTGGGTGCGCGAATTTGGCTTTGTACCGGACTTGTGTTCTGTGGTTAGCTCTACTATTTTTTCTCGGTGGCCGTGGGTCTTTAAGCCACGTAGCCCCGGAGACTGTGGCGCGTGTGTCGATTCTGCATGAATCGATCGGCGCGTGGGACTGTAAATGTCCGGTGTATGGTGTTTGTGTTGTTGGATTATTTATGACAACGTAACTTAGTGCTATTAGTAGGAATATGTATATGAATGCAAAGTAATTTAGTGCTATTAGTATCAATATTGTAGGATACCTATCCCAGGCTGAGGTAGGCTCAGTCTGTCCAAGGTTCTTTCTACAAGAAATTTGTAGAAATGCTGGCACTTTAGGGCAAGGGGGTGGCCGTGAGACCAAAAATGGAGCGGGCGGAGCGTCGGGTTACCGTGCAGACAATTCGGTATTCGCACTTTGGCGATGGAAGGGAAAACGCTGACACCTGAGTTTTGGTGTGTGCGGTAATAATATGGGGGTCACCTGAGTTGTGTTCGCGCTCGGCGAAGAAAGTGATGACACTGCGTTGAGTTTGAGGTTTATGATTTTTGTCTTTATTCTTGATTAATTGGGTTTTATACTGCTAGTGTCGTGTAGTAATTCTGGCGTGTATTTTTACGGTGGCGCGGTGTTGACTGCTGATGCACTGCTGATGGACTGCTGATCGACTGCCGATGCACTGTTGATGGACTGATGATGCACTGCTGATGGACTGCTGATCGACTGCCGATGCACTGTTGATGGACTGATGATGCACTGCTGATGGACTGCTGATCGACTGCCCCATTGATCCATGGCGCGCGCTATTTAAAGCCGGCACCTGGGGTGTGAGGCCGCTGAGTCCGCGTTTTCGTGGGTGTATGTTGGGGCACCGTTTCGCTGTGATCGCGGAACTTGAGTGCAGTGTCAGGTGACCTAGTCGGCGTGTTTTGCTAATATAGCAACGCGGAATTGGGTGCAGTGTGTTTGGTAGTGTCAGGTGTTTTTAATAATAGTCTTATATTATTTAATATATATTTATTGTGGCGGACCGTTGTGGTCCGTTACACTGTATTTCTTCCGGGCGGATGAAAGGTGGTGGGTGTGGTTGGTGGTTGGCGGTTGGCGGTTGGCATACCCGTGAGTGGGTCAGTAGTACTCTTGTGTTCGGGTGCTCCATCAGCGGAATTGGCGGTTGGCATACCCGGGAGTGGGTTAGTAGTACTCTTGTGTTCGGGTGCTCCATCAGCGGAATTGTTGGTTGGGAGTGGGTTAGTAGTACTCTTGTGTTCCACTCTATCAGCGGAATTGGCGGTTGGCATACCCGGGAGTGGGTTAGTAGTACTGTGGGTGTCGTTTGCTTCATCAGCGGACCCGCTGTCCACTGCGTCGTGGAATTCTTTTAGGTCGTTGATGTTTGCCACCTTTTGTTTTCGGCTTCCGGGATGCTGTAATTTCACGATATTTGCCGACGTAAAGCCTTTGACTTTGTAGGGCCCGTCATACTTTGGGGCCAATTTCGCCGCAAAACCGTCGACTGCATTAGATAGGTGATGTTGGCGGATTAGTACTAGCGAGCCCACCGTGGGACGCCATTGTCGGCGGCGGAGATTATAGTGCCGGGATTGTTCTTGACTTGCCCGCTGGATGTTGTTTCGTACTATTGCAAATACTTCTTTAAGTCGCGTTGCCTTCGCGTGTGCTGTGTCCGGTGGGCTTCCTGTCCCTGGTGTGACTTCATCGTACAGTGCTCCAGGTAAGCGCAGTTCTCTCCCGTGTAGCAGGAATGAGGGGCTGAAACCAGTGGTTTCGGAGACGCTGGAGTTGATTGCCAGTGAAATCTCGGGTATCAGCTCATCCCATGTGTTTTGGTGGTCCTCCACGAATTGTGCGATCATGGTCTTCACCGTCCGATTGGCCCGTTCCGTAGGGTTTTCCTGGGGACAATACGGTGCGGTGTGCTGCAGATCAACGCCGGCTGTTTGCATAAACAGGCGGAATGAGCGGCTGGTGAACTGTGTTCCATTGTCACAGACGAATCGTTTTGGTACGCCGAAGTGACTTAGAATGCGTTCCCGAAAAGCTAGCTAGGGTAGCTGTGGTAGCTTTCTTACGTGGCACTAGTTCGGTCCATTTCGAGAAGGTGTCGAAGAATACCAGTAGCATGGTGTTTCCTCGTTTGGATCGGGGCAGTGGCCCGACGAAGTCGGCGCATAGTGTGGCGAAAGGTTCCTCTGCCCTGCGGGTGAGCATCTTACCCATTAAAGCTTGCGCTGCAGTGCTTTGAACTTTTGACAGCTCAAGCAGCTGCGTACGTACTTCCTCACATCGCGGTGTAGGCCGGGCCAGTAATATCGTTGTGTGATCTGTGTGATGGTTTTCCGAACGCCGAGGGTGGCCTGCCGTGGGCTGGTCATGGCATTCCTTGAGGACTCTTTGGCGTCGGTCCTTTGGGACGCAGAGTTTCCATGACACGTAGTCGTGATCGTCAGCTCCGTGGCCTAGATGCATGTAGAGTTCTCCATTCTCGAAGACGTAGTCTGGGTATTTATCGGGTTCGTCTTTGGTTTGTTGAATCCTTCGTGTGAGCCAGGGGCAGGTTGTTGCGTCCTCTTTGATCCTGGCTAGCGTTGCCAAGGGTTGTCGAGACAGGGCGTCGGCGACTACGTTTTGTTTCCCTGCTCTATAGTGGACGTCGTACTGATACTGTTGGAGTTCGAGCGCCCATCTCGCTACTCTTCCGTAGGGGCACTCCAGAGTGTTCATCCATTTTAGCGCGAGATGGTCTGTTATAACGTCGAACCGGTATCCCTCTAGGTAGCAGCGTAGTTTTCGGATTGCCCAAATGACGGCGAGGCATTCCTTGTCGGTGGCGGAGAAGTTTCCTTCGGCCTGGTTCAAGCGTCGGCTGACATAGACGATGACGCGTTCCTTTCCTTCGATCTCCTGCGTGAGTACGGCGCCTATGCCGAGGTTGCTCGCATCGGTTTGTAGTGAGAACTTGACGTTGAAATTGGGGCAAGCAAAGTACAGGAGCGGTCGTGAGTAGTTCCTTTAGTTGGTCGAAGGCCGCTTGTTGATCTGCTGTCCATGTCCATGTTTGTCCTTTCTTGAGTAGCTGAGACATTGGTTGGACGACTGTAGCAAAGTTTGGAACGAATCTTCGGTACCATGAGGCCATTCCGATGCACTGGCGTAGTTCTTTAGGTTCGTGGGTGGCTTGAGTTCTTTGACGGCAGCAATCTTGTCGGGGTCCGTGTGGATACCTTCTTCGCTGATGACGTGACCAAGATATTTGATCCGGTTTTGGAAGAATGTGCACTTTTCTGCGTTTATCCGCAGGTTCGCTTTTCGAAGGCGAGAGGACTATTGCCAGGTTGTGCAGGTGGTCCTTGAAGTCTCGTCCGACGACGACAATGTCGTCTAAATATGCGAATGCGTAGGGTTCCATGTCGGCACCTATCACAGTATCAAGGGCCCGTTGGAATGTTGCTGGTGCAGAGTGTAATCCGAAGGGCATCACTTTCCATTGATAGAGACCTCTGCGGGGACCGTGAAGGCGGTGGCTTCTCTGCTTCCGTTGGCCATGGGTATTTGCCAGTATCCGTTCTTTAGATCAAGGGTGGTTATGAAGCGTGCGTTCTGTAGGCGCTCCAAGATGTAGTTGATTCTGGGCAGTGGGTATGCGTCGGGGATAGAGTGAGTGTTGAGTTGTCGATAGTCCACGCACATGCGCCATTTGCCGTTCTTTTTACGTACAAGTACGATGGGGGCGCTGTGCGGGCTTCGTGAGGGTTCGATGAGACCTTCCTGGATCAATTGGTCGACTTGCTCGTCGATAATCCGCATCATGGCTGGGTTCTTTGGGTAGTACCGCTGCTTGATGGGTCGATTATCCCTCATGACGATGGTGTGCTCGGCGATGTCCGAGGTTCCGTGGAGATTATTGAATTTTGGAAGTTCTGCGTCCAGAAATTCTTGGATCTGTGGTGCCAGGTCCGGCGGCCAGGGATCGGAGACCGGTTCTGGATCGGGTTCTGAGGGGTCGGTGATCTCGGGGTCCGTGGGCTGGCTTGGGTCTTCTGGGAGGATGGTGGTGTCGAACGCACTGGGGGGTTCGATCCTACGTGGGTAGTCGCTTATGTGGGCGACGATCGGGGTAGCGTTGGCCGTGAGTGGCGTAGCTTCGTGGGTCTGGCGGTATACCTGGGTTGCAATTTCTCCAGATCGACGTATTGCCAGGCGGGTCTCAGTGACGACTCTGTTTTCGCAGCGACGACTTGTTTGGGCGCCGAAGATTTCGGACGTGGTGTTAGGCATGGCGTGGTGCATGGCGCTAGTGGGCACGTCAGTACGCGGAAGGTACTCCAGTGGGTTGGCGAAGATCGGGGTGGCGTCGGCCGTGGGTACGACAGGGGGCGGCGGTCGGTGTTTCGGGGAGTCATCGGGCTAGATTCCGGTTCCGGGTGGAGGGTTCTGTGAATATTAGTTCGATGATTGGACCCGACCAGGAGATTTGTTTCCCGTGGCTGTTTCCCTCGTGGTTTGGTTGTTGCATTGCTGATGCCGTTGTCTGTGTCGTTGTTCGGGGCTGGTTGTCGTCTCTGAGGTTGTCCGTGGGTTCACCTTCTCCGTTGAGGGTAGGGTGCAGGGGTGCGCGGTGGCTGAACTTGGTCCTGGGCTTCCTGTGTCGAGCGCCGGGTTCAAGTTCGTCGCGGTTTGTCTCGTGTGTGAGATCCTCGTGGTGTGTTCGGGAAGCGTGTGCCCCGTAGTTTGTTTTGCTCCTGGGCTTCCTGTGTCGAGCGCCAGGTGCGTTTGTGCTTGTCTCCTGTGTGGGATCCTTGTGGTTCGTTTGGGATGGGTGTTCCCTGTCGTTGGCTTAGGACGCGGGTGCTCCGTCTTGGCCGTGGGATTCGTTTCCCCGTTTGCTTGGTTGCAGTTTACCGGTGCTTGTTTCGGATTCGTGTTTTCCGTTGTGGGCCGGTGTTTCGCTTGCGCTGCGGTTGGTTTCGGTGTCGTATTCTTCGTTGCGGTATTGGGTGCCGTTTTCTTTGTGGTAGGTCGGGGACGTGTGTTCGCTGCGGTTGGCTTAGGTTTCTGGTTGCTTGTTTCGGCGTCTTGGACGTGGTTGGTCAGAACTGACGGCGGCGTTGGCGTGGGGCGGTGATCTCGTAGTTTTAGCAGCGTGGTGCCGCATTGGATCGTCGTTTCGATGGCACATAGGAAGTCCATGCCGACAATAACTTGCTCCGTGGTGATCATGCGATGGGCCACGTCCGGGCCCGTCGCATCTGTTGGATTTGCTGACTGTCTCCGAGATGTGTCCGCTGAGACCCAATGGGGTCTCCGAGCTGGCATCCGGTAGGAGTCATCTTCTCTGCGATCTGGGCGCCTTGCCGGCCTGGTGTCTCTCGGTGCGCTTCGGATGGGTGCGGGGGTGATCTCATGTTCCCTCTCGTGGATGATTTCGTACTCAGAGGCGAGCCGTGTCAGCTGTGACAAGCTTTCCAATTGGTCTCGTCGCACGTATAGCTGGATTCCTGGCAAGGCGTTGTCGTAGATTCTGTGCAGCTGTTTAACTGGATCGTACCCAGCATGGTGCATGAGTAGCCGTATCTCGATGAGGTAATCTTTGAACGGTTCTCTCACCGCTTGCTTGCGGCCCCGGATCTGGTCCTCAATTGTTCGAAATACCTTGGCGGCAGAAAATACGACAGAAATTCCTGGCGGAAGTATCCCCAGGAGCTACACTGCAGTTGGCTGGTACGGTACCAACGGCTAGCCCGGTCGGTGAGTAGTTCGGCCATGGCCCGCGGCAACTGGTTGGCGTCCACTCCATACGAGCTTGCGCGTTCCTCGAGTAGTTCCAGAAATGATATCGGGTCATTTTCTCCGCTGAACTGGATGCCCCATCCGCGGATGCGTTCCGCGGTTCGTGCGATGCGGTTGTAGTCGGGCCCGTCTATGTGTGGGTCGATCGCTGGCACAATTCTCTGCGTGGGTGAGCGGCACGTTTCCGTGGTTGGCGGCCTGGGGAGATCATCGACCATTAAGGTTGGTGGTCGGGGCTCGTTCTCAGCGATTGTGGGGATTTGTATGCTGGGTTTTGGGTCCTGCCTCTGGGTGCCTGATGGACGCAGGGTGGTGGGCATCGGGGACTTGGAGCGTCCGGCTAGTCGGGCGTATTTCCGCTCAAGTTCTGCCAGGCGAACCCAATTACTCGGCGGGAGTGGTTCGGCGACTAGTATGGCAAAGTTTCTACGCATCTCGTCGACAGTTCCTTCACCGCTGAATCCAAATTCCTTGGCGAAAGCCTCCAGATCCTCTCGACGACGCTTATAAATCCAGCCGATGCTGACGCCTGGGTTAGTGGTTTTCTCTACGGCGTGGAGTTCGCTGCCTGAGTCCTCTTCGTGGGATTCCATGGTGTTTTGTGTTGCTTCTGGGGTGTTTTTGGGCACTTGATCACTGTTTTTCGTTACTCGCGCACTGCGTAGACTTTCTCGGTGGCACTCGCGACTGGATTTGTGTGTTCAGTTCTAGCTCTGTTTTCTTTCTCTCGGTGGCCGTGGGTCTTTAGTCCACGTATCCCCGTGTTAAGTTTTTCTCTTTAATTTTTCCTTAAAGTCGCCAGAAAGTCGGCTTTGAAATCTCCTTAAAGTTTCCAGTAAAGTCCCTGCTCGGGCGCCACTTGTAGGATACCTATCCCAGGCTGAGGTAGGCTCAGTCTGTCCAAGGTTCTTTCTACAAGAAATTTGTAGAAATGCTGGCACTTTAGGGCAAGGGGTGGCCGTGAGACCAAAAATGGAGCGGGCGGAGCGTCGGGTTACCGTGCAGACAATTCGGTATTCGCACTTTGGCGATGGAAGGGAAAACGCTGACACCTGAGTTTTGGTGTGTGCGGTAATAATATGGGGGTCACCTGAGTTGTGTTCGCGCTCGGCGAAGAAAGTGATGACACTGCGTTGAGTTTGAGGTTTATGATTTTTGTCTTTATTCTTGATTAATTGGGTTTTATACTGCTAGTGTCGTGTAGTAATTCTGGCGTGTGTATTTTACGGTGGCGCGGTGTTGACTGCTGATGCACTGCTGATGGACTGCTGATCGACTGCCGATGCACTGTTGATGGACTGATGATGCACTGCTGATGGACTGCTGATCGACTGCCCCATTGATCCATGGCGCGCGCTATTTAAAGCCGGCACCTGGGGTGTGAGGCCGCTGAGTCCGCGTTTTCGTGGGTGTATGTTGGGGCACCGTTTCGCTGTGATCGCGGAACTTGAGTGCAGTGTCAGGTGACCTAGTCGGCGTGTTTTGCTAATATAGCAACGCGGAATTGGGTGCAGTGTGTTTGGTAGTGTCTGGTGTTTTTAATAATAGTCTTATATTATTTAATATATATTTATTGTGGCGGACCGTTGTGGTCCGTTACAATATGTATACGAATGTAACGGTTCGTTACAGTATGTGCGAAGATATGTCGCGCGGACTTATGACGTTACCCCCATTAACCATCCATGAAAAAACAGCAGATGAATAAAATTTGGTGTTGGGCAAAAATTGGTTTACTTTGATAATTCAAACGAGAGGGAACGTTTAGTCGCAGTTGTCGCGACGTTATTTATATACCCGTACTCAGTCAATCTGTATGTGAGATTATGGTTAATGTGGAATTTTAACATATGATTGCGGACAAAATGTTGAAATACAATTATATTTGAGTGATATCATAGGTCTCTGAGTTCTAACCGCTTATCTGTATGAACGGGCAAAGCAGACGCGGTGGAGTGTGAGTGAGAGCGATGATTAGGTTTTTTAATGGCTAATGGTTTTCTTTATTGTGACTATATTAATGATTCGAAGCCCGAGATGGAAGTGGAGTGCTCGCTGCCGAATCGTGTTATGCCACAAGCGAAAAGAGGATCCGCAGGCAGAAAGGGACGATAGAGGATCTGGAACCGGGAACCACCGACGGAAGTTTCGTCTTCACTGATCCCTCAGTGTCAGAGGCAGAGTTGGCTACGGCCTTCTGTCGCCTTGGACACAGCGAGGAGCTGCAGAAGTCAGAGCCACAAGTCACGGCTTCCAACATCCAGGTCGACTGGGGCCCACTACTTGGGACGGATGAGGAGGCTCAGACCCGACGCAAACGTCTTCGGGATACAGGGCATACCTTCGTGGTATAAGCCACCGACCCCCTGAAACGCTGACCGCGAGGGAAAGGAGCCTCAAAAAGAAGCACGAGCAGAACGTGCGGAGGTATGAGCGGCTGAACGGAGTCGCTCCTACCGTCGGAGACCATGCCCTGAACAGGAGGCATGGCAGAGGACCCTAAACCGTCGTCTTCACCGTCAGCAGCAGCTAGCACGAAGACAAATTTGAAAGGAGGGTATCCGGGAAGCAGAAGCGGAAGACCACACCTCCGACGCAGAACACGGCAAGCGCCAAGGCACTACCAATGCCTTCTGCACAAAAGGCAACGGTGGAACCGACTGGTCGAGAGCCAAGGTTCAAGCGGCGGAGGACGGACAACTCCACAAAAGCTTCCGAGTCGAAGAAGGCCAGAATATACTGGCTAGCCTAGGATGGCCATCTGAGCTGCAGATAGCCATTATCGACCGAAGCCTTCCGGAAGGAAAGACATTGGACGTTAACTTGCTGAAGTCAGAATCAGAGATGCTGACCTCCATGAAAGATGCCATTGTCCGCGCAGACAAACCTTTTGTCTGTGAGTTCAAGGACATCAAGTGGTATAAGGGAGACAAAATAGTGGCCTGAGGTAACGCAGAAACTCATGAGTTTCTCAAAGCCACGGTCCAATGTTTTGGTGAACTTTGGCCGGGAGCGGCACTCTGCGTGGTCCCCATTGATGAGATTCCTAGGAGGACGATCATGAAGGTGTGGATTCCTCCCCCAATCAAGGCGGATGAGGACACACTATTTCTGATCAATGCACAGAACCGGATCCTGAAGACATCGGACAGGACCATTACACGGGAGATAGCGTGAAATAAGGGGAACGGCAAGGAACTTTGGATCAGCATTGGTCAGAAGAGCCTTGCCAAACTCCTTGCATCGGATTGCCACATATCATTTGGGATGGGCACCCTAGCACACCAGGTCCGCTGAATAGCATGAAGGTGGTGTAGATTAATCTGCATCACTCAAGTATACCATCGGCGGAACTGCTGCGGTTTATGGACAAGAAGGCGGTAGACTTGGCCCTCATCCAAGAGCCCTGGGCCGTAAAGGGAAAGTTCGGGGACTGAACGGTCGCAGATACCTCCTTCTCACGCGACACCCCGTGGGTAAGCCAAGATCATGTATCTGGTAAGGAACTAGCTTAATGTTCTGGTTTCTTACATGTACAGCAGGGGAGTGGAGTGTCGTGGAGAAAGGAGATAGTAGTGCCAGCTCTGGCCAGTTTATCTGCTATGCAGTTACCTTCAATGTCCTGGTGACCTGGGACCCATATCAGACTGCTGAGCCATCTCGTGAAGAGATTTGCGGCATTTTGCTACGGTGGCCGAGTTCGATGTAATCGCATTTAGTGATTTGATCGCAGCTTGGCTATCACTGTAGATATTTATATTGGCTGCCGAAAAGGCAACTGTTTGGATGCAAATCAGAGCTTCCCAGATTGCTGTGACTTCCGCTTGGAAGATACTGCAGTGATCCGGAAGCCTGAAGGAGTGCCTTATATTTAGTTGCTCGGGTAGATACCTCCTCCTACTTTATTGTCCATTTTGGAGCCATCCGTAAAGATTTGAATGGCTCCATCGGGAGTTCTCTCAAGCCAGCTTTCACGGTGAGGGATATTTATTTCGAAGGGAGTTTCTGTATACTCCCTCGGAAAGCATTGGATGGTTGAGGGGCGGTTGTATTAACGTGAAAATAATACAAGTTCCAGTTTCGCGAGCTTTGCTGACATTAGGTCGCAGAGTGTTTGAGGGAATTTTCCCGAGAAGATTATATTATATGCCACCACTTTACAGCCCCCCCCCTTCCAGGTCACACAGAATCTTGTTGACTGCTATGTTCCATAGAAGGGGAGACAGAACCCCACCCCTGCGGTGTGCCTCTGTTGACATACCTTGACTGAGTGGACGATCCCATCGACGACGTCACCGTCCTGCATGTGAGCAATTGATCGATAAGCTTCAGACCTTCCGTGATGGCTCTTGGTATGACATTATTGAAGGCTCCCTCGATATCGAGAAAGGCAATAGGGGAATATTCCTTTGAATAAAGGGATTTTTCCACCGAAGTGATTACATCATGAAGTGCCGTTTCTGTGGATTTACCGTTCCTGTAGGCATGTTGTGCGTCTGACAGCGTCTTTGGATTTATCTAGTCCACGTACCATCGTTACGTTTGAGGTATCCCACTGAGGTGGTAGTTTTTGAGAGGATCTTACGCAGCCTTGCTGCTTCCGATGTTTCCTCTATTTCTGTGCAACATTTTTGCGACGAGGCTCTTTTTGCCTTTCTTATTTCTTTTTACCTCCTCGTTGGCGCTTTTGGCTCTGTTGAAGAGAGCCCTGCTACTCTTACGTAGGATATCTATTTGTTTTGACCACTATGGGGGTTTCTTTTTCCCCCTCGGTTTTGTTGCGGGGCTTGCTGCCTTGAATGACTTGTTGCATACTTCCGTGAATGTGTCCACTAGACGATTTAAGTCATCTTGACTGTCCGGACACCGTGGTGCCGTGATGGGGAGCAATTCCTCCATTTATTTAATATATCTATCCCAGTTGGCTTTCCTGGGATTGATGAAGTCAATTCGTTTTGGGCACTCGAGTCTAATAATTGTCTCGATGTACCTGTGGTCAGAGAAGGAATGGTCCTCTAGGACTTTCCAGCTCTCAATTAAGTCCGACATTGCGTGAGACACTAGAGTGAGGTCGATGACCTCCTGTCGGTTCTTTATAATGAATGTGGGGTCGTTACCCCGATTACAAATAACCATATTAGAGTCAAGGATAAAGCTAAATAGTGACTCACCCCTCGCATTTGTGTCCGAGCTCTCCCATTGTGTGTGGTGAGCGTTGGCATCGCAGCCTATTAAAAGGCCTATGTCCGAACTTTCGCTTTCGCTGGTTAGCGCGCGTATAAGTTCTCCTGGAGGATCGCTTTCCTCGTGCGCCATGTAGGACGACACCAACCTCAGCTGTGTTCCTTGCAGCTCTAGGCTAACTGCCGTGTTGTCGCCGTTGCTATAGTTATGGAGCAGAAAGATATTAAGGTGCTTTCTAGCAAGAATACAGGTGCGAATTTTACCTTCGTTTTGAGCAGCGATTAGTTTGTACTCCTTCGTCGCTAATCCACAGACCTTGTCACCAACTACCCAAGGCTCCTGGATTAGGACTACATCAGCTCCGCTCTCGTCCAAGCGGAGTATTAGGGGCAGCAGCTGCTGCTTTTCAGTGATGGAGATTGATTTGTAGTACCCGAAGGGACATCATCAGGTTTTTCCACCACTGTAATGTCGGCGTCAGTGTCGTCGACGATATCGTCGTGCTCCCGACACATGGCCTCAAAATCCTGCATCAGCATGGTATCAGAGGAGTAGCCGTCCAGCTCCGGCTCCAGCTCGCAGTCGGGTGCTTCGATCTCCGAGGCAGCCTCCTGCTCGACTGGGTTGTCGACAGGACGCGCCTCGGGCGCTGCATCCGACTTGTACACCTTTATGGTGACTGAACTGAAGCCGAAGTTCAACTCTCCTCTAGCTGCCTCTATCGGGGCCAGCGACTCCTTATTGAGGACGACCACCGCTTGGTTCGTGGGGCCTGTCGTCCTTTCTACCTTCACTACCTTCCAGTCCGAGGACGGAAGGAGTGGGTTGCATCGCTGCAACATCTTGAGGATGCGGTCTGGCTCCTTGAAGGAGGCAGGCACCCACACTCTAGCCCTGGGTCTACTGGGCACCTCGCTCCAGTCTACAGCTGCTTTATAGAGCTGGACGGATCGCGCGTCTTCGCAGGCGATGATTTTAATGGTGCCCTGATACCATCCCATGTCTTTGCAGACTGGTGGGGGCCGGGCTCGGAATCCAGCAGCTCGAAGCAGCGGTCGGCCAGTGCCGCTTCCACCCACTTCCACTGGTTCCTGGGGATCCTCTCATCCGCACTGCCTTTGTCAAGGACGCCGATAAGCGTCCTCTCCTTGGCAATCTGCGCGAATGAGACATTCGGCAGCACTCTGGAGCGTTTCGGAGCGGGCCCCGGTGTCTCCTGCGAGCGCTGCCTCTTAGGTTGTGTGGCCTCCTTCTTCGGCGCCTCCTTGCCGAAGTTGGGGAGCACCCTTGAAGCCCACTCAACCTTCTTAAGCCACTGGTCCGATGGGCTGGACGTCATCGTGGCGCTCTGCCTACGGAGGATGTTGCCAGCACTCCGTCTTTCGGCATACGTATATTTTGTTGCTTGAGCACTGGTCGATGGAGACTCGACCCCTGCCACCTTACCAGCAGGCAGAGCAGCCGCAGGAATGCATTGCCGTTCTGCCAAGGTGTTGGTTTTTGGGGCCAATTCGCCACCCACCCCAGAACTGGGATGGGACCCCTTAGGGTTCGCTCCAGCGCTTGTCGCTAAGCAGGATTTGCCTGCTGTATTGCGGGTTAGGCCAGGCCTTTGGGCCGCTGCCTTTCCCGGTTTGGGATTGCTCCCAGTTGGCAATTGGGGAGTGCCATGCTCATTTTTGTTTTTATTATGTTTTAAATCTTCCATTGTGATCCCACGAGATGCAAAGAAGGGGAAAGGTCCGTCCGGGCAGAGATTCGCGTTGCCCGGATAAGGCATACTTAGAACAGGGGGCAGCCGAGTCCCTGAGCACACCGTTAGCGACTGGGCTAGTTTTTATACCGGGCCCCCAGCCAGGCTGACTATCAGCACGGTTCGTATGACACTCTTAGTCCGGCCCAGTGTGAGGTGAGTGTGGGGGGTTGGTATGTGGGTAGGTAGTGTGTAGGGAAGGGAAGTGTGTGAGCTACTTTAAAGAGGCGGCACCACAAGCGCATCGTCAGTGTTGCTGCGTCGCGAACACCCGCTGGCTGTCTGGGACTGCTTATTTTCGGTACTCTCCCTCAGACTCAACTTAGTTTAATTTCTTTGGGATGCCCGCTTATTCGCAGCTAATCTACCTAGTAGGCCGTTTGCTATCCGCAACCTGCGACCCGTCCGGTGGCCTCAGCTAGGCCCCCTCTGAGCCACCTCAAAGCTCAATGAGTACCAGACCTGAAGTGCAAGGCTTAGACAAGTGCCGTGAGGCTTTCAGTCGCGCGAATCAGTCGATGCTCAGAGAGCATCCAGCACCTTCTCTGCAGCTGTCCTGCAGTCATGGGAGACGTCACCATACTCATAGGACCTGGGCAGCCTGGCAAACATCCCTCTAAAGAAATTGATGCTTTTAATAGAGGCCTGGGGATGGTTCGCGAAACCTCCCTAGGCACTGGACAATATCCCATGAAGAGTGTGGGCATCACAATGGGCAGATCTTCCTCCGAGTGACCTCGACTTTGGTGGAACAGCCCTATAAACCTAACCCTATCTTTTGATTCGATGATTATGCATTTTCCGTTTTCTTTTTTCTTTGAAATGTTGGTCGCCACAGACAGTGCTCTCTTAGATACTCGAAAGAGTATTTTTGACTAAAGTTTTGCCGGTGATGTACGAGGCTGTTCTGAGCCCCGATCACCAGTTTGGCTTCAGCCGCTGCCACGGGACCCCAGAGCAATGCCAACGAGTAGTTCAGTATATCTTGGGCGCCTTTGAAAACAAGAAATATTGCCTAGTGGTCATGCTGGACGTCAAACAAGCCATTGATCGGGTCTGTCACCCTGGACTCCTCCTGAAGCTTTAAATCGGCCTGCCCCAACCATACTTCAAGTTCCTGAAGTCATTCCTGGAAGGCCGAAAGTTTTCCGTCAAATGTGGTGAAGCCCGCTCAGTGGTTAAAGATCCTGTGAGAACCTATCTCAGGCTGAGGTAGGCTCAGTCTGTCAGGATTCTTCCCTACAAGGAATTTGTAGTTCGCGGGAACTTTTGGGCAGGGCTTGGCCGTGAGACCGAAAGTGGAGCGGGCGTCGAGTCTGACTACCGTGTAGGTAGTTTGGTAATCGCTCTGGGCGATGAAAGGGAACAAAAACGCTGACACCTGAGTTTTGGTGTGCGCGGCAATGTGTTTCTGTGTCACCTGAGTTGTGTTCGCGCTCGGCGAAGAAATGATGACACTTCGTTGAGTTTGTTTTGATGGGTTTTCTTTAATGCTTTTATTGTAATTATTTAATTGTCTTTGTGTTGTGTGGTTCTTGTTCTGGACTTGTTCTAGTAGCCACGGCGGATGGACTGCCAATAAGGTTGGCTGATAGACTGCCGTTACTGTTTACGATAGGCGATGGACTGCCCCGATTGATCGAGGGCTCGGGCTATTTAAGGCCGATCTCGATGGCTGAGTCCGCAGTTTGTGGTTACGGAAGTGGTATCGAGTTCTCCTGCGCGTCCCACTGACCTGGTCATTGCATCGGTGGTACCGAGAAATGAGTTGTGTAGTTTTGGTCATTGACTCGGTTGTGGAGTCGGGTAATTTGGTGGGAATCGTGGAGTGGTGTAACTCTGCGGAAATTGGGGCGTGTGTGTTGCTTCCGCAAAGATCGATCGGCGTACAGTGCCGGGTGTATGGTGTTCGTGGTTTTGGGTTGTGATTACAAAATATGGTACGTGGTATTGTGTTTTGTGTTCTTATATTGAATTGGGTCTTACCTATTACAAAGTATTTCGAAATATGGTAAATGTATGGTAATATGGTAAATGTATATATATTATTAAATGTAGCGAGCCCTGGTCCCAGGGTTCGTTACACCCCCCCCTTTCTTCCGGGTGGAGTTACAAGTGGGCACTGTCGTTATCGTTGCGTTGCGGGCGTAGGGCGCGCGGGATCCTTCCGACGTGTTTTGGCGTTTCTATTGGTGGTTTTCCGTCATCAGGGGGTCGTTGTGATCGCTGGTGTCGTTTGCTTCTTCAGCAGGGTCGCTGTCCAACGTGTCGTGGTACTCTTTCAGGTCGTTGATATTTGCGACTTTTATTTTCCGATTTCCGGGGTGTTGCAACTTTACGATATTGGTTGACGCGAAACCTTTAACTTTGAATGGTCCATCATATTTTGGGGCCAATTTCGCAGCGAAACCGTCGGCTGCGTTGGAAAGGTGGTGTTGTCTGATCAGTACTAGTTGGCCCACAGTGGGGCGCCATTGTCGTCGGCGGAGATTGTAGTGCCGGGATTGTTCTTGACTCGCCCGTTGAATGTTGTTCCGCACTATCGCGAATACTTCTTTGAGTCGGGTTGCTTTAGTGTGGGCTGTGTCCGGAGGGCTTCCTGTCCCTGGTGTAACTTCGTCGTATAGTGCTCCAGGTAAGCGAGGTTCTCTCCCGTGTAGCAAGAAGGCGGGGCTGAATCCAGTTGTTTCGAGACACTGGAGTTAATTGCTAGTGATATCTCGGGGATGAGTTCGTCCCATGTGTTTTGATGGTCCTCCACGAATTGGGCAATCATCGTCTTTACTGTTCGATTGGCCCGTTCCGTAGGGTTTTCCTGGGGGCAATACGGTGCGGTGTGTTGCAGATCAACGCCGGCTGTTTGCATAAACAGGCGGAATGGGCGGCTGGTGAACTGTGTTCCATTGTCACAGACAAATCGTTTTGGCACGCCGAAGTGACTTAGAATGCGTTCCCGAAAAGCTAGCTCTAGCGTGGCGGTGGTAGCCTTCTTAAGGGGCACTAGTTCGACCCATTTTGAGAAGGTGTCGAAGAATACCAGAAGCATGGTGTTCCCTCGTTTTGATCGGGGAAGTGGCCCTACGAAGTCGGCGCATAGTGTGGCGAATGGTTCCTCTGCCCTGCGGGTAAGCATCTTACCCACGGGCTTGCGTTGCAGTGCCTTAAACTTTTGGCAGCTTAAACAGCTGCGTACGTATTTCCGCACATCGCGATATAGGCCGGGCCAATAGTATCGTTGTGTTATCCGTGTGATGGTTTTCCGAATGCCGAGGTGGCCTGCCGTGGGCTGATCATGGCATTCCTTGAGGACTCTTTGGCGTCGGTCTTTTGGGACGCAAAGTTTCCATGACACGTAGTCGTGATCGTCGGCTCCGTGGCCCAGATGTCTGTAGAGTTCTCCATTCTCGAAAACGTAGTCGGGGTATTTGTCGGGTTCTTCTTTGGTTTGCTGAATCCTTCGGGTGAGCCAAGGGCAAGATGTTGCGTCCTCTTTGATTCTTGCTAGCGTCTCCAAGGGTTGTCGGGATAGGGCATCGGCAACCACGTTTTGTTTCCCTGCTCTATAGTGGACGTCGTACTGATACTGTTGGAGTTCGAGCGCCCATCTCGCTATTCTTCCGTAGGGGCTTTCCAGAGTATTTAGCCATTTCAGCGCGAGATGGTCGGTTATAACGTCGAATCGGTATCCTTCTAGGTAGCAGCGTAGTTTTCGGATTGCCCAAATGACGGCGAGGCATTCCTTGTCTGTAGCGGAGTAGTTTCCTTCGGCCTGGTTCAAGCGTCGGCTTACATAGGCGATGACGCGTTCCTTTCTTTCGATCTCCTGCGTGAGTACGGCGCCTATGCCGAGGTTACTCGCATCGGTCTGTAGTGAAAACTTGACGTTGAAATCGGGGCAAGCAAGTACAGGAGCGGTCGTGAGTAGTTCCTTTAGTTGGTCGAAGGCCGCTTGTTGATCTGCTGTCCATGTCCATGTTTGTCCTTTCTTGAGTAGCTGAGACATTGGTTGGACGACTGTAGCAAAGTTTGGAACGAATCTTCGGTACCATGAGGCCATTCCGATGCACTGGCGTAGTTCTTTAGGTTCGTGGGTGGCTTGAGTTCTTTGACGGCAGCAATCTTGTCGGGGTCCGTGTGGATACCTTCTTCGCTGATGACGTGACCAAGATATTTGATCCGGTTTTGGAAGAATGTGCACTTTTCTGCGTTTATCCGCAGGTTCGCTTTTCGAAGGCGAGAGAGGACTATTGCCAGGTTGTGCAGGTGGTCCTTGAAGTCTCGTCCGACGACGACAATGTCGTCTAAATATGCGAATGCGTAGGGTTCCATGTCGGCACCTATCACAGTATCAAGGGCCCGTTGGAATGTTGCTGGTGCAGAGTGTAATCCGAAGGGCATCACTTTCCATTGATAGAGACCTCTGCGGGGACCGTGAAGGCGGTGGCTTCTCTGCTTCCGTTGGCCATGGGTATTTGCCAGTATCCGTTCTTTAGATCAAGGGTGGTTATGAAGCGTGCGTTCTGTAGGCGCTCAAGATGTAGTTGATTCTGGGCAGTGGGTATGCGTCAGGAATAGAGTGAGCGTTTAGTTGTCGGTAGTCCACGCACATGCGCCATTTGCCGTTCTTTTTTTACGTACGAGTACGATGGGGGCGCTGTGTGGGCTTCGTGAGGGTTCGATGAGACCTTCTTGGATCAGTTGGTCGACTTGCTCGTCGATAATCCGCATCATGGCTGGGTTCTTTGGGTAATACCTCTGTTTGATGGGTCGATTATCCCTCATGACGATGGTGTGCTCGGCTATGTTGGAGGTCCCGTGGAGATCATTGAACTTTGGAAGCTCTGTGTCCAGAAATTCTTGGATCTGTGGTGCTATGTCCGGTGGCCAGGGATCGGAGATCAGTTCTGGATCGGGTTCGGTGAGATCGGGGGTGTCGGGGTCCTTTGGCTGGCTTGGGTCTTCTGGGAGGATGGTGGTGTCGAACGCGCTGGGGTGTTTGATCCTACGTGGGTAGTCGCTTATGTGGGCGACGATCGGGTTAGCGTTGGCCGTGGGTGGCGTAGCCTCGTGGGTCTGGCGGTATACCTGGGTTTTAATGTCTCCAGATCGATGTATGGCCAGGTGGGTCTCGGTGGCGACTCTGTTTTCGCAGCAACGACTTGGTTGGGCGACGAAGATTTCGGACGTGGTGTTAGGCATGGCGTGGTGCATGGCGCTAGTGGGCACGTCAGTACGCGGAAGGTACTCCAGGGGTTGGCGAAGATCGGGGTGGCGTCGGCCGTGGGTACGACAGGGCTGCGGTCGGTGTTTCGGGGGGTCATCGGGCTAGATTCCGGTTCCGTGGATATGAGTTCGATGGTTGGACCCGACCAGCAAAGGGGTTTGCGTGGCTGTTTCCCTCGTGGTTTGGTTGTTGCACTGTTGCTGCCGTTGTCGTTGTCGTTGTTCGGGGCTGGTTGTCGTCTCTGAGGGTGTCCGTGGGTTCACCTTCTCCGTTGAGGGTAGGGTGCATGGGTGCGCGGTGGCTGAACTTGGACCTGGGCTTCCTGTGTCGAGCGTGTTCAAGTTCCTGGTGGTTTGTCTCGTGTGTGAGATCCTTGTGGTGGGTTCGGGGTGCGTGTGCCCCGTAGTTTGTTTTGATCCTGGGCTTCCTGTGTCGAGCGCCTGGTTCAAATGTGTTGATTCTTGTCTCATGTGTGAGATCCTCGTGGTGTGTTTGGGATGTGTGATCCCTGTGGTTGGCTTAGGACGCGGGTGCTCCGTAGTGGCCGTGGGATTCGTTTTCCCGTTTGCTTGGTTGCAGTTTACCGGTGCTTGCTTCGGATTCGTGTTTTCCGTTGTGGGCCGGTTGTTCGCTTTCGCTGTGGTTGGTTTCGGTGTCGTCTTCTTCGTTGCATTATTGGGTGCCGTCTTCCTTGGGGTAGCTCGGGGACGTGTGTTCGCTGTGGTTGGTTTCGGGGTCGTATTCTTCGTTGCGGTATTGGGTGCCGTATTCTTTGTGGTAGGTCGGGGAAATGTGTTCGCTGTTGACCTAGATTTCTTGGTGCTGGGTTCGGTGACTTGTACGTGGTTGGATTGAACTGACGGTGGCGTTGGCGTGAGGTGGCGATCTTGTAGCTTTAGCAGCGTGGTGCCGCATTGGATCGTCGTTTCGATAGCACATAGGAAGTCCATGCCGACTATAACTTTCTCCAGCATGTTTGGTAGGACCAGGAGTGGGATTTGAACCTCTCGTTGATCCAGCTTGATGTGCGCCAGTAGAACTTGTGTGATCTCTCTGACTGAGCCGTCAGCCAGACGTATGCGGACGCATGCATCTTGCAGGTTGGAGTTGTTGTTTAGTTGTCGGGCCAGGTTGTCGCTGACGAAACTTCGGGACGCCCCGGTGTCGATGGTGGCCTCCGTTGTTTGTCCTTCTATTGTTACTATCGCCACTATTCGGCCGTCGTTCACGTGTAGTGGGTTGCTTAGTTGCGGGTCTGGGGAGGCGTCGTTCTCGGCTGATCCGTGTCAGTCGAGGACGCGTGTCGTTTCCCGACGTGGCTCGGCGGCAGCAGTCGACGGTCCGAGTGCCGCGTTTTCCACATTCCCAGCAGAATAGGATCGAGGCGTTGGTGCAGTCATAGGCGGCATGTCCAGCTTGCCCACATCGGCGACAGGCTGCGCGAGGGTTGGCAATGGGAGTGGTGATCATTCGATGGGCGACGTCGTGGTTCGTTGTGCTGGTTTGATTCGATGCCTGTCTGCGCGGTGTGTCTGCTGAATCCCAATGGGGTCTCCGGAAGGGGGTACGGTAGGACTCACCTTCTCTACGGTCTGGATGCCTTGCCGACCTGGTGTCTCTTGGTGGGCTTCGCATGGGTGCGGGGGCCGTTGCGCGTTTCCTCTCGTGAATAAGCTCGTACTCTGCCGCTAATCGGGTTAGCTGTGCCAAGTTTTCCAATTCGTCTCGTCGCACGTATAGCTGGAGTCCTGGCAGGGGCGTTGTCGTAGATCCGGTAAAGCTCCGTGTCTAGGTCGTACTCGGCATGGTGCATGAGGAGCCGTATCTCGATGAGATAGTCTTTGAATGGTTCTCCCACCGCTTGCTTGCGGCCTCGGATCTGGTCGTTCAATTGTTCGAAATACCTTGGCGGCAGAAAATACGTCAGAAACTCCTGGCGGAAATGTGCCCAGGAACTGCCATGTAGTTGGCTGGTACGGTGCCAGCGACTGGCTCGGTCGGTGAGTAGTTCGGCCATGCTCCGAGGCAGTTTGTTGGTGTCCACTCCGTAGGCGCGTGCGCGTTCCTCGAGTAGTTCAGAAACGATAGTGGGTCATCTTCTCCGTTGAACTGGATGCCCCATCCGCGGATGCGTTCTGCCGTGCGTGCGACGTGGTTATAGTCGGGCCCGCTTATGGGTGCGTCTATTGCTGGCACGGTTCTCGGTGTGGGCGAGCGGGAGGTTTCCGTAGCGGGCGGCCTTGGAAGATCGGCGGCTGTGACCACTGGTGGTCGGGGCGTGGGCTCTGCGGCTGCGGGGACATGCAAGCTGGCTTTGGGGTCCCATCTTCCGGTGCCCGATGGTCCTGGAGTAGTGGGCAGCGGGGACTTGGAGCGTCCTGCGGGTTTTGCGTATTGTCTCTCGAGTTCTGCCAAGCGAGTCCAGGCACCCGGCGGGAGTGGTCTGGCGACTAGTGTGGCAAAGTTCTTGCGCAACTCTTCAACAGTTCCTTCGGTGTCAAATTCGAATTCCTTGGCGAAGGCCTCCAGCTCGTCTCGGCGGCGCTTGTAGATCCAGCCGACGCTGACGCCTGGATTGGCGATTCGCTCGCTGGGGTGGAAATCAATGCTCGCGTCGTCTTCGTAGGCTTCCATGGTGATTGGACTGAGTTTTCCTCGGTGTTGTTTTGGGCACTTTTCACTGTTTTAGCACTTGGTCACTGCGTTTGCTTTCCCGGTGGCACTCGGGACTGGATTCGGGTGGGTGCGCGAATTTGGTTTTGTCCCGGACTTGTGTTCTGTGGTTAGCTCTACTATTATTTTTTCGGTGGCCGTGGGTCTTTAATCCACGTAGCCCCGTGTTAAGGTTTTCTCTTTAAGTTTCCTTAAAGTTGCCAGAAAGTTGGCTTTGAAATCTCCTTAAAGTTTCCGTAAGTCCCTGCTCGGGCGCCACTTGTGAGAACCTATCTCAGGCTGAGGTAGGCTCAGTCTGTCAGGATTCTTCCCTACAAGGAATTTGTAGTTCGCGGGAACTTTTGGGCAGGGCTTGGCCGTGAGACCGAAAGTGGAGCGGGCGTCGAGTCTGACTACCGTGTAGGTAGTTTGGTAATCGCTCTGGGCGATGAAAGGGAAAAAAAACGCTGACACCTGAGTTTTGGTGTGCGCGGCAATGTGTTTCTGTGTCACCTGAGTTGTGTTCGCGCTCGGCGAAGAAATGATGACACTTCGTTGAGTTTGTTTTGATGGGTTTTCTTTAATGCTTTTATTGTAATTATTTAATTGTCTTTGTGTTGTGTGGTTCTTGTTCTGGACTTGTTCTAGTAGCCACGGCGGATGGACTGCCAATAAGGTTGGCTGATAGACTGCCGTTACTGTTTACGATAGGCGATGGACTGCCCCGATTGATCGAGGGCTCGGGCTATTTAAGGCCGATCTCGATGGCTGAGTCCGCAGTTTGTGGTTACGGAAGTGGTATCGAGTTCTCCTGCGCGTCCCACTGACCTGGTCATTGCATCGGTGGTACCGAGAAATGAGTTGTGTAGTTTTGGTCATTGACTCGGTTGTGGAGTCGGGTAATTTGGTGGGAATCGTGGGTGGTGTAACTCTGCGGAAATTGGGGCGTGTGTGTTGCTTCCGCAAAGATCGATCGGCGTACAGTGCCGGGTGTATGGTGTTCGTGGTTTTGGGTTGTGATTACAAAATATGGTACGTGGTATTGTGTTTTGTGTTCTTATATTGAATTGGGTCTTACCTATTACAAAGTATTTCGAAATATGGTAAATGTATGGTAATATGGTAAATGTATATATATTATTAAATGTAGCGAGCCCTGGTCCCAGGGTTCGTTACAATCCTTCTTTCCATTCTTCCTCTTTTATAAACGGTTCGGGATATTTTGGGAGAAGCAAGTTCCCGAAAACAGTGAGTATTTTTTAAGGTAAGCTTTTGAATAGAGAGGTACTACTTTTCTGTTTTGCTTAAACGTTTGAAGGAGGGACACGAACTGCATAGCCGCGATTCCTCTGGAAAAGCGTATCGCCAGAGCATTGTGTACATATGGCTCGTCTTGCTTTTGCTATGACTATTAATAAATCACAAGGACAGTCGTTGCAAATTAAATAAGTAAGCAGCAAAGCGCGCAGGCCTGCAACTCTTAGATAATATGGCACAACCTAACGATTATCAATCTCCGAATCTTGATTTTAAACACTCAAACTTATCGAATGGCCATTATCTTCAGTTATCATCGTTGGCCGTCACTGTATCGGAGACCAATTTTTTTGGAAAACGTTTGGAGCATTTTCCTTCAATCATACATAGTGAATTCAAATTCTACGGACCGCATGGACTGTGAAGCATATTTTTGGTGACCACTTCAAACAACTCAGGATCCACTGTCCGATCTGAATTTCGGCTGAAATCACATAGTCAATTTGATAAGGCCTTATTTTTTCATTCAGCCAAATCAAAATATGCGCATGAGGCAAACCCAAATGCACCGTTTTTGACAATTAGATCCATGAGTGATTTCAATTTTTGTCTACAAACACGTGCTAAATATCATGGCGATCGAGATTTCTTCCCATTGCGGATTACACGTGAAGGTGATGAAGTGGTCTGATCGACCGTAACGTCGAACTTATGACATCGCATCTTGCGCCTACTCAAACATATGACGTGGACTTCCAACATTCGATGACGGTAATATTATCATAGTTCCAACGTTTTGTAGGTTGTTAATAGCAATACACAATTGAACATACTCGTCGGAACGTAATTTGTCTTTTTTTATGCTTTACATTTTTGTTGCTGCATCTATCAGAGGCCTAAATCTTAATTGGATCCGATTATTAGTATAGCCACAATGGAGAAAACCATTTTGAGAAACATCGTTCCCTCTCGCTTGTACTTAATCACCAACGTGTCGACTTTGCCCATTCGTACAGATGAGCGCCTGGATCTCAGAGACTATAAGAGCTAGAGCAACCAAACTTTTTGTCTAGACTCCTGTGATATCACTTCAGTGCAAGTTTCTTTCTTTCTTTCTTTCACGCACCCTCCCGCACCCCAAAAGACGAAAATCCAAAATTTTGAAGATAAAAAAAAACTAACAATGCAGTATCGTAGAGAATGACCATATCTACCAGAACGGCGCTTACAGAATGAGCAGCTACTAATCCAATACATCAATTTCATGCGAGAATATGAAACGTTGGGACACATGCGAGAACTGTCGGCAGACGAAGTCACGGCGGGGCAGCATTTTTTATATGCCACACCACCGTGTGGTGGGTCGAAAACTTTTTGTAGTTTTTGACGGTTCCTTTCGCGACGCCAATGGCAAGGCCTTGAATGACACTCTCTTTATAGGACCCAGTATCCAACGCGTTTGCTGTGTGCCTCCGCTTCAGAATGTACAAATTCGTATTCTCTGCGGACACTGTGAAAATGTTCCGCCAAATATGGGTCAGCGGCAAGCATAGAGACTTCCAGAGAATCGTTTGGAGAGAAGATCCAACCGAACAAATTTGAATTAACTTTCAAATATGTACTGTCACATACGGAACCTCATGTGCATCATTCCTAGCGGTTCGGGTTTTGGAACAACTGTCTTCGGATCATCGGCACGAGTTCACGAAAATTCGGCACGAAAAATCCTTTTGGAGGATTTCTACATTGACGATGTTCTTACTGGTGGAAACAGTGAGGATGATCTGCTACAGAATCGCAACGATCTGATACAACTGATGTCCAGCGCCAACTTAGAGCCAGGAAAATGGGTATCAAATACCAACTCCATAACTGGGGATACCGATGCCTTCACCCAGCTAACTCAATCGTCACCAGTAAAAGTTCTAGGACTCTACTGGCACCCTGGAAAGGACACGTTAACTTACAATGTGGGTCTACTGAGCCTATTGAGTCTATCTGCAAGTCCTAGTTGCACAAAAAGACAAGTCTTGTCCGACGTATCACGGATATTTGACCCACTTGGAGTTATAGCAGCCGTCGTGGTTCAATTCAAGATCATCTCTCAACGATTATGGCTTCTCAATCTGGATTGGGATGATCCATTTCCAAGCAAACTGGCGGACAATTGGCTGAATTGGCGGGCAGACCTCGACACTTTGCAGCAGTTTCAACTCCCACGCCTGGTTGACAACGACGCAGACAACATCGAGTTGCACGGATTCTCCCATGCTTCAATGAAGGCATACGTTACTGTAGTGTACAGCAGAGTAATACACGGCGATGGCTCTATTTCCGTGTCGATAGTGGCTGCAAAGACAAGGGCCACACTCAAGCAACAATCTCTGCCACGCCTAGAGCTTTGCGGAGCGCTTCTACTGAGCCAACTTTTACGCTCACTCGCTGGACCCCAAAACATCTGTGCATCTGGGGGCCTTATGGCTGCCGACCTTATCGACTTTCAGTTGTGGTGGACTGGTCCCTCATGGCTACGGGACAAGGATCAATTCATGGTAAAGTTGAACAACTCACGGTTTTTCTTATATCTTTCAGGAAGTGGTATACACAATAAAGTGAAAACCAACTGCTTGTCCACATTGGTCGAGTCAAAATCGGTTAATCCGCTGGAGTAACTAATACCCAGAGTTTCTTCCTGGCTAAATCTCGTTCACACTGTTGGCTATGTTCTTCGCTTCATCCAACGCACAAAACATTCATCTCAGGACAGGTGCTCTGAATATCTTACATTTCAAGAGATTCAGACGGCACGCACTATGTGCTTGCGCTACGCACAAAATTGCTTTTAAGGCGACTACCAACTTATACTCGCCAAGAACCCACTACTGAGCCAATCTCAACTGTGCAAACTTTCACCCATTATTGACAAGGACAATATACTCAGGGTTGGCGGAAGATTGCATAACTCGCAACTGCCAACCGAAGCGAAGCACACAGTTTTGCTGCCAAAAATTCATCGCATCACGAAACTAATCCTGGAAACAGGAAACAACCTTTGTTCGGCAAAGGTTCTGGATATTTGGCGCAAGAAATCTTATACGCAAAATCATTCAACTGTTTGGCTTGCTTTCGACAAAGACAGCATACATCACAGGAACGAATTGCTGATCTACCCAGCATTCGTATAACTCAGGCACTGCCATTGGTCAACACCGGTTGCGATTATGCTGGGCCCATTCTTCTCAAGAATGGCAAGGGTCGGAACCAACGCGTCAGCAAGGGCTACATATGCCTTTTCGTTTGCCTAGTCACGTCTGCAATAGACTTAATACGTGCAACTGATCTCACTTTCCTGGCTGCGCTGCGGCGCTTTATATCTCTACGTGGCAAGTGTAGCAAAATCTACAGTGACATCGGCACAAATTTCGTCGGTGCAAAACGCTCGCTTGATGAAATGCAATCCCTACTGGCGTCACAGCAACACAATAATCTGATAATTCATACAGTGGCAGATGATGGCATCCAATGGGTATCCATCCAATTCCACAACGTGCGCCTCACTGGGGTGGTAAGTGGGAATCGGCAGTTCGATCTATTAAACAGCTTCTTCGGCGAATCATCGGAAGCTCAACGCTTACATTTGAGAAGATGCGCACTCTACTTGCTCAAGTCAGCGCAGTGGTTTACTCACGACCTCGAGTAGATCACATCTCTGTGGGCCGATTTGGCTACTGGCAGAGCATCCAATCCATGTACCACGGTTTCTGAAAAAATGGCATCAGGAGTACCTGACTTCTCTGCAACAGCGCCCAAAGTGGACCACGTCAGTCCCTAACGTCAAGAGCGGGGACGTTGTGCTTATTACAAGTCCAACACACCCATCTTCATGGCACGTCGCAACGGTTGTTGAAGCCTATCCTGGAAAAGACGACCTGGTTCGAGCGGTCAGGCTCAAGACCCAATCTGGAGAAATTACCCGAGCAAACTGTGTTTCAGGGCGGGCCGGGATGTTGATTAACGGATCCGAGTGGCTTAACACCACTTGTGTTTTTTTTCCCCCTAGAGCTCTGGCGCATGCGTGGCCTATCTCGTTTCTCTATCCCATTCCTCTAATCCTCCTTTCCCCATGTCCTTCGATACCACCAAGGAGTTTTTCCGGACCCACCCGATAGGTGGCGCATCGTACCCAGCCCTGGGGTCGAGAGCTAGCCGGCGCGGCCCCACAGAGAAACAAGCCAAGTGTAACAGCTGGGACTAACGCGAGCGTATAACAGCAGTATATTTTACGCTTAACAGACAGGAGGATATATACCACATTTTTGCGAATGTCAGACCCTTGAAATGAAAATCCTGAATTAAGGTTTTTATAATAGGTTTGAATTATTTCGTTTCTATTATAAGCGAGAATGTATTCTCTTCTGTCTTCGAAAACTATAGCAAACGAAAAAAGTGAACGTAATACGTTTGCGATATATATTTAGCGAGAGAGAGTTGAAAATATATATCGTCCTCAACCCAGCTGATGGGTCTCATCATCATCACAGATGGAAGACCACCTTATATAGTTGCATCATGGTCTAACCTATCGATATTGTTATGTATATTTGTATGTAAATATATTCGTGAACATACTAAGTTATGTATGTGCATTCAACTCGATATTTCCCTCTACAATTGTGTAGACTAGGATTTTCTTGGTTTAATAACAGTGATTTGACAATTTAATTCCACATGAAAGAACTGACATTCTGCTAATTGTAGCTTAACGTAAGTAAAACTTTATTTTTAAAATAAAACAAATTGTCGTTAACTCCCGGTTTTTTGTCTGGAATAGAATATTTATAGAAACATACGCACATGCATATGTACGTATACAGACACTGGCATAACTGCGTATGCACATACATATGTATGTACTCATGATTTAAATATCAACACATATTATAAACATCAGTAAACGAAAAAAAAACATTTTAAATGCATACATATGTATGTATGTAGATGTGTCCCAGTTTTGGTGCATGACCATACATATCATGGATATCTGCACCAACTATATGCATTTAATATGCACAAATATGTATAGACACATATTTTTGTGTATGGATACAAATTTGCTTAATTAATTTAATTTTGAAATTATTTTAGACAGACGCATTAGCCAGCCGGAACATGGATAAAAAGATCTCTTCAACGTCGCAGCCGCGAATTTTAAAAAAGAAGCATTTTAGAGTAAAACATCAAAAAGTAAAACTATTCAGAGCTAATGAACCGATTCTAAGTGTATTTATGTGGGGCATAAACCACACAGTACGTTATCCAATTAAAATTGTTTTAGAAATATTAATTAAAACTTAGTATGTATATTTTCAGATAAATGAGTTAAGCCATGTAAATATACCAGTGATGCTTCTTCCAGATGATTTTCGGGCTTATTCAAAAATTAAAGTGGATAATCATTTATTTAACAAGTAAGAGCTTCGTAAAAATTATATTCTCTTGAATATATTTCGTACTTTAAACTTACAGTTTACTTAATACATTTAAATCTTAAAGCTTAATAGACTTTACGTACAGGCAAAAATGTATTTAACAGAGCCAATGAGTTATTAAAATTATGAATCTATTACATTTTAAGGGAAAATATGCCGTCACATTTTAAAGTAAAAGAATATTGCCCCCTAGTATTTCGCAATTTGCGAGAAAGATTTAATGTGGATGATGTCGACTATCGCGAGTCATTGACTCGTTCACAGCCGATACAGATCGACTCTTCCGGAAAATCAGGGGCTCAGTTTTACCAGAGTTATGACAAGTTTTTCATAATTAAAAGCT
Source organism: Drosophila bifasciata (assembly GCA_009664405.1). Lineage (NCBI taxonomy): Eukaryota > Metazoa > Arthropoda > Insecta > Diptera > Drosophilidae > Drosophila > Drosophila bifasciata. The sequence goes on from CM019045.1 coordinate 1,320,600, forward strand.
TATCATCAGAAGAAATTGAGCGTATGCATGCCTTTCTAAAGCACTATCATCCGGTAAGTAAAATGTTTAATAACATTAAAAAACTATATAGTTTTATTCTAGTACGTTGTTGAGAGACATGGAAAAACTCTTTTGCCGCAATATTTGGGAATGTATCGGATCACTGTAGAGAGCGTACAATATTATTTTGTTGTCATGCGAAATGTTTTCAGCTCTCATTTGACAATTCACAAGTATAGAAACGTATTGATCGTTATTTATCCAATTTGTAATCATAAATATTTTTTTTAGAAAGTTTGATTTAAAAGGTAGTACTGTGGATCGTGAAGCATCTGAAAAGGAGCTCGAAAAACATTTGCCAACATTCAAGGATAATGACTTTATAAAACAAAAAGTAAAGCTGGAAATTGGAGAAGAAGCGAAAAAAAAATTAATGGATACTCTAAACAACGATGTGGATGTAAGCATATTAATTTTTTTCATAAATATGTAGTTTTATTAATGGGTGCGTTCACCAGGACATTTTGATCAGCGATCAGTGATATGTGTGATCCATCAAGTTTTTAGTTCTGGTGAAGGCGTAAGATGCAAACGTCAATAGAATCGGGCTCAGAACATATCGATATTGGCTTCGAAGATTCGCGTCTCGCTACAAAAAAATATAATATGTATTTCTTTGTAAAACCGAAGTGTTGAGCGAAATTCATGATATTTGATTAGTTTGGATTTGTTCACTTATTTTTCTTCGCGACTTTATGCGTATTCTAACCGATATGTAAGCTATCAATATAATCAAAAAACAATCCATCATACACTAGACCAATGGATCGTACAATTTTTACGATCCATTTCTCGAAATCTGATTCAGGACTTTTGTATCAAAAACACTAATCATGTGCGTTCACCAGAACAATCGTTAGAAATTCATCACTGATAGCTGATCAAGTTGTTCTGGCGGTCGCGTTTCAAATGTTTCCAATATTTAAGAATTTCAAAGCTATAATCATTTAAAAAATAAGTTTTAAAATTTAACTGCAGAATCTAATAAAAACGAATATGTTTACCAGGTATACAAAAAATCTCGCCATAAACATGCAAAACTTTAGCTACATGATTTTCTATAAAACTAACCAATAAACCGACTATGTATTTTAATATAGCTTCTTACCAAGCTGCACATCATGGACTATTCATTGTTGGTCGGTGTACATGACTGTGTGCGAGCGGAAGAGGAAGCCCTACAGGGAGATAATATCCAAGCTGCTGGACGCAGTGAAAATAGCGAGAGCGAGGAGTGCGATAGTGGTGAACGGTAAATGAAATAATTTAACTAATTTGTGCTTTATTGATATATATATTTCCCTTAAGCTGGACGTACAACACGCCTCCAGATTCACCAAGAGGTGCGCAGTATAAAGAAGTCGTATATGAAGTTGATATATACGCCATTCCAAGTATTGAAGGTAAATGTCAGTCTCCGCGTGCAATGTACATACATACGTATGTACAGTTGTGTTCAAAATAATAGTAGTGCTCCTCAACATATTTTGAAAACCATTTTTTTTAACACTTCCAGTCATCCAAATGAAACAAATGATACCTTTTTGAATAGATTGGAATTACATTTGCGTTCCAATTTCTTGTTTTGCTTGATTTTGTACGTATACCCATGAAATCTGCTGTTCAATAAAATAGTAGTATATTTTTAGAAAATCGATAAAACCAACGAAACTCAAATTTAAACCTATGATTCATATTCCTCATGTTTCTTGAGCTTTAATATATATTTTTTTATCAATTTTGTTGACATTACGGCCATACACCGGTCTGGCATGTGTCGAATAGGGTCCTGCCAACGCGTTAATAGGATTTCAGCCAATAATGCTTAATCCACTTGCCAAAACTTAAGTCTGGTTGACAGATTGCAAATCTGTTTTAACAATGTATTTGACATTCCCCCATAAGTTTTAAATGAGATTGGGATCCAGGGACTGAGTTGAGCTTGGCAAAACGTCGATATTTTCGGATGAAACTCAATTCCTAGCAAGCTTTTGAAAGTGTTTTGTATCAAAACTCTGCTGATAGATTCTTTTGAGACGTATTTTTTAATTTTAATATGAATGTTATGTATTTTAAAGTATATCTGCATACTCAGTTTTGTTAAATATTCCAAACCCAGAATGAGGAAGTACAGTTGAAGTATAAGTTCATATGAGCTGGGCCCCATAGTGCTCAGCCCAGCATATCAATGCTATTTTTCCAGATTTTGGGGAAATCGGATTTCTTTGAATGCCAAACATATTCTTTGGCGTCTATCTTACCATATAATACAACTTCACTGTCATTTGTCAAAAGTATTTTTCGAGACTGTGACTTAGGCCAGCCCACAAGCGTTTCTGCTAACTTGAGTCGTGGGTCTTTTGTGCTGTATTACCAAACGCGTAACTTTCCAGGACTTCTTGGACTTAAATAATGTGTAATCAGTTGTCTACGAACTGTCACATCACTTTCAAAAGAGAATTTTTTCATAATTTTTGAGGGTACTGAAGGTTGGGTCTTGCCTTCAACCTTTGTCGACCATCCATGAAAAAGATATGTTTTTCACATAAATAATTGATTTTCAGTTTACTTATTTTACTCAATTGAGTCAAATACAATATTAAGAGTACAAAAAACTTTTTATTTTTTAACTCCCTTATACCTCCAACTTTTAGTTTTTGGTCTAACTCTGATGTCTTCTCTTCAGCACCGAGCAATGATTTCTTTTTTTGCGCTCCAAAATCGAAAGAACCGATATTTCCAAAAATGTTTTTCATCATAATATATAACAACTAAATTGAGCTTACGGATTGTGACTCTTTTTAAATTAAATTCTATCTGTTTTGATTTTTTTTTAAATTAAATTCTATCTGTTTTGATTTTTTTTTAAATTAAATTATCCCAGCACTACTATTTTATTGAACAGCAGATTTCATGGGTATACGTCCAAAATCAAGCAAAACAAGAAATTGGAACGCAAATGTAATGAAACTTCTTCGGTTTTATAATGTCTACATTCCAATCTATTCAAAAAGGTATCATTTGTTTCATTTGGATGACTGGAAGTGTTAAAAAAATGGTTTTGAAAATATGATGAGCACTACTATTATTTTGAACACAGCTGTACATACGTAAATATTTTTACACTTAAAGCGCAATTTTACAATGATCAAATAACATCATAACTAAAGAAAAAGACAAAGAAATAGTAGTGACGTTCGGTGTTGGTATATCCGTGCGCAGATACCATACGTCGATGGCTCTAATTGAGCGCCAAGTTCTCTGAGACTAAGAACTGGAGCAACCAAGTTTTGTTTCCAGACTCAAGTGATGTCACACAGTATATACAAAATATACAAGTGTATTTAAAAATTTTAAAGATACGAGAAAACGGGAAAAAACAGTACCGTGTAGAATGACTATAGATACCCGAATATGGTTCAGATCAAATCATTATTATAGCTAAAAAAAAGATCCATTAAAAATGATCCAATCCAATCCTGATAGTGTGAAATCACATGAGCCTGGAAATACAATTTTGGGTGCTCTAATAGTAACGTACATATATACTTTATGGAGCCGCACAATTTTCTTTATGTTATGTTATTCTTTCTTTATTCTTTATGTTACACATATCCACTTTGACCTCAAACATAATAACTCTACTCTTATTAATTTTCGAGAACGGGTATAATAAAGTGAGTTCTCTTTCGTAGTAACGTCTGGTTTTTATTTTCCACTCCGCTTCTTATACCCGTACTCGAAGAGTCCATTTCCGACCCAATAAAATATATATATTATTGAACAGCATCAATAGCCGAGTCGATAAAGCCATGTCTGTCTGTCCGTCTTGTTTGTCGCCTAGTGCTCGGAGTCTTTAAGAGCAACCAAATTTGTTTTCCAGACTGATGTGACATCACTCTCCTACAAGTGTATTTCAAAATTTCGGCCCGCCTCTACAAAGGACGCACATTTGTGGCGTATCAAAACGTTCGTTCTCGTTTCCTTTTGTTTTGCCTAAACAGCCGCTGTTTTTCGATTTCCTGATCTATGGTCCAGTTCGTCATGGATTTATAAGGCGACGATCAACTAACATTAGAACTACTTATGGACGTTTCATCGTTTTAGCTCCTTGTTTGCTCTCTTTAGGACGTTGATGTGCAATGACTGCACCATCAAGTGGCCCATGCGACAAGTCGCGCTGTTACGCGCGGATCCCTGGCAGATAGGCAGCCCTCCTCCCGCCCAACCGACCGAGGGGCGCTGCCGTATGACGCGCGACACGTGTACTGAACCGATCGCGAACATGCAGGAAAGATAGGTGTTAGACTAATATTCGAGGAAAATTAGGGCTAAACACAACGCTATACATGCAAAGTTACAAAATAATATTACTAATTACGGAAAAGGTATGTTAGTATTAGTGATTTAAGTAGAGAAAGTGAATTAGCGGTGGATATTATATGGTAGAACGAATTATAATCCGACCTTAAGATACGAAACGGTACATGCAAGAAATAATTCGATCTACACAGTGAAAGGTACAAATGAATAACATTTCTAGAGGATCTAATAGAAATCGTGAAGTTTATGCGGCTCAACAAGTCAGGGCTGTCGATGTCACCCCTGATCAAGTTGCGCATAAAGTTGTGCCAATCACACAAAGCATTTTTCTACGATTAAGTAAGGATGGAAGTTTTATTAAGAGCAATCTACGAGAGTAAGACGGCAGTCTCACACCTTCATCCCAGTTGAGGCCACGCAGAGCAAAAAGTAAAAAAGTTTTTCTGGACTGATTCTATACGGTCTTGGTGTACTTTGTACTGAGGGCACCATACACAAGAGCCGTAATCTAAAATCGGACGAACAAGCGAAATATGGAGAGTCTTCGTTATATAGGGGCCGTTAAATTCCTTTGACCACCTCTTTATAAACACAAGCACTCCCATGGCTTTATTTACCATGGTAGAGATCTGTTCAGAAAACTTTAACTTGGGGTCTAGTTTAACACCAAAATCATCGACCAATGTAATTCTCACAAGAGAACCACCGCAGACGGTGTAAGGAGCCAACAAGGGGCTGTAGCGATGAAATGTCATTACTTTACATTTCGAGGCATTCAGGAGTCATTCAGAGTGAAATGAAATGTCCCTATACTGAACGCAGAATTTAACGTAAATGACATCCGTCTGCATGTTACCTTGAAAGCCTTTAGTTATAAAAGAGGTAAACTTTAGTAAAATTTTAATTGTTGATCGTCGCTTTATAAATCCGTGCTGAGCTGAAGACATGTGATTTGCAGTGATGTTGCAAGTGCGGGGTTTAAATTTTCTCAAACATGTTAGGAATAGCGGATTCCTTCGCTATACCTCTATAATTTTCTTTGTCAGACTTGCTGCATTTTTTATGGAGAGAAATAATAAAATATTCGTTCCAGATCGGGGAGAAACATGAAGATTTAATGGATAGGGTGAATAGTTTAGCGTCGGCACAGTACCTGAATGCACAGCCGGGGACTCCGTCAGGACCTAGTCGAAGATCATGAAGCACTGGGCTTTCATTTAAAAAGGGCCTGATCTAGGTAAACGTTCGATCTAGGTAAACTGTATGGATACGTCTGACCAGAGTAGCTTTCATGGGAATAAGTTGTTTAGAAACATTGGGCAAAAAGATCGGCAATGGCCTAATCATTTTTTGTCCTACGAATTAAGAAGTTATAGCGAGGATGGATGTGTGGACGTTTTACGTTTACTGTTTACGAAGCTTCGAGATAGGTAATTTGTATAGAATTGAGGGCTTAGAATTATTTATATAAATATTTATATAACGTCTTGATTTTATTTTTTTAAACTGGAGTAGAAATGAGACACAACAATCAAAAAGTGTGTCAAGTAATCAGGCTATTAAGTTTTGTATACTCTATATATAATCGTATACTTTACGAAAGCAGCGGACTACCTTCCCTATCGATTCAATACATATCGACCAATATCGATCGATACATACGTCCAATTTACGATGGTAGGAGTCTTCAGGTTTAGTGAGCGGAGGGGCTCGGGTTAACACCGCTATGGTCGGATCCGAGACAAAGCACAGATCGAGCAATCGACCCAAGGAATTTTTCACATGGTTGAAAAGTCAATAAAGTCATGTCGTGATATGGGCACAAGGTTATTCGACTCGTTTACCGAAGACCAAACAGTGCCTGGCAAATTGAAATCGCCCAGAACTATCATGTGGTCTTTATCTGATAGCGAGGAAGAAACAGTTTTAAAACAGACAGGTGCTGCTCGTATATAGAGATATCCGAAGACGGTGGAATGTACGAGCAGGTAATGAAAATAGAAAAGGCTGGAAGAATCTGTTTTATGCACAGGAATTCCAGGTCTTGTTGAACCTGGAATATGAAATGTTCCGACGTCAAGTTAGAGTCCACTACAATGAGGACCTCTCCTCCACGTCGAGACGAACGTCATTTCTAAATATTGTGTACCGATCGCCAAAAGTTCGGAATGAAGGATGTCCGGCTTTAACCAGGTTTCAGTTAACACAATAATATGGGACAAAAATGTAAAACTTTCCAGATAAAGATTGCTGAGCTTACTACGTAAGCCTCTAGCATTCTGGTGACTAAAAGAGAGGAAACTAGTTTTTTGGATGGGTAGCAGTAGAGCAGGAAGATGAAGAAGGAGCACTGGTCTGACTACCGGGGAGAGTTATTCTTCTTCTTCCGGGGTGGTCCCGGACTTACATCAACTGGCGGGTTCGTAATGGATGGGATAGCTATGGAGTTTGGTCCGGACTCTACGGACACAGACGCTACAGTCGGCTGCATGTTCTCCGAGGTGATGCATTCGGCTACCGAATCTGCATCACCAGCAGCGATCGTTGCCCTTGGAGTGGCAAACGATATCAACTACTGCACTGACGGAGTGGTCGGATTTAGTTTTTCGGATGCCGGCGGACGTTAGGCAGTAGGCACTTGCAAGTCCCGCGGAGTGGACTTCTTGCGCCGCGGAGACTCAGCCAGCAGCTGTAATTTGCTGAATTGAGTGTCCATGGCTAAGAGCCGATCGTATTGCCCCTTCAAGCTTACGATCGGCTCTTTGAAGCAGCTCCTCGTCTGCCTCATAAACGAGCGCTTGTCAGTTTCAACAGCACGGCATTCTCACAACTATAATGTAGTCCGTTGCGTTGGGAAATGGCATCCCCCACACGGCCAGAAATACGCTGTCGCAAAGCCAGCAAGGGATGTTCGGCTGCTCGTAAGTGATCTGCTTCTTGCAGGTTTTTTTTTGCGCAGACAACAGAAAATTCCATAATTAATATGTGTTTAATTTTTTTTCTAGACCAAAAAGAAAGTTCAAAACAAATAGCGATACAGCCATGTCAGTCTGTATGTCCGTCTATCTGACTGTCCGTCTTGTTGAGCTCAGAGTGCTCAGAGACTATAAGAGCAAGAGTAACCAAATTTTGTTTCCACACTCGTGTTATTTCGTGTTGCTACAAGTGTGTCTTAAAATTTCGCCCCGCACCACAAAGGACAAACTCCTGTAGTGTCCACAATTTTGAAGATAGAAAAAAATGTATCGGATCGGATCATTAATATAGGTACAATGAAGAAAACCATTTAGAGAGGTATCGTTCCCTCTTGCTCTCTCTCACACAACACCGCACCTTCTTCGCCTGTTTGTCCAGATGAGCGCCTTGGATCTTAGAGACTATACAAGTTGGAGCAACTAAACTTTCTATCCAAACTCTTGTGATATCACTTCAATACAAGTGTGTTTCAAAATGTCGCCACGCCCCCTACCGCCCATGCAAAAACGAATGTCCACAATTGTAAAGATAGACACAGATGCAGCAAAATAAATATTTAACGAGAAGGGACGTGTCGTGGATCACACATGTGATTTATGTAGAATTTTAAAATATTTGGCAACACTTTGAAATACATTTGTACTGAAGTGGAGCTTGGACAGAAAGTTTGGTTGCTCTAGCTCTTATAGTCTCTGAGATCCAGGCGCTCATCTGTACGAATGGGCAAAGTCGATACGTTGGTGATTGAGTGCAAGGGAGAGGAAACTATGTTTTGCGAAATGGTTTTCTCCATTGTGGCTATATACTAAAAATCCGATCCGTGGGCGGGGCGAAATTTTAAAATACATTTGTAGAAGTGGGATATCATATCAGTCTGGACAAAAAATTTGGTTGCTCTAGCTCTTATAGCCTCCGAGCAATGGGCGACAAACCGGACGGACAGATCGACAGACGGATGAACAGACGGACGGACAGATATGGCTATATCGACTCGGCTATTAATGCTGATCAAGAATATATTTACTTTATAGGGCCGGCAAAGAATTCCTTCTCTATGTTAAGTCGTTTTTTAGAAAATCGTAAAAAAAAGTTATATGAAAACCTGTGTTTATGTCATGCTTCTTGAGCTTAAATATTTAGTTTTAAATAAAACGATCAAACACCGTTCTGGCATTGGTCAATAAGGTCCTGTCCACGCTTCAATAGTATTTGAGTCAATAATCATTATACCACTTACCAAGATTTTCGTCTAGTTGACGAAAGTCAACTTCTACAATGTATTTGACATTCCCCCAGGGCTCCGACCACACCCAATGATATTTTTTCCAAATATGTGGGTGGTAATTGGATTTCTGTGAATTCCAAACATTTTCTCTAAAGTCTATCTTACAATATAACATAACACTACTCTCATTAGGTACAAGTATTTTTCGTCCCAGTGTAATGTGTAATCAACCGTCCTCGAACTGTCACATCACTGGCCGAGTGATAAACGAGAAAGAACGTACGGAGTCGCTGTGAGCGCAACTCTGATTTTATACCCGTACTCAGTCAGTGTGTACTGACATGTGATTTATGTGGAATTTTCAAATGTATTATCAGTTTTTACATTTTACATTTTTTTGCTGCATAAATCATCTACATCACTTCTCACAACAAAACACGTTCACTGCACGAGGCAGAATGTGTGAGTAGTGTGTGAGCGAGAGAGAGAATCTGTAGCGACTATCATCCCCATAAATGACTTACGCTGCAAGGGTCGTGGGAAATCGCTGCTGAAAATTCATTTGATCATTTTATCATTGTGGCTATAATAATGATCCGATATGAACCAAATTCAGAAATCTGATAGATATGATCACTCTCTACGATACTGCATTTTTCGTTTTTCTCTATCTTAAAAATTGTGGACTCTCATCTTTTGGGGGGCCGGAAGGGGGCGGGGCGAAATTTTGAAATACACTTTCGGTTTGGTATCACAGGAGTCTAGACAGAAAGTTTGGTTGCTCTAGCTCTTATAGTCTCTGAGATCCAGGCGACACAAAATACGAAAAACCAAATCGACTCGTGTGTGTGAGTGCGAAAGAGAGGGAATGATGTTTTTCGATATGGTTTTCTTTATTGTGGCTATAATAATGATCCGATCCGATCCGATTTCGTTTTTTTGCTATCTTCAAAATTGTGGACGCCACAGATGTGCGCTCTTTGTGGGGGCGGAAGTGAGCGGTGCAAAATTTTGAAACACTTTTCTAGGACTGAGATATTACTTCAGTCTGGAAATAAAACTTGGTTTTTCTAGCTCCTATAGCCTCCGAGCAATGGGCGACTAACAAGACGGACGGACAGACATGGCTATTTCGCCTCGGCTATTGATGCTGATCAAGAATATATATACTTTATGGGGTCGGAAACGCTTCCTTCTCTCTGTTACACACATCCACTTTTACCACAAATACAATATACCCTTTTACTCTTCGAGTACGGGTATAAAAATGAGTTTCATATTTCTTGAAGATATTGAAGATAGCCTACAAGACTTTCTATAAAGGTATCACTTCTTCAATTTGGAAGACTAGAAATACATCAAAAATTTTTTTGAAATGGCTAGGCTACTATTTCATTGAAAACAACTATGAATCGGCACATTTTTTTTTTTTTGGATGTTACATACATTCACTTGCACCACAAATCTAATATTCATCCCTTAACAATTCGAGTGCCGGGTAGTTGGCACATTTTATTTATCAATCTTTTTAAAAATTATTTCAGAAAAACGAGAAATCTACTTTATAGCTATTATTGATGTCCTAACTCAATACGGTGTCAAGAAACAGGTAATTAAAAAGGATTTAAATACTGATCACTTCACCTAATATTTTAACATTTCAGGCGGCAAAAGCAGCTAAAACCGTTAAGTATGGTAGTAACGTAGATGGAATATCGACATGTGACCCAGAACAATATGCCAAAAGATTCTTGGAATTTATGGATAAAGCAATAGAATAATATATCATAATCATTGTATTTGCCACATTAAAAATGTTAAATTTATACATATAAGATATAAAAAAATATGAGACATTAGTCGATTAGTCTTGTCTATAGTTGTTTTTGCGTCCCCATATTCAATTTTGCCCGATCTGCGATGCTAGGTGTTATTGAGCTCGCGTTCCATTTGTATAGTAAAAGATAAAATTTTCGTATATGAAAGTTCACAGGTGAGGTTCATCTTACACGGCATCTAAATTCAGTAATAGAAGTTATTTTATTGAGATGCACGTACATTCCGTGCCAAACAATTTCAATGTTACCTTTTTTTTCCACAATAAGGGCAACTACCAATCGGACGTTTTGCGGACACTGTAACTAGAGTGATTGGATTGGTGGAGTTCATTACCCTTAATTTTTCACTTTTAAGCGAGAGGAGACGGCACAATATGTTTTTCGGTCATTTTAACAAAATTAAAATTTTTAACGATCGATAAAGGTGAAAAGATGTAGTTTTTGTCCTCCAAATAGTACTTAGTTTTGATGATTTAAATAACTATCAAATTTAACTCTAAAATAAAGTATCGGTATCAATGTAAAAATTTCTTGAATTTTATCCAGAACTGAAGTAAATATACATCCTAATGTTTTATTGGACGTTTAAAAAATGTTAATATTAATTTCTTAAATACGTCGAATATAAGAAAACACCATTATTTCTGTGGATTAGAATCCGCAAAGCGGTTCGTTGATTAACAACGAAATAGTACATTTCAATTTTTCCAAAATTCCATTACTAAAATGAGACAAATCAGTCAAATACCATCTTTTTATGGCTAATACATACCACAAAACGGTTTACTTGATGCCGTGGGGTAGGGAGCGGATGAGTTTCATTGTTGTTCATATTTTCAAAGCGTTCTCGAATACTAAAATAACATTTTTATATATGCAATAACTGCTTAATATGATGCGTCAGTTGATACTCACGTTTTTGCGCTCTCTAGTGAATCATTGGAAACCTGTTGAGAATAAATGTCTATTCGGCCTTCACTGAGCTCACGTTCCATTTCGGTGATCTGCCATTTTTCAAATTTTGCTCGCAATTGCTTAGCTCGAGCTGCGATTTGCACCTAAAATTAAGTGTGATTATATTTTTATTATTTTGTTCGTTTCCATTCTCCAGATTTAACAAACGCATTCAAATATACCTCTATGAGTGCCTGGTCACTGCATCTCGATTTTGGGGTATATTTTTCAAAGTCACTTTCGTCGTCTTCACTGTCCTGCTCGTCTTCGCTTTCAGATCTATCAGAATTATAAATATTTTCGGGTGGCGGAGTAAAGCACTTGAGTGGATTGGGTTTCCTCGGTTTATCGATCTTATTAGTGTTTTTTCCCTCTAATTCGCGAAACATGTTTAAAATGTTCGAAGCGGTTTGAGTTTTTTGCAGAACGGTGTCATTAAAACATGTAGTTTTCTTTGTATCGGACAAGCCAGTGTCTAAGTCCAACGTTGGTAATTTGACAACGCCTTCACGAGGTGGTGTCATGCGAAACTGACGCTTTTCATTCTGAATGGGTCGAAATTTTTCGAAAAAGTTAAACCTTTCACTTAACTCAGCTGTAGTTACTTTAACGTCTTCTTCCTTTGCGTCGGATTTAATAATATCTATTTCGGCGTTCTGCATTCGTATGTATATACATATTTAGGTTTACTAAAATATTTTTTTATTTTCCAACAATCTTACCTCTTGCTCAATATTAAGATAAGGGTTTACCAGAATTTTTTTATAGATAACTGGTCTATTATTCTGACTTGTAATCTTTCCATTGACATTCGTATTGATATTTGCATCTAGTTCCATGAAGATGCTACGGGATGTTTTACTAATAGCTTAATTTTATGAAATTATGGAATTAGAAATGAATCATTTTTAAATTGACAGAATGGTAAAATTCAATACTTATACAAAAAAAATGTAAATATAAATATTCATACCAGACTCGAAAACATCTGCATCTTCCAGCAATCCCAAACTCTGTGTCCTTTCTTCTTTCGATTGAATAGTCTTTTCACTAAACATTTCACCGTTCTCAAATCGATCTTTAATTGAACGAGCTGCTACACCGATTTCCGAATCCGGTCTCTTACCCACTGACGTGATTCCCTGTTCGGATTCAGCAACAGCTTGCTGGTACATTTCCTTTATCTTTGCCTGTTTACCCATAAATAACCGAGAACGAATGCTCTGAATTTCCTGTTTTCGTTCTTCGCGTCGTTCTTCTTTTGACATCATACGACCTTCCTCAAATCTGGTTTTAATATCGTTCATTGCATCACCCAATCCGACCGGCCTCTCTTTTTCGGTATCTTTTTTAACACGCATTAGGGCCGTGTCGCTGTCATCATCGTCATCTTTTCAGGTTATATTTATTATATGTAATATTTTCCACCTTGGACAGAATAAAATAATTTACCTGAATCTAGGATCTTGTTTTCACCAGTGTCCAGTAGGCCATTTTTATGGAGTTTAGATAATTTGGTTGATATGGACTTACTTTTCGTACTGTTTGCATCTTGGCGTTGTAGCGTTTGAATATGGTCAACCTCTTTATCAGGTTTACCTCCATTTTCAAAGACTTGTAATCTTGAGCGGACATTTAATTGTTGAAGTTCCTCAAGCCCAAGGTTCGGCTTATCGGATGCTAAGTATTATAATTCATTTGATCAGTATAATGATATTATATGAGCCTGAACACCACATTTGGTTGCTCTATCCCTTATAATCTCTGACTAAAATATCTCTCTATACATACTTTATGGGAAACGTCGGAAGCGTTTCCTTCTGTGCGTTACACACATCCACTTTTGCCACAAATCTAATATGGCCCTTAACCCTTTCGTATACGGGTATACAAAATACAGTGATATAAAATCATTAAAAATTCATAATTGTATGAATAAGCCAGAACGAAAGCCCCGAGAGGTAGTATTTTGAAAATCCTTACGAAGCGCAAAGTTATAATAGCTTTCTGATATAGTCATATACATATGTGTTTTAAAAAGTGGGTTTTAAAACCTACTTCAATAAGTAGTGATGATTTCTTTTTGAGTTCATGCTGGACTTGAAAATTCATTCATAACTACTAAGACATAAGGTAATAGAAAGAAAGAGTGTGTGAGGCAGGGGATCGAAAGGATTTTGCCACAAGATTTTTCATTTTCCGGAGACGAAAGACGTGCGCTTATTTCAGTGTTATAACACTTTCTTATATTGTCAGAGGTCTACATTTAAGACGGGATAAGCCAGCGCAGACCATAATTGTATACTCTCGTAAAGGTACGTACATATATTAAAATGGGCAGAAGTTTGCAACGCACAGAAGCAACTTCGATTGGACACATGCATTTTTAAAAAGTGTTTTTTTTTCTCTAGGCGTTAGAACCCTGTTCGGGTTTCACGTATGTCTGTATTACAATTACCTCGAGCGACATCTGGGGGTAATTCAATAGGTTGGTTCTCCCGTATTATAAGCTCAGGTTTGCGTGGCTTACTTTCTTCATGTATTATTTTAGGCGCGAATATTAACTTGAAGTGAACGGTGCAGTAGAGGTTGCCATCATGAACATGATAGCTCTCAGGTCTAGATACGACAATAAAGTAGAACCATATTAGCATTCCGTACTCGCTATAGTTTTGTCGTTGGAATCGCTTATTTTTTATCTCGAAATAAAATTTAGACTATACATTCATATTGTATATTTTATGTATGGTTTAAAACAAAGTCGTGTTCGTTAGTCCGCTTATAACTCGAGAAAGGCTGTACCGATTGTCATAACACTTGATTTGTTGAATTTTTCTCCATCCAGGCTAACAGAGAAGCTTGGAAAAACTATTGAAAAAGCTACAGCGGCTGGTAAAATCGTGATTTAAGTATTTTCGTATGAAGTTGATATGCCAACTAAACAAATAGTAAACGAGAGGGAACGTTGAGTTGGAGTTACTGCGACACTACTTTTATAACCGTACTCAGTCAGTATATACGTGGGCATATGATTTACGTGAAATTTAAAAATATTTGATCAGTATTTACATTTTACATTTTAAATTGGTTTGCTACATCAGTCATCACATTTATATCACTTCTCACAACAACACGCTGTTCACCGGCAGAGACAGCACTCTGAACAAAGCAAGCACAGTGAGTGAGCGAGAGAGAAAATCAGTAGTGGCTGCACCGAAAAAGAGGAGGCGGCTACCAGCTGAAATTAATTTCATCATTGCGGCTATAATGATCCGATCGGAACCAGATTCGGAAATCTCGTAGATAAGATCATTCTCTACAATACTTTTTTGTTTCCTATATTCAAAATTGTGGAGTTTCGTCTTTTGTGATGGTGCGGAAGGGGCTGGGAAAATTTTGAAATACACTTGTCTTGAAGTGATATCACAGGAGTTTAAATAGAAATTTTGGTTGCCCTAGCTTTGAGTACTAGGCGACAAACAAGACGAACGATTAAAGCAGACCCGTTGGAGTCGGTTTTTTTATCATTCTGCATTTTCCGTTTTCTGCTATCTTTAGAATTGTGGACACAACAGAAGTTTCCCCTTTGGTGGCGGAAGGGTCGGGGCGGACTTTTAGCAGTGTGATATCACATGAGTCTGGAAACAAACTTTGGTTGCTCTAGCTCTTATAGACTGAGTACTATCCGACAAAGCAGACGGCCAGACACACATACACTCGGCTATTAATGCTAATCAAGAATAACTTTATGGGATCGGAAACGGCTCCTTATCTACGTTACATACATCCACTTTAACACAAATACAATTACTCTCGAGTACGGAAATAAAAATTATAAAAAATTCAGATGCAGACGGAGAGACTAACATGGTTTTATTGCTATTGCGATTAATTATGCCAAAGAGTAGTTAGATTTATGTCGAATCTTTAAATATTTTACCAGTTTTCTAATTAAAAATTTTTTTGTACGGCGCCTGTCATATACATCTACATCACTTTTCACAGCAACACGAGGCACTGCACGAGGCAGAGTGTGGGAGCGAGAAAGAGAATGAATAGCGGCTTGATCGCTGAAGAGGTGGGGCTTACTGCTGAAAATTAATTTCATCATTGTGGCTATAACAATGATCGAATCTGAAACAGAACCAGATTCGGCAATCTAGTATATATGGCCATTCTCTACGATACTGTAGTTTACTCCATTTTTTTCTATCTTCAAAATGTTGGATTTTCGTTTAATGGGAGGGCTGAAAGAGGCGTGGCGAAATTTTAAAATACAAATGTATTGTAGTGATGTCACAGGAGTTCGAATAGAAAGTTTGGTTGCTCTAGCTTTTATAGTCTCTGAGATCAAGGCGCTCATCTGGACAAATGACAGACGAGTTGTTGTGTGAGAGAGAGTGAGATGTGACGATGCCAATCCAAATGGTTTTCTCCATTGTTTTCTCCAAGATTCGCTGATAGAGCGATAGATATATTTAGATTTTTCATTTCGACAAACATAAATGTTTGTCCTTTTGTGGGGCGGAAGTGGGCGGGCCAAAATTTTAAAATACACTTGTAGCAGTGAGATATCACATCAGTCTGAAAAAAAATGTGTTTGCTTTAGGTCTTAGTCTCTGAGCACTGGGCACTCCGAGCTCAACAACACGGACGGACGGATAGACAGACATGGCTATATCGACTCAGCTATTATCGTAATAATATACTTTATGGGTCGGAAACATATCCTTCTCTGCGTTACACACATCCACTTTTACCACAAATACAATATACCCTTCAATATACTCTTCGAGTGCTGGTATAAAAAACACAGAAATACAAACTTTAGTTGTTTCGAACAGTCCCTGCAACGTAAGCAGATTTTATGGAAGACAACTTTTTCGTTTTTAAATTGAAGGATGGTTTCCTCCATTTTGTATACGGGTTTACCGCACTGTCGACAGTTTTCACGTTGCTCTGTACTTGGATTCTAAAAAACAAAATAAAAGAAAAAAGTTTCCAACAGGAAATGTGTATATGTATGTACATATATGTATCTACTTAGTGCCTGGAGTTTAAAAATGTATTTTAAAAGAAGATTATGAGATTATGAGTTGATTAATTGATGAGCTGCTTACACGAAAAATTTCTTGGGCTTTACTAGAATCTCGTGAACGTACGTGAATAAGATTCCGTTTTTGTAGGTCGTCAAATTTACTAAAACTTCTTTTCTGCAATGAATTGAAAAATCGAAATACTTATGAATGATTTATATTTTATTACTTTAGTAGTACCTTACCATTGAAATGTTTTGGTTGTCAAAGTCACATTTTTTCGGTCGTTTCGATTTTGCCTTTTTATTAGGCATTGTATTATTTCCAGAAGGTAACGATGGTGGTGCAGCTATATCAGTTTTAGGTTCCATTTTATTCTCCTAAAAATGTTTTTCCCAATTTCAATACTATGTCCTTTAGTTTGATCATGTCATGTCAATTTTCATTTTATGACCAAGACGTTATGATTATTCATTAAATTATATAAAACATGACCGTTGAAAAAATAACTTTTTCAGAATGATTTGGCGAAAAAATCCCACTTAGTTCAGAATCCTTATGAATTCTGATGATGTCAAGGTAAGTTTTTTTATCGTGAACCCGAGTCCCGGTAATATTAAACTTTAAAAAATAAATCATAATAGTATAAATACGTTTAATGTAATTTTTTGGAAAATCCAGTTGTGGGGGCTCGGTATCTAACATAAGAGTTGTGTAGTGATTCCTTTTTTGAGTTTTTTTCTAAAGGGCTTTGCGTTTCATGGTCGACATATAGCGCCAGGTACATCAGACTTCATAATAAATATAAGGTGTTACTTTTCCAGCAAAGTAAATATGTGTGTAATTATCTTAAACCTATTCACTATTCACCCTCCTTTACTCTTGCTACATACATACATACATACATATGTATGTATATAGATCGGTAAGCAATGATCGGACTATTGTGATTGTATATGAACGGCTTCTTTTAATTTGTTTATTAATACACATTCAACTACATATGTATGTATTTATATCAGGTGTACATACATACATATGTTCGTATGATAGATATATATATTTATAGAACTTAGATAACACACTTAAATATTTACATAGATCTTACAAATGTAAATAAATTCCATTTGTACGTATGTATACATACTCTGTACATATGCACCGCTTTACGCTATCTATTAACGTTATTTTTGCTTAAAGTGATGCTTGGAAATAAATGTATTCATTCATCACAGATTGGTACATATGTATATGTATAATACGAAGTACATACCTATGTACATATGTAGGCATACGTAGAAATAGGACGGATGCGTTTCCCCTACAACACGAGTGCAGCAAATTCCTATGTATTTTTGGGCTAATATAAATAATATACATATCGGTACATCGGTAAAATAATATACATATGTATTTGGGTCGCCCCTCCTGTTATTTACGACGCACAGTAAATGATGTATACTTAAATAAATGTATGTATTCTTTTATTTCAATATACCTTAAATAAAATTGTGCCACTTACTTAAAGTTTTGATAACGGAATTCTTATTAGAATATATGATATTATTTAATATTGCAACTGAAATTTTGTATTTTGAAATATATATAACAATATACCCTTACAGCTCCAATTCTAAAGAAATATCAACCGTTGCTCTGAAGCTAAAGACCGAACTACAGAGACTATTAGTAAATTCTAGAAGTTTTTCAGTGTTGTCTAATTGTACTGTATACATACCTTAAAATAAAGGAATGCAAGCTTTTGAAAAAAAAAAAGTTTTTTAAAGCTTCTTTTATGATATTCAGGTACACCTATTTGTAAAATTAGATTTTTCGGCAAGCACGCACCTGTTCTTACAAAAAAGCTGCATTTTAATAGTACCTGTGCAGGGGAGCCATATTTATTCGAGTCTGTCCACTTTCGGATGCAGCAGTCACAACTCCGGAGTATCAGTTAGACTCGTCGTTGCAGATCAACCGAAAAGCTTTCCAAATTCATGTGCTTTTTGGGGGACATGTGCACTTTAGTTTTTATAGATATTTTTTAATGTTTTCCTAGTTTGCGCTGATGTGGCGAAAGCCAAAAACATTTTCTATGCTGAACCTGAGATTATTTTCAATGTCTGTACTAAGTAATCTCTATCATACTATAAATGGTGCGTTTTTATGTACTAGGACTTTAATCAAAGAGAGAGCCCCAAACTGCTCTAATTTTGTTCCAGAGTGCATATTTAAACTAAGTACCTGGTATTTCGATGTCGAAGCACTTGTGCATTTACGGGTATTTTCCCATATTAATTGTTTCACTTCGCTAATCATCTTTCCACAAAATGATTTATATGATTAGAATATCATTATTATTCTCTCACCCTCATTCTTTACACCAACATCAGACTTTATACCCCGCTCAGTCCATAATTGCACGAGAAAAACTTTAAGAGTGCCGTGGATATTGCGGGCGTAAAATCGTTTTGTGCATAGATATTTCCGACTTGTTAAGCCAATTTAGCCTGAATTAGGTTCTATTGAAACTTAAGGTGTGTTTCGGGGGTTATGTTCTAGCGATAGCGGTTGTCGATTCTGTTTTCCATTCTCAGCTTAATCCTGTAACAAATATTCTTCCTTTAAAAAGACGATTTTGAAGATGCACCATTAATATATGTATATGTATATTTTAAATTTCTTAAATAATACATTTGATCGTAAACGCTTAATTAACTATTGTAATGTACTCATATTAAATGTCTTGCTTGTTCCAAGATTTTCTTAATCTAACAAAATACTGAAATTAAAAAGAAACTATAATAATCTTTTTACATTGTATATATTTTAATACATATGCATGGGTGCTTCGATGTAGACTTTGCCGGTTACAGATAGGAACTAGTATTATTAAAAATCAACTTTTAACTATTTCTACCTTCAAACTTGCGTAAGCTTCTTCAAATAAAGTAATATATTGGCTTTAATATTCGATGTACCATGAAGGTGTGCACACATAAATATTAAAACAACAATATTGAAATATTATGGTGAAATGGTATAAAGTAAGACATTAACTTACATTTAAGAAAATTAATATTGATGAATTATTGGTAGCAATGAATGTGGTTTACAAAAATTTTCACAATGCTTAGTTGGTTACACACGGTGAATATTTCTCGCTTTACGTTTGTTGCTTGCAATCAGCTACTTTCGGTATAAATAAATAACTTCAGAAAGTTCCATTTATAATGGATTTTAATTTAGTGCTAATATTCGTTACAAATTCATGAGAAGGATATTTGTACAAAATACATGACTACTACACGCTTTAAATTTTACACATTTTTTGTGTCGGCAAGGTTTTAAAAGTAATTCGAAAAAAACCGATTCCAACCCTGATATTTATTTTAAGAATTTGTTAACAGATGTGTAGATAATTTAAAAACTTTATTTATTTTTAGTTCCCGTAGTAAATTGCACAAATAATAACACTCTGGAACACAACACACTCAACAAAAAACATATTTTTTTAGATATATGGATACAATTTTTTTGATTTTTTTTATTCTTAAAAAATGTTTTTTTACCTTAAGTCTAGTTAATAAATAAAAACAAAAAAGATACGATTTTTTTCGACTTATCTCAAGTTTTTAAATTTGTTAGCAGTTTGTAAGCTGAAGCTACAAATCCTACAAGTTTAATTTGTTGCTGCAGTTATCAGCTTTTCAGAAACGCAAAGTTTATTAAATTAAAACCAAATGTAAGATGTTTAAGTTATGTAAAAGTAACACACAAAATTCCACAAAAAAAAGTTCGATGTCATTAAATAATTTAAGAGCCCCGAATCTATCAGAATATTTCGATATAATAATGGCGGATTTTTTAAAATGACTTTCTGTGGAACAAAGCCGACTCGTTTAAAATCAAATATAAAAGAAAAAATTTATTGTTTGTTATCGAAATGGTACAGGGGAAAAATACGTATGTGTGCAATGTTATGAAAATGTTTAATGGCACTTTAACACAACCGTGTACAGAATTGAAAAAACTCGTGAAAGCTATGGTTATTTATCTTTTTGAATGCAAAATTGATTACGTTGTTGTCAACAGATATCTACAATCAAGTTTCTACGTCAGTATGCAGATAGAGATACATAGAATTATAATCTTTTACATCAATTGTTGAATCTCTATCAGCTTTATGATAATTTAATTCGATTTTGATTTACATTTGTCAAGTTTTGCAGAAATATTTAAATTGCAACCAGCAACGCTTTGTCGGAATATCTTTATAAACAAAAGACTCAGCTTGTCATCTTAATAAATAAAATAAAAATAAACGACGGAAAAACTCCCTTCTGTTCATTGCATATATAAAATAAGGACCAATGTATATTACCCTCTGAAAAAGTTATAAAGGTGATCATTAATAATATTTTACTACAAACAAAAGCTAACCAAATTCACTGCCACACTTGATTTAAAACTCGTACGATACATTTCAAATTAGTTTGTATATTTGCCACACTAAAATATTTTAAATGTTAAGTGGGTTTAAAGGAAATAAAGGCAATATTTCTTGCTTGTAATTCAAATGCATAAATTCGAGATGCTTGAGATCTATGCTGAATGAGCATGTACAATTTGAAGCAAGTACAATGCAAATCAGGGGCCAACTATTTAGACGTCTTCAGCTTATAACTTCTATGGCAGTGCTGTTAATAAATTAAATAACAACAAGTAGTACTGTTTCCATAGATGGCAAAAAGCTGTATATCATCAACAAATTTGCTACATATCTTTGGAAGATATTTTAAACTTATGAGCGTGCTGTGAAAATTTTTTATTTTCACTTGTAACGATGGACTTATCCAATGCGCATGTGTTATTGAGATTAACGAAAGAGGCTGAGGCAGCCATGTCCATATCTTCCGCAACCATATCTGAAACAAAATCGCAACCCGCATCGGTCGCTGTTAAATTAGGCGTGGTTGCAGCTGAATATACGGCGAAAACATCTAAGTTTGTGATTGGGTCCACTTGCGTTAATGAGTTGACAGAGCTGTTTAACGAGGCAGAAAATATAGATAAACCTGAAAGACATTGAAGAACTATGTACTTTGGTTTCAATTAATTTATGAGTTTTAATATTACGTTCAGTTCCATTATTATTCATGTGTGGCAAATACGATAATGATGACGGAGGATATCTGGATGTAGCGATGCGAGCGACTGTACTGGGGCCACCGGAATCAGCTGAGTGCGTTGACGACGACAACTGTGGCGACATAACAGTAGTATTTTTAAAACTATCGGCCAAATGGTCGGCTGTTAATATATGTGCGGTTGGCGCTGGTAACAATCCGTCCGAGCCGTCGAGGCTTGTGGTACGTTTAAATTCTTCTTCAGAAATTCCCCCATGGTTTACTCGACCACTGCAATTGCTGTTTTCTCTTTCCGTTGTTAATAAGGCAGATGTAGCAGAGGTTGTTGATGCAGTCGTTTCATTAACCGAAGTTATATTGAGCCCTAAAAATATAGATATTAACCCGTGCAGGTGCAAAATGACAAAAAGTTAGTCAGCTAACTGCATACCTGTTACCGGTGATTGATCGCCACTGACGTTAGCTCCGTTTAATCCACCACAACCGCTTGTGCTACTTGGCGGTCTGGGAAGGCGACGGCGTAGCCACGGATGTTTAAGAGCCTCAGATGGAGTTAACCGTTTATCTGCATCCCACTCCAAGCAACCACGTATAAAGTTAAGAAAGAGTGGATCCTTGCATCCATCCAGTGCCTTAGAAAGGCTTTTTGAGCATGGGGGACCTCGTGGCTTTCCTCGACGCGACTGGCCACCAATTAAGACAACCATTCCATCAGTCATAGTGCGAACAGTGCAATAACGTGGATAGCCTTTTGGGCTAAAGAACGCTTTGGATCGCTTTGAGGTGGCTAGTAAAGTTTTATTAGGCATGCCGAGAACCTCAATAATACAAGCAAGTTGGTCGCTTTCGTTTTCACCTGGAAACAAAGCATGCCCCGATAGTAGTTCCGCCAAAATGCAACCCAAGGACCACATGTCAATAGCTCTACCATATTTTGCTCCCAAAATAACCTCAGGAGCACGGTAAAATCGTGATTGTATGTATGTATATATACGTTGATTTTCGAAGCATGACGAACCAAAGTCAATAACCTTTTAGAAATATAAAAACATAAATGAAATTATTATATATGGTAATTAGCTTTTGAACAATACATTGATTTTTTTTAAATGTTCGTAAGTTATTGGGGTCACGATGTTATCCTTTGATTTATTTAACTTCTAAGACTCTCCAACTCTCCAAAAAAAGGAAACACATTGCACGAGTGCAAGTGCGCACCAATGCAAATGCGCACATTGGTTCTTAGCTGAGCTGAAAGCTCTCCCATCGATCAAGCATTTTGGTTTTTATCATGAAGCTGATTCAGCTCTGCTTTTAGTCACTTTGTGCGTTGGCCCTAATAGTCTCTGGCTGACATGACCCGGATATTGATGCTGACTTAAAATATATACTTTTTATGGGCTTGGAATCGCTTACTACCGACTGTTACACGCATTGCATAAAAAAAATTTAAATCATACCTCACAAATCTGCAGGTTTATGTAAGAGGAATTATGAGAGAGGAATGTGAGAGTATTTATCAGAATTCTTATAAATCTATCCTGAAATGGCAACAAAACGGGAATTCAATCAAGTTTGTAATGTTCTATGAATTAGTTCCTATTTTTCCAACTGAGAATGAAAATTAGTATTCATTAACCAGAAAGGCGGACAGGATGGTTTGTTTGTATGCAGGTCGTTATAAGAACAACTTTTTTTTTCTTTATATTGACATTTTTATGAGCAAACCACATTTTTCGCAGTACTGTGAACTGTTTCTGCTGCTTCAAACGATTTCATTTGAGAGCATGACATTCAATTCATTCGCTGGACTTCCTGCTGGAATGGACTACACCAGAACAGGAACAGGGTTGAATCCATGCCGATGAAAAGGGAGTTGCACTTTTGCCATATGCGCAACACATACCGTCTGACTAAGGTTTGAAGGTTTCTTGTTGGATTCCTTCGCTTGTTCATTTTGTTATTTCATTTCGCACTTTGGTTGCATTATTTTTTGACGGTCCTATTGGGACTCTTGCGTCTTGCTGGCATTGTTCACTGTTATACAACTAAAGACCTTCAACTGAATCGATTCAGTAATTGCTTCATTGGATCCTATTCAATCAACGTTTCGACTTTCTCATCACTCGCCATTGTTTTGCCATTTCTACTCTGTCAAATCCGAACAATTTGCTTTTTTTTTCTCTCTTACTCAACTCTTATTTTTCTTGTAGAGAGAACGAAAAAGCAATGCACAAATCTGTG
This sequence comes from Drosophila bifasciata, assembly GCA_009664405.1. Classification (NCBI taxonomy): domain Eukaryota; kingdom Metazoa; phylum Arthropoda; class Insecta; order Diptera; family Drosophilidae; genus Drosophila; species Drosophila bifasciata. The sequence continues at coordinate 1,344,406 of CM019045.1, forward strand.
TGTTTTTTTCTTAGCCCACTGCCTGAAAATTGCTTTACAATGATAAAAAAATTGCTTCAGATTTAACAAGAGAATTTGTTGCGCCAAATCGCCGGCACACGAAATCAGAAGAATGTTTCGAGTAAATTCTGAGACATGCGAACGAAACTTACTGGTATTAATTCGCAGTGCTCGGATTTTCAAATACTTTTCAAATCGGACTGAAGGCATTCGTAATGATCGAATGCACTGACGGGGTACTGAGAACACGGATTTTATGAATCATGTGGATTTACACACAAATTGAATTGAAATTAAATTCACAAAAAACTTAACAAACACATATACAAATTTTAAATGAACACCGACGTCGCGATTAAATAATAGTTGTTGGTGGGTGTAGGAAGGGAAAAATACTTTACGTCCATTCGACCCACCCCAGACCTACTTAATATACAACAAAAATTGCCTAAGAATCGATTAAGCCGTTTGGGACTGTGACACAAGGATCTATACATACAGTTGTGTTCAAAATAATAGTAGTGCTCCTCAACATATTCCTCAAAAAAATGAAAAAAGATAGAAATTAATTTAAAAGAGTCACAATCCGTAAGCTCAATTTAGCTGTTATATATTATGATGAAAAACATGTTTGGAAATAGCGGTACTTTCGATTTTGGAGCGTAAAAGAAATCATTGCTCGGTGCAGAATAGAGACATCAGATTTAGACCAAAAACTAAAGGTTTGAGGTATGAGGAAGTTGAAAAATAAGTTTTTGTACTCTTAATATTGTATTTGACTCAATTGAGTACAAGAAGTAAACTGAAAATTAATTTTTTATGGGAAAACATATCTTTTGCATGGATGGCCGACGAAGGTTGAAGGCAAGACCCAACCTTCAGAATCCTCAAAAATTATTAAAAAAATTTTGTTGGTAGACAACTGATTACACATTATTTAAGTCCAAAAGTTCTGGAAACTTACGCGTTTTGGTCATAAAGCACATAGGCCCACGACTCAAGTTAGCAGAAACGCTTGTGGGCAGGCTTGAGTCACAGTCACGAAAAATACTTTTGACAGATGAGGGTAAAGTTGTCTTATATGGTTAGATAGACGCCAAAGAATATGTCTGGATTTCACAGAAATCCGATTTCCCCCCAAAATCTGGAAGAACGAGAAAGAACGTACGGAGTCGCTTCGAACGCGACTCTACTTTTATACCCGTACTCAGTGATTTATGTGGAATTTTAAAATGTTTTATCAGTTTTTACATTTGACATTTTTTGCTACATCTGTCATCGACATCTACATCATCTACATCAGTTCTCACAACAACACACGTACACTGCACGAGGCAGCATGTTTGAGCGTAAGTGTGCGTGTGAGAGAGCTGCTGCAGCGCTGCTGCCATCAACCCTAATAAAATGTATATTTTGTTGCGTAGGGCAAGGGGGAGGCGACTCGCTGCTGAAAATTCATTTGATCATTGTGGCTACAATAATGATCCGATCTGAACCAAATTCGGGAATCTGGTAGATATGGTCATTCTCTACAATACTGCATTTTTTTTTTTTCTATCTTCAAAATTGTGGATTTTCGTCTTTTTTGGGGGCGGGAGTGGGCGTGGCAAAATTTTGAAATAAACTTGCACTGAAGCGATATCACAGGAGTCTAGGCAAAAAATTTGGTTGTTCTAGCTCTTATAGTCTCTGAGATCGAGGCGCTCATTTATACGAAAACCAAAACGACTCGATTTTGTGTGAGTGCGAAAGGGATGGAGCGAAGTTTTTGCGTACATTTGCCTCTATTGTGGCTATATTAATGATCCGATCCGATTCAGATTTGGGCCCCTGATAGATATGGGCTGTCTCTATGATTCTGCATTTTTAGTTTTTGTTATTTTCAAAATTGTAGCCGCCACAGATGTGCGCCCTTTGTGGGGGCGGAAGTGGGCGGGGCGAAATTTTGAAACACTTTTCTAGGAGTGAGATACCACATCAGACTGGATAAAAAGTTTGGTTGCTCTATCTCTTTTAGCCTTCGAGCAATGGGCGACAAACAAGACGGACGGACGGACGGACGGACGGACAGACGGACGGACAGACAGGGCTATATCGACTCGGCTATTGATGCTGATCAAGAATATATATACTTTATATGGTCGGAAATTACTCCTTCTCTATGTTACACATCCACTTTTACCACAAATACAATATACCCTTTTACTCTTCGAGTACGGGTATAAAAATAGCATTGGATATGCTGGGCTGAGCACTATGGGGCCCAGCTCATATGAACTAGTACTTCAAATTCTGGGTTTGGAGTATTTAACAAAACTGAGTATGCAGATATACTTTAAAATACATAACATTCATAATTCTTTGGACGAGTTGGCAGGACCCTACTGGCTCCATGCCAGACCGGTGTATGGCCGTAATGTCAACAAAATTGAGGAATATGAATCATAGGTTTTAATTTAAATTTCGTTGGTTCTTTCGATTTTCTAAAAACAATACTACTATTTCATTGAACAGAAGATTTCATGGGTATACGTACAAAGATATGTAAAACAAGAAAGTGGAAAGTAAATGTAACGAAATTTCTTCGGTTTTCTAATGCCTACATTCCATTTTATTCAAAAAGGTATCATTTGTTTCATTTGGATGACTAGAAGTTAAAAAAAATGGTTTTGAAAATATGTTGAGCGGCACTACTATTATTTCGCACACAGCTGTATACATATATTGATAGATATGTATGCTTACCTTAATACCAGAACGGCCTTGTTGTTTTAGAAGCACATTTTCTGGTTTCATATCACAATGTATAATCTCATTTTTGTATAGTGCTTCCAAGCATTGGAGTAGAGAATGTGCAAATTTTCGCACAAGCTGTAGGCTGAAGCCCTTAAACCCATTTTTCTTAATCAATTCATAAAGGTTAATGCTGAGAAGCTCGAATGTTATGCAAGTGTGATTTCGAAATGTAAAGTAGTCAAACATGTGTATGATGTTCATAGTATTATATTTATCGTGACGACGCAAATGATGAAGAATCCGAATTTCCTCTTGTGCCTGCCGATGAAACCGCTTCTCATTTCGCACTATTTTTAAGGCAACATGCTCGTGAGTCTTGTGATCATAGGCCTTTATCACCTGACCGAAGCTGCCCTTACCAATTATCTTGAGCATTTCATATCGATACGCAACGTGATCGTGCGGTATATGTATATAAGCCCCTTGTTCATTATCATAGTCCGAATTGTTTGGTCCGTAGACTCCTGGGCGTTTCTTTGCATTAGCGCCAATAAAATAAATCTGTGGATACGCGAGTATTTCAGTTCGCTCATATGGCGTTAATTTATGCATGTACAATATCATTACTTGTTGTGGGGAAACAACAAGTACTTTTGGTTTTTCTTGTAATGCACTCTTTTGTTGGCCAGACATAATTATCTGCTCATGAAAGGTGAAAGCGTCGTTTTCTATGACCGGTTGAGCCTTTTCCTTTAATAAATCGAGGGTTTCTGAATCCGATTGTAATTTACAATTGGGTAGAATAGCACCCTGCAAGAAGTCAAATCTTTTGAAATTAGTCCGGAAATATAATCGGTTTTTGACGAGACTGTTGTAACATTAGGCAGAGAGGTTGCTAAAAAATAGTATACAATTTATGTTTTAAGTTTTCGATATAATATATATGCACATAAATAGTCACCTTGAATGGGTCCTAAAATTTCGCATTCATCTGTGTTTAAACTACGTTGTAAATTTTTGTCATCTCCAGCATAATTGGCGAGCTTCTCTGTGGGTTGCAATTCGTTTTTTATTATCATGAAAAATTCCCGGTGATCCATAGCTACTACTAAAATATTGCACCATGTTTCCGTGACAAGAATGATGGCTTAAATTATGTGAATTGGTATGAGTGATGCCAGCCTGGGTCGGATTTTGATTGATCATCTTGATTTTGGGCTGAGGTGTTGATATTGATATTGCAGGTGAAGATGCTTTACCGATTTTTGCTATAACGGGCGCTGATTTTAAGTCGCTTTTCACGGGAAAAGTGTTAGCATCACGTGTTTCATTTGTTCCAGAAAGTTGAATACGATTACTTTTTTGTTGTGTACCAACCATATTGGCGAATATATTTGTATTTAAAGAATTTGTAATTGTATTAGATTTTCCGATATTATTTTTCAGCCTGTTTTTGTTATGATTATTAGAGGACTTAGTTATACTGAAGTTAGAATACAAAAATGGAACAACTTGTGCGGTCTAACTGAGTGGGAGATGGAAACAGTTTCAGTTGCACATTGTTCGTTATTTATTTTCATATTTCAGGTCTTCCCTTTATGCATACGAAGAAATTGTCTCTTTCAAGACATTGCCCGAAAAATGTTAAACAAATCTATACCTTCTTGCGATATAAAATATATGGTATTTTGTTCATTTAATATTGGCATTACGACTTTCTCACTACCGTATGCTCCTGAACTAATTTTGTGGTATTAACCACAGATAGTTTTGACTTAAGATTTGTATCTATACCATTTTACGGCATTAACATTTATTCTTTGTTGTCAAAAAGCCATTTTTAATGTATTATTAGAACGAGTTCAAAATGTTCTGCGGAACGTATTTTTTGATAAATCAATAGCCAAATCTTAATTTGAGATCAAATAGGCCATGGTGACTTTTTGAAAATATTCATGAACGGAAAGTTGGGATTGTCGTTAGGTACGTTCGAAGTCGACGTACTTTTACTCAAACACTTTATTAAAGTAATAGGAAAAATATTAAACTTCTCTAGAATCTGTATGTCCGATATCGGACCATGAATTTGTGCCTCTTTTATAGGATTTTATTGGTAATGCAGTATTAAAGAGAGCATTCGAAGTCTTAAAAGTCGGATATCTTCCTTATGGTGTTTTGGTGTTGTCGACGTTTAGGTTAAAACATTTCAGTAGCAAGTTTTTTTTAAATCTATTTTCGTTCTGCCGTTTCTTAATGAAAGCCTTCTTCGTGGCATCTAATCATTTTTATTTATCTTCAACAAATTCGTATTAAGCCAGTAGCTCACGTCTTACACTGTGCTGGGTATGAAGTTAGATCCAGGGCCAGATCCATACATATAATTTATACTGGGAAAAAAATATGTATAGCTTTATTCAGTTTATTCTCTCGCAAAAATCCATCCGTATTTCTTTTCTTTGTAAATGGAAAATATATTTGTAAATGCTTGTACGTACCTACAAAGAAACCAATAATTTTATGTATCCATCATGAGTGGTCCCAAATGCAAAACAAATGTACTGATTCCCGTTGTGACTTCGCAGTCCCGAAGAATTTGGATTCAGCTTGGATATCTCACACAATGCATGAAGATTCCGACTATTTTAAATACATTCCAAACACTTATATAGACAAACATGAAGTGACATATGCAAAAAAAAAAAAAAACACGAGATTAACAAGCGTTATTATATAAAAAGATTTTTCCTTATATTTTTTGACAAATGAAGGAATAGTATAGTATAATTATAATTAATATTATTTAATATTGTTTCTGTGAAGTTACATTTGTATACATAATTTTCATCTAAAGATAGCTGAATTCGATTAATTTAGGGTGGCACAAAAAAAAGAAAATTTTATAGAGGGCACTGACAACAATGCTGTAGTGAAATATCGTCGACAGTATCGATTATAATAGCCTTTTCACACTCGTGACCATCCACAATCCTCTTCGGGGATGGTCCGTAACGCTTTTCAGGTCCCTAAATTTCCCAATTATTCCACAATCCATCTATGGTGTTCTAATTCGATATTTTTTCGATAATTTTTGAATGCAACAATATATATGACGGAACAAGAAACAAGAACATAGTCCATCAAAAGTGTCAGTTTATTTATGAGGCTGCATATTAAAAATCCGGAAATTAAAAAAACAACAAGTGGCAGGTGGAATTGATCTGATCTGATATGAAAACTATTTAAATTTATATTTGGCTGAAGAGTATTGAGGATTTGCAGGAACTCTGAAGGAATTCCATGTTTTTATGGAGATGCCCAGTCCATGACGGTGGTTGCATTTGGGCATATCATTCATAGATCTCCGCCTCGTTGAATTCCTTAATTCGTAATAATTTTTTAATTTCTACCAACATATATTAATTGTGCACAATGTTATGCTACCTTATGCTTTCTTTGTTTTTTTAGGCTCATCCAGCTGTTTTTTACATGGATGGTGGTGCATTGTGCCAGTGTGAATCGGAGTTTTATATGTCATGTTATATATCATGTTTTTTGTTTAAAAAGTGATTGGCGTAAGATTTTAAACTATGTAAACATATCCATCTGAATACCTAAGAACAGCTAACAAATTTTATTTTATTCCAAATATGTGTATAGACTTTCAAATAAAAATATATATATAAATTAAAACGAAAAACTAAAAAATAAGAAAATAACGAAAAAGAACGTACGGTACGGAGTCGCTGTGAACGCGACTGTACTTTTATACCCTTACTCAGCCAGTACACATGTGATTTATAAGGAATTTTCAAATTTTTTATCAGTTTTTACATTTTACATATGTTTGCCGAATCTGTCATCTGCATCTACATCAGTTCTCACAACAAAACACGTTCACTGCACGAGGCAGATCTTGTGAACGTGAGTGTGAGTGTGAGAGAATCTGTCATCACCATAAATGACTTATGTTGCATGGGGAAGTGGGAAATTTCAGCTGAAAATTCATTTCATCATTGTGGCTACAATAATGATCCGATCTGAACCAAATTCGGGAATCTGGTAGATATGGCAATTTTCTACGATACTGCATTTTTGGTTTTTTTCTGTCTTCAAAATTTTGGATTTTCGGCTCGTTTTTGTGTGAGTGCGAAAGAAAGGGAATGATGTTTCTCGAAATGGTTTTCTCTATTGTGGCTATAATAATGATCCGATCCGATTCAGATTCAGGCCCCTGATAGATATGGTCTTTCTATGATTCTACATTTTTAGTTTTCTGTTATATATTTAAAATTGTGGACGCCACAGATATGCGACCATTGTGGGAGCGGAAGTGGGCAAGGTGAAATTTTGAAACACTTTTCTAGGAGTGAGAAATTACATCAGTCTGGAAAAAAAATTTGGTTACTCTATCTCTTTTAGCCTCCGAGCAATTGGCGACAAACAAGACGGACGGACGGACAGACAGACAGACAGACGGACATACAGACATGGCTTTATCGACTCGGCTATTGATGGCGATCAAGAATATTTATACTTTATCGTTCGGAAATTATTCCTTCTCTATGTTACACACATCCACTTTTACCACATTTACAATATACCCTTTTACTCTTCGAGTACGGGTATAAAAAGCATTACAAAACAACCAAATTATGCAGATGAAACCAAAGTCAGTAATAGATATACAAATAATTTCCACGACGATATCCACGACGATGATATCAAAATAATTTCCAATACACGTAAGAAATCAAAATGTGTTAAGGAATACCCTACATGTCCTTTTTAATTTTGAATCGGTTTATCGATATGTTTTCATGTAACCTTACATGTGTGTGCCGTTGCAAAGCTAAAATATATATATATATATATATATATATATTTTTCTCCGTTTAAGTATTATTCCATGCTAAAAGAACATCCGAGTATTTTATAATATCATATGTACGGTGATTGTATTTCTTAAATGTTAACTTTTTTAATGTTTAAATGTTTTGTTTATATTCGACAGAAATTTAAATGTTAGCAATTATAATTCAAGAAGTGATATATTATATGTTGACATTAGCATATTGTGAAGTGTGTGTGCCTTACCACCCTTGCTTTTTATCGTTCAATACATACAAACAATGTGTTCATATGACCGTGAATTAAACATAATTTTTAAACACGTGAAACCCTATCAGTGAATCTGAGTTCCATAATGCTTCAACAATAGGATGTAAGATTTTTAAAATATCGAACTATTTTAGTTCTGTAAATTGTTCGACAAGTCCTGAGTAAGGGTGACCCAACAAAAATCCATACGTATGTACATGTATACAAACGTACAAATAATTGTGTACCGTTGTTTTCTTTCGTTACTTAAATATGAGATGGGGTTTGGAAAAACAAATACCAAGCAATAAGTATATTAAAGAATTGATTTATGTATGAAATGTAATTGGCAGTAGAATTGAAAAAATTTTTAAATTTTTAATTTCCATACCCAAAAATAAACGACAACTGATCTATTTTATCAAACAAAATATTAATACGCTTTGGTTAAACATTTTTATTATTCATACTTTCCAAATACATACTTAAAACTATTTTTGAGACACTTCCAGTCTTTCAAAGTACTGTTTACACATTATTTAATTGAAAGAAGTCCTGGAAAGTTACGAGTTTGGTGGTCATAGAGCACATATGTAGGTGAACGACTCAAGATAGGAAAAAATCATGTGGACTGGGCTGTGTCACAGTAAGATAGACTACAAAGAATATGTTTTGCATTCACATAAATCCGATAACCACCCGAAATCATTAAAAAACAAGCGAGCATGGTATGAGTCGCTTCTGTAGCTGAGACTCTACTTTTATACCCATGCAAAGACAATATAACTACTCAGATAAGTAACGAACTTTTCGGCCAAGCTCTTTTGATATTTTGCTGAAAAGTCGGAGAGAAAGTGATATAGAGCCAGCCGCTCTCTTGTATTCATATATTATATTATATTAGCTGCAATGTTTATTTCGAAAGACGCTTGCCCCCCAATATTTTTGTACGTCCCTTCAATGATAATTTCTTTAAATAAATATTAAATTTAAATATATTCGATAATAATAAGCGGATATACATACATACATTTATAACTAGAGAGAAAGTTATGAGTCGCAGTGAGGACGATTTACTAATCGTATGACCGTACTCAGTCCGTACACATGAAAGCTTATGATTTATGTGGAACACGCCATTCCAATGAGGCAAGGCAGAATGCGTCAGCGAGATAGAGTAGAGTATGCCACATATCGTGGATGTCACAGATTCTCGTTTATGTAAAGGTGTGATATGATTCACATGAGTCTGGAAACAATATTTGGTTGGTCTAGGTCTTATACTGTCTGAGAACAGACGGACGGACAGACAAGCTACTCCGCTGTTGATGCTGATCAAGTATATATATACTTTATGGGGTCGGTGCCTTCGGTGCGTTGCACACACCCACTTTTGCCACAAATCTAATACACTCCCCACACCACAATTGGATAAGACATGTTTAACATATTCATATAACTCGTCATAATTACACCACTACGTATAGAAAACGCTGAATACTCATTTAATTTAAATTTTGTTCTCAGTTAAGCAAAATAGCAAAAAAAAAAAAACGCGAAAAAAATACTTTTGAATCCGTTACTCAGCCAGTAGACATATGATTTATGTGGAATTTAAAAATATTTTTTGTTTTTACATTTTACATTTTTGTGCTAAATCTGTCATCTACGTACATCACTTTTCACAAAACACGCCGTTTCGTTCTGCGCGTACACTGCACGAGGCAGAGTGTTGTAACGAACCATGGGAACCATGGTCAACCACATTCTAAGTGCATAAGACACACTACTCCAGCGCCACCAACGGACACCAACACCCTAAGACACTAATGTAAATACACTAAGACACTAAGTTAATGTAAACCCCAATACACACACCCTACTCAATTGTCCGATTGCGAAAACGGCGAAAGTACTTCCCGATTTCCAAATCAATAAGAGTAATAAAACCACAACCCACCTCGATTTCCCGGTTGCGAAATCAGCAAATGTATAAAGACTCAATCCACCAACTACTCGGTTGCGAAATTAGCGAGATTAGCAAAAGCTCCGATTTCCTAAACTACACACACGACTCGACTTCTCGGTTGCAAAACCCGAACACTTCCTAGCATAAGACGGAACTTGCGGACTCAGCGCACCCACACCCCAGGAGCGGCTTTAAATAACGCAAGCCGCCGGTCAATCGCGGCAGTCCATCAGTCCAACAGTAACGGCAGTTCATCGGACAACAGTTAGGCAGTCCAACAGCCAACAATCACCCGTCACAGAATACACTAGCTCCACACTTAAATCATTTAAAATCACGCAAAGACAAAGAAACTCAAGTGTTAGCATTTGCCTTTGACAGCGCTCTACAAGCCTGAAACGGTAACCCAACGCCAACCTAGCTCTTTTTTTGGTCACAATGCCAAGCCCCCCAGCTTAAAAGCTCCCAGTTCTACAAATTTCTTGTAGAAGAAGCCTGAACAGACTGGTCCTACCTCAGCCTGAGATAGGTCCTCACAGTGTGTGAGCGAGATAGAAAATTAGTAGTGGCTAAAGGGAGCTGCTGAAATTCATTTTATGTCTGTGGCTATATTAATGAACCGATCTGAAGCAGAAATCGGCATGAAATACACTTGTTTCGTTAAAGTATTTTAACAACTTTTTTTTATTGATTTAATATTTTTGAGAACTTATCAAGTTCGTCAAATATTTCCTCCTCTTCATCTGATTTTATGTAGAACTGATTGGTCCCTATCGTTTTTAGGCAACATTTTTTATTAAGCTCGTTCTCTTCAACCTGTGAAGCTTCATAGCGCTGGCATCTTGAAATTGGGTTGCACACAACAATCCCAAATGGTCAATTGGGCTAACAGATGAATGTGTAGCAATCTATAAACACAATGCCGCCTCTTGTTGGCATGTTTTTACAGGCACAGATGCAACAAACGGTATGTTGTTTGTCTGTGCAAAATCAGACGACGAAGCTTTGTGCTTGGCTGTCTTGGTATGTGCGTGCAAATTGCTAAGTTTTGCATTAATGCTAGACTTATAGTGTTTACAATAGCATTTCCCATCATCGGCTGCATCTAAAGCCAGCCAATCTTTGAATGATGGGTCTTGCATCTAGGCATGGCGCAGTTTCTGCTTATAAATCTACATCTTTTTTTTAGACTTATCGATGTTATTTTGCGATCCAATTAAAAAAACCGATGGCAACACTGCTGGGCGACAAACAAGACGGACGGACAGACAGACATGGGGGCTTCTCAGAAGCGCATCGGACCCGATTTCATATGAAGACTATAAAATTATCAGTACAATTACCGCTATGCTTCTGTTTGTGCTGCCATGAACACGTAGCTGAAGAGGGATATTTTAACATAAATGCAATGGCAGAATTGTGTAGAAGTGGTTTGTTAGTTCTGTTTGACTCTTTAAAGCATTGCCACCTGGTAGAACTAGATCTGGCGGAAAATTGTTTCGCAATTTTTCAAACAAGTACGCGCACGTTTGAGGTAAAAGAGATTTTATTACAATGGGAGAGACGAACGTGGTCATAAATGATGACACATGGCCCTATTTCTAACTCGTGATTCTTAAAAATCGTTAAAATCTGAAGATATTACAGGCAGGAAAATGACGCCCTTCGCGGGCTCGACAATTAAATAAGAAAACGAACCTAGTAAATAATAATACGGATATCTACGTCAAATATATTATGTTAAATTAAAAACTTCTAAAAAATTTAAAATTTAAAATTTAAAAAATCGAAATTTCAGGTTTGTGTACAACGCCTGACTCACCGACTTTATCTCATATCATGATTGATCCTAGTTCTAGTGAGGAAGAGGGCGAAGAAGATCCCATTGTGAATGTGTCAACTAAAGGCCGACTTGCAGTACCGCCTAAGTCTGCAGGCTCCATTCCTGCAACAAGTGGTCCAAGTCCCGCAGTAGGATCTAACATTCCCGTATCTGGATCTAACGGGGATTTTGATGGAAACCATAGGCCATCTAATGCCATTGCTGCTGGGAATCGCACCGATGTTGGAAATGTTGCTGTCGCTGGAGGAATGGTCCCAGGGTCATCAAAAAATGAACAATTACAAAGCAGTCGCACTGACGGTGGCAACCTTGAGGTTCCAAACAATGGCATTCCAAGGTTCGTATATACTAGACAAAATATTTTGTAAACACAAACGTTTTTCTATAAATTAATCCGAGGGTACCAAAGAATATTCACGACATATTGACTCAGGCGGCTCTTACAAAATTTAATTTTTTGAACACCTTTTTTTCGTTCACGCGCAAAATTGAGAATTTATGTAAAATGTTTATATTAAATTTTGATTGATTTATTAAGGACCTACGTCCATAAGCTATTTGGCAGTCAGACATGCATAAATATTTTTTAAAGGGATTTCAAAGATTAATTTTATTCATACAAAATGTAAATATGTGTCGTCTCCTCCTCTCACAAATTAATTTTTTTTACTAACCACAAAGTTTTGTCTTTAGCTTTTTCTTTATTGAAGTATAAATAAAACGTGGAATCACCGAGTTTTTCGTGGTGTGTAAAAAATTCAGTCATATGCATCTGAGATTTTATACGCTTCCCAGTGGCCCAGACAGCCAATACTTTAGAATAAATTAAAAAATTTTATACAAAAAAAACAATTTTTCTTAAACTGGCACATATGTACATTTAATCATTTTATAGGATCATCCTACCAATCTACCAACTTCTCTGTAAGTTTTTCCATCCAATATCAATTTTTTGATAAGGTCGCGCTTCTCCGCAGTGCAGTGCTTTCCACGTCCCATTGTAACTATTATTTTAAACTTGTATGATTGGAACAATGAAATCGTTGTCAAAACTAATGAACACGTGCCTTCCACAAAAGTAGTTCCGCGAAATACAGGGTATTTACGAAAACAAAGGCTCATGGTGCTATTTTTTTCGGTGTTTTTAATGGCTTTTTTCTTAAAAAATACCCAAAAAAAATATATGGACTGAAATTTAAAGATCGGTAGCACTGTTTTTGTTAATGGAGAATACCAAACAAAATAACAAAAATTAAAATTAAAACAAATCGCAACAGTAATAGCATTTTTTTTTATCAAGAACAAAATGTGTTGCAGTGGTGCTATTATTTTTTTCGCAACTGTATGTACATGCTCCTGAACCTTGGCTACAAAAATATTCAAACATATTTTTGATTTTAATGCTGCACTGAAATTTTAAAAGCCCCCCAAAGTCAGATGTTAGATTAGTTTATGTACAAAAGGCAGGAGCTTGTAAATTTACTAAATTCACATGGAAAGTGAATGTAAATAATAGAACAGAAAAAGACGAAAAATATAAAATGTCTATACCTTAAATTATTGTATGTATTTATATTTTTTAGTTATACCCGTACTCGGGGGTCGTAAAAAGGATCGTAAAAATAATTAATTTAATTCAGTTTAAGATTTAATTAATTTAATTTAAGATATGTTTCTTGTTGTGCTGTGTTCAATAATGAAAATTTATTCGTTTCAATATTTTTCTTTTGGGTACAATCATGCGCATCATAAATAACTGCACATGTGTATAACTAAAAACTAAAACACACATAATTGGCACAACGAAATTTGATTTGATTATTTAAATTCATGAAACTAATTATACACCGAATCTATTTTCTCTGCGTGAAAAAAATGATCTGAATTGAGTGGTTTATGATGGAACGGAATTGGCTTTAAATATAAACACTTGTGTGGTTATGAAATAATGTTTCCGAGAAAAAACACTTTACGAATGTAACTCCATTGCCAATATATACTATAATTAAAATGTGAATGACACAGTCAGTTGGCTAGCTCATTTTGTGAAAGTAAATCCAAATACAAGCAGCACATGCCTGGAAAAAATAGAATAATAATACAGCAGTTAAGCCCTTCAGCTCATCTGCAAAGACAACAAACAACCTTTTTTCCTTATCATAATCACCAGCAGAAACAAATTAACAGTTTACATAAAAAGTTCACTGTTGAAGAGCAATACCTGCATACAAGTTTCACCGACAAAAAAGTTGTTGCTGCTAGGGGTGTGACTGATGTATCCTTTATATCTGGGAATAAAACTCAGTCACACCTGTACAGTAGCAGCATTACCCGTGATCGGTCATCAGTGGATGCTCAATTTCTGGAGGTAGTTCAAAATAATAATCAATTGTTGGTATCATCATCTAGTGGTGTTTCGCAAGAAACTTTAAATCAGAGCATTGGATCGTCGAGGGCCAACTCACTGCCACGACCTTTGTCACCATCACCATCCGTTAACAGTGAGAAGCCTGAAACAGGGGACCCCCATGTAAGTACGTTAAAGTATATATAAGTAAATGAGACTGGCCTATCACAACAACTTTCATTAACATTCTTTCTTTTGGACCTTTAAAAATATTTTTTGAGAAAAGTAGCTCCACAGTGCCTTGGTACTATATAATTATTTAAAATTATAATATAAAGTACTATTAGGAGCTTAGTTTTTACTTCGGGTTTTTCGTATATTGTGTCCTGCTATTGGTAGATTTTTAACTTATATTTATTTAGTTATAGCCCGTCATGTAAAATTCCAATACATATTAATATATACAGCTGGCGCACCTTACCACCAGTCTTTTAATTTCAACAAGTGATACCTTTTTAGAAAGCCTAGAATGCATTAGAACACCTAAGAAATCGTATTCCAGTAGCATTTAATATTTTTTTGTTTTACAATACCCATACAATCTGCTGCACATGGAAATAGTAGTCACTATCAGTAAGTTTCTTTCAGTTGTTGAATATTTTGCAAGAATTCATTGCTTGGTGCAGAAGAGGTCCCGAAGCATTAGACTAAAAACTAGGGGACAGAGGTATACGGGAAATGAAAACTGAGATGGTTTCAAAAAAAACTTATCTTTTAGAGGATGGCCGGCAATGGTAAGGCAAGAGCTTCAATTTCCTCAAAAATTATGAAAAACGAGGGAACGTTGTGAGTCGCAGTGAGCGCGACATTACGTGTATACTCGTACTTAATGAGTACACATGGGAGCTTATGATTTATGTGGAATTTTAAAATTTTATCAGTTTTTACGTTTTACTTTTTTGCTATAAACCCCTCCTCATGGCCTAAACTGTGGTGAGCAACTTAATTCGAAGCTAAGGGCAGTCTCATCTAATGGCTTGGATGTATTTGGTCAAGATACCTGGTTTAGTTTCGGACAGGTCCGTTTTCAACGGTTTCCCAGCGCCGGGCAGAGACAGCAAAAGTGGTCGAACGACTCCTTCTCTTCCTCGTCCCTGCAACTTCTACAGAAGCCGTTGTGAGGAATTGACAGCTTTTCATCTTGTGTGCCTTTCTGCCAGTGCCCCGTGATGGCTCGGGTGACTGCAGAGCATTGTACTCTGATGAGTTTGTATAGCTCTTCCGAGCGTTTTTTTTAACGGCTTAGCCACATCGATCTGGATGTTTTTATCACATTATTCTGGACTCAATGACGGGCAGATAGACATTGCTATGTCGACTCGGCTATTGTTGCTGATCAATAATATATATACTTTATGCGGTCGCACACCCTCCCTTATCTTTGTTATGCACATCCCCTTTTACCACAAATACAATATACCCTTTTACTCTTTCGAGCGTTTTTTTGAACGGCTTGGTGATGTTATGATATCACATTAGACTGGACCCAAAATTTGCTTGATCTAGCTCTGATAGTCTCTGAAAACTAGCTATTACTGGCTAACTGGCTATATCGACTCGGCTATTGTTGCTGATCAAGAATATATATACTTTTTGGGGTCGGAAACGCATCCTTCTCTGTGTTACACACATCCACTTTTATCACAAATATAATATACCGTTTTACTCTTCGAGTACTGGTATAATTCCCATATTGACGAATCTGGATCAGATTGGATTATTATAAAAGCAAGAATAAACAATAAATCTGCAGCTTATACGCTACTATCCATATCTCTCTCGCACACAAACTCTGTCTCGTGCAGTGCGCGCCCTCCTTCGGAAAGGAGCAATATAGAACGTCGTGTTGATGCGAGAGGCAAAAAGAGACTCAGATGTAGCGGAATTATAAACAATAAAATATAAACAATAAGAAAAATGGAAGCAAATAAAGGATTCTAAAATCTGACGATCAGAGTACAGGATATAAATGTACACGTGCGATTTTGCGTGGCTCAACATTCCCGCTCTTTCCTTCTCTGCTACTTTACACTCACTCAGAGATGGCATTGGCCCTGCATTAGAAATTATTAAAATATATCGTTAACACGGCTTAACACGATTTTTCCTCAAAGAACTAAACCGACTTTTTCTGATAGAGTTTGGGCTTTGAAACTGTTTAATGTTACCCGTACTCGAAGAGTCATGGGGTATACTCGTATTAGATTGGTGGTAAAAGTTGATGTATGTAACGCGCAGGAGGAAACGTCTTGACCCCTAATATATATATGTATGCATATTATTATTTATTCAATTTATTTTATGGTGAAAACTCTAACAGCAGCAGCCGTTCTAGCTCTCCTCTAGCAGAGGGCTCCCACTGCACGGCGAATAGTGTGTGAGCGAGAGGGAGAGAATAAGTAAGCGTGTGAAACTGGTAGCAGAGTAACTCCATATTTATTTGTTCATTCTGGCTATAATAATTAACTGGTCTGAAAAAAATCAACACTTATTGTTCTTGAACCTAATATACTTACCCGAAAAATGACTATGATGGATGACTATGATTTTTGATTTAATAGATACAATTGCGAGACCTGTAGATAAATCTACCCAAACATTAAAATTTCTAGCATGTTTTAAGTTTCTTCCATCAAACATCAATAATGGTTCTGTAAAACCTTTTGAATGTTTTGGATAAACACTCTATAAAAACATACATTCGATACCTTTACAATTATATAATTTCCAAATACTTATAAACTACCTCAGTATTTAACTCCATTTAATTTTTGTCGACAACTTATTTTAATTAGGATAAACATGAACGCGAGGAGGAAAACGCAAACGCCGAATTCAGTTATACGTATTTATATCGCGATGTATTTCATATCCATTTAATGCTAAACAGCCCACGGATATGACAAAGCGGCAACCAAAAATTACGAAACAACAATTAGAGATAATCACCCAACGATTCCAGGTAAGGAAAAATTTGTTGATTTAATTTGTAGATCGGTATTTTTTATCTTAACTGTAAGTTTTTTATATCCGTGCTCAAAGAGTTCGATTTTTGTGCAACGCACATAAGGAAGCATATTTGACTCCATAAAGTATTCATATTCTTGATCAGCATCAATAGCCGTGTCTATGTATGTCTGCCTGTTAATCTGTCTGTCCGTCTTGTTTGTCGCCTTGTTCTCAAAAACTATAAGAGCTAGAGCAACCAAATTTTGTTTACATAAACATGTGATATCGAATAAAGTTTATTTTTCAAAAGTTGGCAAGCTAAATTTGTAAAGCTACACGAAAACGAAAAATGAGAAAATGACAATATCTACCAGATTGCTGAATCTGGATCAGATCGGCTCATTATTATAGCCAAACTCATTCTCTATCTCGCTAACATAGTTTTCCTTGCCTCGTTTTGCGTGCCGCCACTGGCGGAGAACGAGATAGAATATTAGTTAACGAGCCTTAGACAAATTAAACGAGAAAGAACGTACGGAGTCGCTGTAAACGCGACTCTACTTTTTATACCCGTACTAAGTCAGTATGTGATTTATGTGGAATTTTCAAATGTTTTATCAGTTTTTTATACCCGTACTCGAAGAGTAAAAGGGTATATTGTATTTGTGGTAAAAGTGGATGTGTGTAACACACAGAAGGAGAGCGTTTCCGACCCCATAAAGTATATATATTCTTGATCAGCATCAATAGCCGAGTCGATATAGCCATGTTCGTCCGTCCGTCTGTCCGTCCGTCTGTCCGTCCGTCTTGTTTTTTTTTCACTCATTGCTCGAAGGCTATTAAAGCTAGACCAATCAAATTTTTTTTCAGACTGATGTGATATCCCACTCCTAGAAAAGTGTTTCAAAATTTCGCCCCGCCCACTTCCGCCCCCGCAAAGGGTGCATTTAGAAGATAGCAGAAAACGAAAAATGCAGAATCATAGAGACAGCCCATATCTATCAGGGGCCCAAATCTGAATCGGATCGGATCATTAATATAGCCACAATAGAGGAAAATATACGAAAAACCTTCGTTCCCTCTCTTTCGCACTCACACAAAATCGAGTCGATTTGGTTTTTTTTATTTTGTGTAGCCTGGATCTCAGAGACTATAAGAGCTAGAGCAACCAAACTTTTGGCCAAGACTCCTGTGATACCAAACCTGAACAAGTATTTTCAAAATTTCGCCCGCCCCTTCCCGCCCCTCCAAAAGTCGAAAATCCACAATTTTGAAGATTTTGTGTGAGTGCAAACAAGAGGGGGAGCGAAGTTTTTTCGTTTTTTTCTCTATTGTGGCTATATTAATGATCCGATCCGATTCAGATTTGGGCCCCTGATAGATAAGGTCTTTCTCTATGATTCTGCATTTTTCTGTTATCTTTAAAATTGTCGACGCCACAGATGTGCGCCCTTTTTGAGGGTGGAAGTGGGCGGGGCGAAATTTTAAAAATTTTTCTAGGAGTGAGACTGTTATGTCAGTATGGAAAAAAATTTGGTTGCTCTATCTCTTTTAGCCTTCGGAGCAATGGGCGACGAACAAGACGGACGGACAGACAGGGGCTATATCGACTCGGCTATTGATGCTGATTAAGAATATATATTCTTTATAGGGTCGGAAATTATTCCTTTCTATGTTACGCACATCCACTTTTACCACAAATACAATATACCCTTTTACTCTTCGAGTACGGGTATACAAATACCGTGTTGAAGGCTGCTGTCCCAACTGATCTACTGGGATTAAAGCAAACGAGGACTACTTGCATTTTTATACCCGTACTCGAAGATTAAAAGGGTATATTGTATTTGTGGTAAAAGTGGATGTGTGTAACAAATACAGAAGGAGGCGTTTCCGACCACATAAAGTATATATATTCTTGATCAGCATCAATAGCCGAGTCGATATAGCCATGTCTGTCCGTCCGTCTGTCGTCCGTCTGTCCGTCCGTCTTCTTTTTCACTCATTGCTCGAAAGCTATTAGAGCTAGAGCAATCAAATTTTTTTTCCAGACTAATGTGATATCTCACTCCTAGAAAAGTGTTTTAAAATTTCGCCCCGCCCACTTCCGCCCCCAAAAATGGCGCACATCTGTGGCGTCCTTAATTTTGAAGATAGCAGAAAACGAATAATGAAGGACCATAGAGAAAGAACATATCTATCAGATGCCCAAATCTGAGTTGGATCGGATCATTAGTATAGCCACAAAAAAGAAAACCATTTCGAGAAACATCATTCCCTCTCTTTCGCACTCACACAAAAACGAGTCGATTTGGTTTTTCGCACAAATTAGCGCAGAAATTTCCTCCTTCCCATTGCAGCGTAAGTCATTTATGGGGATTATTGTCGCTACAGATTCTCTCACACTCACACAATCTGCCTCGTGCA